>JANAVB010029815.1:13823671-14195211 GCA_029216955.1 Iris pallida | reverse complement strand
ATCGCGGTAGGCAAGCCAGCCTGCCGTGTTGCCAGCAGTTGAGTCACAAGCTGGTCGGCCTCGACCAACTTGGGCTCCAGAAGCGCGGCTAACCCCATCCCGCCAGGAAGGTCCTTCAAAGTATCAATCTGGCCGCGAGCACCCTTCAGAGACATAGTGAAAGGGATTCCCCGTTCCACGGAAGCATCTACACCCCTCCCTAAGTGGCGATAGAAGCTGTCAACTACATCTTGCGTCACCTCGTTCAAAGCCTCCGAGGAAGCCGGTGTTAACGGGAGTGTGGCTGGCAGCGCAGAAGAAGACGCGATAGAATCTGTCGCTCCTGCCACGAGAGAAACCAACTCTGCACGGAAGGACGCTTGAACAGCGGCCAACTCCTCTTCAGCAGTCCGTAGAATTTGAATGCTCGGTAGGACCGAGGTGTCAGCCTCTGAAGCCGCAAAAGAAGCAGAGGATGAGGCAGAGATCGCAGTTCTCGGGACAAGCTCCATCTCCACCTGCCCAGGACTGGTAGGAGACACCTCAGTATGAGTCGATAAAGGAAGGGAAGCGCTTCCTTCCCCCGGATCAGGACAGGTCGAACTCTCCCTAAGAACATCCGACGCGGAAAGTAAAGGGTCGGGACCTACAGGGCCAAAACAACCATGAATCGATTTGATCTGGAGGATATGCTGATAAAGCAAATAAGCCTCCGCATGAGTCAATATTTGACCTATCTTACCAACCGAAGAGCATGGAGGCTGAGGTTCGCTTGCAGTCGCCCCAACACCTTCACCGACAGCCTCCGAACTAAATGAGATAGGCTCCTCCGCCCCAGCACCTTCGGAAGGAGATGCGTCGAGACCGGCATCGCCTTCCGAAACTCCAGCAATCTCGGATACAGGTCCAAAGGAACCTTCGTTATCCCGGATTGGGGTCTCAATAACTCGAGAGTTCTCAGCATCCGTTGAAAGAACCCCCGTAGAGAGGACCGCAGTACATACGCCACTAGTTAAAGCAGCAAGGGTCGGATCAACCGCGGGGGCGAAAGACGGTGCATAAGAGTCCGGTTCATCAGGCGCCTACAAAGGAAAGTGACCAAGTCATATCCCAAGAAGAGAAAAATTACAATAAACAGATAAATCCTATTTGATTTTACCTCCGGAGCATCGCCAGCACCTTCACCCCCCTCCGTGATAAACAGCCTACGAGATCTGGCTACAGTTCTCTTTACAGAAAAAGTCACTCCTTCATCGGCGGACTCACCCCTGCCTCGCTTACGCGAGAGACCAGGCATTGCAGACGGTGGTTTCGACCTCACCACCTCAGGAACAAGTGGCAGCTGATCTTCTATCTCACCAAAAACGGTCGATGGTCGATCCGCCATCCCCTCTTCTGTCATAAGGGGCGGCTGATCCGCCGTTACTTCACCACTAGAGGAAGGAGAATCCTCGTCATCCCGCTCCTCCGGTTCGTTGTTTCTCTCAGCTGTGTCAGAGGACTCAGAATCAGGCATAGGGATCCTATTCGCCCCTTTCTTCTTCGCTTTCAATACTGGGCTCCTCTCCGCCAAGCGAGTGCCCAGAATAAAGCTCGTCCTCGGGTCAAAATCTACAGGAGCCTGGTTCACCGTAACATGGTAGAAGGCAGCCATATGCAAGATCTCCTCTAGCACGTTGGCCACAGGAACGGAGAAACTAGTCCGAGTATGATAAGTGTCATAATAGCTCCACGCCCTAATACCATCAAGTATACTGCCCTCAAATCCCAAGCTAGGACTGGGACGCCCAAGGAATAGTTGACAATACCCAAATTGGCGGGCAAATCTACTGGGCAAATAGGGCTCCAGGTATACAGTGTTACGGTTGCGATAAACTAAGTGTGATGGGCGAATATTACGCAACCAATAACGCATCTTCTCAAGCAAGAAATGAGGAGGTCTCACGCCATCAACATGAACATTCCTTACCTCCTGGTCAGTAAAACGGGGGACAGATACGAAGAAGCTATACCCGTCTGTCCTCGCCAACATCCTCCGACACGCCGGCATAGTGCTATATTCCCAAGGCTGATGACGATATTTGAAAAGAAAGGCGTCATCGCCCGTGACGCTGTCTCCCATCCCAGGCCTCATCAAAGACTGATAATGCAGCAGCAACCACCCCAACAGGTAATGATAAGGCAGCTCTATACGTTCAAAGTCCATTGCCACGTTACGTGCGATGACTCTGGACGAGAATGCACGGAGACCATGGTGAATGCTGCATACCATTGCAGGAAGAAGAGCCAACCTGACCCCAAAAGCCAATTTCACGGCGGGAAGAATAAAAGGACGGCTGATCCGCTCGATAGCACCTGCCCCGCCTGAGACCACACAATTGCATAGCCACACCATTAAAAATCCGGCCAGAAGGGCCTTATCTGATAACCGTCGAGTACTATAATAGAAATTGCTGAAGGAGTCAATCCGACTCCCAAATTTGTCGCCCATAGACTTCGACCTCCTAGCGGTCGACATCAAATCTTCCACTTCACCAGGAGTTTGACGGTCGCGGGAAGTGACCCGGCCAGCAGCACTGAATTTAAAAAGGTAAGAGACCCAGGACTTGGTGTGAGGAGAATCCCCCTCCGAGCTATCATTTTTTTGGATAGCCACTCGATGGCAGGTACTATGATGGCATAACAGTTCTTGGTATACCGCGACGAAGCCTGGGAATCGACGATCTAGATCCCGGAACTCCTCGTTCGTCGGAGTGTACGCCTCGAAAGGCTCATCTCCCCAGGGAAGCTTGGAGACGTCATACATCTCATGGAGAGCGAGCCCCAGCTCCCCTACGGGGGTGAAGAACGTCCCTGTCCGATCGTTATACATCTCCAGAAGGGCCATGAATAACGGCTTATTAATGGGTAGTCCGTGGCTGGTACCCCGGATAGCGTCATAAAGATTGAATTCTCTCAAAGGTGCCTCATATTTCTGCAGAATCCATGAAGTCAGGTTAGCCCATGGGGGAGTGGGGTGTAACCAGCCCTGTAGAGCCAACCTGCAAACAGGATAAGACCCCTTTCGTGCAAGCTGGCTCAAGAAGGTATCAGTCTGAGAAAATGAGAAGTTAGGACCGGGCGTGTTGATAAAAGAACCCGGAACTAAGCACATCACGGACCGACTGATTGGATTCTTGATCACACGCACCGACCCGGTAGCTTTATTATGACGGATCTCGCCCACGAACATCCCCGGTCCGGTGGGAGTAAGAGGATCTGTCATCTGCCTGTCCAAGACAACCATGTTGAACCACGCAAAGGGGAAATGATACTTCATAATGGGAATATGAATCGGCCTCCCATCCAGAGCAAAATCCCAATTCTCGGAAATATCAAGAACGCAGGAGTTTTTAACGATCAGTGCATCCCCAAAGAGGAAGACTGGTCTCAGATGCTTCCCTTCAGGATTCCCTAAGCTCATCATATCACGAAGGAATGGGAAGGATTGAACCCTGATAACAGTCACTCGTTCTAAAGGCTCGTCAACGAGGAGCTGCTCTGACACTTGATGAACTAAGTTGTCCAGTGGCACGTTTTCGGCAAGTTGCTACAAACCGACCAGGAGTTCTCCCACAGAATTCACGGGTAGATTCACTAGAAAAAGATAAAAGAAACAAGGTCAGAAGATAGACAAAAAATAGAAGCATTTGAAAGATTATTGGAGTCTATGCGGCTCGGGTCGCCACAGCCTCATGCGGCTCATCAGCAGATAGGTTCATACGGCTCTGCGCGTCATAGCCCCATGCGGCTCTGAGTTAACCAAGTCCGTACAACTCAGATTCAGAAGGGTTTATAGATTCATGCGGCTAAGCCTGACTCATACAAACCGCTGCGGCTACAAACCATCAAGTTCATGCGGTTCAAAAGTGAGCAACGCTTATGCGGCCCAAGTCAAAAACACACATGCGGCACTGATCGAATATGACAAGCTCATGCGGCCATAATGGGCGAAGTGCTTATGCGGTCATATCGATACGTCTCGTATATGTGGCTTGTGCATAAAGTATGCAACAGAGCCATGGCAGCAGTTAGGGTTTTTCGGAGTGACCCCATTACCAGCGATGGACGGGTGAACATCAGGATGGACAGCGCCTACAGCAGCCGGCGGAAGAGCGACTACATTCGTCGCCGCAGTCGCCGTAGCAGCAACTGCCTTGCCCTTCGCGGCCTTCGATGCAGCAGATCTCTTGGGAGCCATGGTCGACGGATGAAGAAGGAAAACAAAGAGTGAAGTTGGCAACAGGGAATTCAAGCAAAGAAAGGAGGTAAAGAAATCCCCAAGAGCTGAAAAACTCCTATTTATAGGCGATCCATAAAGTAGAAAGATGCCTCGGATTACGCGCCGCCTCCAAAAATAAAGGCGAGAACGCTTCGGTCAAGGCAAAACCGACCCTTGGGATCCTCTCCCAAAGGGCGACGTCAAATCAAATCGAAGGCAATTAATAAAGATTTGCTCACGTGGTCAGGGCGCGTGGCAAAGAGCCTATGCGGCCAGAAGAATCTATGCGGTCGAGATGCTAATGCAGCCAGGAAGCTCAGGTAAACAGAACATCCTATGCGGCATGAACGGGACCATGCTTCTTATTCAAAGTGTTTCAATTTTACAAATTGAAAACTTTGAAGGGGGTCCTGTAAAAGCATGGAAAATATTAGAATAAAGGCATAAATGGCCCATGCGGTTTTGGGTAGCAAGTCTATGCGGCTCATACTGGAGTTGCCCTATGCGGCCCAAAAGAAGACCCTCAGACTCATGCGGCTCGGGGATGAATGCGGTTCAGCAGGAATATGCGGCTCAATTGACGACACGTGTGACCCCCCCCACAGTTGGCCACTGGAGTAATGGCCTCATTTAATGCTCTGATACGACTCGACGGCTGTCTCTGACATAAAGTATCATAATAGCTCTGCCATAATGACAGACTCTTCGGGAAAAGAAGAAAATCTCTGACCCGATCTGACAAAAAATCCTAGATTGCCACATAGCAAAAGTCTCATGCGGCTCGGATAGAGAACAGCTTTATGCGGCTCATTGAGGAGTCACTCTAATATGATTAACAAAAATCCGCCATATGCGGTCCACCCATAGCCCGGTCTATGCGGTCAACACCATGCTAATTCATGCGGCCCACAGAAACTATGCATATGCGGCTCATGGAGAGATCGTCCCCTGCGGCTCGCAAAGATTATGCATATGCGGCTCACGGAAAGTTCGTCCCCTGCGGCTCGATGAGGCATTGACTCATGCGGCTCACGAGGAGTATCCCCCTGCAGTTCGAGTATTGGTCACCCTATGCGGCCCTGGCAGGATCTTCAATTAAAAAAATGTGGCACTGAAGATGCAACAGAATCCCAACGAGAATATTCGACATCATCATCATAATTGCCGAGATCAGGGCATATCATTCATCATCAAGCCAATAGGACACGTGGCGAGCAATCAAATATTGGCATAATCAATCACGAAGATTTAAAGCAGTCAGCATTAACTGCTCATAAGATTTGGTGCTATCCGCATTAGTGGCCGAGATTCATTATGATCAGGATCAAGGGCCCAGATAGAATGAAGGAGCGCCGACATTCCAAACAGATAATCATCAGCAAACCCTAATGATCCCACCCCACTCTTATAAATAGCCAGCATCATTCCCATATAAAAGAGGTCGGCAACAAAAAGAATAAAAAAAAAGAAAAAGAGAGAGATATACACAGAGAGAGCTCCCCCTTTTCTTGATAATCACAGAGAGAGAGAAGCCAGGAGAGCAACCCGAGGAGAGTAAGAAGAGCCTTTCTTCGTCAACGCCGAGCAGATCTTCCCCGAGCCAAGGCTGCATACCGATCGTCCAAGGAGTAAGACAGAGCGGCCGTCGCTTTCCCGAGCCTCTATCGTCACCCCCCAGAATCAAAAATAAACAATTGTACTTAGTCTGCTGTACCTAAGTTTTCGTCCCTAGGCTTTCTTTGTACGAGCGAGTTTGTATTGTGAGTCTAAGTTCAGTCCTCCGATAATTGTTCTATTCTTTTACAATCAATGGCAAACAGTATGCATGTAATAGGCTATGCATCTAGGAAATTTAGGATTCAACACATCCAATTTGAGTCCAATAAAAATAGATTGCATAAACATTATCCAAAGCAGTGAACAACCCAGGCCCGACTGCACAGGGAAGGATCTGCAGGCCATGCCATAGCTCGAGATGGCCATGGCTCGAACCCCAAACCTAGGACTATGTGTCAGACATCTAGCCTACCCAAAAAAGTGACCAGATAGTTAATCAAAGGTGTATCAGTGGAGAACTAAGCCCCAAGTAGTAGGGGATTACACTGTTAAGGGAATAGTGAACCCGATGCACCACTGTGGCCATTTCACCTATCAAAACACCTAGATTCCAACTTAGTCAATTACTATTGTAACCTTCATATAATTAGCTACCCAAATATATAATTTGTTCAGAAATTGGAGAACAAAAAGTCCTAAGGGGCATTTCGTCGAACACTTGAAATACCCCTTCGATACTCTTGCGATACGCACCCCAAATAGACAGAAAATCAAACCAAACTTAACCAAATGCTAGGGGGACCCAAAATGAATGCATCTATGAAAAGAAAACAGAATTTTAATAGGTTTAGAAGTCATTACCTATTGAGAGATGGAATCTCAATGAAAAGCCCTTAGATGTAGATCTCCACCAAGCTACAATGGTTAAATTACTTCCAATCATTGCTAACTATCTAATAGAGACCTCCTCTACACTAGGAGATTGTATTGCAATTGATTTGGTTCAATTTGGAGGTGATTTGGAGAAAGGGAGCAAAGTTGGGGAAGAACACCAATTTATGGTTAGGGTTTGCAAATGAAAGGAGGCAAGGGGCTAATGTTCACTTATATAGGGGGAAGGAGGCTGTCTTGTCCGATCATGTAGTGGGCTAGGGTTAGGGTTTAGTGAAAGTGGCTAAAAGGCCTTCCTAACATGCAAATTAAGGCCCTTTAAGGGAAGGGTCCAAAGTGACTTAAGGTTTTAGCTAACTAATGGGTTCTAAATGGTATGATAGTTAGATTAGAGTCTAACTTAAGTCATCTAATCTCTCTAACAAGTTTCTATGGTCATGGCTAACCTCTACACAAAGTAGTTCTAGGGTTTCACTAACTAATGACAAAATCATAATGCATCAATTTAAATAATAATAAAATAATCAAAAATTACAAATTTACCACTAACATGATTTAAATCCATTATTTAATAGCTAACATGATACATTTTATAAAATTTCAAAATTACCCTCATTTTAGAAAAATGGTAGTTACATTAAGCTCTCCCTTCATGCTCATCTTTAATTCACTCTACATACACTTAGTAAAATCTTGAAAAGGTATCTCATTAGTTGAACCAAAGATAATGTTATCAACATATATTTGCAATAGCAAAATATTGTCATCAAGAGATTTGATAGACAAAGTAGTATCTACTTTCCTTTTTGACAAACCAATTTCAAGCAGAAAGGTTCTTAGGAGATCATAACCAAGCTCTAGGGGCTTGTTTGAGTGTTTGAGTCCATATAGTGCCTTCTGGAGTTTGAAAACGTGATCAGGATGTTTAAAATCTTCAAAGCCACAGGGGTTGTTTTAGAAAAACCTCTTCTTTTATTAAACCATTTAAAAATGCACTCTTGATGTCCATTTGAAAAATTTTAAAATCATGAAAGCATGCATAAACATAAAGGAACCGAAGTACTTTGTTGCGAACGACTTGTCCATCCTCATTATGTTTATTTCGGAATACCTATTTGGTAGCAATTATGGGGTGACCAATAGGTTATGGAAACAAGTTCCCAAACTTGCTTCCTCACAAATAGTTTAATTCCTCTTGCATGGTATAAGTCCAAAATTTGTCATTAAAAGCATATGCTACTGTCTTAGGTTTTATTTGTGATATAAAGGAAACATTAGCAGCTATATCTCTAGTAAATAAATGTGTACTTAATCCCTTCGATACATTACCTATAATTAAAGTCTCTAGATGGTCTGACATGAACCTCATATTCTTTGGCAAACTCTCCAAATAGCTTGTTCAAGTGTCAGTATCTTTAGGTGCTTTGTTGGACGTTTTTCCTATTTCTTCGTTATCACTTCCACTTGGTAATTGATTGTTAAATTCATCAATGTAACATCTATAGACTCTTCAACAATCATAGACCTTTTATTAAAAAAACTCTAAAACCTTTACTCTTGGCAGCATATCCAAGAAATATTCCTTCATCTGCCTCAGAGTCGAACTTATCCAATTTATTCTTGGTGTTCAAAATAAAACAGCGGCAACCAAAAACTTTAATGTAAGAAAATTTTAGAATCCTATTAAACCATAATGCATAGGGAGTCTTCTTTGATTTAGTTCGAATCAGAACACAAACTGTACTTACAGCTTTAGCCGAAAAATATTCAAAAGATTATACTAGTTAAGCATAACTCTAGCTATTTTGCTAAGTGTTATATTCTTCGGCTCTATAATCCTATTCTGTTGGAGAGTCCTAGGACAAGAAAATTCATAAAAGTAGCCATTTGAATCACAAAACTTTTTAAAATTTGAATTTTTGAATTCGTCTCCATGATCATTTCGGATGCGAGTAACCAAGAAGACCTTTTCATTTTATACCTTTTTGCAAAATATATCAAATTCAAAAAGTGCATCACTTTTGTTAGTTAAAAAGAAAATCCATGTGTAACGAGAGAAGTCATCTACAATAACAAGAGCATAGAGTTTAGAACCAAGACTGGCGACTCTACTTGGTCCAAATAAATCTATGTGTAATAATTGCAAGGGTATTGAAGTACTTACAATGTTAATGATTTAAAAAAAGACTTAGTTGCTTTGTGTTTCTCGTAGTTAGCACATACCATATCTATCTTAAGGAAATTTATGGTAATCCTTTTACCAATTTCTTCGTGGATAGCTTTGAGTTGGTGTCCATATTCGCATGTTCTAGTCTCATGTGCCATAGCCAGCTTTATCTTTGTTGAGTATAAGGCACTTACCTGCATTGTTAGTATTATCTTATAGATAAAAGGTGACCCGACCCGCACCCGTTTTTCGGATACGAGACGTGTCTGTAGGAGCGTAAAAAGTGCTTTAAAGAAAGAGTCATCTCATTCATAAGTGATCTGTTTTACGCCAAGAAGAGCGGGTAATCTCTTTACGCCCAAGACTAGGCTAATCGCTTTACGCCTAAGCAGGCTGATCATTTTACGCTCGGGTCTACACCCATGGTTTTACGCCAAAGATAGAGCAGCCACTTTTACGCTGGAAAATGCTGTCAAATCTCGCATTTAATGCAAACTATGATATGGAGATATTAATGATGGCATATATCACAAAGGGATTTGTTTTTACACAGAGACCAATGTTGTCGTTTAGTGTGTGGATTGAGCAACTTTACGCTCACACTACGGCTTCTTTTACGCACGAAGATTATACGAGCCTTTACGCTCAATAGTCGACGTGTGCGTAAAGTCTATTTGAGCTGCTTTTACGCTCAAGGTTATTTAATAACCACTTTACACGGAAAGTCTACGTCAGGGCTATTTTACGCCAAATCTACTGCTTTACGCTCAGAGTACATTGGGGCTATTTTTACGCCCTATTCTCCTCCACCAGTTTGGAACGTGGTTTGCTTTCGTGGCTTTCATGCCATTCTTCTCGAAGAACGTGTGTACATGCATCCTATTCTAACTGAAGTGATGGGACACACGTCAACATATGCAGAGGATGGCTTCGATCATGGGTGGCAGTTGTTAGCGTAAAGATGGAATTTTTGCTGAGTTTTTACGCACAAGAGCCTAAGTCTATAAATAGACTTATTTTTCTCATAACAGAGAGATAGAGGGAGAGAAGAGAGAGAGACAGGAGAGAATACAGAGATCAGAACTTAGAGATTTTGATTCTCCAGAGCATTCTTCTTCAACTTTTCTTTCAGAGCAGAGTGAAGCAAAGCAGGAAAGCATTCGGCCTCGCCATCAGTGCCCAAGTGCGTGGATACCTTTCTGGTGACTTACTTCTTCCAGTTGTTCTACTTCAAGCAGTGATCTTCATCATCATCATATGGTCCAAGGAACAAAGTGATCATTTACGAATCAGACTTCCATAGCAATACTTCCCCAGAATCAAGTTTGTACTTCTCGTACTTTTTCTCATTTTATTTTCAAAAGCCAATTTCTCCAAGGCATTTTGTTAAGTGAAACAAAAATGGCGACTCTGCTGGTGATGACCTTCTCCTCTGACGAGGAGGCAATTGCTCAATATGATGATGTTTCGGACGGTTCGACCAAGAAGACTCTGGTTGTGCACATCGACCAGACTGCCTACGAAGAAATGCTACGAACTGGGGGTGGTTCTCGCTGCTCCAATATTCAAAAGTCTCGCAAAGCACGAAAAGTTTGGATCCCTAAGTCCAAAGTAGCTGTTGATCTCTTTGTTGCTTCTGATAACAAGGGAATTCTTCCCTCTCCTGTCGTAGGGGCTCCCGTTCATAACGAGGCAGTCCTTACTTCGGCGTCGCTCTCTAAGTGTGACAATTTGTCTCCCGTCTGTGACGGTGTTGATGATCAGGTTCCACGCCCACTGCGTAAGAACCAGGTTTTACGCCCACTGGGTAAAAACCAAGTTTTACGCTCAAGGCATAAGAATGAGTCTTCCATTTGTAATGTGGCAGATTCTAATGCTTTTGAGTGTAAAAATAAGTCTCCCGTCTGTGACGTGGTAGACACACACAAATTACGCTCCTCGCGTAAAATAAAATCTTCCGTCTGTGACGTGGTAGATAATCAATTTTTACGTTTTACGCGTAAAGGTAAGTCTCATGTCTGTGACAGTGTAGATAAAATTCACAACGATGTTTGCACATCTAATGTTAATGTACCTAAACGCATACAGCGTAAAAAAATTTTGGTAAAATTTCTGTCCTACACCAACAACCTTCTTATACTGCTTTACGCAAAGTACCAAACTTGCAAATCACGCACCATGAAGATGGAGTCCTTCGTGCTCAAAAATCTCAAGATTTACGCACACAACTCCAAACGCATAGAAGTGTACAATTTGGTTCTGCGAATGCTGCTAGTAATCTTCTTTACACACAGGGTACTAAACGTTTTTCTACCCCTAATGTGATAAAGAAGAATACTCCCTCCACTCCTTCTGACTTACGTGAATTGCTAATACAAAGGCGTAAGAATTCACAATCTCCGGTGACGCTCCCCCAAGAAAAATATCATTGTGAATATCACCAGGTTGTGATCAATTGTTGTTGTTCAACTTCAAAACAATCAGTTTTTGATCGATTGAGTTTTAATTCGCTTCAACATCAAGCTGAAGACCAAGAAGATGAGCTGTCATATGCATTAGTCAAGATGGCATCTCATACTAACAGAGGACGACGTCCGAGACGGAACATGTCCCAAACTCCAGGTCAACAACAGTTCAATAGACTTCTTGATTCCTTTGAAGGAGTATATCAGAATACTCGATCAAAAAGACAAAGGCAATTGCAGACTTCTGATTCAGAAGCTGGGGGTACTCAATCTTTTGAGTCTGATACCGATAGTGTGTATTCATACTTCTATACAAATCCTTCCATATCTTCACGAGAGGTTGAATCCTACGCTGTTGGAGATGAACCAGAGACGTCATCTGCTAATACAGAACAACGTCTCACTGCCGTTGAGCAATCACTGAAAGATATGCTTAACATGGTGCAAAGTATGCATCAGATAATTTTGAATCAGCAAACTGCTCAGCCTACGGTAATAACACCAGTACCAGTCGTAGCATAAACTCAAGATAGTCAAGGGACTGAAATACCTTTAAATACTCAAGAGCCAGCTGTTAATCAGAATTCTGCATCTCCAGATCCTATCATTCTTGAAGATGTACCACCTCCAGTGGGAGTTACGGTACATCCAACAACCATTCAATCAAATGTGCTTCCCCAAACCAGTGAAGCCATTCAAGCAGTGCGTGAGCTCAAAGCACAGTTTGAAGTTTTGAGGCACAAAGATCAACTCCAGAGGTTAGGGATCAAGCAACCTTATCCTCCTCATTGGAATGATGTACCCTTTCCACCGAAATTCAAGCCACAATCTATGGTTTTGTTCGATAGAAAAGCATCTTCCAGTCAATATATTAATTATTTTGATATTATAACTGTACACTTGCAGAAAAATGATGCTCTTCTCACTCGAGTGTTCATCGGGTGCCTGACAGGTTCAGCTTACGACTGGTATCGTAGTTTATCCGATAATTCTATTTCGTCTTTTGACGAATTCAAGGCAATGTTTCTCTCCTGTTTCTATGAAGGAGGTATAGACATGAACATGTCTTCCTTGATAGAAATCAAATAAAAGGAGAAAGAAGATACTCGGATGTTCATCGAACGTTTCCGACAGGCTACTTTAAAGATGCCTCCTGGTATGCCAGATTCAGCGTTGATTGATACATGCAAGATGAATCTGCGACCATCCATCGCTGTTTTTACGGGTTCCCAATTCTCAGATTGGGCTTCGTTTATCATAGCACCAGTTTCTGCCGAGACCAATGGTAGGTTGGCTTGAGAGCATGGGATGATTTTCACTTCAGACCTGGCAATCGTAATGTGAGGGGAAAAGATACTCTTATGGTCAATCTTTTCAAGAACAAAACGATGCTGAACAATCAAGAATCTTCCAGGCCAAAGGAAGAATATTATTTTGAAGAAAGTGATATCCCAGGGATATTTCAATGTCTGGTGAAGAGTGGTAAACTTCAGATTCCGGAACCAAAGAGGCCTAACGAGGTGAATCTGACTGATATTCCTAAATATTGTATCTATTATAGATACATTAATCATCCTACCAGTGCTTGCTATGTCTTAAAAAAGAAAATCCAAGAGCTGATAAATGGTGGTGCTATTGCTTTAACCAATGATGACCATACAGTTACGACCAATATGGTTTCTCTTCAGTTTGGGGATTTTTCTCTACAGCAAGTCCCATATGGAATTATCCCAATTCTAAAGGCGACGATGAAGATCGTGAATATCCCGCCAGGCAGAGAAGGAAAGGCAGGATGATTACCGCTTACACTAAAGAATGGTAAAATCATGTGGGTACATCCTGACTTAGTGCCTGAGTTGGAAAATGAAGATAAAACTTCAAAATCCAAGAAGGGCAAGAAAGTCAGAACCTGCAACATGATTTCTCATGTTATTCCAGATCCCGACGATTCAGATTATCTATGGGATGGTACTCCTTTGGAAGATAGACTAAGAGGATTGAACATATGTCCTCCAAGTCTAGCTTCTCCGACCAAACTGAAGCTTACTCATCAGCAGTGGTTAGCTATGAATAGTGTCCCTTTATACCGGGCACAACAAGTCTTCGCTGCTTACGTAAAAGCTCCTACAGGGATTTTTCCTCGTATCCCGAATCCTTCTTCTCTTGTAGTTACAGAGACATCTATTCTTCATTCTTCTAAGGTTACAGAAGGTCTTTCCTCTTCCTCTTCCTCTTTCTCTGTTGAAACACCTGTCAAAGGTCCGCTGCCCACTCACTTGTATAGTCAGCAATCTGTTCATCTCATGAAGAAGATGGGTTATGACTTTCAAAAGGCAGAAGGTTTAAATTATGATAAAGGAATACGACTTCCTTTACAGATTCAAAGTCAAAATTCTACTGTTGGATTGGGTTCTGAAGCTCCTCATAACAATCCACACAAGAAGAAGGCTAAGAAAGGGAAGACAAAATCCTGTAATATGGTACTTCCTTCTCCTGAGTCTGAAGAAGAATCTTTTGCTGGTACAAGATCTGGAAAAGAGTGCCATAAAGACCATGAGGGATCCTCCAAAGAAGCTGAAGACGTAGTGGAGACACTACCAACTCAATCCTCTTCTTTTCCTGCTAAACCTTCTGTGGTTGAAAAGGAGAAACAGAAAGCAGTACGCTTCGACGTCCCATTGAAGTCTGCTTCCAGTCAGGGGGTAGTGATGAAGCCTTACAAATTCGATATTCTAGCTCAGTTAGCCAATACTCCGGCTAGACTATCTACATTTGAGTTGCTTCGCCTTTCCAGAGAAAGCAGAGAGACTTTGAGTGAAGCTTTACTTCAAGCAGATTCATGCTTGGCTCAACTCAAGACTCCTGATAATATACTAGTGTCATGTCCACAATGTTATAGTATGATGGAAGTAATTCCCAACATCACCTTTATACAAGAAGATATGATGTTGAAGCATAACAAGTATGACAGGCCTTTGTGCTACACCGGGTATATTGGATCCACTAAAATTGACAGGATTTACATTGATCCCGGATCCTCAATTAGCTTAATTCTTCAGAGTATGCTAAGACCCCTGAGGATCCCTACTAGTGATTTGACTTACACTAGTACTACGATAGTCGATTTTAACTCTGGCAAGAGCAAACCATTGGGGAAGATTCGTCTGCAGATTCAGATTGGTGATCTTCGACCCACGGTAACTTTCTATGTTATCAACTTAGACGTCTCCTATAATATCCTTTTGGGGAGACCGTGGATTCATGAGCATAATATTGTACCTTCAACTCTCCACCAATGCTTCAAGTATGTGGATTCCCAAGGAGTTGTGAAGACTGAGTTTGCTGATATCAATCCCTTCAAGGGTGTCGAAGCCTATTTTTCTGATTCAAGGCTTTATAAACAAGAGCATGTGAAAGAGATATCAGACATGGCTGAAGATCAATCACCTACTGAGGATCAGTCTATTAATGAAGATCCGCCAGAGGAGCAACCTTTGAAGATCATAGTCAAGGGACGAATCCAATCCCAATCTGTCAATGATCAACCTCTGATAATCAAGGTTAAAGGAAGAACTCAAACTTCATCTGAGGAATCAACAAATATTCCTGCTAAGAGCCAAGTTCAACCTTTTATGATCAAGGTCAAAGGGCGTACTTCTTGTACGAATGATCCAGAACCACCATTGATTGTCAATCTTGATAAAACTACGCAGAAGACAGATAATGGTCCACTGATGATTAATCTGAAGCGTAGCAATCAAATTGTAAATGATGTAAATATTGATCATTCTGTACCTTTTGATATCAATGAAGATTTCCTTTTCGAGTATATGGCTGTCAAATTTATTGAAAGGATGACCTTATCTTCTGATAATCAAAGTCATCCATACAAAAGCGACATTGAGCCAGAAGAAACTTTATACATCGATCATAAGGAAAATTCTTTCCCTCCTCATGTAGATGTTGGACCTTATGCTCAAAGGTTCCTAACATCTTCTCCTTATCTTCTACCTGTGGCCGCTTCATCACAAGCTTACGTAACTTTTAGTTGTCACGAAGAATCTTATTTCGTGGTTCCGTCTGATAAGAAAAACAAGCGCCAAATTGTGTTTGGCCTGGCTAGAAATATCCCTGTTGCGCAGGTGGATGAGCTGAAGGATAAAGACAAGGGAAGAATCTGAATTGACAAGTATAGTCAACAATCTATCAAGATTATCCCGAACATGGGATATGATTTGAAGACTATGCAAGGTCTCAATCAAGGCAAGGGTAGACGACTACCATTATGTGGTGATCCGTTTTACCAAAAGACTCGTCATGGGTTGGGATATGATTTGTCCAACATATTTAATGACGATATACAAGAAGAATTCTCTTCTAGCTCTTCGCAATCATCGGATTCAGAAGAAGTCCAATTCATTGAATCTGATATGTCTCGTTCCTCATATAATAAATTTGAGCAAATATTTTCAGCTTACATGGTTCAAATTGATGATGAATCAGAGCCATTTGAGAATGATCCTTGGGCACAACATATGGATACTCAGTGGGAACTCTGTTTTGAACAGCGACAGCCACCTACAGATGATGAGGTCATCCAGATTGATGTTGGGGATGGAACTACGTCCAAACCAATATTTATCAGTAAAAATCTTGCTGAAGATGAAAAGGAAGAGTTGATAAAACTTATCAAAGAATATATTGACATCTTTGCATGGAGTTATGAGGATATGCCAGGGTTAGATCCTAAAGTTGCTACTCATAAACTTAATATTCTGCCTAATGTCAAGCCTATAAAACAACAGCAACGGCGTTTTAGACCAGATATGATGGATACAATTGAAGCAGAAGTCAAAAAGTTGATCACATGTGGATTTGTTCGTGAAGAGCAACACCCGGATTGGGTTGCCAATATTGTTCATATCATAAAGAAGAACGGAAAAGTCCGAGTTTGTATAGATTATCGAGATCTTAATGCAGCTTGTCCAAAAGACAAATTTCTACTTCCAATTACTGACGTCATGATAGACAATACATGTGGTTTTGAACGCATGTCTTTCATGGACGGATTTTCAGGATACAATCAGATCAAGATGCATCCAGAAGATGAAAAGCACACCACTTTTCGTACACCCCTTGGGGTCTACTGCTATACAGTTATGCCGTTTGGTCTTAAAAATGCCGGTGCCACGTATCAACGGGCTATGAGCAACATCTTTCAAGAATATCTATGGAAGATAGTTGAATGCTCTGTAGATGATATTGCTGTTAAAAGTTGATCAAAGGATGATCACATTCAGGACTTGAGGATAGTATTTGAATTGATGCGCCAGCATCAATTGAAAATGAACCCGACTAAGTCTTTCTTAGGGGTTTCCAGTGGCAAATTTTTAGGATTTGTCATTACTTCTCAGGATATCCATGTTGATCCTGATAAAGTTAAGACAATTCTTGAAATGCGTCCTCCTCACGATCTGAAAGAACTCCGTGGCTTTCAGGGTTGTATTGCTTATATCAGAAGATTTATATCTAATCTTTCTGGAAGATGTCAACCTTTCTGCCGTCTATTAAAGAAAGGTGTATCTTTTGTTTGGGATGAAGCGTGTCAGAAAGCCTTCAATGACATTAAGCAATACCTTACAATCCCACCTGTTCTGGTACCCCCGGTGGTAGGAAGGCCATTTTTGCTATATGTTCGAGCCTTGGATTATTTACTTGGCGCTCTTCTTGCACAGAAAAGTGATGTGGGTCATAAGCAAGCAATTTATTATATGAGCAGAATGATGGTCGGAGCTGAACACAGGTATACTCCTGTGGAAAAGGAATGTCTAGCTTTGGTTTTTGCCGTCCAAAAGAAAAGACATTATGTGACAGGGCAGACTATTCATGTCATCTCCAGAATAAATCCCATTCGGGTATTGATGAGAAAACCTAGTATTCTTAACTCCAGGTTGGCTACCTGGGCGATGTTGCTTACTCCTTATGACATGGTTTTTGTACCTCAGAAATCAATAAAGGGTCAAGCATTAGCCGATTTCTTAGCTGCTCACCCTATACCTGAAACATCAAAATTATATGAGGACATTCCAGATGAAGTCGTGGATTGTAACCTGACTTTAAAGAATAAAATATGGCAATTATATTTTGATGGAGCATCACGAGTAGGACCTAAAGGCAATATTGTCTCTGGGATAGGAATCGTCTTGGTTTCTCCTGACAAAATGGTCATATACCGTGCCTATTCTCTCAATGAGCCATGCTCCAACAATGTAGCAGAATATAATGCTCTATTGATCGGTCTCCAAGTAGTAAAACAACTGGATATTAAGTTCCTAGAAGCTTATGGAGATTCTCAATTGATCGTTAATCAAGTTAGAGGGACTTATGAAGTCAGAAATCCTGATCTCATCCCTTATCATCTCGTGGTAGTCGAGCTGGTCCTTTCATTCAAAGGATTCTTCATTGAATTTGTACCACGCTCTCAGAATGTGGAAGCTGATGCTCTTGCTAGTTTAGCTGCAGACCTGGTTGTTCCAATCCGAAGACAAAATATAATTACTTTGTTGGACCGAGATTTGTTCTGTGTTAAGAATAATTTGTATATTGAACAAAGTTATACTACAGAGTCAAGTTCCCAGCAGAAAGATTGGAGAACTCCATTCATTGATTATACAGTCCATGAGATTTTGCCTAAAGATCCAAAAGAAGCTGCATTAACCAAAATGTCATGACCCGCACCCTAGAGTTAGGGCACGAGAACGTAACAACGCCCAGCCTACGCCGCAGTGTCGACGGTAGAACGCTGTCCTAGGTCTCAATACATCTAATAGTATAAGACTAAACAGTTTATACTCCCCGAATGGGGGTGACATAGCAGAATGTAAACTCAATCACATCTAAGGTAGAGCATAAAGGAAGATAGATAAAACATGAAATCGAAAAGAGATACAACAGATAGAAGTCTAAGTGTCTAAGATACAAACTCAGAATACATCTCAAAACCCAAATACAGTAATCCATAAATACAACTCAAGATGACTGAAAATAAACTAAAAGCAAAAACCCTAGCTATCTATGCAACCTTTACTGTCTCCTCTAGGCTAGCAGGCAACCTCCAGGCTATCTGTAAAATTTATCAACAGGTCCACTCAGGACAGGAATGAGCAAATCTCATCTAGAAAACCCAAGTAAATGACAGAGAACTATACAGCAGTTATAGACAGTTGTATTGATAAAAATGGTAGTTTATATTCAGGTGATGGTAAGAAAGACAAATAAAGTGCAAGAAAATAAAACAACTAAACAAGAGAAGGATCATAGCAATGAAGACTGTAAAAATAGAACTAGCTGAACCAGGGTAATATTATATAAAGTCCAAACAACAACGTAGACCAGTGTAACTCCAATGTAAGTCCAGTACAGGATGAATCTCATACAAGATGAATCCAATAAGGGACATTCCAGTTATAGTGATCAATGATTCCAGGGTGAGTCCAGCCTATACTCTAGTAGTGTGTTTTAAAATACCGAGATCGACATGTAAACGGCTATAGGTAATCCGGCACATCACATACCTGGCCGGGTGTGAGATGGCTATCATTCCAGTATGATTTCAGCAAAAGGGTGATTCCAGAAATAGGGTATGTCTACATGTCTTACTCTAGTATTTCTCCTCCCAGCAAGTGAATTCAGAATTCCGACACAATGATTCAAGATGAGTCCAGCCAATAATATGAAGATAGCAGTAAATGATTCCAGTAAATGATTCCAGTAAGTGATTCCAGTAAATGATTCCAGAAATAATGATACCAGTAATAGAGGCCAGAAAATAAATATGTGTCGTATACATGAATCCAGAAATATCCACACGTGTTGTAACAGAGAATCGCATACAACTTACTAGAACTGAAGTACAGTAATTGACAAGTAAATGAGAGAACTATCAGAGAATGTACTCGCCTGATATCTGAATGTCCAAGGTAAAGATACTGTCCGAGGAGAGGTGTCTGGCTCCTAATTAGAACAGCACAAGTCACAACATGTCCAGAAGGGTAATATAAAGCACTACAATGCATTCTACATGAATCTAGGTCAAACTAGGCCAAAGTCAACCCTTGGTCAACTCTGGTCAACTGCACTAGTCAAACTAGGTCAAACTAGGTCATGTCCTAACCCAGCAAGTCTTACTAGGCCTAACCAAGACTATCCTAGCAAGCACACATCAATACAAGGCTATACAAGCCAACATACACCCAACTCTATATAGCATGCAATTATTCAATACTCAAATAGGCAAGAATTCACATTGGATATACACTAAGTAATCTATTACTTTAAGCTATATATGTCTACACATATATACACATGCATATATTGGTATTCAACATTAGGTCTATAATCATGGCATTTCAAATGGTTATATAAACTTATATATTACAACACAATATGCTAACATATATATAATATACATACATAGCTAAGTTAACTATATTCATAAATACTTATTTAAGAGGCTATGTGTGTGTATGTGAACATGGCAAAGGGGCAAGTGAGGGTTAAATGGGTATACATAGTGTATACATATCAAAGAGTGTCAAAGTGTAAGTGAACAATGTGTCAAGTGTGATAGTATCAACATAGTGTAAGGGGGTACATGAGGTAATATAGGATTTGTGTTAACATAGAATATTACATCTCATTAACTTGTATATTGTATACATTACATCTATTATTACATTACATTCATGCTTGCATTCATTCATCATTCATTTATTCTCTTGCACTACTATATGCACCATACATTACATACTATGGAACCTATATATTCATTACAAGCCATACTTATACATGCTTACATTCTCTATTTAATTACATAATGTATATACATTAACATGGGTTAAAATTAAATAGAACATTATATTACACACAAGGGTGCACAAAATGCATATGCCGAATAGTAACTCCTACTAATAATTAATACTGTACCATCTCAACATGAATTAAAATTTAGGATTAAAGTATGTTATAGATCTATGTGTTAGCTTTCCGAAACTTCAAACGGATCACATTTTCGTTTCCGGCAACTCCCGAAATCGCGAAAACACCGAGAACGCGTTTGTCTTTCGTACAGCTGACACTCAAATAATTCTCCAAAAAGTTACAGAAAGAACTAGGCCTATTAATACATGTTTTTGGAAAGCTAACTTCAATACGCTTCTTTTAAAAAAATGAGAGATTAAACCGAGCTTTGAGCAAGAAGTTATGATATTTCTAAGTTAGGACTGAAATTAAAAACGTGGATAAAAATCATGACGGATTTGGGTAGTTTGAGATAAAAGAACACAAGTATATAACATAATATATCAAGAACTCACTCTCTACACTAATATATATATATATGAGACACTATAGAAGACATCTCCAATACAAAAATATGAGATTAAACATGTAATAATTCATTCATACATAACAACAACACATAGTGTCCAAATTTGGGATTTTTCCACATGGACACAACCACAACACAAAGGACACTCCTATGACCTCCAAATGGACACAAAATGGACACAAATGGAGATACAACCATGAAGGTCATTCCTATTGGTTCAAAATAGACCTACATGCATAAGGAAATGAAAAGGAGAAGGGATTTATACATCCCGGTAGATCGAATCGAAGAAAAGCCTTCCTTGAGCGACACCGGCACGTAGAGATTCCAAAAGGACACGAACGAGCTCCGATTCCTCCCAAACTTGGGTAGCTTCCTCCTTGGCTAGAATGGAGAAGGAAAGAAGAAGATTTGGTGGCAAAATGGAAGGATTTGGTGGAGAAATTGCTAGGGATTGCTCTTTAGGAATTTGGGGAAGAACAAGAGAGAGAGTGTGGATGAGAATAATGAAATGAACTTGAGCCTATCCTCTCCCAAAGTGGCTGGCCATATAGGGATATTTGTCCTATTATGGTAAG
The DNA here is from genome assembly GCA_029216955.1 of Iris pallida. Lineage (NCBI taxonomy): Eukaryota > Viridiplantae > Streptophyta > Magnoliopsida > Asparagales > Iridaceae > Iris > Iris pallida. The sequence goes on along the minus strand of JANAVB010029815.1, from coordinate 14,173,925 downwards.
GTCCAAAATGCCTCCACTAACCTATTCTATGAGTATTAGGAAAGGGCTAATTGGTTGGGGCTAAATTAGTCATTCTAAAGTCTCTAATCACACTAACCTTATCCATAATAATTAGTCTATCCTCTAACTAAAATATTTCTATCATGTGGACTAAAATTAATATCATGTGGGCCATGCCTAACTAGTGTGTGGGTCCCACTAGAGTCAAACTACCCCCGGGTCCCGGTTTCAAGTCGGATTGAGTTGAAATTCGAACCCGACTCAAATAACCCCAAAAAAATATCATAAATAATAAAATAATATCAAAATAATTCAAAGAGGTCAAATACAAAAAATATCTTTAGGCCAAAAATGATATTAAAATATCATAATCACATGGTTAGGCTCTAGGTCAAACAGTCTCTAGGGTTTCACTAGCAAAACGTCAAAACCGCAAGTCATTGATTTAAATAGTTTTAAAATGATTTAAAATCACCAAAAATTATATCATGAATTAAATATCATTATTAAAATAATTATAAACACGAAATTTTAAAATTATCCTTATTTGGGAAACTGGGTTCTACAACTCTACCCACCTTAGAAAATTTTCGTCCTCGAAATTTTAGATCGATAGTACTCCTTCTAGAGCCTCTAACCTACCCAATATCTAAGGTAACACTTCCTAACACTAGAATAATAAATGGACATCTAAAAAGTGTCAATCTAGGAATACCTCCAATACTGCTCTGCTGTACGGCGGTAATGGAACTTCAATAAAATATGGACTGGAACCTATATCCAAGGGACTGGACCTATTTTAAAGTGGTCTTAACTAAGGATGAAAAGGAACTGATCATAGGCTATAGGTATGCTCAAACTATTATCTTCCTATTAACCATCTATTAATACATTCTATTACCATAGGAACGATGTATTACTAAGACATATAGGCCCCTATCTCTCATAACACATTTATACTCACCAAAAGACTAGTATATCCTATCAAGGCTGATACTATAATCTCTCCTAAATCTCCTAAGCTACATGTTTAGAGATATACATCCCCACATCAAGGACTAACCCATATATATCTACAACTGATACTAATGGAGTGACGTCCCTATTTCCTAACAATCAAGGTCTAAATTTTTTTTATCTAAATCATGCAATTTGAAGGAATAGTATATAAGGTCAGGGCATACCGTAGCAGTTGGAAGTCTCACCTAGGTGCACTGGTCATTCTAGGTCAAAACAGTACTATGGTATCAACACACAAACAATCTAGGGTGTCCTAATTGGGAAGGTAAGGGAACAACAATCATCAAGGTTGTAGGGCTGTCTACCATCCTATATAAAAATTGGTCATTAACAAGCAACTAAGAAATTATTAAAAGGTTACTATTCCATAAAATGGCAAAAATTGAAAATTTAGGCACAACAAATCACAAATAGATTTTTGTCTTGACACGATCTAAGTTGATCAATTTCGGGATAAAACAAAATTTGGGCAAGAATGAAAATCAATGAAATCAAAGTATGAGCACGAGCATCCAATGATGGAGGTTCAGGTCATGATTAAATTTAATTCGACTGAGTACGAATACGAGGTTCATAGGCGATGAAAAGATTTCAAGGAGAATTATCAAGGCTGTCGCGAATGAGACTCTAGGGTCAAGTTTAACTATGTCTCCATTCTCGTAGATTGATACATGAAAAAGCGAACCAAAGTGCAATAGGTTGATCAGACCATCATGTACCAGTTTTGATTAGACAATATGTTAGTGGATGGCCACCTAATAAAATATGTCATGACCAAGCTCGAAAATAGATAAGCTTGCAAAACTAAGGTTAATTTAGCAGCACAAGATATAAGGGTGGTAATGATGAAAAGAATTACATAGTCCAAGTTTCTTAACCAACGGGTCAAGTAATCAGATATGGTACAAGGTTAAGCATCTAAGGAAACAAGCAGAACACCATCACATGTTGGATCGAAAGAATTGAGTCAAGACTGGATTTCTAATTGAAATAAGAAGAAATTTAGTATAATGGTAGAGGTTATAGTTTAGCCAGTTGACCAAAAAATCATATCAAGAAAATAGAGTACAAGAAGACGGGTTTTAGTGGGACATGATATACCTACACGAAGGTGAGCTCGTCTAGGTCTTGAATATAAGATTTGTTAGAGGGTAACAGCTAGTATTACATTTCGAATATCAAAGTCACGATAAGGAACATCAAGGATCTCAATTAGAAAGTGGGAGTTCAAGAGGTGGTAATTAATGCACAAAAATAATGAAGATCGAGTTAGTCATCTGCTTCTGATACTCTTAAGTTCATCTGGTTATAGCTTGCCAATCATATCTTTACCTCACCAGTCTCCATATAAAAATTTAACCTTTACTTAAACCCTTACCATGACTACCGTAGGCAATTCCCAATTTCCAAACATCACTCTTGAAGCACAACCCTGACATTTAGGAATCAACATTAACCATTTATTTAAATTTCCAAGTTCTTTCACCTTGTCTTAAATTTGACCCAAAACCTCTAAATCCCGTTTACGAATTCCTTGAACTTGTTCAAATTGTTCTCCTCATATTATTTAATTTAAATCTCTAGGCCTTACAAAACTTATCTTTTATCATAAAATCAACTTCCGTATTTTCTTCGACATACACCCTTGAATATTATTCTCCTAAAAATATTTTACAACAATCTCTAAACTTCTATAACTTTATGCTCTCTCTATCCCTAGTCATTTCCTCGCAACATCTTGTTTAATATCCTTATTAAACACAATTAACTTCTCTTTTCCATTACTAACCTTCTATATAGCCTCAGAGTAAAAGTTTTCCCCAGAATCAATAACCAAGATTTTCTAAGTTCTCAAAACTAGGTTGACCTCTGATATCCTCATTAGTTTGAATATACCTATAAACTATCTCATAACCCTAAAATTTTTCTAAATGTAATTGTTTTCAGATTGGCAGTATACATCTTCTTATTCTATTCGAGACCTTTACCACATTTCTATCTCAAGTTTTCATATGGAACACTCCACATTTGATTTCCTTTAGATCATCATAAAATAACCAGTTACGTCTTCTCTGAGCTACATAATTTATGTCACTTCCTTAGCCTTCCCCATGCAAAAGATACAAAGATTCAAGGATTTCGAAGTACATCTGGTAGGGACGACAAGATATGGGTAATTAATGTAATGAGACAGAGTTTAAGATAAGAGGTAAATAAGAATGCAAGGGAATAATGGCAAGAAAGAATAATGAAGATATGTTACTTCTCATCGGTTCAAACGAGAGGAACCTATTAAGCTTAAATTCAATAGCAAGGAATGAGGGTGAATCCAAACAAGAGGAAAAGGAATTCCAATTGAAGTTCAAAATGAGTTTCTCAGGGGTCGTCCCAGAAATCTCTCAAAGAATCCTAAGTGTGATTGAGTACCTTGGATTTAAAAATATTAATCTAAATATAAAATTAAATCAACAACTACAAAATTTTATCAAAATCATCAACTAATACCAGGATTCAAAGTTCTACAATGAATCCACAAAATCAAATTCAAATCAAGGAAAAAGGTGAATCAAAACAAGGAAAAGGAGTTTAAATCGGAATTCAAAATGAGATTCTCAAGGGTCATCCCAGGAATCTCTCAAGGAATCCTAACAGTGATTGAGTATCCTCTCATCCTAACACATTAATTTATATATCCTATAGCAGGCTCGTAGTAGTACAACTAAGTCGTTGTGCTACTACGAAATCATACTAATGCGAATCTCAACTTGCATGGGCCACCACTAAAAATGTGTCACGACCCGCACCCTAGAGTTAGGGCACGAGAACGTAACAACGCCCAGCCTACGCCGCAGTGTCGGCGGTAGAACGCTGTCCTAGGTCTCAATGCATCTAACAGTATAAGACTAAACAGTTTATACTCTCCGAATGAGGGTGACATAGCAGAATGTAAACTCAATCACATCTAAGGTAGAGCATAAAGGAAGATAGATAAAACATGAAATCGAAAAGAGATACAACAGAGAGAAGTCTAAGTGTCTAAGATACAAACTCAGAATACATCCCAAATACAGTAATCCATAAATATAACTCAAGATGACTGAAAAAAACTATAAGCAAAAACCCTAGCTATCTATGCAACCTTTACTGTCTCCTCTAGGCTAGCAGGCAACCTCCAGGCTATCTGTAAAATTTATCAACAGGTCCAGTCAGGACAGGAACGAGCACATCTCATCTAGAAAAACCAAGTAAATGACAGAGAACTATATAGCAGTTATAGACAGTTGTATTGATGAAAATGGCAGTTTATATTCAGGTGATGGTAAGAAAGACAGATAAAGTGCAAGGAAAGAAAACAACTAAACAAGAGAAGGATCATAGCAATGAAGACTGTAAAAATAGAACTAGCTGAACCAGGATAATATGATATAAAGTCCAGACAACAATGTAGACCAGTGTAACTCCAATGTAAGTCCAGTACATGATGAATCTCATACAAGATGAATCCAGTAAGGGACGATTCCAGTTATAGTTTTCAATAATTCCAGGGTGAGTCCAGCCTATACTCTAGCAGTGTGTTTTAAAATACCGAGATCGACATTTAAACGGCTATAGGTAATCCGGCACATCACACACCTGGCCGGGTGTGAGATGGCTATCATTCCAGTATGATTCCAGCAAAAGGGTGATTCCAGAATTCCAGTAAGTGAATCCAGAATTCCGACACAATGATTCAAGATGAGTCCAGCCAATAATATAAAGATACCAGTAAATGATTCCAGTAAATGATTCCAGTAAGTGATTCCAGTAAATGATTCCAGAAATAATAATACCAGTAATAGAGGCCAGAAAATAAATGTGTGTCGTATACATGAATCCAGAAATATCCACACGTGTTGTAACAGAGAATCGCATACAACTAACTAGAATTAAAGTACAGTAATTGACAAGTAAATGAGAGAACTATCAGAGAATGTAGCCTGATATCTGAATGTCCAAGGTAAAGATACTATCCGAGGAGAGGTGTCTGGCTCCTAATTAGAACAGCACAAGTCACAACATGTCCAGAAGGGTAATATAAAGCACTACAATGCATTCTACATGAATCTAGGTCAAACTAGGCCAAAGTCAACCCTTGGTCAACTCTGGTCAACTGCACTAGTCAAACTAGGTCAAACTAGGTCATGTCCTAACCCAGCAAGTCTTACTAGGCCTAACCAAGACTATCCTAGCAAGCACACATCAATACAAGGCTATACAAGCCAACATACACCCAACTCTATATATCATGCAATTATTCAATACTCAAATAGGCAAGAATTCACATTGGATATACACTAGGTAATCTATTACTTTAAGCTATATATGTCTACACATATATACACATGCATATATTGGTATTCAATATTAGGTCTATAATCATGGCATTTCAAATGGTTATATAAACTTATATATTACAACACAATATGCTAACATATATATAATATACATACATAGCTAAGTTAACTATATTCATAAATACTTATTTAAGAGGCTATGTGTGTGTATGTGAACATGGCAAAGGGACAAGTGAGGGTTAAATGGGTATACATAGTGTATACATATCAAAGAGTGTCAAAGTGTAAGTGAACAATGTGTCAAGTGTGATAGTGTCAACATAGTGTAAGGGGGTACATGAGATAATATAGGATTTGTGTTAACATAGAACATTATATCTCATTAACTTGTATATTGCATATATTACATCTATTATTACATTACATTCATGCTTGCATTCATTCATCATTCATTTATTCTCTTGCACTACTATATGCACCATACATTACATAACATGGAACCTACATATTTATTACAAGCCATACTTATATATGCTTACATTCTCTATTTAATTACATAATGTATATACATTAACATGGGTTAAAATTAAATTGAATATTATATTACACACAAGGGTGCACAAAATGCATATGCCGAATAGTAACTCCTACTAATAATCAATACTGTACCATCTCAGCATGAATTAAAGTTTAGGATTAAATTATGTTATAGATCTATGTGTTAGCTTTCCGAAACTTCAAACGGATCGCATTTTCGTTTCCGAAAACTCTCGGAATCGCGAAAACACCGAGAACGCGTTTGTCTTTCGTACAGCTGACACTCAAATAATTCTCCAAAAAGTTACAGAAATAATTAGGCCTACTAATACATGTTTTTGGAAAGCTAACTTTAATACGCTTCTTTTAAAAAAAACAAGAGATTAAACCGAGCTTTGAGCTAGAAGTTATGATATTTCTAAGTTAGGGCTGAAATTAAAAACGTGGATAAAAATCATGACGGATTTGGGTAGTTTGAGATAAAAGAACACAAGTATATAACATAATATATCAAGAACTCACTCTCTACACTAATATATATATATGAGACACTATAGAATACATCTCCAATATAAAAATATGAGATTAAACATGTAATAATTCATTCATACATAACAACAACACATAGTGTGTCCAAATTTGGGATTTTCCCACATGGACACAACACAAAGGACACTCCTATGACCTCCAAATAGACACAAAATGGACACAAATGGAGATACAACCATGGGAGTCATTCCTATGGGTTCAAAATAGACCTATATGCATGAGAAAATGAAAAGGAGAAGGGATTTATACCTCCCGGTAGATCGAATCGAAGAAAAGCCTTCTTGGAGCGACACCGACACGTAGAGATTCCAAAAGGACACGAACGAGCTCCGAATCCTCCCAAACTTGGGTAGCTTCCTCCTTGGCTAGAATGGAGAAGGAAAGAAGAAGATTTGGTGTCGAAATAGAAGGATTTGGTGGAGAAATTGCTAGGGATTGCTCTTTAGGAATTTAGGGAAGAACAAGAGAGAGAGTGTGGATGAGAATAATGAAATGAACTTGAGCCTATCCTCTCCCAAAGTGGCTGGCCATATGGGGCTATTTGTTCTATTATGGTAAGGTCCAAAATGCCCCCACTAACCTATTCTATGAGTAATAGGAAAGGGCTAATTGGTTGGGGCTAAATTAGTCATTCTAAAGTCTCTAATCACACTAACCTTATCCATAATAATTAGTCTAACCTCTAACTAAAATAATTCTATCATGTTGACTAAAATTAATATCATGTGGGCCATGCCTAACTAGTGTGTGGGTCCCACTAGAGTTAAACTACCCCTGGGTTTCCGTTTCAAGTCGGATTGAGTTGAAATTCGAACCCGACTCAAATAACCCCAAAACAATATCATAAATAATAAAATAATATAAAAATAATTCAAAGAGGTCAAATACAAAAAATATCTTTTAGGCCAAAAATGATATTAAAATATCATAATCACATGGTTAGGCTCTAGGTCAAACAGTCTCTAGGGTTTCACTAGCAAAACGTCAAAACTGCAAGTCATTGATTTAAATAATTTTAAAATAATTTAAAATCACCAAAAATCATATCATGAATTAAATATCATTATTAAAATAATTATAAACATGAAATTTCAAAATTATCCTCATTTGGGAAACTGGGTGCTACACAAAAGACGATCGTTTCACTTTTATTATGATTCGTCTTTACATATGCTATACCGTCGTTCTTATGATGGACTCTTGTTGCGTTGTCTCTCAGAAAGTGAAGCTAAACAAACACTGAGAGAAGCTCATGATGGTATTTGTGGTGCTCATCAACCGGGTCCTAAATTACAAGACCGCATTCGAATAATGGGGTATTATTGGCCTTCTATGATAACAGATGTCGTAGGCTATGCCAGAAGATGTAAAGCATGTCAGATTCATGCTGACTTTATTCATCAACCATCTGAATTTCTACATCCTACAGCAGCCTCTTGGCCCTTTGAAGCTTGGGGTATGGATGTCATTGGTCCTATTAATCCACCTTCTGTCAAGGGACATCGGTTTATATTAGCTATAACCGATTACTTTTCTAAGTGGGTAGAAGCAATTTCCCTTGCCGAAGTGAAAATATCTAACGTGATCAGCTTCATCAAGCACCATGTAATTTATCGCTTCGGGATCCCTCGACAAATAATTCATGACAATGGTCCACAATTTGCCAGTCAGGCATTTTATCGATTCTGTGATCAGAATTGAATTCAGAATTTGACTTCTACGGCTTATAATCCAGCTGCTAATGGTTTAGCCGAAGCTTTCAATAAGACGATCATTAAACTTCTCAAAAAGTTGGTCTCTTCTAATAAACGTGATTGGAATGAGAAACTTGGAGAGTGTTATGGGCTTATCGAACAACAGTCCGGACTCCTATTGGTTTTATACCATTCTTATTGGTTTATGGATGTGAAGCCGTCCTCCCATTGGAAATCCAGATCCCATCTCTACGAATAGCCATTGCTAATGAGCTAACTACAGAGAATAATGATCGCTTACGACTCCAAGAACTGGAAGGATTGGATGAGAAGCGTCTTCAAGCACAACAGCATATTGAACTATATCAAGCCCGTATATCTCGAACTTTCAATCGTAAAGTAAAAGAGAGGGTATTCAAGGTTGGCGAACTTGTGTTAGCTGTTCGAAGACCGATGATAATGACTCATAAAAGCAAAGAAAAATTCCAAGCAAAATGGGAAGGCCCTTATGTAATTGAGTCCGTATTTTCCAACGGCGCCTATCGGTTATCAAAGCCCAATAGAGATCTACTCATGATGCCAATCAATGGCAAATTTCTTAAGAAATACTATGTGTAAAAAAAAAGAAAGGAAAGACAGAATGAAAATAAAGTTTCTTTTATTATTATTTTTGTTCAAGACAAAAGATTAAGGACGAGGGCCACTCCCTTCCTTATTGAATACATAGTCAGCCAATGCATAGAAGGCATCATTGCCTGAGTTCATAAAAAACTTGCAGGCAGCCATCCTCAGCGCTTCGTCTTCAGAAGTTTTTCCTGGCTCTACTAAGAACGCAAGGATATCTTGTGGTGGCTTGGGCGTAGAAGAGCTGTTGCCTACTTGAGTCGGGCCCGCTACTGTTGGCTCAACGGGACACATATCAGTGACGTCCTCAATTTTCCTGGAGACTTCATATTTTTGCTGTACATCCTCGGAAGACATTTCCAATAGAGGAGTAGAAATAAGAATAAAATGTTACAGAGAGTTCTCGCCTATTTATAGAAGAGGACTATTGATGAACCGGTCTTTGAGATTAAGAACAACTTTTCATTCCCGAAAAGACCTGTTCATTCGTTCTATCGGGTTCATTCATTTAATTGCAAAATCGAATCAATGTTTTCTTTTTCCGAAAGTTATGTTGATTCATTCATACATTGATATGGACCTATATACTCATGACATCTGTTTCTCTATTTCCCAGCTACCAAGGTTTGGTTAAGCTGATTTTTTGTCTCCTGGGAAAGGGATTTTATATCTTCTATTTCATCAATTGATTAGAAAGTGGGATTCGTTATTTATCATATTTCCATGACATCTGGATAAATACTAAATCTACTTACTTTTTCTATCTATCATTTCTATTTGACCTCTGCATAGATATTAATCTAATTTTCTTTTGAGTTCATATATACTGTCATGTCCATATTACCTCTGATAGTATTATATACTCTAAAATAGAAAACAAGATTTTATTTATCTATCATGTCCATATTACATCCAGATAGATACAAATCATTGAGCATAGAAGAATTATCATTTCCATTCTCATATCATAAAAGTCTATTACATTTCTTAGACTTTCTTACAAATCGCAATGAAAATCTATTACATCTTGGATTTTTATTCTATACACCAACGATAACCTAATAGAGATCTTTTTCTTCTTCGGATCATCTTTGACGGGTTCGTTGTTGGTGGCAATTCCTGACTGTCTGAGCTCCAGTGGCAACCAGAGCAGTAGGAATCAAACTCTGGTCTTCTCTCTCAGACGAGAGGAGAACCCCAGAGTATGGCAGCCCGAAGGCGTGTTGCTGCCAATACAACTGGTAGATTAGGGGCGGCCTTCCAGAGGAGATAAGAATGTATCCAGCATTGGGATACAATTCCTAGTTCTGCCGTGAAAGGAACTCTACTACCCGATTTCTCGGGGTAGAGTTGACTCCACCATCCAACTCTCCGTGTATAAAGGCTCTTCCTACCAACAGAGGAAGACCCTTCTATCTCACGAAGAGTTCTGAGTTGTCTGATTTGCGCGTCAAAAGCGCATGAGCTCCCTGATGTTGATGTCAGAAGAACGCTCCTCACAGCGTTAAAATTGCCAATGCCGGTTCTGGAGAAGCTGTTCAGCCAAACTTCTGCAGAAAACAGCAAAGAAGAAGTGCTTTAAACAGAAGTATTATCAGATGCGTATTAAACGCTAACCAAAAACAGATCACAAGGCTTTTTACGCCAGTGCTTCAGCAAGGCTTTTACGCTAGTGATTCAGCAAGGCTTTTACGCCAGTGCTTCAGCAAGGCTTTTACGCCAATGATTCAGCAAGGCTTTTATGCCAGTGCTTCAGCAAGGCTTTTACGCCAGTGATCCAGCAAGGCTTTTACGCCAGTGCTTCAGCAAGGCTTTTACGCCAGTGATCCAGCAAGGCTTTTACGCCAGTGATTCAGCAAGGCTTTTACGCCAGTGATTCAGCAAGGCTTTTTACACCAATGCTTCAGCAAGGTTTTTTACGCTCGTCAAGAATTTACGCTCATGAATAGCTGTTTTCAAAAAAATTCGAAGACAGATACTTGCTTACGATCGAACTTACCACTTAAGTTGAATGGTTTGGCTCTAATAATGATTGAATCCACGTCTAAAGACTGGGCATACAAAAGAATGCCGTGGGAAAGCTCCGCCATTATCATTTGTTGGAGAACAACATCGCAGAAAGTTATCTTCAGAGGAATGAGTACGAGAATATGTGAAACATTCTCGGCTATTTATAAAGACAGAAGAAACTGTTGGGATGAGTCTATTTCGGGAGAAGATCCTATTTAAGGGCTCTCGTAACCACAAGACAGATGCCACGTGTTGGTTTGTTTCTTGGAAATTAACAATCATAGAAACAGTCAAAAGAAGTGCATAAACAAGTGTGCATCAATAGATGAGGTTAGCAGCAAAATTTTATTTATAAAGGGAGAAGTGGACCCCTACAAATTAAAGATTCGTAAGACATAAAAATATTATTTCTCTCCTTCGTTGGGCTGACGAAGGGAGACACCTAGTTCGTGCATATTGCAAATCCCGGAACGGCGCATCAGATTAAGAAACGCTTCGGCATCTCCTGGCCCTTCGTATGCAGTTGGAGGACCACCATCAATGCGATTAAAGACGGCAGGAGTTACTCCAAAACACTCTAAAAGGTTGCACGCCCGCTCGAAATCAAGCCTGGAGCTCGAAGCCTCTTTGTTGGTAATCTCGTTCTTCGGCGCCATGACAAAACGAGGATGAATCTCAAGAATAAAGAATTTGTCCTTATTTATACAAATCAAAGCAACTCTTCACATTTCTCGTTGGAAACTGCTCACTCGGGAAGATAAGGAGACGTTCGAAAGTTTCGAGAAAGAAATTTATTGTGACGGTTAAGTGTTGACCGACATTATTTTTCTTGAAAATTACGCCGACTGTTGGATATTCCCGCTTTTACGCAGATGAAGGTTGCGTATCCCGAATTTTACGCTGACTCACCAAACTTTAACTTTTACGCTTCTGTTCAAAGTATTTTAAATTTTGGAGATATTTGAAAACTTTGAAGGGGGTCTTGTAGGAGCGTAAAAAGTGCTTCAAAGAAAGAGTCATCTCATTCATAAGTGAACTGTTTTATGCCAAGCAGAGCGGGTAATCTCTTTACGCCCAAGAGCAGGCTGATCATTTTACGCTCGGCTCTACACCCATGGTTTTATGCCAAAGACAGAGCAGCCACTTTTACGCTGAAAAATGCTGTCAAATCTCGCATTTAATACAAACTCTGACATGGAGATATTAATGGTGTCATATATCACAAAGGGATTTGTTTTTACACAGAGACCAATATTGTCGTTTAGTATGTGGATTGAGCTACTTTACGCTCACACTACGGCTTCTTTTACGCACGAAGATTATACGAGCCTTTACGCTCAACAGTCGACGTGCGCGTAAAGTCTATTTGAGCTGCTTTTACGCTCAAGGTTATTTAATAACTACTTTACGCGGAAAGTCTATATCAGGGCTATTTTACGCCAAATCTACTGCTTTACGCTCAGAGTACATTGGGGCTATTTTTACGCCCTATTCTCCTCCACCAGTTTGGAATATGGTTTGCTTACGTGGCTTTCATGCCATTCTTCTCGAAGAACGTGTGTACATGCATCCTATTCTTACTGAAGTGATGGGAAACACGTTAATATATGCAGAGGATGGCTTCGATCATGGGTGGCAGTTGTTAGCGTAAAGATGGAATTTTTGCTGAGTTTTTACGCACAAGAGCCTAAGTCTATAAATAGACTTATTTTTCTCATAACAGAGAGACAGAGGGAGAGAAGAGAGAGAGACAGGAGAGAATACAGAGATCAGAACTTAGAGATTTTGATTCTCCAGAGCATTCTTCTTCAACTTTTTTTTCAGAGCAGAGTGAAGCAAAGCAGAAAAGCATTCGGCCTCGCCATCAGTGCCCAAGTGCGTCGATATCTTTCTAGTGACTTAGTTCTTCTAGTTGTTCTACTTCAAGCAGTGATCTTCATCATCATCATATGGTCCAAGGAACAAAGTGATCATTTACGAATCAGACTTCCAAAGCAATACTTCTCCAGAATCAAATTTGTACTTCTTGTACTTTTTCTTGTTTTATTTTCAAAAGCCAATTTCTCCAAGGCATTTTGTTAAGTGAAACAGTATCCAAGCCAGCCTACGCCGCAGAGTCGGCGGCAGAACGCTGTCAAGCCTGCAAGAAATAAATGCTCAAAATCACAATTGTTGCTCATTTACATTTCTAAATTTATTACAATATTTACAACATTTATATTTAAAAAAAACTACAAAGTTTTACAATTTATGGAAATGATACAACTGCTATCTACTTCTAGGTTGACCTCAGCATACCCAAGTCTTCCCAGAGCAAAGATTGATCGCGACTAAACCTGAAAAATATTGGTTTCCAGTCAGGAATGGAAAAAGTACACAAACCGATGACAATACGAAAACACAATAGAATTAACAAGACATGAAAATAACATATAAGATATAAAAACTGGAAAGAACTGATGACATGGCACGATGGAGATAAAAAGAAAAAATAAAAGGCATCTACCTAAGTGGTATAAAATATCCTTTTGGACATGTGAACGGCTAGGGGGTAAATCCGGCTCACTGCACGTGTCGTGTGCAATTGCTATCATGCAAGAATAGACATTTTAGGGATATTTTTGGGTAGTCCACATGTCTACTAAGATATTTCCCCTCCCGACTACTCCGTGTGACGAGCATGTCAACAAATAGCAAGATATATGTATAGACATAAAATGAAAAGACTACTATGAATCGGAAAGTAATCAGAAAGTGCACTTGCCTGAGGTCCTTAGCTGGAGAAACCAATAATACTATACCACTCAATGAGCCACAATCAGTCAACACATGTAGAATTCTCTGGATGCTGAAATAAACATTACAAACGTTCTCAAAATAGTCAAATTAGCTAGGATTGCCTGTCCTTAATTCCAATTCTGGACACAGGGCAAAACGGTAATTTCGGGCAAAAACGATGTCCGCCGTTAGACCCGCTTTGTACCGAAAAGCGTGCCAGAGTCAATGGTCTCTAAAGTCGTCAAACTATATGTCTACGGATCTGGTTTTCTGATACAAACCCAACCGTATGTCTAAAGTTGGATTCCGGTGGGCCGTGCATAAAATTGCCCGTTGAGTGGGACCGTAGGGCCGCAAAACGGCGTTCCGATTCGACTGTCTCAGAATTGGACCAAACTTGGCATACAGGACCAGAAAAACGATACGGTCCTGTTGGTGCATGTTTCGTCTCGATCTGACGAGCGCACACAAAGTTATTGGAAAACTTGCACAGAGGTCGATACGGTGAATTTCGACTGATACGTATCAAATTTGTCGCGCACACGCGACCAATTTGAATTCCGTCAAAGCCCACACGACCACGAAGCCGATACGCAGCTTTCGATGCTAACGGTGTGCGACCACGTCGCCCAGAATGGCGGGACGCACGTCGTATCGAAGATTTTATTATTTTTAAAACAGGTTTTTCTCAATATTGGCAAACCAATTTCTTGGCGCACAGTGATCAAAATTGATTTCTGTAAAAAGTGTTCTCTAGCCCTATATGTTGTCTATAAACCTATTTAAATGGATTTCGAAATAGATCACTGGTTTGCAAGAAATCGAGACTCAAACTGGAGACTTTGGAACATTCTTTATACTCAGGATTTCGAGATTTTTCTCGAGTTTGGGAATCGATTTCCATCGCGTACGAAGCGAATTAATCCAAACTATTTGAAGGGGACAAACAAGGGTAAGGTTGTCGATAAACCTGTGAAGGAAGATCGGAGAATGATCGTTGTGCCACCCCGCGCCTGTGCGCGTTGGCTGCACGCGCGTGGCCTCCTGCCGCCTGGGACGTCTGCGTGGGTTCGGGGTTAGGGTTTCAGCGAGAATTCCTCGCTTTCTTTCGGCATATATAGCGGACAAGGGGGGTCGGGAGTCTGCTTGGCTAAGCCTGGGGTCGACTGGGTTGGGGTCAGGCCGGGGTGGGCCTGGCCTAGTCAGGCTTTGGGGCTGGGCTTCCTTTGCTGGGCTCGGCTATTGGAGAAAATAAGGGCTGGTGTTTTATTATTCTTATTTCTTATTTCCTTTTTCTTATACTATTTAGCAATTTTCATATACATTAACTAATGTATATATATTTATACATTATACCTACATACACATATATATATTTATCTATACGCACACATATTTATATATACACATATTTATATATATATTTTATACTCACATACATATTCTTATATATATATTTTATATATATATACACAATTATACCTATATATATCTTATATATATACGCATACATTTATATATATTCATATATATACTTTATACACATGTATGTATACAATCATTTATGTATTTATATATATACACGTATATACATATCTTTATATATCATGCATACATACACAGGTACACCTACATATATATATATATATATATTCATAACATAGTGTCTTATTCATAGAAATATGTATACACATATATATATATATACATATCATATATATAATAATAATTTAATAAGCCTAAACCGTTATCATTTAATAACGACAAAGTAATATTAATGATAAAAATTCTAATAATTAAAATAGCCAAAAGTCGTTTCTGATGGATACTACTTATCTGGCTCCAAAATATCCTATAAATTTTATAAACATTATTTAATAATGATAATACCTATAATCTTCCTATAAAAATATTTAGAAAGTAATTGCCAATTTCTAAAAATATATATACGAAAATATTTGCATTTACCAAACATGTCTACAAGGTCGTGTTTGGTCCCACCTCGTGCCTACCTGGGCTTAGATTTGACTTGGGCTTATTCTGGATAGGTTCGGTACAACCGGGTTCTCTAAAACTAAATAATATAATTAATAAATAAATAATCTTCGATAAGGGTTACGTCGCAACTTGGCCTGGTTTTCCTAGTTAGTACATCACTATGGCTCGGCCTTCTCTACCAGGGCTAATACACTAGTCAAATCATGCCACTGCACTACCCGTGCCATGATTCCTAGTCACCTTGTACTCCAAATCTCAACCATGGCTAAAATCATCTACCGTAATAATTAATAAAATAATTATTTATAAAATCTAAAATCACCATTTAACTCAATTAAATAAATAAAAAATATTTTCAAAAATTTTCGGGAAGGGAAGCTACAAAAGGCATATATATCGTCCCTTATTGCTTCATAAACTAAGTCCTTAGTAGTAATTTCAAATAGAGAGTGGTGTGCTGTCGTAGGCACCCAAAAATAAAACCTTACTCTTAAAATTGTAAGTAGTAGAGAGAGTAAGGATCGATCCCACGGAGAGTAATTAGTATAAATTTTATGCTATGTGAACAAGGATTGGGGGAGAGAGTTTTGAAAAGAAAATTTAAGAAGAGCTAAAGCAATTAAAGTATTAAAATCAATCAAGGGACAAATATTGGTCTCAGTGAACATTCACCATTGGAAATCATAAAATTTGATCATTGATGCAAGCATACATTAAATCATACTTTGAACATTTTTCGTTGGAAGTATCTTCCTATCTCTCTTAGGCTTAGTTAATCGGATACAAGCAACCTAATTAACTTTACTTACTAAATAATCTAAGACAAGCGCTATAGATTTAATCTAACAGTTTCTTAAAGAACAAAGAAATCGATAAAACAAAATAATACAAGCACAAGCGGTTGCATTTAATTTTGTCAAACGTTTTTCTCCTAAGATCAAATAAAACAAAGTAGTTTATTAAAGCTTGGTTGCTTCACAAATTAGAAACATCAAACTATTACGAATTTGATATCTAATGTAGCGGTAGATCGAAATAAATAATAAACTAGTAGGCCTCCTAGTAATTAAACAAAACAAACATGAAAGTTGGCATAGAAAAACATTCAATATTCAAAGTATAACTCAAATATATAAAGCAATTTAGATCTCTAAAGTTTACTGATTCCAAGGCTTCCGTACACTTCGACCAACAAGACTTCTAGCCGCACATGTTCATCAAAACTTCAAAAAAAAAGTTGGAGAAGAAGAAGAAGAGTTGTGTTGTGTGTTTCTTCTCATGATTTCTACCCCTTTTATACACCATAAATTAGTTGTGTCAAGCCCACAATATCTCCCCACATATCCTCTAAAAGTTACAACTTCTCAAACCAAATAGAATAAGTCATAGAACAAGTAGGAACATGGTTGTTTTGGTTCCTATTTTTATTCACAACATCTTTGACCCAACTTTAATTCTGATTTCGTCCATGATGCAGCTTGATTTGCAAAAACCACAAAATATAAAAGCTTTAGCCCTGTGTCTTAGCTTTCTAAAACTTTTTGAATAACCTCCATTGCTTTTCGGATGAGAAAGTTATGCCCATTTTGGTGAAAGGTGTCAAAACTGTCCAGAATTGCATTTTAGGTCCATTTTGCACATAGTGTCTCCAAATTCATCCTACAGCAAAATATAAATATAATGAGTACCTATAGTCATAAAATGAGCATAAAATGATGAACATTAAGGGATAAAAATATAACATTTTACGTTCTCATCAAATACCCCCACACTTAACTTTTGTTCGTCCTCGGACAAAACTCTTATTTATTTATTTTCAAAACAAAAATCAAGGTTGTAATGTCATAAATAAAGAATAACCATGCTCTTCAAAACTCATAACATATCATGAAAATATATTCTTAAACAACTTCTAATTACTTAGTAAGTAATTTAATTTGAAGATAGAGTAAACTAAATTGGTAGACTCACACGGGAATAAACACTCAGCTGTCATGGTTTGAAGGGTAAGTGTTTCTCTCAAATTCATTCCAATAGAATTGATCTACCATAAGCTTGCATATCTTCTCATTCTCTACCACTTGGATCACATGCATAACACAAATCATAAGGACTTTTTGTAGGTTGTAGTGGGGCTTAGGATTAAGGTAGGATATATTTTTGGAGTGTAGCTCAAAAGCCATCAAAACTAGTGGAGCAAAAATGATTTAACTCAAGCTCGCATATATAAAAGATATAAAACTAATCATCCCATTTAGCTTCTTCAAATTGACCTTAAAGCATTCAACATACCCCTTTATTGGAATTGGAGGAAGAATTATGAAAATGAATATCAAAATTCCTCCATCACTTTTTTTTTTCATTACTTCTTTCTTTGTTTCGTTCTTTTTCTCATCATCTTTTTTCATTTTCTCTTTTTTTTCTTTTTTTTTCTTTTTTCTTTTTTTTTATGATGGAACTCAAGAATTTGAGAATAAAAATATGTAGCCAAACTAGAAATTCAAATACCCCCACACTTATTTTTATACACCCATACATATCATAATGCTCCACTAGTTTTCTGGCCTGGGTAAGGATTTTTTTCAGGTTAAAGCTTGTAATATGGGTTCACAAAAATAGAAGCAATAAGGCTCAAAGGGGTTCAACCAAAGGAAAAATAATTTTAGGGTAGGCTATTTGGCTTATGTAGCGTACAACAAAGATGGCCTTAATCATATTCATGTATGCATGTGTTGATGTGACCTTGAAGAGAATCAAAGCAAGTAATAGAGAAACAAATCCATGAAAGAATATCACTCATCAAAGAAATATAGTGAAACTGATGTGTCAGTCTAAAGGCTCAAAATCTCACTGGCTTTTGTCTACCAAATTTAGTCACAACCATCCTTAAGGAAAAATACTAGACTAATTAATTCTAAGTTGAAAAGATTACTCATTCAATCATGTTATGAATTTTATTAAACTTAGTTAACTCTTGTTCATGACATACACAACCAAAAATTATTGAAAAACAAAACCCTTTTTTTGAAAATAAAATAAAATAAAATAAAACTTTATTAAAAACCACAAAAACATAAAAAATAAAAACTCTTTTATTTTTTTATTTTTTTTTGAAACATAAAAAAAACTGAAACTGCTTAAAATAATTAAATCCCATCCCCCCCATTAAAATTGACATTGTCCCCAATGTATGCCTAAATGCAAATAAAAGAAAAAATAAACAAAAATAGAAATGCAAGAATAAGAACAAACTTCCCTTGGGTTGCCTCCCAAGCAGCGTCTTTGTTTAATACGTCGTTGGCTCGACTTTATGCACACTTGACATAACTATGAAAGGGTTTCTCATCTTGGATAGAGGTCTGCAAAATATATGGTAAATACCAGTTGTTAGAATTTGATAATGCCATATAAGGAAAGTTATATGACTGTTGCATTTTTTGAAATTTATTCAATGCTAATACAGCTTCCTGCAAATTAGAACTCAAAGATAACTCTTCATTCCCTTTCTCAACATGCTCACTGATGGCAACTTCCAATCTATCTTTGCCATCAAGTTCAAAAATTTCTTGTCCATTTGGTACTACGTTGTCATTAGGAATGTTCCTGTCTGCAACGCTGTTGATCTATTCTTCTTGTTTTGACATTGTAGGCGCTTTCTTTACTAGGTTGCCAACCTCTTCTTCATTTCTCAAAACGATTGTACTTATATTTTCTTTTGGATTTATTATCATTTGAGATGGCAGTTGTTCCAAACTTTGTGCCTCCAGTTTAGTAATTATTGTAGCTATTTGGCTCATTTGATTGTTCAAACATTGGATGTTGGCCCTCGTCTCCTGTTGAAATTGTAAAGTATTAGTGGCAAGTGACTTAACAATTTCTTCTAAAGACATACCAGAGTTAGAAGTTTGGCTTAGTTGTTGTTTAGGGGGATATGGCTGCTTGTACTGTTGGTAACTTGGCCGATTTTGATTGACCGGCTGATTTGATTGTCGATTCCCATAGTTAAAATTGGGATGATCTCTCCATCTCGGATTGTATGTGTTTGAGTAGGGATCATACTTCCTTTGTGGTTGTCCAGGAAAACCACCTACCACGTTCACTTGTTCATTGGGCTGCTCTTGAAGAGTTGGGCACATGTCTGTTGGATGCCCTGCTATTGAGCAAATCCCACAAGCCTTCGCAGTTTGTATGTTACCTACAACCATTTGACGAACAAGAGAAGTTAAACTAGCAATGTGTTGTTCTAGGGAAGAAATATTTACCTCGTTGGCATGCGTAGATGGAAGATCTAGCCTAGTGCCAAATTATTGAGAATTTGCCGCCATGTTTGCAATGAAATTTCTTACGGCCTCAGGAGTTTTATCTACCAAAGCTCCTCCACTAGCAGCATCTATCATGCTTCTATCATTTGATAGAAGGCCTTCGTAGAAGTATTGAATAAGTAGTTGCTCACTAATTTGATGATGGGGACAGCTTGCACATAATTTTTTGAAACGTTCCCAGTACTCGTGGAGAGATTCTGTATTGTGTTGTCTTACCCCACAAATTTCTTTTCGGATATTGGCCGCCCTTGAAGCTGGAAAGTACTTTTCTAGGAATAATCTTTTTATCTCGTTCTATGTGACAATACTTCCGGAGGGTAGGTAGTAGAGCCAATCCTTAGCCGAATCCTTTAAGGAAAATGAAAATGCTCTTAATTTGATTTGCTCTTCAGTCACCCCCATTGGCTTCATACTTGTGCATACGTCATGAAGTTCCTTTAGATGCTTGTGAGGGTTTTCACCTGCAAGACCATGAAAAGTTGGCAATAAATGTATAAGTCCATATTTTAATTCAAAAGTAGTAGTAGCATCTAAAATAGGAAACCTTATGCATAAAGGATATTGATTCAAATCTGGGGCAGCGAGTTCTTTCAAAGTTCTATTTGCAGCTATGACACCTTCTTCAGGATTAGAATTGCAAGAGAATACAAAATCTGGAGCGAGGTTGTTCTCGTTAGATTCTCTTTGAGTTTCCTTCCTTAACCTGTGCAAAGTTTTTTCAATTTCTGGATCGGTCTGAAAAACACCTTGATTAGAAGATCGAGTCACAACCATAAACAATAAAGAACAATATGAAAAACAATTCAAAAAAGTGAGAATGATAACTAATGATTTTTTTTAAATGAATGAAAATATAATTAATTATAAAAAAATAATGATCACAAAAAGCATAAAAATTAACTAAGATTACTCTCCGGCAACGGCGCCAAAATTTGGTGTGCTGTCGTAGGCACCCAAAAATAAGACCTTACTCTTAAACTTATAAGTAGTAGAGAGAGTAACGATCGATCCCATGGAGAGTAATTAGTATAAATTTTATGCTATGTGAACAAGGATTGGGGGAGAGAGTTTTAAAAACAAAATTTAAGAAGAGCTAAAGCAATTAAAGTATTAAAATCAATCAAGGGATAAATATTGGTCTCAGTGAACATTCACCATTGGAAATCATAAAATTTGATCATTGATGCAAGCATACATTAAATCATACTTTGAACATTTACCGTTGGAAGTATCTTCCTATCTCTCTTAGGCTTAGTTAATCGGATACAAGCAACCTAATTAACTTTACTTACTAAATAATCTAAGACAAGCGCTATGGATTTAATCTAACAGTTTCTTAAAGAACAAAGAAATCGATAAAGCAAAATAATACAAGCACAAGCGGTTGCATTTAATTTTGTCAAACGTTTTTCTCCTAAGATATAATAAAATAAAGCAGTTTATTAAAGCTTGGTTGCTTCACAAATTAGAAACATCAAACTATTACGAATTTGATATCTAATTTAGCGGTAGATCGAAATGAATAATAAACTAGTAGGCCTCCTAGTAATTAAACAAAACAATCATGAAAGTTGGCATAGAAGAACATTCAATATTCAAAGTATAACTCAAATATATAAAGAAATTTAGATCTCTAAAGTTTACTGATTCCAAGGCTTCCGTATACTTCGACCAACAAGACTTCTAGCTGCACATGTTCATCAAAACTTCAAAATAAAAGTTGGAGAAGAAGAAGAGTTGTGTTGTGTGTTTCTTCTCATAATTTCTACCCCTTTTATATACCATAAATTAGTTGTGTCAAGCCCACAATATCTCCCCACATATCCTCTAAAAGTTACAACTTCTCAAACCAAATAGAATAAGTCATAGAACAAGTAGGAACATGGTTGTTTTGGTTCCTATTTTTGTTCACAACATCTTTGACCCAAATTCAAGTCTGATTTCGTCCATGATGCAGCTTGATTTGTGAAAACCACAAAATATAAAAGTTGTATCCCTGTGTCTTAGCTTTCCAAAACTTTTTGAATCACCTCTATTACTTTTCGTATGAAAAAGGTATGCCCATTTTGGTAAAAAGTGTCAAAACTGTCCAGAATTGCATTTTAGCTCCATTTTGCACATAGTGTCTCCAAATTCATCCTACAGCAAAATATAAATATAATGAGTACCTATAGTCATAAAATGAGCATAAAATGATGAACATTAAGGGATAAAAATATAACATTTTACGTTCTCATCAGAGAGCATTTATCTTTCACAAAGTTAATGCCATAACCGTTGTCAGGAAGATGACTAATGCTTAGTACATTATGTTTTAACTTTGTGACAAGACAAACATCTTTTGTGACTGGGTAAGGAGGAATACCAATATTATCATTACCTATTATATAACCTCTCAAATTGTTGTCGAAGGAGAAGTATCATTCTTTCTTCATCGATAGCGTCGCGAATAGGGATGTATCACCAGTCATATGTCATGAACAACAGCTATCGATGATCCATTTGCTTCTAGCATGAGAGGGTTAGACCACCTACAAAATGAGTAGATGAGACCTTTGGTACCCATTTCTTCAAGGGTCCAGATATGTTACTTTTTAGTATCCAAGTGCATACCTTCGTGTCTATCAAATTTCTAACTTTGTAGTATTGAAATATGTGTCTATTGCAAGTAATGTTAGTATTTGGTGTTGAGGTGTAAACACGAATATTTTGTCTTTCGTGGATTATAAATAATAGCGTAATTATTTACAATATTTGGTCTACCTGCTTTCTTTGATCGTATCCTGCTATGTGAATGATGTGTACATGGATAGATCTTTGTTTGAGTAACAAATATGACCTGCTTGCCCAACCTAATCTTTAACTTTTTTGAGATTACACAAGCCTCATCATATGGCAGATATAGCATCAACTTTTTGTGAAGCTATGCTATATTTCTTCTTATCTGGTTCATATAACCCTTTTTGCTTGGCATAGTCATGATCTCTCTTCTCAATATCTTTGACAGCATCATGCAGGCTAAGTTACTGGTGAAAGTTGTCTTCCTTACTTCACTTAATAAGGTGGACAACCTTTCAACTTCATCGTGTAAGCTTTGATCTCTTTTCGAGCTTGCTTTTATTTGTCCAACACTTTTTTTTGTTCATCTAACAAATTACTAAATGCATCAGAAAGTTTATCGAAAGTAAATTCATCATATAGAGGATTAGTTGATACCTGATCAAAATCGTTGAACAAACATATGCAGAATTGGTAGGTCTTTCCTCTTCCTCTGAGTCACTGGCCTCTCTTTCATGCCAGATGTTTGTGTTTGCATATTTTCGTGATGATGTCTTTCTGTTTGATCATTCGTAGCTAATTGTCTTCTTGGCTATTGGACAATCTTTTTTGATGTTCCCTATCTTCTTGTATCCACATTATATAGTCTTCTCTTCATTGCTTTCATGGAAATCTTTTTTTTTTTCGATTTAATTTCTCAAACCTCAAGAATTTCTTGAAGTGTTTTTACTAGCAGGGCTTGTTTCTCACCATCAGTGTCATCATCCCCAGTATCTTCACTTTTGATTCTCTTTGCATCCGCTTTGAAGAAAATTAATTTTTTTTCTTTGGTGTAGCTTCTTCTATGTCCTTAGGTCCAGCTTATGAGTTACCAGTTTGCCCATGAGTGTCTCTAGTAACATGTTGGTGAGATTGTTTCCTTCTATGATCGTAGTAGCCTTGGGATTCCAGTTCTTGGTCAGTCTCCTAAGTACCTTATGAATCTTCTTATGATTTGTATAATCCTTGCCAAGTGAAGATAAAAGATTAGTAATATCAAGAAAACGAGTAAACATCTGAGTGATTATTTCATATGGCTTCATCTTGAAAGCCTTATATTCTTGTGTTAATCGACTAATTTTGGATTCCGTTACCTATGAAGTACCTTTATGAGTTACCTCAAGAAGTTTCCAAATTTCATGTGATGTGGTACATGTAGATACTCTAT
Organism: Iris pallida; assembly: GCA_029216955.1. Classification (NCBI taxonomy): domain Eukaryota; kingdom Viridiplantae; phylum Streptophyta; class Magnoliopsida; order Asparagales; family Iridaceae; genus Iris; species Iris pallida. The sequence goes on along the minus strand of JANAVB010029815.1, from coordinate 14,150,074 downwards.
TACACTCAGTCTTGTTAAAGCACAAAATAGTGCATTGATTGCTCTTACATCAAGACTGGCTTGTGCCTTCTCTAAGTCATAGTATCTATCATGTGATTTTTCTACAAGATTTCCATCAATCACAATTTTAGACGATTTTTTGTAGCAGTATATGACAATTGACCAGCGATCAAAGTCAAGTAATTTCAGAAAGAAATTCATCCATGTCTTCTAATGTGTAGTTGTTCCATCAAATATAGGGGTCTACTTGTAGACTGCACTTCACTGGTGAATATTAATTTCACGGCTTGCATATAAATATGTATACTCTAGAGTGTTATATTTGTATATAACCTGCTCTAATACCAATTATAGAACCCTTGAGCACCTCTAGAGGGGGGTGAATAGAGTGTGTGTGTGCAGCAGAATGATAATCACCACTTAAAAATATTATATGGCAGTAAATAGCTAATATCAAGTAGACAATATTAAAGTAAATAAGTAAAGTAAGAAGATCAGAAAAGGAAACTCAAACACTAGGGTTTATACTAGTTTTTTTCTGAGAGGACTAGTCCAGTCTCGAGATCTCTAGTTCGATGCTGAAACCATTATGCAGTGAAACATAGGTTTTGAAACTGAAGTGCTTGCAACTCCTTACAATACATGCTTTAATCCGAAGAGCACTATTTTACATCTACAAGCCTTTGATTCGAAAGACTTGTCGACTTCAGAAACATGATAAAAACGAATTGGTTTTCAAGCCTTCTTTACAACTCGAATCAACTTCTACATCGAACCGAAATTGGCACGTGCTTGGCTAGGAGTCATAAAAGCTCTGATTTGAAAGTCAAAAGCTTATAGAACTCTTTGAAAGAGATAGAGAAGAGAAGATGAGATGAGCGAAAAGAATGAGAAACTATTCTCTATTTAAAGGATTTTTTGGGACCGAACTCGGGCAAAGTTCAGTTCCCTAATGTTCAAAAATACAGATGTTGGAGCCGAGTCTACATAGAGACCTAATACAATAGGATACTGGGTCATGGTGATCGAGTTCGGGTAGAAGTCGGTCCGAGTTTGGGTGCCCTATGACTAGTTAGGTCAAAATGTAGAATGGCTAAGATTTTGGGTTTTAGACTTCACAAATAGGCAGGCCTTTTGTTTTGGTGGACTGGATAGAAATACGAAGTGGGTAGGCTTATTTGGAAGTGGACTTTAGATTCTAAGACATGTGCCAATCTCATCAGATGTACATTTTTTAGACTCAATAAAATAGAAAATACATAACAAAAAAAAAAATGATTTGATCAACAACTTTGCTCTTATGGCTTAGTGAAGACTTGATCAGATGTATCATAGAAATATATTATTCATAAGTTGTACAATAGAGTATATTATTTGTTATATCGAATAAGAGTTTTAGTTAGTTATCAAAATTAGGTATGACCATGACCTATGGGCCAACAAGTCTTGAGCAGCTAGACTAATGCGTACTTCAAAAAATCTATGATGAATGTAACAAAGTACTTCATCCAGGCATTTATGGAGAACTGTTTGAAGTCACATATATCTGAGTGCACAAACTCTAAAAGATCTGTGATTTGATTTACCCATTTTAACAGTATTTTTATGATCTTCGATTGCACACAGACCTGACACTTCTCTACCTCATTACCACCACATTTGAAGATAAGCCCTAGAGTAGACATCTTGTTAATTCTTTTACAATAAACATGTCCTAGTCTATCATGCCACAACTCAAGAGAAAAACCAGATGAAGAGACTACATTAACATTTTCAATCGGTTCTATAAGTTGAAGTTTGAACATCCCTTCGATATAAAAACTTTTTTCGAAGTATGTTCCTTTGTAGGACAAACCATTTGGCCAGTATTAATGTCCATCCTCAAGCCTAAGTTATAGATCGAACATTCTGAGACCAGGTTCTTGGCTATATCATTGGTATGTGCTTCAGATCTTGAAGCGTCAGCGACTTTCTCGAAGTCAGATTCAGTACCACCGTCCCGATACCAAGTAGTTTAGCTTGTGTCTGGTTTGCCACCATAACCCTCCCAAATGTAGGCTTGTATGTGGTGAACAACCCCTTCTTAGAGCAAACATGACAGGATGCACAAGTATCCACCCACCAGTCAGTGTCGATACTAGATGAGTCAACCTGCACAATCATGGCAACCAAGTTTGTTGTTCCGATACAAAAATTCTGTGGACTAAAACATTTTCGTATTAAAGAGGAGAAAATGGTACAACAAGATCCTCAACAAGAATTTTGAGTACAAATAGATTTGTGGATTAAGACGATGGAAGTTAAGTCTACTTCGACTTCTTTACTCTATTGACGATCTGATGGAAGTTAACAGCAGGCTTGTTCGATATAGGAGCCTTCAATTGTATAACCAAAGGTTCCTCAGTTGTCGGCTTTCTAATCGTTTGTTTCTGTTCATCTCAGCATCATTTCTGTTATCTTGAGCGAGGTTAGATGATGATGCTTCGTCAAGGGGCCTATGATCTAATGGTTTGTACAAAGTACTATACTTTTACCCTTTTAAAAGGATCGACATCTACGAATTCGGTACATACTACCCACTCGTCGTTCACATACTGGAAGCATTGATGAAGAGTAGATGACACCAGAAGATTTTTTATGTGTCCATGGTCGGCCCAGCCGAATATTGTAGGATATATTAGCATCAATAAAGTAACATGTAACCTATGTTCGGAGGTTACCAATCTGACACTTGAGGCAAATCTTCCCCAGAGGATGGCTTCGTCCAGCGTTGAAGCCTGTCATAGTATTTGTGGTGGCTAAAACATGTGGATTGGGATCCCCAGTATTTGAAGCAAACTTTTAGGAATGATGCTGACTGAGGAACTAGGATCAATATGAATTCGATCCACTTTGCAAGATCCAATATACCCCGTATAATACAGGGGTCCATCATGCCGTTATTTTTCAGCAACATGTCTTCTTGGGAGAAGGTAATGTTGTAAATCTTCTCAGTCACACTGTGGTAGTCTGGACAAGACATGGGATCATCAGCAGGCTTTGTGATATGGGACAAGTATGAGTCAACGTGTTGTTATGACTTACTCAAGGCATCATACGTCTCCTTGGAAAGAAAAAGTAGCTCAAAGATTGACAATCGAGCTGGAGGCTTATCAAGCCCTTGACAATTTGATTTCTTCAAGGACTTATCGAATCTTACTTCTTTATGCATTCTTTTGTCCGAGATTTGTAAAACCCCTAAAAAATTAAAAGAATATTTAATTAGATTAAATATATTTTACTGGATTTTTAATTATTTTTAATAAATTTTAAATTCTATTTTTATTATATAAAAAGGACCATAGCCATGGTTGGGTTGGATATGCATGTTGACTAGAAAGTATAGCATGCCTAGTGTAGTCGGGTTCCTTGAATAGCATACTAGTCATGGTAGGGATGGCATAGTCATATATTAGTCCCTTGCATGTTAACAATTCAAGTTGTTGCCTAAGTCATATTTTGATTAATTAATTAGTTATATAAGCTTTTTTGACTTTTTAGGAGACCCGGTTGTACCAAACCATTCCGAACTTCTTCCAAGGCAAATCCAAACCTATCTAGGCATGTAGTACTCTCATATACCTTCATGTCGATATATATTTGTATGTATATTTTATTAAAATTTATATGTTTCTATTTTATGAAAGTTTTATATATAGTAGCATCCTAGGTGTCATCCTGGTTGGCAATTGACTAACCACCCAATACCCAAACCCCAAACTAACCAAACCCAACCCCATATGAGACATCCATGCCATAGTCGGTTACCCATAACAGCCCCCATGTGGCCGCCACCCTCAAAACCCAATAGGAAACCCTATCATGCATGTAAAATCATTAAAAGGCCCATATATACATCAACTACTATCAATACCCTAACCCTAACTTATTTTGTCTTCCTTCCACCACTAGGCCAACCACTAACCCCACTCCCTCTCCAAAATTTGGCAGCCTCTCACCCTCCAAACCCCTCCATTATCATCCCCTTCATCATCAACTTCTTCCTCCTTCATAAAAACTCATTCTTTTCATCATCCATCCATTCATCTTCTCAAAACAAACCCTAGAAGCACCATCTTAACCATACAACCTTCAAGAACCATTTCCAATACCTTCAAACCCATCAATAAGGGATTAGCAAGCTAGTAATACGAGAAAGTTGTGGCCTTTGGCAAGGAGGAGCACCCACAACCCTTCTAGCAAATGATTTCGATAAAATTTCTATCTTTTTCTGTCTCGAATCTCATGATAATAAATATTTAGAAAATATGAGTTTAATGTCTTAGAAATTAGATTTTTATCCCTTTTATCCTATATTTTTATCTCTAAAGGTTGCATATGAGATTGTTGAGAAATCGGGCTACGATAACTTTGATTTTTAGCATCATTGTGAAGGAACCCTATGATATTAGTGGAATTTTTCAAAACTGAATCTAACGTAGGTTTATTACTATAAGATAATTTTTAAACATTTTTTATGATTTTATTATCTTAGATCTGGTCGAAAAAAATAGGGGTCAAAATACTAGCTTTTCGGGTAATTGACTGACATAGAATAGCCAAAATATGATGGTTAATTGGACCATTAAATTCAAGTTTATTTTCTATGAAATAATAGTTATTAAATATCTTTAAAATAATATTTTTATGTATTTTACTTTATTGGAAGTTGGCGATGTTCTGGACAATTTTCGGATAGACTAGCCGACATAGAAGTCAACTAGCCATATATTTTCTTTATAATTTCATATCTAAAATTTAGAGAATATTTCTCTATAAAATAATTTAAATTTAAATTTTTATTATTTAGATTATTTTTGTGTGTATCCTCGAAGTGGTGGCTTAACCGATAATTTCGGAAGTCAAAAATCGTAAAACTAGTCTTGATGTCTCATGGAACATGTGTGTAACGCCCCAGTCCCAAAATACGTAGGACTAGAAAGTAGACATGTCAGCCGTATAAAATATACGTAAGCTGTAAAATGCAGTAGAACCATAAGTAATCTCATCCACACAAAATAAATGAATAAAATATCATATAATGACAATGAATTGTCTTGATACAATATGTTGGGCGGAGACAAATCCACTACCAACAAGTAAAGGAAAAATACATGAGAAAAGAAATGATTTTGGCGAGCGAAGCGAAGACGATCCAAATGCAATCATCCTCAAAGAAATAGCGATGATCACGGCTAGAGCTAGAACACCTGCGAAAGACAAAAGCACACACCTGGCGAGATAACCAGGTCCTCAAGGGACGTAACAAGACACATAATATCATGCCATATAACCTGAAAAATATTGCTCAAATAAATAAGTCAATTGAATTATAACATGGTTCAATACATACTTATTGAACGAGCGTAACATCTCCCCAACCAAACAAGGACATGAGAAGGTAAACTAATTCACGGTGACGTATATTTCCATACTATGAATCCAATATGGTATCCGAACCCCAACAAGGTTCAATACCTTCTCATCGAAGTAGTAAGTCACACCTACAACCAAACAAGGACAAGATGTGACGAACTAATCCGCGATAAGTTATTGTTCCAAGCCACGGTCTGATACAAGTATCAAAACCAAAAGTACTCGTACCTAACGGATAAAGGTACCTAACCGTTCTAAGTGAAATGTAGTTAAGAACAATCCTTTCTACGTATGGGCCCTGGCTAAATAGGATCGATATAGTCCCCCTTGGGCACCAGAGGCCCCATCAGTAAGAGCATGACGTTCCGCAGAATCGCCAGTGGCCGTCAGTAATCATGGGTAATCTGACCCGCGTCTCCGACGGAGCTCACGGGTTACAAAAGGAAAGTGCATCGAAGCCCATACGCTAAGGAATTATCCTCCCCGCCTAATGCCTACTCTGTTATATCCACAATAGTAACCTCTATAACCGCTAAGTCAAACTAAGCATGCAACCTCTATTAGCGGTTATTCCTATCGCACGGCTTGTACGTACTGGTGGCCAGCCAATCACGCACGTCCGTGTTCTACATGCGACACACAACTTCGTGGTACAACGTGTCAAGGCCAATGAATGCAACACACAAGGTGGTCCCTTAAATCTAGGTTTAATGTGTAAGAAAAATAATACATAGCCAGAATATAATTGAACAGTAAGTTCTAACAGGTTATGCCATGTATCACGGTTTATTTTGCATAAAAAATAAACAATGCATGAAATATGAGCTAAAATAAGTAAACAGCAAATTGTAAGGTGTCTTGCCTGGTAGGACGCCTGGTGGACTACGATAATCAAGGTGGCATGAACTGCGACTTCCTTGTTACAACTATACAAGATGCCCTCTGACGGTGTACAAAGTGGTGTGTCGGGTCCAAAACGGTCAGTTTGGTTAGGGACGATAGGAGGAATTATGGAATTGGTAGGGAATAGAACTGGGGGATTAGTCATGGTCATGGTGAATGTCGAAGGAAATTAGATAAATCATATACTTTTTTTAGAAATTACTTATAATATTTGATTATAAGTTATTAGTCGAAATATACTTTCAAATAAATACTCAAAAATCAATAGTCATTTTAGGGCAAAAATTCTAAGTTTGTAGAATTAGAATTTATTTGTATAAAACTATATTTTATTGTAAAAATAATTATTGATACATATTTTGAAAATCATTTGATTATTAGAAAATTTTATTTAGGGTTTAAAATCATATTTTAAAATAGGCCAAGCCAAAATATAATATTTATCTATAACTGTGTATATATTTCTACAAAATAATTTTGACAAGATTAATATCTAGTGATAACCCTGATAAAATAAAAATAAAAAACAATTATTAATAACATAATCTAAAAAATTAATGCAATTAGAAATGTACTAATTGTGATAATAATATAATCACAATAAATATAATAATAATAATAATATAATAATAATAATAATAATTACACTAAAGATCAAAACCACATACTCTCTCTTGTAAGGAGAATCCTCGTAACATGAGCCTTCTCTCTCGTAAGGGAAGAGAGAGAGTTGAGAGAGGAGTAAAAAGGGGACGGGAGAGAGAGGGGAACGGAGAGAGAGAGAAGATGAGCCGGAGAGAAGAGGAAGGGGCACGGAGATGGAGAGCGGAGGGGGTTTACCGGCTGCGGAGTGCTCGGCGAGGCCGACGCAGCAGAGAAAGGGGGCGACAGGGGCGACGGACTCGGCGAGGGTGGCTGCGGCGCGCCTCCGGCGAGAGGGTCGCGGTGTTTCGGGGCGGAGAGAAGGGGGAAGGTCGGAGAGCTAGGGTTCCGGTCGGGAAAACAGATGGCGCACGACGGTTGGGGAAATCCGACGACGGATCGCGGGGAGGCGTGCGAGAGCTCGGCGGCCCGCGCGGAAGGAGGTGGGTGTCAGAACCAGGGTCTCCGCGTCGTGCGACCAATGACGCGACGGGAAGGGTCTCGTCCGCGGCTTGAGGGCACGAAAGTCTACGTCGGGAAGAGGGTCGCTGGATCTGGGGTCCGTGGTGGTCGGAAGACGCCGGCTGGGTGCTTAGGTCGTTACGGCGAGGGGGAACCTCGGCTTCGTCCGCGGCTAGGGCGCGACTCAACACAGATGGGTTGGCGCGAAGGAATTCGCTCGACGCGATAGTCGTCGGGGAGCGAGGAGGCACTGTGGATCCATACGCCGCGGCGAGCCGAACAGGAGGCCAGGTGAGGCTTTTATTTTGGTTTTTTTTTTGTGGCGTCTACTGTGGTGGTGGTGTTGTCGGGGCATGGGTGGTTGGTCGAAATCAGTCGGCGAGTGTGGTGGTGGTCATGACGGAGGTTAATGTGGTGGCGCGGCCGGATGTCTGTGGTGATGGGGGTGATGAAGATGATGGTAGCTGTGGCTGGGGTCCAGGGTTTTGATGGCGGAGGTGTAAGCTGGAGCGGGTGGTGGTCCTACGGTGGTCGGATTCTGGCGGAGTTGGATGACGCGGTGGTGGCCGTGGATGTGGGTAGGCCGGTCACGGTTGCTACGGTATCGGTCGAGGAGAAAGGAAGGTTGGGTCGTTGGCATAGGTACTGCGACAATAGAGGTATGGTGGTCAACAAGGCAGGGTTAGGGTTAGGATTTTGATGAATCGTGTCGGGGTTGTCGACACGAAGGAATAAATGTATTTGTAAAGGATGGAATAAGAATTGGACGGGGAACACGGACACGATGCACGCACGTTTAGTTATGGAGTTTGTGGAGGAATAATTAGAGAAAATAATGTGGAGGAGTACCTGCCTATTTATAGGATGTGGGAATTCCAGTTGGATAAGGATTAAGAGTAGTTTAAATCCAATTAGATAATTAGCTACTAATAAATTTAAATTCAAATCCAAATCCAAATCCAATTTAAAACCAATTAAATTCCAACCTTTAGCTTAAAATTAGATAAGGTAAATCAAATTTTAAAATATAGATATTATTTTAACTATTTAAATCCATAGAATCAAATCAAGATTTAAATTGCCATAATAATTCAAAAATATATTTTCCAAAAATACCTATAATATTAATTTCGAAAATAATAAATATTATAAAATAAACTAATAAAATATTTATGAAATATATATGTATGTACAAAAATATTATTTACTATTAATAACTGTATAAACAAAAGGCTTTTTATAAATAAATTTATAAACTTGAAAATTTTGATACGAGAGCTAAAAAATTATAATATATATTATTTTGAAATGATACAAATAGAAAAATATATTTTTCAAAAAATGCATGCTCGCACATATTCGCACTCGTCGAGCAATTTTGAAAAATTGAAATTTCGCGCGTGACGTACAATACGACTATGCGACGTACAATACAAAATTTTAAATTAGTACCGAAAATTTTAAAAAAAACAGTAGAAATTTACGGGTTTTACATCCTACCCAACTTATAAGAATTTCGTCCTCGAAATTAAGAATTCGCAGGGGATGAGAGGGCACAAAATAATTTACAATGGTCAACGAAAGATGCATTAGGAAATCTCGATTTCAATAACGGCAAGGTAATCATGGGTTAACACAAGAAGGAAAAATAAGTGGGGGTTAAAGTTAGAATATGCAATAAAGGTTAGAGAGAATGGTTTTAAATACCTAGAAGGTATATTTGAGAGTAGGTTGAGGGTCATAGGTAATTGGGTAGCTAGAGGAGTTTCTAGTTCCACGCCTCCGTCCTTCTAAAATAGGTAGAGACGAAAGCAATGAGGTGTTAAATGACGATTTTATCGAATATGAATATGTGATTCAAAGGCGACCGTATAATTTCAAAAAATTTCAAGGCAGTCGTGGATGGAATTCTAAGGTGAAAGGTCAACTACATCCCATCCACGTAGATTGATATATGAAAAAGGCGAACCAAAGTGCACTCGGTTGATCAGACCATCATGCACCGGTTCTGACTAGACAATATGTTAGTGAGCGCGCGCTCAATAGCATGTGTCTTGAACAAGTTTGATAACGGTTAAACTTGCAAAACTAGGCTATAGTAGCAACATTTAGTCAAGATGGTAAAATATAGACACGTGAGATTATTATTGAAAGAGACTAGAATTAGTTCAAACTACTTAAGAATCTAGTCTTGTTTGGTGCCTATACAGTCGACCTATTGTCTCCTTGTCTAAGGCTTTGGTCGACCAATAAGGTATGGTCTTTAAAAATTTATAGTCTAGGCAATCCACTTAGTATCTACTATAGTGAGTCATAAGGACGAAGTCTTATGCTAGGTCATGAGGCATTCTACCCTTACAAGAGCTAAACTAGTAGGGTGATGGAACAATGGGTCATGTCCACCTAGTATGGGTTACCCTATTAATCTCTATCAAGTACGAAAGAAGGGCACGAATTACGATAGAAGGGATCAAGCAAGATGCAAATCGAGAAGAAGGCGATCAAGTATGTGGATGAGATCCTAGACTCTAATCCTATATGCAGGCTTGCTTGGTACGGTAAGGTAACCAAACAATTTATCTTGACCTGCGTGGGCCACCACAAAAATATGTAACTCCAGTCCCAAAATACGTAGGACTAGGAACGTAGACATGCCAACCGTATAATAAATATACGTAAGCTGTAAAATACAGTAGAACCATAATCTCATCCACACAAAATAAATAAATAAAAGATATCATATAATGATAATGAATTGTCTTGATACAATATGTTGGGCGGAGACAAATCCACTACCAACAAGTAAAGGAATACATGAGAAAAGAAATAATTTTGACGAGCGAAGCGAAGACGATCCAAATGCAATCATCCTCGAAAAATAGCGATGATCATGCTAGAACTAGAACACCTACGAAAGACAATAGCACACACCTGGCGAGATAACCAGGTCCTCAGAGGGACGTAACAAGACACATAATATCATGCCATATAACCTGAATAAATATTGCTCAAATAAATAAGTCAATTGAATTATAACATGGTCCAATACACACCTATTGAACGAGCGTACCATCCCCCCAACCAAACAAGGACAGGAGATGGTAAACTAATTCACGGTGACGTACCTTTCTATGCTATGAATCCAATATGGTATCCGGACCCCAACAAGGTTCAATACCTTCTCATCGAAGTAGTAAGTCACACCTACAACCAAACAAGGACAAGATGTGACGAACTAATCCACGACAAGTTATTCCAAGCCACGGTCAGATACAAGTACCCAAACCAAAATACTCGTACCTAACGGATAAAGGTACCTAACCGTTCTAAGTAAAATGTAGTTAAGAACAATCCTTCCTACGCATGGGCCCTGGCTAAATAGGATCGGCATAGTCCCCCCTTGGGCACCAGAGGCGCCATCAGTAAGAGCATGACGTTCCGCAGAATCGCTAGTGGCCGTCAGTAATCATGGGTAAACTGACCTGCGTCTCCGGCGTAGCTCACGGGTTACAAAAGGGAAAGTGCATCGAAGCCCATACAATAAGGAATTGTCCTCCCCGCCCAATGCCTACTCTGTTACCACAACAGTAACCTCTATAACCGCTAAGTCAAACTAAGCATGCAACCTCTATTAGCGGTTATTCCTATCGTACGGCTTGTACGTACTGGTGGCCAGCCAATCACGCACGTCCGTGTTCTACATGCGACACACATCTTCATGGTACAACGTGTCAAGGCCAATGAAAGCAACACACAAGGTGGCCCCTTAAATCTAGGTTTAATGTGTAAGAAAAATAATACATAGCCAGAATATAATTGAACAATAAGTTCTAATAGGTTATGCCATGTATCATAGTTTATTTTGTATAAAGAAAAAATGAACAATGCATGAAATATGCGCTAAAAGTAAAACTAAATGGCAAGGTGTCTTGCCTGGTAGGACGCCTGGTGGACTGCGATAATCAAGGTGGCATGAACTGCGACTTCGTTGTTACAACTATACAAGATGCCCTCTGACGGTGGTACAAACTGGTGTGTCGGTCCAAAACGGTCAGTTTGGTTAGGGACGATAGGAGGAATTATGGAATTGGCAGGAGAATAGAACTGGGGGATTAGTCATGGTCATGGTGAATGTCGAAGGAAATTAGATAAATCATATATCTGTTTTTAGAAATTACTTATAATATTTGATTATAAGTTATTAGTCGAAATATACTTTCAAATAAATACTCAAAAATCAAATGTCATTTTAGGGCAAAAATTCTAAGTTTGTAGAATTAGAATTTATTGGTAGAAAACTATATTTTATTAGTAAAATAATTATTGATAATATTTTGAAAATATTTAGGAAATTATTTTATTACTAGAAAATTTTATTTAGGGTTTAAAATCATATTTTGAAATATAGGCCAAGCCAAAATATAATATTTATCTATAACTGTGTATATATATTTCTACAAAATAATTTTGACAAGATTATTATATCTAGTGATAACCCTGATAAAATAAAAATAAAAAAACAATTATTAATAACATAATCTAAAAAATTAATACAATTAGAAATGTACTAATTGTGATATATATATAATCACAATAAAATATAATAATAATAATAATAATAACACCAAAGAACAAAACCACAGACTCTCTCTTGTAAGGAGAATCCTCGTAACAGGAGCCTTCTCTCTCGTAAGGAAGAGAGAGTTGAGAGAGGAGTGAAAATGAGAGGACGGTGGAGAGAGAGAGGAACGAGAGAGAGAGAGAAGGTGAGCCGGAGAGAGGTTGAAGGGGCACGGAGATGGAGAGAGGGGTTTTGCCTGCTGCGGAGTGCTCGGCGAGGCCGGACGCAGCGGAGAAAGGGGGCGATGGGGGCGGCGGACTCGGCGAGGGGGGCTGCGGTGCACCTCCGGCGAGGAGTCGCAGTGTTTCGGGGCGGAGAGAAGGGGAAGGTCGGAGAGCTAGGGTTCCGGCCGGGGAAAACAGATGGCGCACGGCGGTTGGAGAAATCTGACGGCGGATCGCCGGGAAGGCGTACGAGAGCTCGGCGGCCCGTGCGGAAGGGGTGTGGTGTCGGCGCTAGGGTCTCCGTGTCGCGCGACAATGGACGCGACGGGAAGGGTCTCGTCCACGGCTTGAGGGCACGGTGGTCGACGTCGGGAAGAGGGTCGCTGGATCTGGGGTCCGTGGTGGTCGGAAGACCCGGCTGGTGCTTAGGTCGGTACGGCGAGGGGAACCTTGGCTTCATCCGCGGCTAGGGCGCGTCTCGCCACAGATGGGGTGGCGGGAAGGAATTCGCTCGACGCGATGGTCGTCGGGGAGCGGGAGGCGCTGTGGATCCATACACGGCGGCGAGACGAGCAGGAGGCCAGGTGAGGGCTTTTATTTTGGTTTTTTTGGTTGTGGCATCTACTGTGGTGGTGGTTTGTCGGGGCTTGGGTGGTTGGTCGGAAATCGGTCGACGAGTGTGGTGGTCATGACAGGTTAATGTGGTGGCGCGGCCGGATGTCTGTGTGATGGGGGTAATGAAGATGATGGTAGCTGTGGTGGGGTCCGGGCTTTTGATGGCGGAGGTGTATGCTGGAGCGGGTGGTGGTCCTACGGTGGTCGAATTCTGGCGGAGTTGGATGACGCGGTGGTGGCCGTGGATGTGGGTAGGCCGATCGCGGTTGCTGCGGTATCGGTCGAGGAGGAAGGAAGGTTGGGGTCGTTGGCAGAGGTGTGTTGCGGCAATGGAAGTGTGGTGGTCGACAAGGCAGGGTTAGGGTTAGGATTTTGATGAATCGTGTCGGGGTTGTCGACACGAAGGAATAAATGTATTTGTAAAGGATGGAATAAGAATTGGACGGAGAACACGGACACGATGCACGCACGTTTGGTTGTGGAGTTTGAATAATGTGGAGAAAATAATGTGGAGGAGTACTGCCTATTTATAGGATGTGGAAATTCCCAGTTGGATAAGGATTAAGAGTATTTTAAACCCAATTAGATAATTAGCTACTAATAAATTTAAATTCAAATCCAAATCCAATCCAAATCCAAATCCAATTTAAATCCAATTAAATTCCAACCTTTAGCTTAAAATTAGATAAGGTAAATCAAATTTCAAAATATAGATATTATTTTAACTATTTAAATAAATCCATAGAATCAAATCAGATTTAAATTGCCATAATAATTCAAAATATATTTCCAAAAATACTATAATATTAATTTCGAAAATAATAATATTATAAATATAAACTAATAAAATATTTATGAAATATATGTTTGTACAAAGAATATTATTTACTATTAATATCTGTATAAACCAAAGGCTTTTTATAAATAAATTTATAAACTTGAAAATTTTGATACGATAGCTAAAAATAATTATCATATATATATTATATTTTGAAACGATACAAATAGAAAAATGTATTTTTTTAAAAATTATGCACGTTCGCACATATTCGCACTCGTCGAGCAATTTTGAAAAATCAAAATTTTGCGCATGACGTACAATACGACTATGCGATGTACAATACAAAATTTTAAACCAGTACCGAAAATTTTAAAAAAATATAGTAGAAATTTTGGGGTTTTACAATGTGTGTTATTTGTATGAATCTAAACGATTCCATGAAATATTTGGATATAATATTTTGGTTAGTAATAATAAATTAGTTAATTAAGTCATTAGAAGTTGCTTGGTTAAATACTCAAAGTAGTTAATTAACTATTTAGGAGCATTGGATTTCGGAGGCGTGGACACGGGAGCTACTTTTCATCTTCAATACTACGGAATTAGGCAAGTACACCTTGCTTTTATTCAGTTCTTTTAGATCATTGTTCTTCATTTTCTTATATTTATGTTATTGTCCTGGACCATAGTGGTTATATCAATACGTGCTTCCGGATTATATTCGGGTGCATTCAACTGTTAAGTTATCTTGTATTGATATATAGAGCCTGTATGAGATCTATGGATTTTATTTTTATTGAGACCTGTAGGATACGACATGTCACTACAAAAAAAGTGTATTTCTGGGACGCCAAAAATCCGTCTTAAAAGACCCATATCAGTCCTAAATTGTAATTTGGGACAAATTTTAGGACGGTAAGTGACGGTGCTATTAGGGTGGCGTGGCAAAAAGTTTTAGGACGAAAAATACCGTCCTAATTTTGTTTTAGGGTCGAAAAAATCTTACGGTACCAAAAGAGTTTGAGTTATTACATGTTTACGACGGTTTACAAAACTGTCCCTAAATAAAAGAGTTTGGAACGAATAACATCCGTCCTAAACAAATTTGCCAGCGTTACAAAAGGATGTCATTTATATTTAGGACAATTACATAACCGTCCCAAAAGTAATACTTATGAAATTATTGTTTGTATTTTCCAGCTATAAAACATACAATTTAAATACACATAACATAATTCATATGATCAAGACCGTTGTCAAGTTTGTCCTCAAATGTATCTTCAGGTATCAGAGCTCCAATACAAAAAGCTTAACAACATCAAACATTCTTTACCATTAAGTAGAAGACAACAAAATCTATATATTATATATGAACAATTGATAAACAACAAAAAGCTTAACATTAAGCATCTTAAACCACCATCTCCAAAATAAATCCAAAACATAATACATCACCCACACCATCAGTTATAAAATGAACCCATTGTCTCCACCATTACATACAAAATTCTGACCCCATTAGGCACAACACCATGTTTTTGAACATTAGTATATCCAACATGAACCCAGAAAATTAACACAATTTTTTTTCCATCACAAGATCGTCGCCCATCATTTTAGCACATCCAGAATACTTTTGAAGGACCTGCAAATGAAGATATGCCGATGTATTAGCAACTTGCTAACTGTACACGAACAACCAGAAAAGAAAGACAAGTTCTTCCAAACTGTACAGACTAGACTACATTAGTTTGTGAATGTTTAAAAAAAATTGTACAGACCTGCGTACAAAAAAATTAGGAAAAAAATAATGTACAAAAACAAGCTTCAAGTGACAAAGGAAACTTCAAGTGAAAAGGAAGCTTTAAGTGAAGACGGGAAAAAATGAGAAACATTTTAAATGGGAAATACAATTATTCTAGCAAGAATTACAATAACAAGCTGAAAAAAACCAATGTAAAAGTTAAAATCTGCACAGACAATATAAAAAGTTCAATCCAAAAATCAGGCCAGAAAAAGAGAAAACAGATAATTCTATTAACCCCATGACACCCAGGACATGCATGGGAAGGAACCAAAGCAAAGACAAGCTCAAGACCTCATTTTACTTATTCCTTCACCAAATGTCAATCCACACACTAATTGGTTAAGTTAATAGAAGTTAAGTAATACATACCTATACTACTGACACTTGCATGCCTTATATGCCAATCCACACATTTACATCATATTGTTCTGCTATAGTGATATTAAGAGAGTATTACGTTAGACAAGCCTTATATACCAAGGTTAGGGCAGTATGACAGAAATGTACAAAGGGAATCACGAGTAAACAAATTCCTTAAATAGTCAAGCATAAGCTATAAAATGCTGAGGGGTATTAAGAAGAAAGACCTGGCAAACCAGAGGAGATGACATGTAAAACTTTTCATGGTCCTGTTGGCATATAGAAAGTAGGCCAGGTCGTATAATGGTTTTGCCAGTTCATAGATTGCTCAAACTACCATAACAGAAATCTAATTGACATACAGTGTATTTCCACAAAAAAGCTACACGAAGGTGTACTATTAGTGTCCATATCACCATGTGAATAATTTCCAGCTGGTCTTCGAATTGAAATATTATTACCCACAATAAATGGTTAAGTTAATTCATTTTATACGCAACTGCTGCTATTAGAAACTAACTCTAGTTAATTGAATAGACATTATTTCATGTCCTAAGAAAAAACAAGTGCTAAGAACATATTCTCATGAATAGACATTGTTTCATTCTACAGCCTTTGGGGTTGGAAGTACCTCAAGCATAGCCACTATTTGCATGTCTTTTGAATAGCAAGATAAAGTCAGTACCCATGTATCATATTTTGTATCTTTAGTTCCTTAGTTTGTCAGCTAGAGCGTACGTCACTACAACCTTGGCAGAGTAGCTTTATATCAACCCTGGTGGAGAAGGTATGACAACTAGTACATGTAATTGAATTTTTTTTAAAAAGAAATAATTTTCCACAAATAGTTATCCATTAAAAAATTGAGACAAGTTCCCTATTTGTTACCTAACAGCTCAAGACCATCATTCAGCATATTTTCTTTATGTGAACCTTCCAGACAAAATCAAAGTGAAAATAAAACAAGAATTAGAAGAAAAAAAAATATGACTAGCAACACATCATAAATACCACATTGAAGAAGGTGTAGCTATAAAGTAATAATTACACAATAAATGAAAGCATGTACATGCATAGTAAAAGTCTGGTGTTTGTCAAAAGAGAAATACAAATAAAATGTTTATGGATCTTCATGATATCGAATACAAATAAAAATGTTTGTAACTGAATACAAAGTCTATTATCCCAGGATACAAAGTCTATTATCCAAGGATATTTGTTTACTGAGATTTATTTCCATGTGTTTAATAATTTTGATCATCCTGAACATATTATAAATATATCAAAGGTATCATTAATATATCGGGAGTAGTCCATCCACTAGAATCAAAATTTGAACTCTTTCCAATTGTAGCAGTAACCTTATTGTTGTCAAACAGGTAATAGCCAGTAGTCTTACGATGCAGTAAAAAAATTCACCATAAACTTTCTTGCATAAGAAAGTTCATATTTATTAACATGGTATTTATCTAACGTGTTATAGACAAGTTGAAGCATGCAACTATATATTCAGAAGGAATTACTCCAGTATGGCTGGCAATCACAAGGCGATGGTGACAACCTCACCGGTCAAATATAAGTTTGCAAATACAGTAATTAAGATGCCAATGTTAGTTACATAGAAGATGCAGAGTGTCGAACCGATCACCAGTCGGTTATGGAACCAACAGAATCGACTTGTTCAAGCTTCGGACATGGCAAAGTCCAACCTTGGATTGTTAGCCAATAAATAATGCAGTTTGATCGAGAAATAAAACTTATAGGACTAAAGTTATTGCCTAACGGACCCTAAACACTATAATCGAGTTAGTCATTCCACTAAAGTTATTGCCTAACGTGTTATAGTCCACTAAAGTTATTGCCACAATCCTTCATACAGTCTCCCAACATCATTGACAACAATTCTTCATATCAAACCCCCTATCATGAGTGGAAATAAAAAAAAGCATTTTATATCTAGTAGTAGTAAATGTATTATATAATATGATTGTAAAAGTTAATAAAAGAATACATGTTCTATTTTGTACATATTTGATAGTAACTTACCAACAATGAAGATCTTGTAGGACATTTTAGCTTGACATAGAATATGATCTGCAATCAACAAAGGATCTAAGAGAAGGAATTAATACCAAAAGTTATGTTGCACAAACACAAATACGATACGACGTGGATTCGGTACCTATCTTCAAACCTCCAAACTTTACTTAGGCTAACATAGAATCTGGACAAAAAAATGGATGAAATTCCCAATAAGGAATTGAAGGCTTCTGAAGGCATATTAAAGTCAAAACAACCCCACTGGCATAATCAAAAATTCTATATCTAGTTTCTTATTAGTAAATTCTATATATCATGACCATCACCTATTACAAGAAAAGCCAGAGTTTCTTTCTATCTGCACAGCATAGCAAGAAAAAAAATTACTCTATCAGGTACACCTTGTTTGCAAATATTAATTATTAACACCTCAATATTACTCTATCAAATACAGTTTTATGAAATTTATAAGCTCCTGGTCGCCTTAATGTTCTATTCATTGGAAATCCGTATATATATATTAGAAGCACTAACACAACCAACCATCAAAATATCTTATATTTCAATATGGATGGTCAAAAGAACATGTTGCATCGGGCCACATGTGATTGACACATGTATGACACTTGATACCTGATCTTGATTACCAGAGATACTAGATTCCTTGGTACCTGTAGGTTAAGATTGGTGGGTTTTTTTTTTTCTTTTAGATGTGTCATAGGATTTTTCGTCTAGATAGAGGTCAGAACTGTAATGTGGATACAACTTATTGATTCCTGCGAGTTGATGACAAACACAACTTTTACAGACCATGTTGCGCACTACACTTTTATATTATGTATCTATATTTTTTTGGAGAGAATACATGCTTTCTTTGATCCATGTTTATCTCTTAGTTATCGTTGAGACTCCAGTACCAGAGCTACGGATATATGTACGCCAGATCCAGATGTCTTTTACTTTGGAGATGATTGCGCTTGCGAATGTTGTCCTCAAAGCGTCATGCCAGTTTGATTTAGTCATTTCGAGATATTTTATTTGCTGCACTTTAGCTTGTAAATTATGTGCCTTGGTATGTCCCCTAACGACCTGCTTATTCTCCAGATATAGCTGACGAGATCTTTTCTGAGGAGTATGGGCCAAAAGTATATACGTCTTTTGAATCAGCTGAGGAAGACGAGGTTGCACCTGAGTAGACATTTTTATTATTTATTTCTATGTCAGAGCCGTGGACTTTTGGTGACTTCCGTTTACTTTTCATTTTGAGACTTGTATCCATGAGTTTTTCCTCACGTGGCTATTTTTATTCTATTTGACATTCTTTCAGTTTCCTTTATTCAACCTGATATGTCTTGTTACTATTATATGTGTAAACCCCAAAAAAGTTAAATTATTTTTTATTAATTATTTGACTTAAACAATGAATATGGATTTTTATAAATATTTTTTAAAACAATTATATATATATATATATATATATAATTATTTTATATATATATATATATATATATATATATATATATATAAAATATATATATATATATATATATATATATATATATATATATATATATATATATATATATATATATATATATATAGTCATGGTTAAGTTTTGAGATGTAGGTCGTCTCAAAAATTTGACATGGCTAGCGTAGTCGTGTGCTTTGACTAGTATATTAGCCATGGTAGGAAAGGCCTAGCTATTTGCGTGTCCTTTGTAGGAAAATAAGTCAAAGTTGTGACTTAACCCATATAAATGGTTTAATTACTTATTTATTAAGACTTTTGACTTTGTAGAAAATCTGGTTGTACAGACTAACCGAAATTGACCCGTACCAAATCCAAACCTATGTAGGCTCGTAGTGCGTCCAAAGACGTACATGTATATATATATATATATATATATATATATATATATATATATATATATATATAGGTATTTTATTTTAATAGTCTAGTGATTAATTTTTATAAAGGATTGTTAAATATAATGTAAAAAAGATTTGCTATTAAATTTATATTTTTCTTTAGAAATATTATAGTAAAAAAAAAAAAAATATATATATATATATATATATATATATATATATATATATATATATATATATATATATATATATATATATATATATATATAGTCATGGTTAAGTTTTGAGATGTAGGTCGTCTCGAAAATTTGACATGGCTAGCGTAGTCGTGTGCTTTGACTAGTATATTAACCATGGTAGGAAAGGCCTAGCTATTTGTGTGTCCTTTGTAGGAAAATAAGTAAAAGTTGTGACTTAACCCATATAAATGGTTTAATTACTTATTTATTAAGACTTTTGACTTTGTAGGAAATCTGGTTGTACAGACTAGCTGAAATTGACCCGTACCAAATCCAAACCTATGTAGTCTCGTAGTGCGTCTAAAGACGTCCATGTATATATATATATATATATATATATATATATATATATATATAGGTATTTTGTTTTAATAGTCTAGTGATTAATTTTTATAAAGGATTGTTAAATATAATGTAAAAAAGATTTGCTATTAAATTTATATTTTTCTTTAGAAATATTATAGTATTTTCTTAAAATTGCCATTTAAATTCTTGGAGATTACTACTAAACAATTATTGTTATTTTTATATTAATCTGTTTCAGACAATGGGGGATAAGGCCCAAGCTTTACTCTATTCTCTCTATTAAAATTCTTAATTTCAAAGCTCATGTTAGGCCCGTCTGCAACCCGGCCTAGGAACCATTCTCCATATCCTATTAAAGTGCAGAACCCTAACTTCATCCCTAGAAACTACTCCCCTCTTGTAGCCGCCACAATTTTGCCTCCCCTCTTCTTTTGAATCACACTATCAATGGAACTGTGTTCCATTGTTCCTTCTTCTTCCTTTGTGACCACCCTTCTCCCAGGTCCTCCCTATCATCGCCACCACCATGGCCACCACCACGACAGGCCAACACCGCCATCACCATCTTCTTCGTCACCCATGGCTGCACGACAACCCCATTCACGGGCGGAGTTACAGCTGGGCTATCCCGTGTTGTAGCCCGGGCTAAACTTTCGTTTGTTCAGAACTAATAATTCAATTGCACATTGTCAAATAGATGGTAGTCTTAGGCCAGCTGGTTGAGTTGCTTGTGTTAGCGTGCTTAGACCTTGGGTTCGAATCTTGCTGTATAGTTTCAATAGTCTGTATGATTTTTTGTTTATTTCTTGAGTATAACTTAATTTTTTTTCCATCCATATTTGCAGTCCCCTATAAAAATAAAGCTATCTCCGCCCTTGACCCCATTCCCCATGTTAACATCGACCCAGCACCCGACGCCGGTCATCCCCAATCCCGCGTCGGCCCGTCTCTGAAAAATTATTCTTTTACTATGCCGTCGGTCAACCACTGGGTAGGCGCACACAACAGTTTCCAGCACCCCACTTGTAGCGGCCAGTAGGCAGTAAGCGGAAGTGCGCGGCTACTACATCGACAACAGCATTGCCGAGCGGCAATGGAAGTCGAATGTACTGCTCGATCTCCCTACCATTAGCAATCACCTCTGTTTCCTCCAAGTGCCACTCATCATCCTCGGGACACCCTCACCTTCATCACCATCACCACCATGGTCGACTATGGCAGCCAACCATCATCATTCTGTCTAAACCATCGTGCCACGTTGCACCTCTGTAACCATCGATGCACGGACCCAGCTTCCTGCGTGCCTCGACAACGGCCGAAGGTATTCTTGACTCCACCGCAATCCCCGTCATGCCACACAGACGCTAGACCGCACGGGAGTTAGCATAGCAAGACAGAGTCCTGCTTCTGTCACGCGCGCAGCCACGCCACCCTCATTGTCAGCCCGATCCCTCTCGTGTCGTGCATTTCCGACGAAGCCGCGAGACTAGAGGCCCAAACCATACCTCAACTACAGGTTTGAGCTTGCACTCTACAGAACTGAGGAGGCAAATCAGCAGCAGTTGTAATTGCTCAAAACTAGACTTCCTAAGGTGACAATACTCTCCTACTCTTTTCGATTGGTGCATACATTGTGTACATATGTATGGGGTATATAAGTATTGTACGTAAATAATATGTACGTATATTATATAGGGAGAATTTATGGAATGCCCAAAAATGAAAAAAGTTTTATGTAAAACCCACCGCTAAAAAAACTTTCATCGCGTGCCCAGAATTAGAGAAACTTATCCAAAGCGGATTCCAAATGACCCTTTTGCCCTTCCTTTTAATTTATTGAAAACACCTACAAAACTGCTCTTAAAAATTGTTTCGATACTTCATCTTCTTCCATACGCTGCTCACTTTCGAATCTAGGTTTTCTCCTCAAAAATCTTCAAAAACTCGTCGAAAAATTTCGAAAAGACCGAGACAAACGGCAAAAGTGCTAAAACGGAGGTCCAAACATCATTTTTTTGCGATTCTAAAATTTTGGAAGGCCGTCTAACAAAGAAACGATTACTTTCAGTCTCCTCGACGATACGCTCATTTTGAGACAAACGGGACCTCGTTTCGACCTCACAGTCAAAAGTTATGGCCCTCCAAAGTTTCAGCTAACCATAAAATACAGGAGAATGGCTATTCTCCGTGTTAGAACACAAAAAAATGTTAATTTCGCATGAGGGTGGTCATTTTCCGTGTTAGTAACACGGAGAATGGCATTCTCCGTCTTAATTTACACGGAGAATGACCATTCTCCGTGTTAGTAACACGGAGAATGACATTCTCCGTCTTAATTTACACAAAAAATGGTCATTCTCCGTGCTAAATTACATGGCGAATGACCATTTTCCGTCATAATTTAGACGGAGAATGGCCATTCTACGTCTTAATTTATACGGAGAATGCCATTCTCCGTGTAATTTAGCACGGAGAATGCCATTCTCCGTGTAATTTAGCATAGAGAATGGTCAAGAATGACCATTCTCCGTGTTAGAAACACGGAGAATGCCACTCTCTGTGTTAAATAAAACGGAGAATGACCATTCTCCGTATAATTTAGCATGGAGAATGGTCATTCCAGTATTAAAACGCAGGAGAATGGACATGCTACGTCATTTTTTACAACGGAGAATGGTCATTTTTCGTCTTTTTCGACACGGAGAATGGTCATTCTTCGTGATATTAACACGGAGAATGACCAATCTCGTGTTAACATGGAGGAGAATGGTCTTTCTCCGTATTAAAAAAGACGAAGAATGACCATTCTCCGTGTTAAAACCACGGAGAATAGCTATTCTCCGTAATAAAATGACGGAGAATAGCCATTCTCCGTCACTTTACCACGGAGAATGGCATTCTCCGTGTTAAAACCCATAGAAAATTGTCATTCTCCCTGGTTTTTAACACGAAGAATACCATTCTCCGTGGTTTTTAAAACGGAGAATAGTCATTCTCCGTCATTTTAGCATGGGTCATTCTCCGTGGTTTTAACACGGAGAATATTTTTTTTAGAAAAATTTTGTCAGAAATAAAGAGTTTCGTTCTTCTTTCAAAATGATGATAATCCTTATGGAAAAGAAGAAAAAAGATCTTCTCTCCACAATTGACCTAATCGTCGAAAAACTTCAAATGTCTCCACGATGAAGATGATGATGATGGTGATGATGATGACAAGGGATAATCTGAGTTCGACTGAAAAAAAGCACACCGAACTACGAACGATCTTTGCGATCTCTGCTGAAG
The DNA here is from genome assembly GCA_029216955.1 of Iris pallida. Lineage (NCBI taxonomy): Eukaryota > Viridiplantae > Streptophyta > Magnoliopsida > Asparagales > Iridaceae > Iris > Iris pallida. The sequence goes on along the minus strand of JANAVB010029815.1, from coordinate 14,126,563 downwards.
ATGAGAGCAATGGAATTCAGATTTCCCGTGAAGAAGAAGAAGACGAAAATCGCAATCCAGATCTGAGTTTTTTGAATTCAAATACATATAGATGACCAAATCGCGCGGAGGGGTAGTTTCGGTATTATAAAAATAGCAGTTTCCAGCGAATGACATCTAAAAGGGAATCTTGGAATATTTAACGTAAAAATACTTAATTCTGGGTATTTCATAAAACTCATCCAGCGGGTGGGCATTTCATAAAAGCCCACCCCGAAATTGGGTTTCTCAGCAATTTCCAGTATTATATAATGTGTATTGTGTATATATTGGGTGAGGAACAGGAAGTACCTATGTCTATAGATATTATTATATGTGCATATGCTCTATATTATAATTATAACCAAGAATATAGATTTTATCAACTAAAGCTATATATATTATTTAGTTATAAGTTCAATATTTTGATATACGCAAACTTGTATATTTGTGTGCTTCCATATGAATAATTATATATGTAAGAATTTTTGATAAAAGAAATTATTTTACTACAACCATAAATTAAACTAAATAGGAATTACAAATGTTATGCATATTTATTTGTAGATATTGTAAAATATTTTGTTTATATAAATAATTTATATACATATATCAACATTATTATCTTCATGTTTTAAATTCATAAATTATGAGTTGGGAGTATATAAGAATATTTAGTTGTAGAAAGCTTTTTGAAATAAATATAATGTATAGAAGAATATTTCCTTAAACTCTAATAATTTTCTTTTTATACTAGATATTATGAACCACTATCATACCTTAAGATTAAAGGACTTTTACTTTTACTTTTACTTTTTTCTTTTTTTTCTTAAACAAATACATAGAATTGATTACTCTCTTAAGTAAATCCTAGGACCTTGTCTCTATAGGCGTATATATAAAATATTTGGTAACACTACAAGAAAAAGGACATAAGAAAAATGACATTTATTGACGGTCAGTAATCCCCGCCAACTATTCGGTTTTACTTTACGGTTTAGGCTTTGTGTCAAGTAAACCCCTCTTTTGTGTTAAGTATACAATATTGTACCCCTTTAGTTAACGGGTTGCGGAAAACCGTCACTAAATCCACCACTTTTAGTTGACGGCTAGGTTAAAGCCGTCAACTAAAATCAGGAGAAAAAAATTGTCGCGCACATTTGAATGGCATTTTTGTAATTTTTTTGAAACTTCTTATATGTTGACGGTTCCGCGGCCAATTTAATCGATGTTACTCAGTTCATTTTATTCAATCTCTCCGGAGCATTTCCTCTTTCCACCAAATCCTTTCTTCCTCACCTTCTCCATAAGAACCACCTCCTCTCGTGCCCCTTCACAGAACTTCTTACATAGAGGACTCCCCACCCTCTGCCTCCTCCACCACCATCCTCTTCCCTCTCCCTCGCCAAACACTAACTCCTACGCCTCCTCCGCCACCATCCTCTTTCCATCATCTCCGAACCCTAGCTCGCCATGAGAAAGAGAAGGCCGTCAACGTCCAGGTCCTTCTCCGATGCCGGTGAACAAGCCAAAAAGCCCCTTAATTTTCTAGGGTTAGGGTTAGGGTTAGGGTTAGACTTTCAGTAGCAATCAACCCTTTTTTGGCGATTTTTGGCCTTTCAGCAAGGGCTTCGTTGGGAGCCTCAAGCTCCGATCGGCGAGTTCAACTCTTCCCCATCGACGATGAGAAATTTTCGAGCAACAGAGAACAAAGTCCCTCCGAAGTCGACTTGCTTTCTTCGACGATGAGTAGCGATAGACGATAAGTTCATCGTTCAAACCCAAGGTTCCTCTCTTTCTTTCTTTTTGGATTTGGTTCGTATTTGTAAGATCAATTGATCGATCTCGAGTTGGATCAGAATAGCTTTTTGTTCTTCTACCTTCTTTTTGTTTGACGCAATGCCTCAAAGAGTGTGGTCGGCTCTGATTGAACGAAGAATGTCAGGCGCGCTCAGTGGTTTGAGACTCCTTGGGTGTTGGTGGTTGTTAGCTCAAAATCAATGTTTTTCATTAGTCTAACCATGGCTAACTATGGCTAGCACATTATGTGCGCTAAAGAAGGAACGATTAAATCAATGTTTCTTTTGGCATAACATGTCTGTTTTGTTTATTGCCTTTAATTTTAACAGCTTCTTTAGGATTAACTTATATTATTCGCAAGTCAATTAGTGTTCAAAATTTGAAGATTTCAAATTGTTTTGGCATGCTTTTGATCCTTTTTAATTGCAAAACTCACAATGTCTACTTTATTTTTTGGGCATTTCTATTAGAAAAGTATTTGTACCTGAAACTATTGCTTATGGATCAGTCTGATGTTGGTCGTTAGGAAATGTCAATTTGGACTAGCAAGCCAATCCAACTTAGTAATCTTCCTCCATTTAGCTACAATTGTAAAGACCATTCAGTTTGACGCGTTACTCGAAGAATAGCATGTTGGACTTACCTGCATATATGGGGTCGTTGGAGAGCGATCGGAACTCAAAGAATCTCACAAGTTCAGTTTGGACTTGACAAATAAATTTTTAAAAAATTTAAAATTTTTATATTCTAATTGAGCACTTATCTCAGGCTAGCAAAGAGCGTTTGGCTTCCACAACTCTGTATTCCCTGGAGGCTACAATTTCCCAATGCAAGGATGAAGCAGAAGCACTACAAAATTGAAAGCCATCATGCACTAAGAGACTACTGCTTGAAAGAGAGATACTCTCTTTGAAACTGAGGTAACCAATGCTTTCCATCTGTTCTTTATAAATTAATACCCGGCACGCTGTCACCGGATCTATGCATGCGCCATGGTGCAACATTAGCTGTTGGAGAACTCGGATTAACCTTGCACAAGTTAGGCTTTACCTTCTCTACTGGGTAGTAGTCGCTATTAACTGCTGGTAACTTTTATGCACCAAGTACCTATAACTTTTTCTCTCTGAAGGTTCTGATGAACTACATATATATCCATATAAAACAACATCCAAGAATTGACAGTCTATGCAGCTTAGCTTTATCTGCTTAGTTCGTTTATCCTAATCAGGGTTTGGGGTTTCTGTATGGTTTTGGAGTTTTCAAAAATCCAAAATTCTCACTAGATGGAAATACACTATAAATCTTTATCAAATATAAACATAGCTGTTATACTAATTTTTTTGGGGTTGGTTAATAGATACTTCTCTTCAATTCTGCCATGTCATGGACCATCTCTCTAACATTAACATTCACCATATCAGTTTTCATAGGCCAAATCGATCTTGTCCGGTCTAGAGTTCAAGCAACTCTAAAAAAAAATAATGTAACTTGTAACTGGTGCATCTGGTGCCGGTAGCACATGTGCAAACCATCTCCAATAATTTTGTTTGCCTTATCCTCAATGGATAAACCACGCCAACTTCTGTCAACTGCATTCCTTCTAATTTTTTTTAATATATTGTCACTTCCATCTCAGTGTTTTCATTTCCGATATGCTGAATTGTATGAATATGTTTTCCCATTGCCCAACTTTTTCAAGTCAAATATGGCTGGTCTTTTGGCTGATTTTAGATTTTTTTTCCCCTTACAAGTTTTAAGTGTATCTTCCAATACAAAGCACTCCAGAAGAAGACGTATATATAAACCATTCTGCTACAATGCTATGAATAACATTCTTTTCAACGTTGGCATCACGATGATGTTTGATCCGAAATCTCACTATACCTAAATGGCATACAGATATTTTTGAATTCTAAACTGTATATGTGAAAGCTTCCCATGCGGGTATTTGTTTAGCCAAAAGCAAAAATACTATATTATTCAGTAATAATGAATAGAGTCAATAGATGATAGTACTAGCAAACCTTTTTTCATTTGATTGACACTGTTGCAGCAACTTGTCCCTTCTCCCTATTGAGTGCTACAGGTTTGTCTAATTTGGTCAGACCAGTAGCAGTATCCTTTCATTGGATTGAATAGATACCAATGCCATCTTCTCAGCTTTTGTTCATCGTACTTAAAAATCAAATGAGATTTCATCTTCTTGTTTTGGAAGTCAAATGAGATCTCATCCTACTCTCAAAGCCTCCGTAAGAGGAAATTGTGATTATTAGCTCTGATACTAAGACCATCTCCAATGGTGATTTCTAAAATTGAGTTCTTATCCTACTTGGCATGGTACTTTAATAAAATTTCTATCCTAGTTGGAAGAGTTTCTACATAGAAATTGTAGACATACAAAAATACTCTCCAATGGTTCTCCATTTCTATCCTATGTGTCACATAGTAAAAGGACCAATTTAATGGTGTGGGGCCCAATAATAATTGTCATGAGAGATAGGAGAATTTTTATGAGAGTTTCTACATGTAGAAACCCTCCTAGAAAGTTTTCATCCTATATCATTGCCATCTAGGATAGAAATGGTGATAGAAATCACCATTGGGAGAATTTTTTTCTAAAATGGATTTCTTCCATAGAAATAGGGAAGATAGAAACCCCCATTGGAGATGGTCTAACTACCTAGGGCTAATTGCTGATACACATGGTAGATAGAGTCATTGTTATTTTCTTGATTCTTGGTAGAAATGGTAGATTGAGTTTATGTAGAGCTAGTTGATGCTAGTGCCCAATTTATCTTTCCAAGATCATTGGAGAAAATTTGGTTATTGTTACTTAACCTTCTAATTGATTAATTAAACTCAAGCTATTATGTACATTGTTTCTGTTTTTTGCTCTCTTAACAATTAATTCATGCCCATTTATATATGCCCATAAGTTGATTTTCTTCTGTTTTAATTTTCAAGAATGTTCTTTACCTTCAATGATATATTTACATTATTTGCAGACGGACATCATCGTTATACAGTGGACGATCTCAAGTTCATATTATTATACGCTAAGAAGAATTAGGATGGTTAAGAGAAGTTGTTTGATTATTTCAAGGATAATTAGGATATTGTAGAATATATTTAGGTTATTTTGATATGTCGTTAGATATTTGTGGTGTACTAACATTTGTGGTGTACGAACACATTTTTTGTTAATATAAAAATTGTGTATTATAGATATATTATGTATGTTTGTTAACTAGTAAATAGAAGCATATATATAATATATTAATATATTTTTTTTGCTAAAAATAACCTATGTTGACGGTCATTAACCGTCAGTTATGCCACTGTCAGAAAAAGTATGCACCTATATTGACGGTCAAAAAACTGGGTTTAGTTTACGGCTAAAATCCGTCAACTAAAGTCACTTTAGTTGATGGCTAAAAACCATCAACTAAAGTCACTCCAGCAACCGTCAACTAAAGTGGAGACTTTTGCTGACACTAGCCTAGCTAACGGAAGGAAAACCGTCAACTAAACCCTTTGGTGACGGGGGAAAAATCGTCAGCAAATATCATTTTTCTTGTAGTGTAATACTTGGTCGTTTGACTTGGGTTTGGTAGATACCTTGAGGGATATAATAACACTAGTAGAACTAGGCGTCTCAACCTCTGTACCGCATTCTCAGCACGGATTTGACAAAACTCCAAGCAAGTATACCTTGCCAACTTATACAGTATTATGTATATTTATTTTCAGTTATTCTAGTTCATGTCTATTTATTTCTTGTACTATCACATGATTCTTGTACATGCCTCATGATATTTTCTTACTTGTTTTCTTACATGCTATGTGTTTCTTTTTTGTCACATATTGGATCTATTCTATGCCATACTTCATTAGATTCCCGTGTTCTTGTCTGCTGACTTGATTTTATCACTTGGACTTGACCTTGACTTGATTTTATTACCTGTATTTGTCTTGACTTGACCTTGACCTGTTATTAGACGTTGACTTTACCTGACCATCTCATTCGTGAGCTCTCATTGAGTGCGAATGAGACTTACTATAGTTAGGGAGTCCTCATCGGCCTACTAACTATAGGACTGTGAGCTTCCATCTAGTTGCGGTTATCCCGATTTTACTTGTAGTCACGTTTATTAGCACGATCCTCGACAGCATGCCATTTCTTCCATGTTTTATTCTTGTACTGTATTTTGTCTAGTCTTTATTTCTTGTGTTATTCCTGTCTTTCCATGCATATTATTTATTGTCATAGTAGGCATATATTATGTATCTTGCTAGTCCCCTGAGGAACTGGTGATCTCTCCAGGTTATTGCTGAGATCTGACATAGGTATATCGAGAGCTATATCTTCGGGTTCTTCGGGTATCGTTAGTGATGCCTTCTTATATATTCTTTCTTAGTTATTTATTTTCATAGTTTATAGTATAGTTATTGATGTGGATGATATTGTGATTACAAGGACACATGTTCTGATTTATACAGCTTATACGTATTTGAGTCGGAATGGAGTCTGGTTAAATACGTAGCAGGCATGTTGACGTATCCTAGTCCTACGTATTTTAGGACATGGATGTTACACTATGGTTCTTCGTATCCATGGGTGAGTATAGTTTTTTGTGACTGCCATGTATTCTATTATTTTATAGCTTATAAGATACTTTTCATTTGGTCCATTAAATTGGATATACCGATCGAGTGTGTATGCTGGCATGCTACGTGTTGTAGTCCTTATGGATTTTGGACTGGGGCGTGACACTATTATTGGCTTCAATGGACTTGGTTTATAAGCTGCCGGAACAGCAGGTGGTGTGGGAGCAGAAGCAGCAGGAAGAGAACCATCTTCTTGTTCTTGATCATAAACCCGTAAATACACCTTTTCGGATCTAGTATCCCAGTCATGGCTACACTGGCCATGTTGCATGGCTAGCTCTTCGTCTTCTTTTGAGACTTTGAAGTGGAAGAAGTTATCTTCGAATCCATGTTTGAAGGAGGTCAGGATGGACCAACATTACCTTACCACGCAGAGTAGTGAGTGATACTAGCACTGATGTCTGATCACGAGCTAGTGGAAGATTGACAACTTGTTGAGTTGCCCTTGGTATCGAAACAACACCATCATGAACTTGTGTTGTAGGAACATTGCCAAATTTAAGATAAACCAGTTTCAAAAACCTGCTTCTTGTCAGTGTGCAATGTGATGGCTTTCGAATCCAAGAGCTGCTGGATATGGTTCTTCATTATGTAATAATCCTTAGTAGGATGATGCACATATCGATGGTAAAAGCAGTATTTAAGATCATTAGTCTGTCCTACTTTATCTGGCCTACAAGGATCAGGAAACTTCAACTTGTCACTTTTTATAGGATATGGAAGATGTCCAGTACATGATCCTCATTAAAAGATTGCTTCGGTTTAGGCTTCGGAGCAGCCAGAGCCTACTGTTTAGATTGGGAAGCTACCACTGATATATCCATAGTAAAGGATTCCTTCCCTTTGTTGATTTTTCAAAAGTATTGCTACTCTGGAGACGCTTTTCCTTGACATCCGATGTCTTGAGGCCCATCAATTGTAAGCACTCAACAGATTCTTCTGCCTTCTCTACTAAGTAATGAAGGAAGGCCACTAATTATAAGATGCATTTCCTAGACACAATTTGACAGTAGGTAAGAAATTGGTCCGGCAAGTATCAATCAACAATGGTTGAAGAGTCCCAGGATGCAACTTCATAGTCAATCTTCGAAAACGCTCGATAAAATCTCGAACTAGTTCTTTATTATTTTGCATTGTCGAAATAAATTTCAAAAAAAAGACATCATCGGTGCCTTCATATAATCTAGTAGGGAACAACTTCTCCAGATCCCTGATAGTTTTGATGCAATCATCAAGCAGACTACAAGCCATTCAGAGGCCACACCTTTCATCGCACTGATGAACAACTTGGACCAAAGTGTATCATTCTTCAGCATGTGTACTATCTGAGAATAAAAGTACATCAGATGCTGTCGTAGTGACCATGTTCCATCATTTGGAATGAGAGACTAAGGTTTGTATTATGGAGGATAAACCTCATTATCTCATTTTGGAGGATAGAGTCAGGATACCCCTAACCTTTGAAGATCTTCTTTCGAACTCATAAAACCTAACCGAGTATTGATATCCCGAATAGCTTCTTGAGTATCGATAGTTTGATGTTAATATGTCGATTGAGTGACAGTTGGTTGTGTGTGCTGCATCACTGGCATAGAGACACTTCTGACTATCAGAGAACCGACAGGTCTACAACCATCCCAACCGCTTTTTGGATCGTAGGTGTTGGAACAGTAGTTTGAGGCTGAACCACGTTGCTTGATTGTTCATCATAGCCTGCATTTGTTGCAACATTGTCATAACTCCTTACGGCATATTCTCAATAGCCTCTTTCCACTGTCGGTCGTTATTGTCTCCTTCCTCATTACCAGTTGCATAACTGGAAGTTGTATACAAAATTCTAGAAGGAGAAGTATGCAATAAACCTTTATTAGAACCAGTACTGCTTGGAGATGATTGAAGAGATCCACCACCTCGTGGTACACTAGAAACACAGTCCCCTAAATTCTGAGGTGCACTGTCCCTTGTTTGGGAAATAGAATCATCAAACACTGGAATATTACTACCCCAAATCAAGGGAACAACACTGCTATATCCTAGGTTCTAAGGGGCATTGCTTCCGGTATGTGGTACATCATTGTCAGAAGAGTTCCTGGAACGACAGTAGTTTCCTTGATAGACTCCTTCTGGTAAAGGGGATGAAGAAGTCTGATTATCCCTTCGATTGGATGTTGTATACACCGAGGCCAGTGGTAATTCATCTTCATCATTTAAAAGTTGTCGTCCAAGACACTGTTAGTTCGGCATGTTTGGTTGCAGCCTTTGAAATACAGACTGTCCAACTGGTTCACCTACAACTTTTCTGTAACAGTAATTGATAATAATCTTCGCACAAAAGTGCCCTTGAGGGGACTCTGTTATGGCTGAAGAAGTCTTATTAGATTTGTGCTTGCAACGAAGTACATGACGTAAATCATTTAAAGGAGTGTTAACCTCCATCCCCTTAGTATGCGCATAGATAGAGTTAGCACATGGGAATATTAGTTTTCGAAATCCTCTACCTATTCTATGTACGTAGGAACCCCGAGTACTTAGGTCTTCAGCATGTGTAGAAGACACATCGACCCATTTTGTGTACATTGGGAAGCCATGCACATGGGTGTACTACCTGTGGAGTAGGAGCGCATCGAGGCATAGGGATTATACACTCCACCTTGTGCAATTTGCCATCTTCTGCACGCATGATGCAAAGATGCGTATACTCCTGAGATTTTAATTTATGCGCCTTAGGCTTCTTAACAGTATGCGCATGATATTGAACTTCCCTGAGAGGCATAGAAGCAGAAAGGAAAGAAAGTTTGTTGAAGACATAGTCTTTATTTGGTGCCATGCACATAGCGACCTTTTTGAATGGAACTCTTCTTTTTGTCAACAGAAGTTCGGGAGAAAGTTCCAAGACTCGAGTCCTTGGCATCGTAGTATATTCCTTTGCCAAGACTTGAATGTTGTACACCACTTTTTCCAAACTTAGGACAAAAGTCTTCATAAAGAACTGAGATGAAATTAGTATTAGGCGCATGGGTATGCTTATCTGCCTTTTCTTTATTCTTCTTCTTGTGGGTAGCACATGACTTATTGAATGGCTCACTGTAGAGGCCATGTTAAGTACATGACAAGAGCTATGCGCCTTAGCAGCAGAAATTTCTTTAGAATCAGCAGTAGCTAATACTGAGCTATGCACCTCCAGTTTGTTGTTCTGGCTAGAATTAGCCAAGGACTTCCTCTTGCCATCGACAGCGTTAGAAAGGGCATAGAGAGAATTTTGGGCCCAAGCTTTACGAGCACGCTTGGCTTCTGTGTCTTAGCAGCAGGAATAGAATCATTGTCCGAAAGCATCGCTACGTATGCTTTTTGTTCAAATTGAACGACCAACATCAATAGAGCTAATCTTCGTCATGTCGGATTGCGCCTTTACATTCTCGTTGGTGATGAAATTCGTTCCCCACCAGAGTCACCATTTTTGTTCTAATACAAAAAGTCCGTGGACTAAAACATTTTTGTATTAAAGAAGAGATAAAGGTACAATAGAATCCTTAACAGGAATTTCGAGTACAAATAGATCTGGGGATTGGGGGCGATGGAAGTTAAGTCTACTTTCACTTTCTTACTCCGTTGATGAACCAATGTGAAGATTGTGGAAGCCTCTTCACTCCGGCTCACTGGTATAATCTTGACAGCAAAGGGGGCTCTATCTTTCAAAGCTCTTTCTGGAAGTTTCTAGCAAAATGCAACATACGAAGCATGCCCGTACGAGGAATACACTATCCTATATTTATATATTTTCTTCACTGGAACAACTACGCACGCATAGGCAAAAAGTACATTGTCTTCTGTCTCAGAGGTGCATGGAGATGAGTAGGCGCATAGGCACCTGAAGTTTGTGTGGGATAACATGAACAAAAATCATGTATAGTCCGCCACGTGGTTTGAGATGTGCGGCACAAAGCATTACAATGTCAGCACACGACCTCTTCACAGGGATGGCTATCGTCTAACTGCATTTGGTGCATAGGCTCTTTTATTGCCTACTGCAAACCGTATATGACTTAGCCGTATAGGGACGGTCTTGTACAGCTGTAAAAGTGGAATAATTATGATGATTTAATCACTGACATCTCCTCGTAATCCGTCCTATGCATACTGGCCAAGAATCAACTTTTTGTCAGAAAAGATAGCTATGCGCCCTCACTGTCATACGCCTTTGGTGTTATGCGTCCTTCACTGCTTTGAGATATAAATTCAAAAGTTGTATGTTGATTGAGTTATGAAATATGGCACCTAGGCACATAAGGCCAACTAAGTGCCTATTTGTGTATACGTCTTTTTCATGCTTCTACATTTGCCTCACTTGCTATTTCGGTTTAGACTTGGATCTGCAGTCCTTCTTGAAGTGGCTCTTCTTGCCACAGTTGAAATAAGTCCTGTCATTCTTAGGTGTTGGCTTGAATGTACCCGACTTCACCTTCAGATGGTTGAAGTCCTTCTTCTTGTTATTGTGAGAAGCCTTCTGCTTCCCCTTAGAGTCTCCAGTATACACCATGTTGGCCTTTGCCAACTGATTGGACATTGTATCCACTTTGAGTTGAGCCCTCAACTCGTCTTCAATATGGATCTAGGCATGAGGCACTTAAGATCCACCTCTATCTTCTTACGATGCATATTTGTAATGAAGTTGCTCCACAAAGGCAGGAGCTTGGTGACAATACGCACGATAATGAAAGCATCGACTAGGGGCATGCCATCATCGTCATGTTTTTTGTGCAACGTCAAGCAACATTGTCTTATCATTCTCAAATCGTATCTTCCAAACCTTTTTCGTCACATGGATCTTATTTCTATTTTCGTCAGACATATATTGCATCTTTATATACTCCCAGATGTCCTTCTGTCTTGCTTTACGAATCTGCCAAAGAATCCTCCATAGAGTTCAATATCAGCAACTTGCAGTGATTGTTGTCTCTCCTCCACTTTGTCTGCAAAGCAGTAGCCTCAGCGACCCTCCATGCACTTTCACCCTCTAGACTAACAAGCTCCAGATCTGTCAACATGTAGTCTACGTTTACGAGTTGAAGATTTTGGCTAACCTTTCTCTTCCAGATGTTGAAATGATTCCTGTCAAACATCTTAAATTCATTGAAACTTGTATCGAGAAGGTTTGCACGATTGTTCTTCATTCAATCTAGATCTTGCTTTGAGATTTTTATTCCCGAAATAGATCAATGACAGAAGAAAAAAAGGCCAGGAGCAGAGGTTCTCGTAATCCTTTCCGAACACCCTCTTGTTGATCCCGAAGTTGTGGCCGTGTAACGTCCCAGTCCCCAAATATGAAGGAACTAGGATACGTTAACATGCCAGCTACCTACCAAGTAGACTCTACCCAGCTTGAATACGTATACATTGTCTAAGTCAAGTAGTTATATCCATATATCACTATGATAATTCTATATCTCAATCTACTGAAGATAAATCCTTCGTAAGACAATGTGTACTAATGTTGGTTAGGCATTAACATACTAGATCCTACAGACAAACAGGAATAGACAATATATAATAAAGTGGACCAACTCTATTACAATTGTCTGAACAAGCTTATAACAAATAATAAAGCTTACAAAACTAGGCCATGTCAGCAGAATAAATTGACAAACAAATATGTATAATGCTGCATGAGCATAATAAAAATATTAACCAAATATATACCTGAGTCGAACATAGAAATACCACCCAGATCATTAAAATTTCTTTGCAGAAGCGACTACCTGGAGAGATCACTAGGTCCACAAGGAACATAGTAATGTACATAATATACATGCCAAGTAACAGTAAAGAGAATATATCTTATGAAAGGTAACTACCATATCCATCTAAGTGTACATATGCAGTTGAGGACAATTCTAATACGAAGCTCAGCAAAACCGACAATTACTCATGGCACTGTATCGTGAAACCAATAAGTGAACGTGAAAACAATTCCAAGGATCTCCTACAGAGACCCTGGCACACAAAAATACCAAGTCCCAAATAAGGAGACATGGTCATGAATCACGACGGCCGGATACTTCGGTTGAGTCCTCCCCATCCCATGCTCTAGAACTATCTAATCAAGTCAGATATGAATCATGTACAAGTAACAAGTCACATGAGCTAGTACTACATGCTATCACAGGGTCCATAGCCACAAATATCTCATGTCAGACTCTGTATTATATCATTATCATCCATCATGTCTGTGTCATATGGTTCACCATATCACTGGACATAAATTTAACATATTGTCATGCCTAGTATAGATATTCGATATACATAAATAGACATTGGCACCGAATACCAATCAGACGTTAAGTACCAACTATTCCTAGGTCATAATATATATAAAGATAGAAACAAGAGAACAAAGTAAAGAAAGGAACATGTACTAAAAACTTGGCATGGTACACTTGCTTGGAATCTCATAATGAGTATACAACAACGGTCCGACTTCAACAATCTCAATCTTATTATCACGAACTCCTAAAAAATAAAACTACAATTAACTATGGCTCAATGGCATATCACACACCAGTTTTAGCAATACATATATAATCTCAACTAGATCATAATCTAGATAAACTAGTCTATAATCAAATATTACTATATTTACTACATATAGTATCATGCTACTTCGATAGAATAATTTCTTTATCAACTTAAAATATAATATATTAATTCTGAAATATTTATAAAAATTAATTTTGAACATTATTTACTTATATCATTTACAATAAAATTAGTATCTAATTAATACATTTAACTAGCAATACAATTTAGCCAACTTATTAGGTTGATTAGAACACAATTTATAATAAAAAATAATAGTTTTATTTCTGAAATAAATCAGAAAAATAATTGTAATCATGAGTACATATCAAGGAGTACATGATTTACATCGTAGGAAAATGCTACGGAAGTTTGGATTTCAACCCAAACTAGATTTTAATGTTTAACTAGTCTGCATGTAAATAAAACCAATTAATCATTCCTAAAATTCCCATAAATCATGATAATAATTATTATATATAAATCTAGAAAAATATAATATAAGATAAATTCTAATTATATAAAATATGGAGGGCATGGTTATACATATAAAAAATTATACAACGTCTAGGTACAATATTCTCTAAATAACTGATTATTGAATCTATCTAAAATAATGCAAATAAATAAACATATATTCTAAAATTTAACATAAAAATTAATTATTCGGAGATTAATAACATAGAATTTAAGGTTTTAAACATCAAGTCATGATACGACAAGTTGGGCACAAACTAGCATAATCCTCCTATTGAGATTCAATAGATTACGACATCGTAAATTACGAAGATGCTAGCGAATATATACACTGGACTCAATGAGATGAATATTAGGCATAATACGGTGATACAGGAAGGTATTAGAAACATTACCAAGGGTTTACTTACTGTCGTAGGGCCTCGCAAGGTTGCACGAACAATAGTGATTCAGAATTGGTTTCATCCTGGATACCTTGTCGTGCTTCGCTTGCCATAGCCAAACGGAGTCAAACCATGGGCTGTGGCTTTGAGAGAATATGTGGGACATGTATAGCTATAATTTAGGGTTAGGGTGAAAGATGTTTTGTTCATAAAAATAGCAGAACGCAACAAGAAAAATGGCATTAACTTCAAAAAATTATTGTATCAATTTTTTGGAATCGGCTAGCTTGTAGGGCTGTTTTGAGGAAGTTAGAGTAAGTTTTGATAGAAATTTTGTGAAAAGAAAGTGGTGAGAACAAGGCGTGGAAGAAGTGTATTGAATGTTAGAGAAAAATTCTTAGTGCGGAGGGAGATATGGTCAGAATGGTAGAGATTAGCTGAATTCAGATTCAGCCTAGGTAGGGATGGATAAATGGACGTGTGGAGGAAGATGGAGAAGCTTTGGGAAAAGTTTGTGAAGAGATTTTATTTGGAAAAGGGTTAGGAAGAAGTTTTGTTCAGGTGGTTTGAGGTAATAAGTGAAGGGGAGGTCATGGGGTGGACGTTTACTAAGGGGGAGGTGAAGAGTAGAGTTAACTTGTCATAAAGGATGGGGGTTATGCATGAGTGAGGAAGTAAAGAGGTAGGGGTTACGTGGTGAAGGAATATGAAAAGTAAGGTGATTATGACTTCCCATTAAGTGTGTTTGACCACACATGAGTCATCCATTAGGTTTTAAGTAGTGAGGAGTAGATTTGGGTCTATTCTAAGGGGTGCAAAGCTAAAATTATTTTCAAAAAGTTTTGATGTAAGGTTTTGAGTGGTGAACCTTGGAGTTTGGTGTTTTTTAGAGAGGAAAATGGTGTATGGATTTTGGCATGAACCATATTAGGGTGTGTAAGTGTCTAGGTTGAGTCTAGACTAGGTTTGGGCTAAGTCAAATTGGTAGCTCATTAGGACTATAGATTGTGTCATTGGAATTTGCAATAAATAGAAAGTATATAAAAGTCTAATTGGGTGTGACATAAATGTCATAGATGTCAGAAGCTTAATATAATGTCATGGTCATATAATGATTGCAAGGAACAGGTCGAAGTTGTGTCTCAAATTTTCGATTGAACGGACATAGGTACAAAGTTTAGGTTTGAGTTAGAAATTATGCACGAAAATTGCGCAATTAAAAATAGAGAACAAGAAGATGTGTCTGAGTGGTACATGATATACCAAAATGTAGGTGGACTCGTCTAGAACAGGAATATGGAATTTATTTGGAAGAATTGGCCAACATTGTGCTTCAAAAATTAAAGCTATGGAAAAGTGCATTTATAGTCATGAATTTAAAATAGAAGTATAAATTATTAAATAATTAATTAAAAATAAATTAAAATAATCCCAAAATTCAGAGTGCTTACAGGTCGAGATCAGAGATTCACGCAAATATTTCTCTATGACTGGGCTCGATTCCAACGAAGAATAATTTAGTTGTAGTCGAGGTCAAAGGTTCACATAAGAGTTCCCCTCCTACTACTCTCGATTCCAACGAGGAACAACTTCTAGTATATTTTGATCACAACTAATAAACATAATATTCTTCTTTGCAAACGTATTTGCAACCTGGCAAATAGACTTCGCTTTTTTTTCTTAAAATTGCAGTTGCAAAGAGACAAAATGGATTACAACTTTTAGAAGACTTGAAGAGGAAGAAGAGAAAAAAACACACTTGCTAGAGTAATAAAGATCACCATTGCTCAAACCAAGATTCTCCTGTCGTGATCTCCTTCAAGGAACAAGCAAGTTCATAAAGAACTTCTGGAACGCTCGTAGTCAACTCTTTTCTGACTCGAACGGACTCCCTAGACTTAACAGATTCCCTTTATCTGTAATTTTTGTGTGTCTCCAAAAGGATGCCAGGGGACTCTATTCATAGAGAGGGATTAAAACTCCACCTCTTCTCCTATGTGATGTAGGACTAAAATACCAACACTCAAGATATAAGTTTGATATTTTAGATAATCCCGTAATTAGTGGAGTCGTGCGCCAATCCGTGCCTACACCCGCGCATGTGTCCATATACTTTGCACCCTTGAGCTCGTGTTCGATTCCGAGTCCGAGTCCGAATCTGAGTGACAAAAATCATCAATACTGAGGAGTTAGTCTTTTTTCTCCTAGAAAAATACCCCCACATAACACCTACATGTGCTCCACCATATCCCATGTACATACCTCAACACATACAAAGCATTATATTGAGATACCCACATGGTGGTGTGGCCGATGTGGGACTATTTCATACTAGTCCAAAGGCAAAAACACTAACAGATAGGATGGTTGAGAGTTTGTTTTGAGGGTATGAAAGTAACTCCAATATTTGAGGTTTGTGCTGCTCGATGGCTTGAGATAGTGATAGTTGATCTGATATTGCGTATGGATGAGTTAATCTTGTATAGAAATTTGGAAGATGACATTGGATGAGATGAATTTGAGTTTCGTGAATGGATGATTTTCTAGTTATGTATATGTACTTGATGATCTGGAGGCATATCGAAGACCGTGAGATGATGACTCGTTGATACTCTGGTTGGATGAACGATGATTGTGTTATATATTGAATCCTTGAGTAATGTTATCAGGATGGATTATAGCTTACGGGCTATTGGTGGATAGAACAATGGTATTGGAGTTTTTCATGATTGGCTATATAAATCTTGAACATGGCATGAATGAATATTAGTTTGACTCAGATTGGTGAATGTAACAAGATTGATGACTTAAGAGAAGGTGTTCAAGAACCAAACTATCAGCCTTGTTCATGTTGCTTGGGGCCATCAGTCGCCGTAATAATGGACGTGGAAGCGCGAGGACGATATCAGAGCCAGATATCCACACTTATTTGACACTGGAGATATATTTCTTCTTATGCCTTCGTATCAATATCTAGTGATTGAATAGCATCTATGTTGTGTGGATGTTGTTTTTCTTTATTGCATGATTGTAAACTTCTTTGTGGTTGCATATGCGAGTAGGCATGTAGTTAGTTTGGTGGTTTTTTTGATTTCTCTGGCCTATTTCCAAGTGAAATTACAAGGACATAATTTTCTATGGAGGGTAGAGATGTCCCTCTTATTCCCGCTGTATGTATTTTTTCGTGTATTATTCATGTATCATGTTTGATATGGTATCTGCATGTGTTGCTCTATCCATATCTTTGTACTTTTGATCGGGTATATTGATGAATATCGATTTTATAGATTTTTTTTGATAGTTGGAGACTCGATGAGTCGATCAGCTAGATCAACTTATTTTATATGCTATCCCCTAACCCCGGTCTGGACACATACGTTGTCTTGGTATAGTATTGCACCCCTTATCCTTATTTGATTGTTGGGGCGTATTATACATTGATGATAGAATACGAATTCAGTCTATGGTTTAGTCGTTGTGGTCCTTCATATAATAATTGATTAATTGACATATGCAACTGTGTTTTGATTATTGGTTTTATAAAAAAAATATAATAAGGGAGACTATCCTATACAATTACAATACCTATTGGTATTGCCATAGACCCGTGATAGGCACAATGGGTAGAACGGAATACCCAAAGATTCTCGAAGTTGAGAATTGATCTTTATACTAGCTTACTGCCGGTATACTGTCTGGGGGCAGAATTGCTCAGTCAACTTGTTGAATAGATTCATTTCTTCACTCATTGGATATTTGATTTTGTTTGTGTGGTTAGGATTAGAAGTAGAGCCTTGGATTGATGACTTGGCATGATCAATGGCCAAGATCAATCCCCCCTTTCATACAAAACCCCCTCCTTTCTCTCTCTTCTCTTTTTCTTCTCCTTTACTATTTTACTCCCCATTTCTCATTCCCAAGTTCTTCTTCCCACATGCTTGAGCCAACCCTAGAAGCAAGATCTTGAGTTATAGGGTGTGATTTCTGAATCTCCCTTGGAGGATAGAAGATTAAGCTTGGATGGCTAACCTAAGACAATTACATCTTACTAGAGTGAAGAAAATTGCATTTCCTTTGATTTTTGTTTTTTCCTTCATATGTACTCATTTTTATCTCTTTAATATATGTCATTAACTTAAAGCTTTATTCTCTTATAATTAAATGATAACTTTTGCTGAATTTGTGGCTTGGAATAAGATAATGATAATATTTGTGGATAACTTGTGATACTTGAGATCTACGATGGATAACTTGTGTAGAATAATATTTGTTGCACATTGGTAGCATTAGAACTCTTTAGGACTGTTTTGGATGAGATCAGAAAGGGATCAAAACCATAAAAATGTTATTCATGTGGGTTCTCTGGCCTAGCATCGGCATATTGATGATACACTGGTTTGTACTGATGGTATATCAGTTTGAATGACAAAGAGCATTTTAGGTATAATCGACATACCAACGGTATATTAGAGTATACCGACGGTATACCGATTGGGTAGATAGAGAGCATTTGGGCCATCTAAATAGTATACTGATGGTATACTGGTGTATGCCGACGTTATACCGATTAGGACGACGTAGAGCAATTTTGACATATAAACATCATATTGCTGGTGCACTGTCTCTAACGACGGTATATCGGGTAGTTTTATGTGCCTAATGACTTTTGAACTTCTCCATAATGTTTAGGGACCCTGTATTATGGTCTAGTTTCAGTACTTAAGGATATCTAGGCCTTGGGAAGGGTCGTAGGCTCTAAATGGATACTTGATAGTTATTGCAATAGAGACACTGATTATATACCTTACCTGATGTATATTCTACGATATGAGTAGTGGATTATACTTGACCGACTGATTGCCATGTACACTGATTTGACTACTTGTATCCATGCTAATACTTCTTGATTCTATTAAGTGTGCAACCATTATCTTGTGCACTGAGATGTTACTTGTCCTTAATGTTTTATAGTATACTCACTCTTATTACATGGATATTGGTAGTTGGTCAGTAGTTGTAGTGTGGTTGGGCTATTTGATTAACTTTTGTACTACACTCGGAGTGAATCTAGATTGGGTCAGTAGGTACCAATGTAGATTTATACCTAGCGTACCTGTACCGAAGTATGAGATTTAGGAGGATGATTGTGTAACAATGACACAAGATTCTATATAACTATAGGGTTAATCATGTACAAAAAAATTCCAGAAGCATTGGGTGGGAACGTGTCATGCCCCAGTCCCAAAACCCACGAGACCAACGCGTGACTCGACTAAATGGTACATACTCAAGGGCAAATCCATTATATGGAGACCCTCAAGTAATGCACTTAAGTTGTCTATAAGGTCAAATATAATTGTCTAAAAAGTCAAGTCAACTATATCTCAATCCACAAAATAGTCAAGTGCACTAAAGTTGACCAGACCGTAATACACTGATTCTGTAATAAATAAGTGTATTAGAGTGAATTCCCAATAATACATATATCAGGAACAAGCTAGAGGAAAGATGAAGCTTGTACAATACCAGGCTATAATAGCATCATGAGTCAATATAGGAAAAATCTATAAATAAGTAAGAATATGATGATAGTATCAACCAAATATACCTGACATCCTAGAGAAGGAATAATCCTCTAACAATCTATTCTACCTTGATAGCTCAGCGAATACCTGGAGAGATCACTAGGTTCTCAAGGGACATAACCAGATACATAATATACATCCCACTAAATAATTATAAATAAACATACATTGGAAATGTAATGAAATAAAAACAGAGTAAAACACAAGTGAGAACACAGGAATAAGAGTAGTGCTACTAGACGTGGCTATAAAAGGAAAAGTCGGGTAAAAATTGCAAGATGGTGGCATGCCATAAAGGATAATGTATCAGTCATAGCTAAAACAAATATCGAATACAATTGCAGTACGACACGAGCTAACGATCCTATAGAAAGCAATACGGTGTATGCGAACTATCTATATAATTCTGTATTGCAGCACGGTGCATACTAACGACCGAGATTACTCAATCACCAAGTACTAATACAATGTCAAGGATCTAAGGAACAAGTCAAAGTATGTAACAAGACATCGACACAAATAAATAGGAAAGTGAAAAGTAAATGACAGGCATGTGCTATGGTCAAACATGAAAATAGAACATGACAAGACAATACGTACACAATAGGAAAAGCGACATGTGCAACGGAAATAATCGAAAGCATGCATGTAAAATAAACTGTATATAGGGTAAGGTATACTTGTCTGTCGTCCATGCCCCGCTGAATTCGCAATATCGAAACCTACCAAAATTTTACACATAATAAATAAATTATTTTAGCGTTCTAATTACACATGGGACACATAGGTTTCCTAAATGACAAGTCTACATGCTTCTAGGATTTCTTGACCATTGACTTCCGAAATTCAAGGTTAAATCCCCAAATAAAGGACAAACACATAAATCACCTGCAAATCACAAAATCATGATTTACATATAATTTAAATTTAATTTCTGAATTTTAGATTTGGAATTTATGGTACAATTTATGGTTATGCATATATTAGGACAACTAGTCTTGTCCGAAACTTGTCCCGAATATTACCAAATCATTGTTATGACCTATATCTATGAAATAACATAATTTTTTTAATTATAATTATAACTCAGAAAATAATTATTTATTTATTTACCAAATGAACCCCTATTTATGAGCCATTATATGTCAACAATTTAGCCGAAAACCTAGTCTGTTGGCCCATATTTTTAGGGTTCAGATTTGAGATGATAAATTATGAAAATAATTTGAAAGTACTTATATTATAGTAATAATATACCAATAAATTAAGTTTTAAGATATTCCAACAATCGCTCAAAAATTTGCACCGTAAAGGCTCAAACTAGTCTACCGTATTCCGAACTTTAACAATTCAACCTATAATCTATATGGGTGATAATATGGCACAAAAGATGTCAAAATATCCATTTTAGAATATTAATCCTCAGATTTCTACATAATTTATACCATGGAGACTCGAGATAAAAAATTTAGGATCTTTACCGAAAGCATCCAAAAGATGGGTTGTCGGTGAACCATCATGTCCAAGAACACCACCCCTTGATTTAATTGGATTACTGCCCCCTTCTTGATGGATTGAAAGTGATGTCAATGGTACTTGGATGGGTTTGATGGCAAATGTGGAGTTTTTATGAAATTTTGGTGGAGATTGGATAGAAGGATGATGGGAAGGTTGCTTTTAGGTTGATGGAGATGCTTTTTGGTGATAGAGATGATAATGGATGGTTTTAATGGGCAAGAGACAGCTAAAATTTTTTGGGAAAGAGGAGAAAGAGGTCGGCCATGAGGAAGAAAGAAGTTTGCTACGGTTAGCATTATGGTTTTGATATAGGTTGCTATTTATATAGGCTTTTTAGATAGGATTGCATGTAAATAAGATGGGTTCCTAAACCTAGAGGGGGTCAACCAAGTGGGCTATTTTGGACAAAAATATGAGGGGTGCTGCTCAATAGGGTCGGGTATAGGTAGTTGCTAGATTGGTTGGTTAGTTAGGTAGGTGGTTAGCTAGGGTTAAGGATTTATTTAAATAGTTACCATATATGAAACTCTATATATACAAATAGATATACGCAATCAAATTTTTGCATATATATATATATATATATATATATATATATATATGTGTGTGTGTGTGTGTGTGTGTGTGTGTGTGTGTGTTTGTGTGTAAAAAAAAAAAATCGAGAAATCTCGGGCAGTGTGCCCACACGCCCCCCCCAGGGCCGAGCCCCCACACCCGTCTAGCGCTTTCGTTTTGGGAGTCTTGAAAATTTTCGAAAGTCGGTTCCCGTACTTTCGAAATGTTTTCAAGACCCGCTATGACTCCTACTTTCAAAATCTTTCGAAATTTTCAAATTTACTTTTATGTATTTTCTACTTCGCCTTCCAGGGCTTTTTTTGTGTTTTGGACCCTGGTACCTGTATTGCTCGTTAAGAGCCATCTTTATCATTCAATAAAATGCTGTTTGGTGAAAATATATATATATATATATATATATATATATATATATATATATATATATATATGTGTGTGTGTGTGTGTGTGTGTGTCTACGTGTGTAACTTAGATGCATTCCAAGCCTAAATTGGGATTTGGTTTGACTTTGGTTCAAATTTAGACTAATGCCAACTAGAATTACACCGAGGACACTTTTTATATATAAAAACTTTCCAAAAGTAGAAACATATTAATTTAAATAAAATATATATGTATATTATACGTATCTATATGGACGTATTTGGATACACTACATGTCTACATGGATTTGGGTTTGGTTCGGGTCAAGTATGGCCTATTTTGGTACAACCGAGTCTCCTAAAAAAAGTCAAAAACCTTTATAATTAATTAGTTAATCCAAAAATATGGTTTAAGCCATAAGTTGACTTATTACCATACAAGGGACATAAATATGGCTAGGTCGTCCCAACCATGACTAATATGCTAGTTATGGCACGCGACTATACTAGTCATGCCATAATTTCTAGTCAACATGCATCTCAAAACTTAACCATGAGTAAGGCTATATATATATATATATATATATATATATATATATATATATATAATAAAAAAATATATATATATATATATAATAAAATTTTGTTTTAAAAAATATAAGAATAAAAAAATCACTATTTAGGCCGAATAAATAATAAAAAAATTTACAGGTTTACAGAACGAGACCCAGAGTTTGTGCATGCTGACCACCATGGATATTGTAAATAGATTACAGTATCTGAGTATTATTGTATGTCGATCCAATATCTCCATATAGAAGAACTGGAACTATTAGCATCGACAAATGCATGATTTAAGGATTGATATATGATATATATATATATATATATATATATATATATATATATATATATATATGAGGCGTTGGTCGAATATGTTTGGATTGGTAATCAATCCGAACCCTGTAATCAACATCTTGGCCGCTCCGATGGCACTCGACGACGTCTCGGGTAGAACGCAGCTGGTATGCTATACGAACAAGGACTGATCTGCCCATAGTCTGCCAAGTTTATCTTGGCCTTCTGGCAAAGTCCTTCATCAAACTGGCGACTTTCTTGTACAGAGAGATCTATGATCCTAGCCTACGACTGAAACAATTACTGCCAGGCTCTCCAAGGAAGAATCTCGCAGTCATCGGGGTGCAGTAAAGTCTCCGGCATGAAGCAGGGAAGAGGAATAAATGAATAAGTTTTTCCCTCAAAAATACCCCTATTTATAGGCTATGCGCGGTCAAACCCATGCGCCAAGTGGAAGATAGTCAAAGTCCCAGAATTAATGGAATGAACCTTGCATTTATGGCAATGAATCTGCCACGTTAAATTTTGACCAAGTCCCGGTCAAAAGTCATCATTTTTGAGCCCCACGCAGCGGCAGAGTTTTGGGGGACTTCATCAAGAGGATCCTTTATCTTCATACTTGTTCACTATGGTGATGAAATATTTTACTTTCTTAATGGATGTCGCGATTCACCGGAAGAGTATTATTCCACTATACAAAAGGTATCACCTAATGTCTCCTATTTGATTTATACTTTTGATTTACTCATATTTTTGGTGCTATAAATGGAGGTCTAGTATAGCTCATATCCTGTTTACCCTACACACACACATATGTGGACCAATTGGAATAAACTCCTACATCTCATGTGCACCCATGTTCACTAGTACATTCCATTCCTATTGGTCTACATGTACATGGTTCATGTAGGAATTTGAGCCATATGGAGCCATTACTTGGGATCCTTTACCCAAGTAATGCTCTCTCTATATATATAATGTGTTTATGTGCGTATGTCTTATAATACATACGCACATAAACACATTATAAATATAGAGAGAGAGCATTACTTGGGTATCCTAGATACCACATAACAAGCCGTAGGGTTGGGTTGCCAACTATTAAACCTAATTGATTGTGTAATGTACCATTTGTTAGTGGTATAGGGACATGGACTATCATGGTGCGATGGTCCAACCCTTGTCCTTGTTTGGTTGTTGGATAGGGCTACTGTGCTACGATAGGCTATGGACCACAACTACGTGGATAGGCTTAAAGCCTGACCATGGTCGGAGGATCTATTCTATCTCAGCATGATATGACACCTCTTGTTCTTTTTGGTTTAGGGGCATTTTATTGCCTCGATGATATGATATATGCTTTTGATTTTAGCTCAGATCTTACTTGCATAGCCAAACCTCGCGAGGGAAGCGGTTCGGGGACGACGTTTCAAAGCTTTCTAGAGGTTCCTATAAGGAAGTGGAAATCAATAGACGAATTATTTGGGTTTTGTTTTATTCGCTCGTTCTTCCTTATGACACTTGTCATTTAGGGTTTGACCCCACTGGCAAGATCTAGAGGCAGAGCCTAAGGTTCCAGCTTTATATTTGACCGATGGTGTATACCAGGAGGATGGTCATCGCGTGACTTGAATAGATTTTTACTCCACTACTAATATAACATTTTGTATCTTTTGGGTGTTTAGCCACGACACCTGTTTAGTTGGATATTTTGGACATCTAGTTTTCTTTTACATGAATGTACTTATTCATACTGCAACTGACATATGATTATGTACTTTTGGCACTTTAGTAGCTTATCATTTTGCTTAGTTAGTTTCTTGATCATTTTGATAGAACCTCGGTGATGCCTTACTGCTCTGTCTTACCTATATGATCTTTATTTACTATTCTCGATTGACTGATTGAGACATACACATTATGTGTGACCTTAGGTGACTTGATTGTAGTATGCACCCCTTTATCTAGTGACAATTGCGTAGATTACCGTGTCATACCCCATTCTTTGTATTCATATACAGGGGCGTGACAGTTTGTAATCCTTTTCTTGTTAAATTAGTTCTGTTACGATGGGAGAAATATATCTTTATCTTGTTTAGTACATTCACTATTCACCATCTTATTCTAGAATATTAGTATAATTATTTTATTGCTAAAAGATCTACGACATGAATTACTGTTGATCGCTTTTTTTAGGATTTTGTATTGTTGTTTAAGATAATTAAGTAATTATCTATTCTTAGACAGTATCTGTATAATTTGATACATATTGTTGTGGATTCCAACTTATATTGATCGCCTTCAAAGTAATTTGGGTGGGCTGAATTTGAGTGGAAAAAGATGGTAATACTCCATTCATTGCTAAGTCTATATTCATATAAATTATTAAAATTTGTGACTGAAACGACTAGTAACGACTTGCGAAAATAAATTCTTAATGCGTGCAGAAACAAAGACGGCTACGAACTTTGTTTAACAGGTGCAAAATTGTTGGTTGAATTTATAGTTGTACTAGTGTCACTCCCCGTTCCCGAGATACATATTTTAATACATGTACTGCTTGCCTGTATTTATTTAGTATTTGTCATGCATTTATTCTGCATTTAGTTCCTGTAATTACCTGCTAGTTATTTTTCTATATTTCATTTTTTTCTCGTCTAGCTCTTGGTTCATTTCGGTTCATGTTAAACCAACTTGGTTTGGCTTGGTTCAACATGGAAAGGGATGAATGGCTTAGATTAAGTGGAGAGGAATGAATGGTGGAGATCCCCTGGACTTGGTATTTATACCACTTTCTCTCTCTCTCTCTCTCTCTCTCTCTCTCTCTCTCTCTCTCTCTCTCTCTCTCTCCTCATTCACTTCTATTTGTTTCTCCTCCATCAAAACCCTAGCCATTAGAGAGAGGCAAGTACATCTTGCACAATATGGAGGAATTCCTCAAAGCTTTAATTTTATTGTTCTATTCTCTTCCTCTTTTTATTCATAGCATGATTAACGTTATAGCCGTAGCATTTTAATTTTGTTTTCGTGTGTTTTACTTACTTTGGAGAAAAGTGGGTTCTTTAGGAAAAAAAGGGATTTTGATCTTCAAAACTTGTTGTTCTTTGAAAAAAATGGTTCTATGTTCAAAAGGGTTCAATTTTAAGCAAATTTGCTTTTTGTTTCATCTCATTTTGACTTATAGATTAGAAGTTGTGATCATTTAAAGTTTTGGGATTTCATGGGTTTCTCGAGTTTTTGAGCTGCTGTGAAAAACAACAGCCGCACAATTGCTGCCGCCCCAATTGCAGCTGCGACAATTGTTGCCGCACCAATTGTTGTCGTGCCAATTGTTGTCGCGCCAATTGCTGCTGCACTAATTACAGCCGTACCAATTGCTGTCGCACCAATTGCAACCGTGCCAATTGCTGTTGCACCAATTATAGCCGCACCAACTGCTTGTAGAAGCTAAAAAATTATTACAACTGATGGCACTGGTCAATAGGCGCTCAGAAGTCAAATGGCGCTCAAAAGTTAAATGGCGCTCATCATCAAATGGCGCTCAAAATCAAATGGTGCTGGCACGAGATTCATATGGCAAGCTTCTTTGAGAAGCTCAGGCGCTCGTCATCATGACTGACAACATGTCATTCGAGAAAAATCTTTTCGAATTTCGAGCACGCGACGCTCGAGAAGATTGTGTCAGACTTGGTCATAATGACTGATAGCTACCTCGCACTATTTGTCATTTGGCGCAAGAAAATCATTGTTTATTGATTTAAAGAATAAAGCAGAGGGCGCTAATCATCAAATTGCACCAAGCGCCATTTTATGAGTTGGCGCCAATTGATCAAATCATCTAGAAGCAGTTAGATAATGTGGCGCGCATGCCACTAATCCCCAAGTATGTATATGTGACACTACCTACGACCAAGCGCATCTCTCTCATAGAATGCTACATGTCCCAAGCAGTTAAGCCAAATGTTCGCACAAATGGGTGATGGTGCGCCAATTGCAAATGTGCGCCAATCAGAGTAACTGGCTGATAGTTATTTCAAAACTCTATAAATAGAGTTTCAAATCACTTCTCAAGCATCACTAATTATCATTAGCTTCTGAGCACTTGCTGCTGAACTCTCTAAAGGCTTTCCTCTTCGATATTGCATCGTCCAAAGAATAAAGTGATCGTCTTCTGATCTGATTCCTAAAGTAGTACATCCCCAGAAATCAATTATACTATTGTACCTTTCTTAGTTTGTAATCAAACTTTTTTTTTGCAAACAAAATGGCGACTCTGCTGGGGATGACTTTTTCTTCTGACGAGAAAGTGACAACTCAATGCGATGTTGCATCGGTTGGTACGGCGCAGAAGTCTTTGGTTATGAAAGTCGACCAAACTGCCTACGAAGCCATGACTGGCACAGGGGGTGCCAAGCGCTCATCTACTACTGTTGTCTCTAAAGACAGGAAGACTCGTACCATCTGGACTCTAAAGTCCACTAGTGCGCCAATCATAGCTCCTGCGCAAAGCAAAGGGAAGTGCTCTATGGCCATTCCCTGTTCTTCACTAGTTCTGAACTTGGTGGAGGATGTGCCAACCACTACCTTAGCGCCAATCAAAGGACAGCGCCCTATGGCTATTTCTCATCTCTTCCAACATACGCCAATCGCTATTTCGGCACCAAACAAAGGAAAGAGCCCTGTGGCTAATCTGCATTCCTCCCAGTTCAGAACTTGGTGGAGAAGTTACCTATCACTGCCCCTGCGAAGAACAAAGGGAGGTGCCCTATTGCCTTTCCTTATCCTTTTCCAGTCCTAGACACGGTAGAAACTGCATCTGGTTATGCCTCTGTGCCAACCAATGCAATAACACTTCAGAGTAGGAACTCTACTTCTCTTGACAGAGCTAATCAAATCGATGCCAGGAAATTAGACTCTACTCAAAGCCCACTTCCTGCTGTCCATTTATGCCATGCAAAACATGCTGGAACAGTGTGTGCAAAACAACGGGACATCTTGTCCACTCCTCATCAGGCTGGCTAGCGCCAATCAAGCCAGACCCAGGATCTTCCTACCAGGCGCATATCAAGGTCAAGGCAAGGAAAAATGAGGGGGTCCCAGATAGACCAGCAAGTAGCACTGGATTTTGACATGCGTACCTATCTGAACCAGTACAGAACAGCATCAAATTCATCAAGTCATGTGATGCATCAAGAACAATCTGTGCCACCTACCAAATTACGCACAGTGAAGGCTTCTCCGATAAAAAATACTTTCACCTATGCCAGTAAACTCAGTACTTCTTTGTACACACATGGAACAAGGCATCTCAAGAATAAGAACCATGTTCCAAACATAATAAAGGAATATATACCTTCTACTTCTCCTTATCCTGTCACTGTAACAAATCTTCACAATCTTCTTGTACAAAAGCAAAAGATTGCAGACCATCTCATACACTTGTAACTCCACATCAGGAACATCATTATAATAATCACCATGAAGTAGTAATCAAGTGTTGCTGTCAATCAGCTAAATAGTTTGTCTTTGACCGCTTGAGTTATACTCGGACTCCTGAACTCGTTATGGTAGACGAAGATGAATTGTTGTATGCTTCGGTCAACATGACGTCTCGTAGTACTGGGGATGAAAAATGTCTAAGATGTAATGCATCCCGCAATCTTAGTCAGTAATACCTTGATCGAATTCGTGATTCCGGTGAAGGAGTTTACCAAAACACGAGATCAAGAGGCCAAAAACTACTTGTAGGTCCTAAAAAATCAAGTAGCACACATCAACAAAGTCATGAAGATCAAGAAATGAATCTTTCAAATAAACTGTGCAGACATCAGATTGCGCAGCATATAGATTGCGCACACTATCAAGCGCGCAGTCTGACATGGCAAATCGTCATCATTACCTGACACAAATCAAATCTTCTGACAGCTGATAGCGCGGAGGACGAGGCGACTGTTTGTTTAATCGTGCAGCACGGCGCTCGAGGACAGCTGGCAGCGCAATCCATATTGGCGCAATCCATTCCTGCGCAGTCCAAGCCTGTGCAATCCGAAGTCAGCGCAGTTCAGGTTGCGCATTCTATCAACATAATTGACAAAATACACGTGGCACTCATGCCATCAATAGCTCATTACGTGGCAACTGTCTACACATGATCATGCACAATTCAGTCAAAAGTTGCCATATGTCCAAGACAGTTGGACCACGATCCAACAACTGCCTGCACAGTTCACTGTTGCGCAATCCAATTGCAGCGCAATCTATTATGCGCAGTCCAGAATAACTGAAAATTAGTTATTTCCAGAACTCTATAAATAGACTTTCAAGTCTTCATTGAAGGGGATCAGACTTAAAAAAGTTCAAAAATATCAGAGAGTCCAGGAGTTCTTGCCCAAGTGCTGCTGCGTTCTTCCGAGGCTTTTGCCTTCAATTCTAGAGTTGTCTTCAACTTCAGAGGCTATCGTCTTCAAAGTTTACATCGTCCAAGGGATAAAGCAATCGTCTTCTAGATTGGATTCCTACACTTGTACTTTTCCAGAATTCTTGTAATCTTTTACAAAGTTTGTATCAATAAAGTTCTACACTTTTGTTTTTGCAAACAAAATGGTGACTTTGCTGGGGACGACTTTCTCCTCCGACGAGGAAGTGACAACTCAATTTGACGTAGCGTCTATCGGAAAGAGGCAGAAGACGCTGGTTGTGAAGGTCAACCAGACAGCCTATGAAGCCATGATCAACTATAAAACCACTCCTCGCACTGCAACTACTTCTGCCACGAGCAAAGTGCGCCCAGTGTGGGTCTCCAAGACTGCTGCGCAGTCCATCAACTCTGTCAGCAAGACTGCTGCACAGTCTGCCAATATGCCTGCTGCGCAATATATTGCACAGTCTAATGCTTCTGTCACTAGGACTATTGTACCATCTGTCTCAACTACTCATGCGTAAGCTGTTGCTGTTAGTGCACATAAGACTTCTTATGCTGCCTTGTCAAAGCATAAGACTCCTCTGCCCCTGGCGCAATTGGCTGCCCATCTTTCTGCGTAAACTGATGCTCCAGCAACTAGAGTGTACTCCAAACACTCTGTGGCCAGAACTCCTGATGCGCAAACCATAATGTCTGTGGCCAGAGCCAGAAAGTCATCTGTCAAGGACTCTCATGCGCAACTTGCTAGTGTGCGATCCACTCATGCGCAAACCATGTCTACGCAATCCAAGAGAGATAGCCCTTTGGCTAATCTCTCTTCTTTTCACAATAAGAGGAAGAGTGCTACTCCTCTCCACCACTCTGCTGCTCTTGCATAATCCACTGGGGGTAGTCTTTTGGCTATTCCTCCTCCTCTCCAGAACAAAGGAAAAGGCCCTTTGGTCTTTTCTCAAACTTTTTCGTCTCATGACTTGGAAGACAACAGAGGGAAATGCTCTTTAGCTAACCCTTCTTTCCAAAATAAAGGAAAAGGCCCTTTGGTCTTTTCTCAATCTTCTTCGGTTTTTATCGTAGAAGATCATATTGAATGTGCTCCGGCATCAGTCAGTACAAAAACTCTTTCAACCAAGGATTCTTCTCTCCATATTAAAAGAACTTGTACTGATCAAAGAGGTATTCTGCCTACTCCAGTAGCAGAGTTCCAAGATCTCCCAACCCTCAAGATTTTCTGCTCCAGACAAGAAAAACTGCTGGTGTCTCAGACAGAAGCCCCTGGAGGTGAGTTTGCTGATTTAAGAACATATCTCAATCGACCAACTTCGGTAAAACGTAAGCAGCCAATGCCGAAGACCAAACATCATCAGAAACAAACTTCTAGGATCAGGAATCCAGACACTTATGCCAATGAAGTGAGCACTTCCCTGTACACTCAAGGGACTAAACAGTTGAAGAATCGAAATCATGTT
Source organism: Iris pallida (assembly GCA_029216955.1). Classification (NCBI taxonomy): domain Eukaryota; kingdom Viridiplantae; phylum Streptophyta; class Magnoliopsida; order Asparagales; family Iridaceae; genus Iris; species Iris pallida. The sequence continues at coordinate 14,095,861 of JANAVB010029815.1, read as the reverse complement.
CCGAATATTATCAAAGAACAGATCCCTCAAAGTTTTTTTCGTCCTGCTGTTGTTCCCGATCTCCGAGAGCATATCAGACAAAAATGAAATAACATCTCAACACCTACAGTTCAACCATCTGATCATCATTGCAACCACAAAGTCATCATCCAATGTTGTTGTCAAACAACAAAAAGATCTGTCTGTGATCGTCTGACTTTTGCAAACTCTGAAGTAGTGTCAGAGGAAGATGAAGTCTTGTATGCTTCTGTCAACATGACTTCCCGAGACACTGGGGGTAGAAGGTGCTCTAAGCACGAAAAACCTCGTAAACCAAGCCAGCGGTATCTAAATTTACTTCAAGAATCTTCTGAAGGAGTATTTCGACATACCCGGTCCCGAAGCCGAGACACAATCGGTCAAAGAAATCTTTTTCAAAATCCTTCGGGTTATTTTCCTACTTCTCAGTCAGGAGACGACTCTTTCTCCGACTATGATACATACAACGAAAGCTCTGAACAGACAGTGTCTTCCACTGTACCAAGAGAAGTGACAGCTTATGTTGTCAATGAAGATCCAGATGCTTCAACATCTGCAAATCAAGAACAGCGAATCGCTGCACTAGAAGACAAGCTAAAAACCATGGCTGAAATGGTTGCTAATATGCATTCTATCATAGTGGCACAACATGCCACACCACCGGCTGTACCTACTGCTAATCCTGAAATCATGGCATCATCAGTACCTGTCAATGCTGGGCTGGGGGTAGTGTCTCCTCAAATGCCTCCTGTACAAGTACAAGTTCAAACTATACCTAGTCAGTCGAGAACTGGGGGTAGTGCTTACAATGCTGTTCCTCCTTCTACCACTCTGACTCAGCATGCTCATTCTTCGTCATCTGAAGATGCCAATGAAGCTGTCGAACTCTTGCGAACCCAGTTCGAAGCCTTCAAAGAGAAAGACAACTTGCAAAGATTGGGGATCAAGCAGCCCTATCTAGTTGAATGGAAAGAAGTCTCGTTCCCGCCAAAGTACAAGATCCCAACGATCTCTTTGTTTGATGGCAATACTTCTCCTAGTCAGTTCATCAATCATTTTGAGGTAATGACTGTTCAACTTCAGCCAAATGACGCTCTTCTTACCAGAGTGTTCGTCAGTTGTTTAGCCGGCGTAGCATACGACTGGTACAGAAGTTTGCCTGATGGTTGTATCACTTCCTTCTCAGGTCTCAAGCAAATCTTCCTGAAATGGTTCTATGAAGGATTCAACGACATGACTATGTCGGCTCTCAACAAAATCAAGCAGAAACACAATGAAACCGCTGAGAGTTTCATCGAACGGTTCCGCCGTGAAGTCTTGAAGATGCCTCCTGGAACTCCAGCTGCTGTCACTATTGATACTTGTAAGGCAAATCTTTTATCTATCATTATTATGTGGACAGGATCTACCCAGTTCCAAGATTGGTCCTCATTCATTGTCAACGCCAAAGCTGCGGAAGTGAGTACCGAAAAGTTCAAGCAATTGGGGGTACAAATGTCTAACCCCGACCGGGATGAACACCAGACATCAGGTGGTGACAATCGCCAGAACAATCGAAAAGCAAAAGAGACTTTGAACATCAATCTGAACAAGAATAAAGAATCTTTGGCTGTCAATGTGGCTCCGCCTACATCCACTTCTACTCCTTCTGCACCTCCACCGAGGGAACCTCGTCCGAAAGTAGAATATTCCTTCGACGAGAATGACACTGCAAGCATCATTGATTGTTTACTCAAAAGCAACAAGATTCAACTCCCAGACCTAAAGAAACCTGATGAAGTCGGTAAAACAGATCATCCTAAATACTGTGTCTACCACAGGTTCATTGGACACCCTACTCGAGCATGCTACGTGATCAAAGGTAAAATTCAAGAGCTTGTCAATGCTGGTGTCGTTACTCTGTAGCAAGACGAGAAGACTGTTACTGCAAATATGGTTTCAGTCCAGTTTGGTGACTTCCCTCCGCAGATGGTATCGTACGGTGTCATTCCTATTCCCAAAGCTACTCCTGAGATTGAGAATCTCCCGCCTCCACCAAGTGAAGGTCTTATTCCTTTGTCTCTTGACAACGGCGAAGTTATGTGGATCCATCCAGATCTTGCTTCCGAGTTCGAAGTTTCCTCTTCTTCTAAGAAGAAAGACCGCTCCAAAAGCAAGACAAAGACTTGCAACATGGTGTCTTTTGACCCCATAGTTGACGAAGAAATTCTGCTAGGCACCAGATCAGGGAAAGCCTACTTGAAGGAGTATCCTGATACTCAAGAGAATCCTGCCTCTTCTTCTGAACCTGCTCCAGTATAATCTACTTCCTCTGAAGAGATTTCTTCCACATCCTCACCAGTTGTAGTGCATATGCCTCCCAAGCCGGTGGTTGCTGACAAAGGCAAGCAACAAGTCCGCTTTGATAAACCCCTGAAGAAATCATCTCCTACAGGACTTGAAAAGCCGTAGAACTTTGATATATTAGCTCAACTAGCCAATACACTAGCTAGGCTATCAATCTTCGAACTCTTGCGCCTTTCCAGAGAGACTCGAGAAACTCTAAGTGAAGCCCTGATGCAAGCTGAAACTTGTCTAACTCTTCTCAAGAAGCCGGAAGCAGAACCGGTCTCTTGTCATCATTATCACAGCGTATTAGAGTTGATTCCAAACATCACTTTCACTCAGAATGATATACGGCTGGAGGATAATAGACATGATCGTCCTCTCTACTATACAGGGTATGTCGATTCGATGAAAGTCGATCGTATCCTGATAGATCCGGGGTCTGCTCTCAGCATCATGCCAAAGACGATGCTGGACGCATTGAAGATACCAGTGCATAGTCTTTCAAGCACAATCACCACTATCTTGGGATTCAACCAAGGAATGAGTGAACCTTTGTGCAAGATCCGCTTAAAACTCCAAATAGGCAATCTTCGCACAAAGGTGACCTTCTATATCATCGACAATCATGGTTGTTCTTACAACGCTCTTCTGGGAAGACCCTTCCTCCATGAACATAATGTTGTTCCATCAACTCTTCATCAATGCTTTAAATATGTCGATGACAAAGGAGAAGTTCACAAAGAAGTTGCACACCTTTATCCTTTCAATGGTGTCGAAGCATACTGCAATGACGCACGTATGTATAAGAAAGAATTTATGAAAGTGGTATTGGCCATGGATACTGAAGAAGACTAAGAAGCAGTGCCCAAAGACACTCTTATTATACCTGTCAAAGGGCGTGTTTCTCATCCTCAGTTTTCTAAACCACTGGCTATTCACTTGCCAATTCAGAAAAAATTGGTTGATGGCGATCAGGATAAAAGGAAGCTCACCTCTTCTGAGCCACTTGTTATCGACTTACGTCGTAATAAGGACAAAAAGCAGCTCACTTCCTTTGAGCCACTTGTTGTTGATTTAACTTATAACAAGGAAAAAAGGGAGCTCACCTCTTCTGAGCCACTTGTTATTGACCTCCGTCGTAACAAGCATCCTCCACGTTCTTCTTCTCCCCCTCTTGTAATCAATCTGACCAAGCCTGCTAAGGCTAAAGGTCCTGCTGTATATATAGATGTACAAATTAATGAAAAAGTATCTACTTTCCAGTATACTGATGTTATTTATCATACTAAATGCTATTTGGATATGTTAGATAGCTTCAAATCATTTACAATGGGAGTTGCATAATCTCTTCAAACAGAAGTCTCATTTGAAGATCCAGATGATTCTTACCGTATTGTTCCTGCTTGAAAGAAAGGTGAAAGTCCAATACTTTTTAGTAAAGGACCGGAACAACAATTCAGCTATACAGATGACAGCAAACTTAACGATATAGGACATCTACAACTCCGTCGTTACAGTCAACAATCAAAAGACATCATCCGTAAGATGGGTTATGATTTTAAAAATGGCCTCAACTATGGTAAAGACAGACGAACTCCTATCCATACGACTGTCCCAAAAGAAAAGTCAGATATGTATTACAGCAAGACCAAAAGTGATCTCAGATATGCTTCTCCTTCTATGTTATCCCCAGCAGTATCTGACTCTGATAGTGAAGAGCACTCTAACTCTTCTGATTCCAGATCATGGGATTCTGACACCAACATTGGTGATGTTCATCGACTGGTCGTATCTTCCAATATGGTCTCTGCTGAACTTCCAGAAGGTTATAACGGAGACATTGAAGAAAGTTCTGAAACAGATCCTTGGCTTAATAGATGGACAATCAGTGGGTACTCCGATTCGAACAAAGAGAACCTCCTACCGAAGATCAATTAGTTCAAATTGATGTAGGAGAAAACGGGTCACCTCATCCAATATTCATTAGCAAGAATCTTCCAGAAGCAGATAAGCAAGAGTTGATTCTTCTAATCAAAGAATACATTGATGTCTTTGCCTGGAGTTATAAAGACATGCCAGGACTAGATCCCAAAATTGCTACTCACAAATTGAATATCCTGCCGAATACAAAACCAGTCAAACAACAACAACGGCGATTCAAACCGAAGATGATGGATGCAATCGATGATGAAGTCAAGAAGCTCATCGCTTGTGGCTTTATTCGAGAAGAACAGCATCCCGATTGGGTAGCTAATGTTGTTCCAGTTCTAAAGAAAATCGGTAAAGTTCAAGTTTGCATCGACTTCCGAGATCTAAATGAAGCATGTCCAAAAGATGAATTTCCTCTCTCTATCACGGACGTCATGATTGACAACATCTGCGGGTTCGAAAGAATATCTTTTATGGACGGGTTCTCCGGATACAATCAGATTCGGATGCATCCTGAAGATGAAAAGCAAACTTCTTTCCGTACTCCTCGCGGTGTCTATTGCTATACTGTAATGCAGTTTGGTCTCAAGAACGCTGGTGCAACATACCAACGAGCTATAAGTACCATCTTTCGAGATCATCTTCGCAAGACTGTTGAATGCTATGTGGATGATATCGCTGTCAAAAGTCGTCTGAAAGAAGATCACATTCAAGATTTAAGAACCATCTTCAATCTCATGCGCCAACATCAGCTCAAGATGAATCCCACCAAGTCATTCTTGGGTGTCTCTAGTGGTAAGTTTTTCGGCTTCGTAATTACCTCTAACGGTATATACGTAGATCCTGAGAAGATCAAAGCCATTCAAGAAATGCGTCCTCCATGCAACCTAAAAGAGCTACGAGGATTCCAAGGTCGACTTGCGTACATCAGGAGATTCATTTCGAACATGTCTGGACGCTGCAGACCATTCACTCGACTAATGAAGAAGGGTGTATCTTTCATTTGGACCGAAGAATGTCAACAAGCATTCGATGACATCAAACGATATCTCATGAACCCACCAGTCTTGGTGCCAGTAATCTCAGGTATTCTATTCTTAATGTACGTCCATGCTATGGACCATTCGTTGGGTGCTTTACTCGCCCAAAAGAATAAAGAAGGTCATGAATAGGCCATCTACTATCTCAGTCGTACTATGATTGGTGCTGAACATCGTTATAGTCCAGTCGAAAAAGAATGTCTAGCTCTTATGTTCGTTGTTCAAAAGACAAGGCATTACATCATTGGTCAAACTATTCATGTCATTTCCCCAGTTAATCCTCTTCGGGTACACATGAAGAAGCCTAGTACACTCAATTCTCGGCTGCCTACATGGGCCATTTTGCTAGCCTAATATGACATGGTGTATGTTTCTCAAAAGTCTGTCAAAGGTCAAGCATTGGCAAATTTTATGGCGACTCATCCCATACCAGAAACATCCAAGCTTTACGATGAAATTCCAGATGAGACATTGGAAGTCAATATGATCTCTGAAGAATTTCTAACCTGGCGTTTATTCTTCGATGGTGCATCCAGGGTCGGACCTAATGGTGCCATTGTAGCAGGAGTCGGAGTTGTCCTCATTTCTCCAGACGGATCAACTATTCAAAGAGCTTACTCTCTAGATGAATCCTGCTCCAATAATGTAGCAGAGTACAATGCTCTACTCATCGGTCTTCAATTAGCCAAGCAATCGGATATCGAATATCTCGAAGTTTACGACGACTCTATGCTGGTTGTCAACCAGGTTAGAGGAACTTATGAAGTCCGCCATCAAGATCTGGTACCTTACTTTGAAGCAGCAATCAACATGGCTACATAATTCAAAGCTTTCTTCATTGAATATGTACGCCGAGCATGCAATACTGAGGCAGATGCTTTGGCCAATCTTGCAGCAGTCTTAGCCATTCCCATCAGGAGACAACAAGTGGTGGTTATCTCTAATCGAGAATTGTTTTATGTTGAAAACAATCGTAACATCGAATTCAGTAATCTTGTTGAAGTCAATGTTATCAGTGAAGATTGGAGAACTCCCTTCATCGACTTCGTAGTCCATGACATACTCCCTGAAGATCTAAAAGAAGCTACGAGTATTCGTCGATGATCTCTACGATTCTACTACAACTAAACCACTAAGACTCTCTATCGACGGACTTATGACGGTCTTCTTCTACGCTGTCTAGCTGGTGATGAAGCAAAACAAGTATTGCGTGAAGCTCACGATGGTGTCTGCGGAGCACATCAATCCGGTCCTAAACTACAGGATCGTATCCGACATATGGGTTACTACTGGCCCTCTATGGTATCAAATGCCATTGAATATGCAAAAAAATGTCGAGCTTGTCAAATACATGCAGATTTCATTCATCAACCTTCAGAATTTTTACATCCGACGGCCGCTTCCTGGCCTTTCGAAGCTTGGGGCATGGACATCATAGGTCCTATCAATCCTTCTTCTTCTAGAGGACATCGGTTCATACTAGCAATAACCGACTACTTCTCTAAGTGGGCTGAAGCTATACCTTTGGCTGAAGTCAAAACCAGCAGTGTCATTAACTTCGTCAAACACCATGTCATTTATCGATTTGGTGTCCCTCGAAGGATCATTCATGACAACGGACCACAATTCATCAGCCAGAAATTCACAAGATTCTGCGATGATCATAGGATTGACAATGTCGCTTCGACAGCCTATAACCCTGCTGCTAATGGATTAGCAGAAGCTTTCAACAAAACCATCATTAAGCTCCTCAAGAAGTTTGTATCTACTAACAAACGGAACTGGAGTAAAAATCTTGGTGAGTGTTTATGGGCCTATCGAACTACGGTCCGCAATCCCACAGGCTTTACACCTTTCTCTCTGGTGTACGGTTGTGAAGCAGTTCTCCCTTTAGAACTTCAAATTCCTTCTTTAAGGATTGCCATTGCCAATGAGCTCACTACAGAGAACAATGACCTTCTTCGACTTCAAGAATTAGAGGCACTCGACGAGATGCGATTAATGGCTCAGCAACATATTGAGCTAAATCAAGCCCGCATCTCGAAGACTTTCAACCGCAAAGTTAAAGTCAGAGCCTTTCAACAAGGAGAACTTGTTCTAACAGTCAGACGTCCTATGACTATGACTCAAATGAGCAAAGGCAAATTTGATGTGAAGTGGGAAGGACCTTATGTTGTCAGCAAAGTCCTTTCAAATGGAGCATATCAACTTGCAGAATTAGATGGTCGGGTTGCAATGATGCCTATCAATGGCAAATTCCTCAAGAAATACTATGTATAAATGTAACAAAAATTTATGTAAATATGATCAGACAATTCATAAATAAAGTTTGATTTTTATTTCATTATAAATGATGTTACATGATATCAAGGAAGATCACTGTCATCCTTATCGACATTGGGACGGGGACTACTGTCGTCCTTATCAAAGACATAATCAGCAAAAGAGCTGAAAATATCTTTGCTGGAACCCACGAAAAACTTGCAGGCAGCCATCCTCATGGCCTCTTCCTCTTCAGTCTTTCCTGGTTCAAGCAGGAAGTCCAGGATATCTTGCGGTGGTTTAGGTGCAGACGAACCTTCGCCTGGCTCAGCCTGCTTTGGCTGGACCAGTTCGGCCGGATGTTCTTCAATGCCCGCTTCAACCTTTGGGGTGACTTCGACTTTCTTGAATGCATCTCCAGATGACATTTTTTTGTTGGAAAAGTGGAAGTGCTCCTTTCTGCTAAATTTTTGTTCTATTTATAGGCAGAGATTTTCTAAATAACGAAACGACACATTCATCTGACGGTTCATCCGTTCATTCGATTCATCCAACGGTTCGCCCGTTCATTTATTATTATTACCTGACGGTTCACCCGTTCATTAATCATCATTTGATGGTTCATCCGTTCTATCATTTCCATCTGACGGTTTGTCCGTTCATTCCACCATTCGACGGTTTGACCGTTCATTTTGACGATTCATTTCGTTCACACCTTTTTGACGATTCGTTATCGTTCATCATCCACATCAGCAACTTATCGTTTTCGATTAAGTTGTCAATTGAAATAATAATATTCGACAAATTATATTCTGTCATGTCCATATTATCTCTGAGCAGATATAATGAATATAATTATTTTCCTATAAAATTCAGAAATATATCATGTCCTGTACCTCTGAATATATTTTTTCTCTCTATTATTTATATCTGAACAAGATATGCAATAAATGATAGAGCCACAACAAAACGTCTTTTATTAATCAAAATATGAGACATTACAAAAACACATGTGCTACAAAAGATATAAAATATTCTTTTTACTGAGACGGAGGCATTATCAGAGTAGCAATTTGCTGCTTTAGAATCTGCAACCGTTCTTCACATGATGCCATCACTTTCCTCCTGGCCTCTTCCATTCCCGATTCTTCATTGAAAATGGGCATAGAGACCATTCAGCGAGTGATTTCAGCATTATGTGCTGCTACATACTCATTCCTTTCCTGAGTATGAGCATCAATTTGTTGGACCGCTGTCTGGTGCTCTGTAACTTCATTTTTAGTTCTTCTTCAAGACGAGCAATCTCTATTCTCAGATCTGCAATTCTCTTCTCTTTTCGCTCAGCAGCTGAAATCATCCATTCTAACTTAGAATTATATTCAGCAGCTTTTGTAGTATAAGCATCCAAGAAATTTTGGAGGTTCACTCTTTCAATTGCCGCTGCTTGAGCCATTTGTTCGAACTCTGCCTGCACCAAGGGTTCCACTTTCCCTTTATTGAGATCTTTATAACCCTTTATAGAGATTTCCAGCTCATTCAATATATAGTCAAGGAAAGTGGCTTGAGCCTCATCACCTTGCTCCCGAATGGCGTTCACCAAGAAAGAGGTTGGACCTCTAACCATGAAAAAGTCAACATCTTCTTTGTCCATCATTCTGTTAATCAGTGGTCCCAAAGATTCGAAGAAGCATCTGGTGAATGACTGGATGACAAGCTGATTAGTCGCCAGAGCGCCAGGAGTCGCAGCTACTCCTGTCGATGACGAAGCAGTAGGACGCTCGACTTTTCGTGTCTGAACTGCAGGTTCTTTGAATAATGGAAACAAAGTGGAGCTGGTTGCTTCTCCTGGTTGTTCCTCTGCAAAATCGAATACTGTCACTTTATCTGTCATTGGCTATTAATAAATAGAATCAAAAGTAAAACAGTCTTACCATGGGTGGATCCAGCAACAGGCCTATCATTTGCATGAACAGACCTTAACTGAGCAGAAGTAGCTTCAGATGCTACGGCCTGGCTACTCCCTGCTTCAGAGCCACAAGACAAATGGCAGCTGCTACTGGCAATTGTCGTTGGCAGTACTATATCCATACAAGTTGGAGGAGCAGAAGAAGATCCAGGCTCTGTATGAATAAAAATAACGATATTAGCTATCAAAGTTACTTATTGAAAAAGGAGATTATTTTCATTACAATACCTTTTGGAGCAGCAACTGGAGTTTTCTCCACGTCCACCTCTTCATCAGCAATCTTCTCAGGAGATCTCGGCACTTCGGCCTCCTTTTCAGGAGTTAAAGTGTCTCGAGGGGATCTCTGGGTTTCAATATTCTTTTCTGGATCTTGTGTTTTATCAGTAGTTTCTGATGAGGTATTTCCCTCATTCTCGCTGTCCTTGGGAATCTCTTCACTAGCAGCATCAGCATCATGATCAATTTCTTCCTGATAACCGAAGTCACAGTCGTATAAAGCTTCGATCATCAGACGATCTTCTTCAGCAAGAGTTGCTCCCGGGGTGGCAGGAAGATGGATTTCTGCTGTTGTTGGCAAAGAAGATCGTACGGCATTGTGTTCTTCTTCTACAACATTATCTCCGGGCTCTTCAGCCTCATTTCTCTGGTCCAGCTCTTCCATCTGCTCAATATCCTCCCTCTGTTTCGGACTAGGAGTCTTATGTCCAGTCTCAGAAATAGGAGTTGGAGAGGGCATGGTGATTCCCGCTGCAGCGTCTATCACAATTGAAGACGAAACTTGTCTTCTACGGACCAACCTTTTCCTTCTATGAAAAGGTCTCTCAGGACTCTCTGCATCTATTGTCTCGACTTGTTTTTGAACAGAGGTCGGAGTGGTAGCTTCTTCTTGCTGAATTGTCTCGGCCAGCTGCCGAGATTGAGACCTGGTAGTAATCTTTCCAGAAGAATGATCTAAGATCAGTTTCTTCTTTGCTACTGGAGCGGAAGGTTCCTCTCTCCTTCTCTTCTTGGCTGGAGATTTAGCAACCTTCAAAGAAATACGCAGTGGCGCGTTAACCTCTTCAGGGAACATAGCGTCCCTTGAAGCTTCCAAGGGTGCATCTACTGGCTCATGCACCTCATCATTTTCTGGGAGTAACATGATGACTCCTCCCTTTTTCAATCTTGTTGAAGATGCGAAGCTATCCGCAAGATTAAAATTCTCGGCAAAGGTGTTCGATGATGTATAAAATACTGAGTATATAAACAGCATCCGAGGGCCGTGATTGCTATTTACCGGCATCGAGAACGTTACTTTCGTATCTCGAGCGTTATAATAAGCCCAAGCTCGGGCTCCATCTATCAAAAACCCTTTCCTTGTAGGCATGAGATGGCATTACCTACATGGAATTGGTCGTATTCGAACTGCCGAGCAAATCGACTGGGAAGATATGGCTCCAAATAGCATTCTTCTTCAAACCTATACACCAAATGGGACGGTCGAATTGTTTTCAACCACTCAAAAGCTACGCGGTTCAAAGGTTGCATCTTCGAGTCAATCATATTTGTCGGTATTTGTTCATATCCGGCGGGAGGAGGAGTGCAACAAAAGTTTAATCCTTTGCTCAGGTTCAGAGCATATCTACAATCTCTCAGAGAAGTGTATTTCCACTTACTATGAGAGTATCTCCGCAAAAAGCTGCCGTCGACTGGTCCCATGCCGGGGTCCATCAAAGTAGGATGGTGAAGAAGCAACCACCCGAACAAATATGTATACGGCAATTCTAACCGAGGGAATTCTTTCTCGCCCTTAGCCTTCAGCATCAGATCGACGTACAGGCGAAGACTGGCATTCAATCTAGAGTCATTGCCGATAAAAGATCTATTTTGTAGCCAAAGACTAATCGAACGACGGCAAAAAGAACACCGCGATGGAAGCGGTCTACGGCACTTGATCCAGGGACGACGAATCGACGGAGCCAGTACGTCAGAAATCCTGCTAATTGGGCTTCTTTTGACATGAATCGATATTCCACTCTCATATAACTCTCGAGAGTGTCTCCTTTCTTTAGAGGAGGACATTGATAATCATCTTTGATCTTTTCATCCAAATCTCCACTTAACTCCATCAACTTCACCATGTCACTGCTGCTCAGTGGTTTAAAGAAGTCAGGATAGCATCTATCATGTTCCTTGGTCTTCTTTTCTTTAATGTGGTTAAGGAACAGATAAGGCAACCATTTTGAGAAATAGCAGGTATTTGATGTAGCACTTTTGTAAAACAGAGAACAGATTTTATAATGACATAGCAGTTCTTCGAAGACTGCTACCATGTCTGCGTTCTCTTTTCGAAGTTTGTCCAACTCATCATTAGTTAGGACAAATTTCTCATATGGGGCATCCCCTATTGGCAAGTAAGAGATGTACTGCATCTCATGAAGTGCAAACCCGATATCTCCGCCAGGAGTCATGAAAGTCCATGTTCTGTAATTTTATCTTTCTGCTAGAGCCAAGAACAGATGCGAGTTGGGGGCAAAACCATAAACAGTGGCATGCACTGCTTGGTAAAAATTGATTTGCTGAAGTTTGTTTTCAAACTTGGTCAAAATCTAGTTTGCTATGCAGTTCCATCTCTTAAAATCTGGATTCACCAGTCCAGTTAATCTGAGGTCCTGATCTGGATACCTCCCTTCAACCTTCGCGAACTCATTCACGAATATTGGAACTCTCACAGGCAATAACAAAGAAGAATTTTTCGGCGGAATACAACCGGGCTTCAAACCTCTAAGTAAGACACTGTATCGTTCTGAAGAACTGTAGAACATATCCTTCTTGTTCGGCCCCTTCTTCACAAGAATCTTTCCTGGACGGGCATCGTGAAAAGGTGTAAGGTTCCATTCCATTTTCCTCGGATAGCTTGCATGAGCATATCGAGATAAGGGGAGACAGCGGGAGATATATGGTATCGAGATTGTCCTTTATTCTTGATGGACAATCCGTTCCTCCATCCGTTGCCTCGGCTGAGAGCTCTTTTCAAAAGCCTCGCCAAACAAAAAAAGGGGCTTCTTATGAATAATAGCATCTGCCGACTCCAGGGGTTGTCCATTCATCAAACATAACAGAGTTTCATTGTCTTGGGCTACCAAGATAGCTTGGCGGAAAGCTGGCAAATCATACTGTGGATAGTGCACATGGGATAGGTCCTCTTTGTATTCTGATTCTGAAAGAGTCCTTACGAAGTTCTCATATTCTGGATCTTCTCTAGTATTAACTGCATCAAACAGAGAAAACAAAAATTCAGCATAAAGAAAAATCAAGGATGCTATCATCAGTTTGCGCAAACATCAGAATGCGCAAATCAGGATTACGCAAATCAGACTGCGCAACAATCAGACAGCGCAAACAAACAGTCGTCAGTTTGCGCTAGCAGTCTCGCGCTAACCAGCAAATTGTGCTGACTTTTGTCAGCGCAGTTCAACCGATTGTGCAGAAAGTCATCCTTCATAAAAATGAAGAACGAACTGATTCGTGCAAACCAGAACCCTAAAAAGGGGTAGCACAGTATGATCACATCTCTAAAAAGAGATGGATTCTGATGAACAGCGAGATCAAAACCCAAAAAAAGTTTTGATTTGGTTATCTACCTAGCAGCGCGGGATGAGCAGTTTCGTGACGAGAAGCACTTCGCACAACCCTAGCTGAAGTCTCGGCGGGGGCCTTGCCCTTGGCAGCGGCGGAGGAATGCTTGGGAGCCATCGAGATCGTCGGAGAAGAAAGGAAGAAAAGAGCTCGGAATTTCTCTCTCAAGTGCACGAAGAAGGCAAAGTAAAGAATGAAATGAGAATCGAAGAGATATTTATAGTTTTCGAAAACGAAACGACCGCCTCAGATTGCGCATGAAAATGGGGCTAATCGTTCAGATTGCGCAGACAGCTCAATATATGCGCAAATTGATTTAAATTTCAAAATTCAAAGTATTTCAAAATTTTGAATAAATTCAACTTTCAAAAACTTTGAAGGGGGTCTTGTAGGTCCTAAAAAATCAAGTTGTACACATCAACAAAGTCATGAAGATCAAGAAATGAATCTTTCAAATGAACTGCGCAGACATCAGATTGCGCAGCATATAGATTGCGCATACTAGATTGCGCACACTATCAAGCGCGCAGTCTAACGTGGCAAATCGTCATCATTACCTGACACAAATCAAATCTTCTGACAGCTGACAGCGTAGAGAACGAGGCGACTGTTTGTTTAATCGTGCAACATGGCGCTCGAGGATAACTGGCAGCGCAATCCATGTTGGCGCAATCCATTCCTACGCAGTCCAAGCCTGCGCAATCGGAAGTCAGCGCAGTTCAGGTTGCGCATTCTATCAACATAATTGAGAAAATACACGTGGCACTCATGCCATCAATAGCTTATTACGTGGCAACCGTCTACACATGATCATGCACAATTCAGTCAAAAGTTGCCATGTGTCCAAGACAGTTGGACCACGATCCAACAACTGCCTGCATAGTTCACTGTTACGCAATCCAATTGCTGTACAATCTATTATGCGCAGTCCAGAATAACTAAAAATTAGTTATTTCCAGAACTCTATAAATAGAGTTTCAAGTCTTCATTCAAGGGGATCAGACTTTAAAAAGTTCAAAAATATCAGAGAGTCCAGGAGTTCTTGCCTAAGTGCTGCTGCGTTCTTCCGAGGCTTTTGCCTTCAATTCCAGAGTTGTCTTCAACTTCATAGGCTATCGTCTTCAAAGTTCACATCATCCAAGGGATAAAGCAATCGTCTTCTAGATTGGATTCCTACAGTTGTACTTTCCCAGAATTCTTGTAATCTTTTACAAAGTTTGTATCAATAAAGTTCTACACTTTTTTTTTGTAAACACTACTCAGTCAAAGGAATCTTCCCAATCCTCAACTTGGAGATGTTCTCGGTCAAAGGAATCTTCTTGATTTCGACCAAGATTTTTTTGATCAAAGGAATCTTTCCACTCCTTATCTTGGGGGTAGTTCCCTACTTGACTTTGATGACGACAGTGAAGATTCTGATCGGACTATCGTTTCTACTAGTTCATCTTCGGTGGCCAGAGAAGTGACTGCTTATGTCACTAATGAAGAACAAGATGCTTCCAGCTCCGGCAATCAAGAGTAACGGATCACTGCTTTTGAGGCCAACTTGAAAACCATGGCTGAAATGGTTGCAAGTATGTATGATGTAATCGTAGCACAACACACTGTTCCACCGGTTGTGAATCCAATTCCAACCCAATAACATGTAGCAGCATCTGCACCTGCCAATACTGGCCTGGGGGTACAATCCCCTCACAATGCTACCATGCCAGCTCAGGCTACTCCAAGTGAGTCTGGTGCTAGGGGTGGTACTTATCATGTGGTTCCACCTCCTAACACATCAAATTAGTCTACTGCTCCCCAAGCATCAGGAGATCCTTTGGAGGTTGTAAAGCTTCTGCATAATCAGTTTGAAGCTTTTAAGTAGAAGGACGGCCTACAAAAGTTAAGGATAAAAAAACCCAATCCTGTAGAGTAGAAGGAAGTCCCAATTCCACCCAAGTACAAGCCACCAACTATCATGCTATTTGACGGCAGCATATCCCCTAGTAAATATCTCAATCACTCCACGGTAATGACTGACTAGATTCAACCGAACGATGCACTACTCACTAGAGTATTCGTTGGGTGCTTGGTAGGGGTAGCCTACGATTGGTATCGTAGCTTACCAGATGGCTACATAACATCTTTTGCAGCACTGAAACAAATTTTCCTGGAACGGTTCTATGAGGGAACAAATGACATGACTATGTCGGCCCTTATCAAGATCAAACAACGACCTAATGAAACTGTTGAATGTTTTATAAAGCGCTTCCGTAGCGAAGCACTCAAGATGCCTCTGGGTACTCCAGATGCACTGACTATAGATACATGCAAATCAAACTTGTTACCTATAGTCAGCATATGGATCGGACCCATACAATTTCAAGATTGGGCCTCCTTCATTGTAAGTACCAGGACAGCTGAAGATAGTGCTAATAAATTCAAACAACTAGGCATCCAAGTAACTAATCTCGACAAAGATGAACACTCTGCAACCAATCACAATGGTCGTCAGAACAACCGCAAAGGCAAAAAAGGTTTAGCCATCAACGTGGGTCAGTCAACACCTACTATGACGGCACCTTCACAGAGAGCACCACGTCCGAAGGAGGAATATTCCTTTGACGAAGACGACATTATGAGCATATTTGGTTGTCTAATCAAAAGCAACAAACTTCAACTGGGCCAGATGAAGTAGGTAAAACTGATAATCCCAAATATTGTATGTATCGAAGGTTCTTAGGGATCCAACCAGGGCGTGTTATGTACTCAATGCAAAGATCCAGGACTGATCAATATCAAGGCAATCACTCTTTATCAAGATAAGAAGATGGTGACTGCCAATATCATCTCTCTGCAATTCGAAGACTTTCCTGCTCAACTAGTATAGGATGGAGTCGTCCCTATTCCAAAAGCTACCCTGGAGATCGCTAAACTTTCGCCAGCAGGAAGCGATGGTCGCGTACCTCTGTCAACAAATAAGTGGAGATCATGTGGATTCACCCCGACTTGGTTGCTAATTTTGAATCAATGATACCTACTTCCTCTACCAAGTCAAGAAAGGCAGCCAAGTACAAGTCATGCCACATGACATCACTGGGTGATCATTTTCTACCTTTGGATGCTACATTCGTTTTAGAAGCAACTTCACCTTCTTCTTCCAAGATGGAGGTACCAAAGCCGGAAATCAAGTACCAGCCTGAATTTTCAGTACAGTCAGCACTTGTGCGAACTGATGAAAAAGATGGGATATGATCTACGGAAAGCCCCTGGCTTGAATAAAGGAAAAGGGTCTCCTATACCTCTTTTTCTGTATCTTCAACACAATCAATCCCGTGTTGGCATAGGATTCTGGATAGATCATTCATCTCTCCAAAAGAAGTCTTTCAGAAACAAGACTCGGATGAAGAACTATAACATAGTTTCTTTTGCACCAAGCCCAGAAGAAGAAGCTATGACCGGTACCAGATCTGGAAGGCTCTATCTCAGAGACTATCCAGAAGGTCAAGAGAATGTGGTCACACCTCCTCTAGTCTCCCATGCCCCTCCAACATCTTCTTCTCCTGCTGTCAATGTTCCTTCGGCGTCATCGCCTCAAGAGGAACATATTCCTCCCAAAGCAATAGCAGTTGACAAAGGTAAATAGCTGACTCGCTTTGACAAAATATTAAAGAAAACTCCACCTTATGGACTCGAAAAGTCGTATAATTTTGAGATATTGGCTCAACTAGCCAATACTCCAACAAGGTTATCAATTTTTGAACTCTTGAGTCGCTTGAGGGAAACTCGAAAAACATTAAATGAAGCTTTGATGCAAGCTGAAGCTTGTTTGGCCCATCTTAAAAAATCGGAGGAAGAACCAGTGGCTTGCTCTCACTGTCATAGTGTGATGGAACTGATTTCTAATATCACTTTCACTCAAGATGACATGCTTCTGGAGGACAATCGACATGACCGACCTCTCTACTATACGGGGTATGTTGATACAATTAAGGTCGATCGCATCCTAGTCAACGCATGGTCTACACTCAGCATTATGCCGAAGACTCTATTGTATGCACTGAAGATCCCAGTTCATAATCTCTCTGCCATAATTACGACTATTCTGGGATTCAATTCCCGAAGAAGCAAACCATTGGGAAAGATATTCCTAAAAGTCTAATTTGGCAATCTCCGTACGAAGGTCACCTTCTATGTAATTGACAATCACGTCTCCTATAATATATTACCAGGAAGGCCATGGTTGCTTGAACATAACATTATGCCATCCACTCTCCATCAATGCTTCAAATATGTTGATGACTACTGAGAAGTCTGGAAGGAAGTAGCTGATCTTAATCTCTTCTGAGGTATCGAAGCCTATTATACAAATTCTAGAATGTATAAAGAGGAGTTCATAAAAGTCATATTAGCCATGGACACCGAAGAAGACCAGAAAGAGAGTCCAGATGATATCCTGGTAATTCTGGTCAAGGGACGCACTTCTTGTCTCTCGTCTTCTCAAACGCTAACCATCAATCTCTTTCCTTCTACCAAGCATCCTCTTGCTGAAAAGATGGTGCCTATGGAGCTCACCTCTTCTGAGCCTCTTGTTATCAACCTTCGTCGTAACAAGCCTTCTACTTCTCCTCCTTTTGTTATTAATCTTGGCAAGCCATCGGCTAAGGTTAAAAATATTGTTGTAAATATTGATGCAAGTATTAATAAAATAGTATCTCCTTTGCAGTATATTGATGTTAATTATTATACACAATATTACCTAGAAATCTTGGATAACTTCGAACCCCTTACCTTAGGAGGAGTTCAACCTCTCCGGAATGAAGTATCAATCGAATCAGTGCAAAACTCATTCTTTCTAGTTCCTTCCCGGAAGAAAGATGAGCATCATATACTCTTCAGCAAAGGATTGAATCAAAAGGCTACATCCGATAGCGACTCTGAAAATGATGATAGCAGACGACTTCAACTACGTTGTTACAGTCAACAATCTAAGAAAATCATCCAAAAGATGGACTACAATTTCAAATCTGGCCTTAATGGATGAATTCATATTCGTATACCTGTTCCAAAAGGAAAGTCATTGCAATATTACAACAAAACAAAGCATGGGTTAGGTTATACTTTGCTAATCTCAACCCCAGATGTTTCTAAGTCTGATAAAAAAAACGGTCTAACTCCTCTGACTCTGCATCATGGGATTCAAACACTAGCATAGGGCACGTTCATCGAGTGACTCTATCTTCTAATATGGTGACCGCTGAGTTCTCAAAGGATGATGATGACTTCACCGAAACTTCCGAAACTGAGCCTTGGGTACAAAGGATGGATACTCAATGGGAATTTTGCTTCGAGCAACGTGAACCACCCACTGAAGATTAATTAGTCCAGATCAACATCAGAGATGAAACCTCTCCAAGACCAATCTTTATCAGCCAAATTCTTTCTGAAGCAGATAAACAAGAACTAATCCAGCTAATCAGGGAATACATTGATGTATTTGCCTGGAGCTATGAAGACATGCCAGGTTAGATCCTCAGATTGCTACCCACAAGCTCAATATCCTGTCGAATGCTATGCCGGTCAAGTAACAACAGCGTTGATTCTGACCTGATATGATGGACACCATAGAAGCTCAAGTCAAGAAGCTCATTGCTTGTGGCTTTGTCAGGAAAGAACAACATCCAGACTGGGTGGATAATGTCATCCCAATTATGAAGAAAATAGTGAAGGTCCGAGTCTGTATCGACTTTAGAGACCTTAATGAAGCTTGTCCCAAAGATGAGTTTCTTCTTCCGATCCCTGATGTCATGATCGACAACACTTGCGGGTTCTAATGAATGCCTTTCATGGACGGATTCTCTGGATATAATCAGACCAGGATAAACCCCAAAGACGAAAAGCATACATTTTTTTGCACTCATATGGGGGTCTAATGCTATACAGTCATGCCATTCGGTCTCAAAAATGCTGGTGCTACCTATCAACGGGCCATAAGCAACATCTTCCGTGAACATTTACGAAAAACATTAGAATTCTACTTTGACGATATTGCTGTCAAAAGTCGTCTAAAGGAATATCACATTCAAGACTTAAGAACTATTTCTGATCTAATGCACCAGTATCAACTCAAGATGAATCTTCCAAGTCATTTATGGGAGTCTCTAGTGGTAAATTTCTTGGATTCGTTATTATCTCTAAGGGTATACACGTTGACCACGAGAAAGTCAAAGCCATTCAAGAGATACGCCCTCCACGCAATCAAAAAGCGCTACGAGGATTCCAGGGACGGCTTGCATATATTAAGAGATTCATCTCAAATCTATCTGGATACTGCAGACCGTTCACTCAACTAACGAAAAAATGACTGTCTTTCATTTGGACTGACAAATGCCAACAAGCATTTGAAGACATTAAGCGGTACTTGATGAACCCTCCAGTCCTAGTGCCTCCAATCATAGGAATACCCTTCGTGATGTATGTTCGACCAATGGATCATTCCTTGGGTGCCCTACTAGCCTAAAAGAACAAGGAAGGTCATGAACAAGCAATATATTATCTCAGTCGTACAATGATCGGTACTGAACATCGGCACAACCCTGTAGAAAAAGAATGTCTAGCCTTGATGTTCGATGTCCAAAAAATACGGCATTATATTACGGGCCAGACCATTCATGTTATCTCCAGAGTCAATCCTCTACGAGTCTTGATGAAGAAACCCAATACACCCAATTCCAGACTCGCTACATGGGCCATTTTGCTAGCACAATATAATATGGTCTATGTCCCACAAAAGTATGTGAAGGGTCAAGCCCTAGCTGACTTTTTTTGGCTACTCATCCAATCCCTGAGACTTCTAAACTCTATGATGAAATACATGATAAAACTCTGGAATCCAACATGACTTCAGAAGGAATTCCTGCTTGGCGTCTATTCTTTGATGGTGCATCCAGAATTGGACCCAAATGTACTATCGTCGCTGGAGTAGGAATCGTTCTTGTATCTTCCGAAGGATTGGCCATTCAAAGAGCCTATTTCCTAGGCGAGCTATGTTCCAACAATGTTGTTGAATACAATGCTCTACTCATCGGTCTCCAATTAGCTAAAAAGTTGGATATCGAGTATTTTGTAGTATACGGAGACTCTAAACTGATTGTCAACCAGGTTAGAGGTACGTATGAAGTTCGACATCAAGATCTCATTCCATACCAGTAAGCATTAGTTAAATTGGCTGCATCATTAAGAGGTTTCTTTATTGAACATGTACGTCGAGTGTGTAATACAGAAGCAGATGCACTTGCTAATCTAGCAACAGAATTAGCAATTTCTGTGAAAAGAAAAGAGCTTATCGTCATCACTAACAGGGAATTATTCTGTATCGAGAATAATTTGCATCTTGAATCAAGCAATTCCGTCAATATTTACACTACTAGCGAAGACTAGAGGGCTCTATTCGTCGACTTTGCGGTACATGACATCTTACATGAAGATCCTAAAGAAGAAACGACAATCCGTCGACGATCGCTTCGACTATATTACAATCACTCTTCCAAAACACTATATCGACGATCGTTTGACGGTATGCTCCTACGACGTCTTGCAGGAGATAAAGCAAAGCAGATTCTACGTGAAGCTCACGATGGTGTCTGTGGGGCACATCAGCCTGGTCCTAAGTTACAGGATCGGAGCCGACATATAGGATATTACTGGCCCACCATGGTGTCGGATGCTATTGAATATTTAAGAAAATAATAAGCATGTGAAATCCATGCGAATTTCATTCGTCAACCATCATAATTTCTGTATCTGACTGCCGCATCCTGGCCTTTCGAAGCTTGGGGAATGGATGTCATTGGTCCTATTAATCTGCCCTCATCTCGAGAATATCAGTTTATCTTAGCTATAACCAATTATTTCTCAAAATGGGCAGAAGTTATACCCTTAGCTGAAGTTAAGATAAACAGTGTCATCAACATCATTAAACATCATAAAATCTGTAGATTCGGTTTTCCTCGGCGAATCATCCATGACAACGGACCTCAATTTGTTAGTCAAAAGTTCACTCAATTTTGTGATGAAAATAGAATCAACAATGTTGCTTCTACATCATATAATCCAGCAGCTAACGGTTTAGCTGAAGCATTCAACAAAACAATCATTAAGCTTCTCAAGATGTTTGTTTCTACAAATAAATAGAACTAGAGCAAAAAGCTTAGAGAATGTCTATGGGCCTATCGTACTACCGTACGCACTCCAACTGGTTGTACACCTTTCTCTTTGGTATATGGATGTGAGGCCGTCTTACCACTAGAAATCCAAATCCCATCACTGAGAATAGCTATTGCCAATGAACTCACAATAGAAAACAATAATCGTCTTCGACTTCAAGAGCTTGAAGCACTCAAAGAGAAACGGTTACTAGCTCAACAACACATCAAGCTATATCAAGCCCGTATCTCAAAAGCCTTCAACCGTAAAGTTAAAGTACGAGCATTTCAAAAAGGTGAGTTGGTCCTTACTATCAGAAGTCCCATGACTATGACTCACGTGAGAAGGGGCAAGTTCGAACCAAAGTGGAAAGGTCCCTACGTTGTAAGTAAAGTTTTTTCTAACGGAGCTTATCAACTAACCAGGATGGACGGTCGAATTGCTATGATGCTTATCAATGACAAATTCCTAAAGAAATACCATGTTTGAAAGTATGTACTATGTATATACCCGAAATCCTTAAAAATCCCCAGCAGAGTTTACCTATAACATCTACTTCATCTTAACAAACATTATCTTTTGAAACCCAGCTGTTTTAAGAGATATCCTATTCTTGAGTCCCAGTTGACTCAAGGATAATCAACGAATATAGGAATTTACGTCCACATTACTTCTGAATTCTACTATCTACATCAATGACTTATCACGTCCATGTTACCTCTGATTATGTCGTCCCAGAAATGACAATGTTTCAAAATTATATTATGTTATGTCTACATTACCTCTGAATAGATATAATGAGTATTGTTATTTTCAAGAGATATATCATGTCCAGTACCTCTAAACATATTTTTTATTCCTATCGATTACTTGTGTCTCAAATAGATGCATAATAAGTGATAGAGCCACAGAAAGATCATCAGTTTTTTATTTCATGTAATAACATGCAAACATCAAAAATTTATACATTTATCAAAAAGTATTCAAAAGTTATTACATTCTGATAACTTCATTTTGAAGGTTGGGTACTAAGATCAGTAATCAGCTTCTTCAAAGACTCGGCTCGCTCCACCCTGGAGTCAATTACCCTTTTCCTGGCTAAGTCTCTCCTAGTTTCTGGTTGCAAAGTTTGTATTTATGTAACTTGACGTTCTACCTCTGCACCCTGAACCTGAAGGAAGTCATTTCATTGCCGAATTAGATCATCCAGGTGACTAGAGGTAACTTGATATAATCCTAGCACTTCTTCCTCACGCTTCTTGGCTACCGTGATTGTCCCATAAAGCTCGGCCATTTCAGCTTCCAACTCCTGAAGACGAGCTTGGCCCTTAGCTGCTTCTCTCTCTTTCTCTGCTGCCTCAGTCTTATAAAGCTCAACGGAAGAAGTAGCTTCAGCAATGCTTGTTTCTATCTTCCAGATCGTACTAAAAAGGCAACTACAGAAGTGTTCAGGACGACTTGACGTTCTTCAAATTCACGAGCCATGGCCTCACACTATGTATCTGCTAGTCTCTGTATATTACCTCTTATCAGTTCTTGATAAGATCTAATAGGATCTTCAAGCTCATCCAAGACATACTCTGAGATGTGGACTCTTTCAGTATTACCAAGACTGTGTATTACTTCAATCGCAAAAAAAGGAGGTTCTCCTTACTAAATCGTAAGGGTGGTTTTTATCCATAGCCATCTGAACAAGGGTGCTCAGGGAAGTGAAGAAAGCACTCGTATATGTTTCGACGATACTATTGGTCATCGCCGATACACCAGTCATCGCCGCTTCAACATGAGCTCCTCCTTCTGCAAAAGATGGAGGAATCGTAGATTGTACATAAGGAGATTTAGGTGCAAGCATCCTTGAAGAGTTTCCTTCTATAGCATGAGTCCCCATGTCCAAGAGCACCATAGTAGAGCTGAGGCTAAAAACCGTAGAAGTCAACAGGGCCGCAGCAATAGTCCTGACATGACCCTCTGTAATAAAAAAAGAAAAATCATTATGTCACACATCATTAAGGGAGCAATGGTGAATAAAGTCAAAAATTTACCAGAGCCCGGCGGCATATATGGAGTCTCGCGAAGCACGGTATCTCACTCTGTAAAAAGCCTTGCCATGGTTTTCTCAGATACAACCGCTGGGCTGCTTCAATCTTCTGAATCGCTTGACATGAAATGGCTGCTTCCAGCCCATGATTCAGCTTGACCACCTAGGGGCTGCTACCTCTGCCCCCTCTATTTCGAAAATATGTTCAGCTGGGGTCTGAATCCCCTTACCATTAATTTTAGTATTTTCATCACCCCCACCATCCTCGAGACCTTAACCAAGTCTTTATCACCTTCTTTATCGTCATCCGGGTTATCGTCACCCTCAACGTCTTTGAAACCTTCAGCGAGGCCTTCATCATCATCTTTATCATATGGGCTTTCATCGCCCTCAATATCAACATCAGAATTTTCATTACCTTGTGGTTCATTAATATTTTGATTATCATCTTTAGAGCGCTGGTGGCCCTCATCTTCAACAGGGTGTTTTTCACCCTCAGCAGCAATTTGGCCATCCTTGGCCGTTAAGTTTTCATCCTCTTGGATCGCTGTTTTATCTTCAGAAGCAGCGTCAACGGGATCTTCTTCAATAAACTCATCACCGAAATCACAGCCATCTAGTGCTTCTCTCATCTCTTCATCTTCTCGAGAGGGTGCATAAGTTTGAATAGTCAAGGAGCTACAACATCTGGAATAATGTTTTTTGAGTTCAACGTTTCTTCAGGAATCGTGACCCCTGGAACATCATTAGTAAAAGGTGGCAATGTCACACCTACTGCAGCAAGTGTAGATATAGGAATGGTGATTGTTACAACTACTAGTTCTGAGATAGGAACCGAAGGAATATCCACTGCAGCAGCTGGAGCTGGAACACTGGTTGTTGGGGCCTCTGCAGAAAGAAAATATATATATCAATACAAATGCTCAATGGTTTAAACATACAAATAATTCTTGTATGACTGAAAAAGTAAGAGTATCACCTTGTGGATCTTGCAACGGCAGTAATGGTTCTGGTGGTCCAGGATAATGCCCCGGCTCTGATGGAGTAGGCGAGGGTACAGTTTTCTGCTGCATAATTTTGGAGGTCACTATTTTTCTCCTCACCTTGCGCTTAAGCAGTATTTGAGGTGATCCCTCGGTTTTACTAGGTTCATACTACATATCCGGCTCTCTACTAGTCCCTTCAGTATGAATTCTACTTTCTTTTGGGATTGAAGAAAGTGTTGCTCCTGTTTCCCCAGAAGAAAGTTCTCCTTCCATTTGTCGCGTCTGAGATTATATATATATAATAATAACTACTTCTTTCTTTTTCTTTTCCTGAGCCTTAGGGGGAGAAGGAGGCTCGGCTAGGGCAGATTGGGTAGACGATTCCCCAGCTTTCTGTCTTTTGCTAGCCCCTTTCGTAGGAGATTTCTCTTTCTGCTTCTTAAGGAAGATATATAACAGATCATTCACTTCATGAGGGAAGCTGACAAGTGTAGCTTCTAAAGGCTCGTC
This sequence comes from Iris pallida, assembly GCA_029216955.1. Taxonomy (NCBI): domain Eukaryota; kingdom Viridiplantae; phylum Streptophyta; class Magnoliopsida; order Asparagales; family Iridaceae; genus Iris; species Iris pallida. Next base: position 14,070,979 of record JANAVB010029815.1, on the reverse strand, counting down.
AACAGGAGCATTGTCATCTGCTTCTCTGAATTCCATATTACTGCCCCTGCCCGTGACCGTCTGACAGTGACAAAACTATCAAACAAAGCGAAGACTTTGAAGAAGGTGTTAGCCGAAGTATAGAAATTCGCGTATGTGTATAACATACGCGGACCCACTTCAATAGTAGTAGAGGGCATTGCGAATATAGCCTTAGTTCCCCTTGTATTGTAATATCTCCATCCAGTGGCACCATCGATCAACTAGCTATAAGCTTTTAGGCAAGTGGTTGCGTTCCCAATGTGCATTTGATCGTAGCCGAATTGGCGAGCAAATCGGCTAGGCAGATATGGCTCCAAGAAGCACTCACCCCGAACCGGTATACTAGATAAGAGGGTCTGATCATCTTCAACCACATAAAAGCAGCTAGAGGTGGACGAGTAGCCATTGGCTCTAAGTCCATGAGCAGGAGAGGAAGATTCTCACATCCGGGAGGAGGAGGAACACAGTAGAGTCTCCACTCAGAACCCATGTTCAATGCCTTTCTGCAATCAGTAAGGGTTTCACTTTCCATCTAGAAATGGCATAACGTCTGATGAAATCCCTCCTACAACACCTAAACCCGGATCCATTAAAATGGGATGGTGCGGTAGTAACCAGCCAAACAAATAAGTATATAGCATCTCAGTACGAGGAAACTCGTCACGGGTGCCGGGATCCACCATCATGGTATTTGTAAAGGAACAAAGACCTACATTCAGTCGGCAAGTCAACGCAAAAAGAATATCTATTTTGTGCTAAACGCACAGCCGCGAATAGCACACCTCGGTGGATTCTATCAACAGCACTGGCTCCGGGAACAACAAACTTTCATAGCCACAAGGAGAGGAAAACGAAGAGCTCGGAAAGAAGAAATTTTGAGTAAAAAGTTTTTTTTCTCTCATCTCGAATATTTATAGCCAAAAAATCAAAATGGCTGCGCAAATTGCGCGGGAAATCTGGAGTCGGTTGAGTTTCTGAAGTGCGACAAAAGTGTAAAATTGCTTCTTATTTAAAGTATTTCAAATTTTAAAAATTTTCAAAATTGAAAACTTTAAAGGGGGTCTTGTAAAAGCTGAAAAATTATTACAACTGATGGCACTGGTCCATAGGCGCTCAGAAGTTAAATGGCGCTCAAAAGTTAAATGGCGCTCATCATCAAATGGTGCCCAAAATCAAATGGCGTTGGCGTGAGATCCTACGTGGCAAAAAAATTTTGTCATCATGATTGACAGCACGTCAGTCGAGAAAAAATTTTCGAATCCTGAGCACGCGGCGCTTGAGAAGATTGTGTCAGACTTTGTCATAATGACTGACAGCTACCTCACGATATTTGTCATTTAGCGCGAGTAAATCAATGTTTATAGATTTAATGAATGAAGCAGGGGGCGCTAATCATCAAATTACGCCAAGCGCCAATTTCTTAGTTGGCGCTAATTGATCAAATAATCTAGAAGCAGTTAGATAAAGTGGCACACATGCCATTAATCTCGAATAACGTGTACGTGATACTGCCCATGACTAAGCACATTTCTCTCACATAATGCCATGTGTCCCAAGCAGTTAAGCCAACTGTTCGCGCAAATGGGTGATGGTGCGCCAATTGCAAGTGTGCGCCAATCAGATTAACTGACTGACAGTTATTTCAGAACTCTATAAATAGAGTTTCAAATCACTTCTCAAGCATCACTAATTATCATATTCTTCTGAGCACTTGTTGCTGCACTCTCCAAAGGGTTTCCTCTTCGACATCGTATCGTCCAAGGGATAGAGTGATCATCTTCTGATCAGATTACTAAACTTGTACTTTTCCAGAAATCAATTATACTCTTGTAGGTTTGTTAGTTTGTAATCAAACTTTTGTTTTTACAAACACTGCTGTCGCACCAATTGTTGTCGCACCAATTGCACTAATTGTTGCTCGCACCATTCATTATTCGCACCAATTGTTGCTTGCTCCATTCATAGTCTGAACCATTTTTTGCCCGCACCAATTATTGCTCGCACCATTCATTGTTCGCACCAATTGTTGCTCGCACCATTCATTGTCTGCACCATTTTTTGCCTGCACTAATTGTTGGTCGCACCATTCATTGTCAGCATCAATTGTTGCTCGCACCATTTGTCGTCCGCACCAATTGTTGCTCACACCATTCATTATCCGTACCGATTGTTGCTTGCACCATTCATTATCCGTACCGATTGTTGCTCGCACCATTTGTTGTCCCCACCAATTGTTGCTCACACCATTCATTGTTTGCACCAATTATTGCTCACACCATTTATTGCCCATACCAATTATTGCTCGCACTATTTATTGTTTGCACCAATTGTTGCTCGTACCATTCATTGTCCGTACCAATTGTTGCTCGCACCATTTGTCGTCCGCACCAATTGTTGCTCGTACCATTCATTGTTCGCGTTGATTGTTGCTCGCACCATTTGTTACCCGTACCATTCATTATCTGCACCAATTGTTGCTCGCAACATTTGTTACCCGTACCAATTATTGCTTGTACTATTCATTGTTTGTACCAATTGTTGCTTGCACCATTTGTCGCCCATACCAATTATTGCTTGCACCAATCATCGTTCGCACCGATTGTTGCTTGCACTATTTGTTGTCCGCACCAATTGTTGCTCGCACCATTCTTTGTCCGCACCGATTGTTGCTTGCATCATTTGTTGTCCACACCAATTGTTGCTCGCACCATTAATTGTCAGCACCAACTGTTGCTCACACCATTTGTTGCCTGCACCAGTTGTTGTTTGCACCATTCATTGTCCGCACCGATTGTTGCTTACAACATTTTTTTGTCCGCACCAATTGTTGTTCAAACCATTCATTGTCCGCACCGATTATTGCTCATACCATTCATTGCTTGCACCATTTGTTGTCATACCATTGCTATATTGATTGAACATTTATCAGGCATTCCTATATTTGGAACTAAGAGGCTGGTTATTTGTCTTATTGAATTGAATGGGACACGTTCCTATTTATACAGTGAGATATTACGACTGACTAGCCAAAGCCAATCATTGATATGTGTACTCGTGCTGATATTTCCAATTATATAATTACTTTCAATTTATGTAATATGGAGTATGTGCTAATGTACTGGTAAATATTTCCTTATTACAAAAAAATAGCACGTGTGTCTCACAGTCAAAGCATGATTATCCCGTGGTTAGGTTTGTTTGTTGTATTACGCTATATAAAACCTACGACCCAACTGTACTGGTATCATTGTAGAGTTATTAATATCATACCCCTTATGGATGTACTCATTCAAAATGATCATGACCCACGGCATGTGATTTCAATTAACGTAGGGACAACTAAGTAACACAAAATAACTACTGCATGGAGAGGAGTGAATCCCCGAGTTCTTACAAGACAGTCATCTTTGGGACAAATAGTACCCCGACATGTCGGCTGGTCCTTGCGGATACTGCAAATCTACCACAAGGGCAGGGAGTGGTATTTGTTTACTTTTCTGCAATATTATTGACGGACATCCTGCTAGGACCCATGTAATTCATGATTGACACAATTGATTATGGATGGACTAGCCTTGCTTGTATATGGTAAGAACTGAGAAATTCAATAATACATCTTTCCAAGATAACTTGGAACTTACAGTTAGCAAGCTATAGTAGTTGTATTGCCGCTTTAATTTGGATTTGTCTGTGTACTGTATCATATTCTGTTAACTAGTAAGGTGAGCGGAATGTCATGACATGACGGGTCAACTTTTGTCCTTGTTTGGTTGGAAAGTTGGTTCAAAGTATGACGATGTCACATGAACCACAGTAGCAAAAACAGAAACTAATATTCATTAGGCTTTATTTACTTCTCACTGGTTTTATTCCTGTATTTCATTTTTCCTTGTGGTACTTGCTATTTAGGGTTTAACCTCACTGGTTTTGTATGACCATATTTAGAGCCGGTTCATGAGGATCCAGCTTACTTCTACCCCCAAGATGGTCAATACTAGAAGTATGGCCGTTGGAAGACATGAGTAGGTTCCTTGCTTCCCCGTTCGTTTTACTGCTTACTTTATTTTTGTCGCTTGGCATCGACCTCTTAGTCGAACTGTCTTGCACTTGCTCTTACATAATTGTAACTAAATCAGACTACAGCTGATAATGATTGTGTATACCTTGTTATATCGTTTGGCTATATTTGTAAAGCCAGATCTCCAGAATATTTTGACCGAGCATTTGGAACACCTTACTGATTTATCTTATATGTTCTATATTACTAATAATTGAGATAATAGATGTTGAGTAACCCTAGTGAGACTTGTATGTAGTATGCACCCCCTTGTCTATTAGACAGCATTGATCGTATTATACGGTATTCATCTACCCATAATACGTAGCTGGCTGAGTCTTTTCCCTGATTTCCAGTATTTTGGATCTAGAGTGTGATAAGGTTTTAATGGTGGCCTATGCAGGTCTGATTTTAAACTTGTGGGGTGTTTTAATTTATAGGATGTCTCAAGCACACATATTTTCCCTTGATCACATAATTCATTATTCTCGATCCTATCTTGACATTCCAGTATTATTTGACTTTATTGATCTTTCCTGTTTGGTCGTTTGATTGTTCTCTTGTCCCTTTTCTTAGGGGTGCTTCGTCCGCATCTGCCAGAGCTGGACAACAACAACAAGGACAACACGAATAATAGAACCATGTTGGTCTGCATAAAGGGCCAGTGCTACCTCAAGAGAATATCTAGGAATAGGTGATAGTGGAACCAGTAGACAGACCGCAGTAGCCAGAGGTTCCAACACCACCAACAGTTCTACCCACCCCTATGGCAGTAGACACACCAGCTCTTCTGGAAATCATAAGAGGGATGATGGCCACTCAGCAGCATCAGATATTGGCCCAGCAATACATGCACACTCAGCTGCAATAGCAGAATGTATTACTTAACCAAGGATTATAGACGGCTTTGGAAAGTGGAGTGAGGACTGATTCTGAGGCGTCAACCCGATTTTGCAAGTACAACCCCCGGTATTTCGAAGGCACAGAAGATGCTATTTCAGCGGACTCATGGCTTAAAGATATTGAGGCTATTCTGACAGCGTCTAAGGTTTTAGCTGAAGAACAAGTGGATCAAGTGAAGTTGCTACTTTACGATCTTGTACGTGATTGGTGGGAATCAGAGGCAGTGGGCATCAGATATCCTATTGCTTGGGATGATTTTACTATAAGATTCTAGACTAGGTACTATGGAGTTGTAGCGCGGTTCGAGCTACAACAGAAGTTTATCAACCTCAAGCAGACCGATAAAATAGTAGATACTTATGCAGCGGAGTTCTGCAAACTGAGTAGGTTTGCCCCAAAGAAGGTAGCAACGAAGGGCCAGAGGGCTTTGAGGTTTCAGCAGGTGTTTCATCTTGAACTCTTACAACTGATAGAGGGACACAACTACCTCACTTTTGATGATGTATTGACGGCAACCCAAAGGTACGAGATCACCATCCAGAGGATAACATCAAGGGCTGGAGGCCTGTAGTGCACCGTCCCTACATCGTACCCCGTTTTTGTCTACGGTGTGCACGAGAAAGGAACACTATCGCTATCGATTCAGTCGGGACAGATAGGTCGGAATCGGCCGAATCGGCCGAACGGGAACAGTTGAATTAAGATCCATTCCCCATTATGGAATGGCTTCTTCGGAACCAAGTTCCATATTCAACGAGTTGTGCCTCAAGGATTGGCTCTACGGCTGAGTCGGGAGAGACCTCCCATTGTCCTGGTTTTTATGTCGCGCTTGATTTGGCTTTGGTTTTCGTGAATATTTTCGATGGGTTTTCATGACTTGTATTTTCGAGCTTCATATTCATATCAAAAATTTCTTTAATAAAACAGTGTTCTAATCAGTTGCTTATACGATTGCAGGTGATCGCATAGACGACGTCAGCGCGGCCAACCAGTCCCTTACCTGAAGCAAGTCTAAGGCGAGTGGCTGACCTCCTTCCCCTCGACCCTCTATTTTAAAATCAATATGAAGTTAAATGAAATACTTATCATTATAGTGTAGAATCAAAGAAATCATGGCACTATTCTTCACGAAACACTTGCTATCAAACTACCGATATCGAAAGTGGAAAACGTGCTTTCTTATACAATTCCACATAGCCTATGCCAAACAAGAATGAATCGATTAACGTTTATTGCAACGATACGGCTAAGTGAGTAAATCGACTAAGTTCAAAAGAAAGGCTAAGTTTTGCAACTAAAAGAGAAATGATAAGGTTCTAGAAAAGAGAGAATATTTTTTAAGACTACAAAAACGATCATTAGACAACTTGTCGACAAGGTGTAGTTTCCTCGAACGGTTGCCTAGGCCAAGGAACCGATCCGGCCTGGGAGGAATGAGTATAGAAAGCGCCAGCCTCACATCGACGTAGGTTATTCAGGAACTTTCGCACAGGGCTCGCTACCCGCCACGAAAGGCACCGTCTAACCTAGCTATAGTCCGTGATGGCTTGACATTGCCAGTGACCTTCACATCCTTTTACTGCTTAAACTAATGCACGTGACACAAGATGAATATGATAGTGCTCAATGTATACAAATTCATATGCTTGCCTCAAAACATGTTAACATGCAAATCGATCAGGATGGTTAGAAAGATCACAGAAATAGCTAGCTAACATGTTTGTAAAATAGCTTGAATCAAATGCAGAGCTTGGATTTTAATTATCCATTCGCCAGTACATGTGATCGTACTGATCCTCGCTCTTTGCAGGTCCCGTGAATCCGGAAGGACGTGCCAACTAGCTCGACGACATTCGTGATTTTGAAGCTTCGATCGCGCATCGAAGACTTTCTCCGCAACTCCACTTTTGAAGACTTTTAACTGTCCAAAAGAAAGATGGCTCAGCGTCCCTCTACTCTAGGTCACTGGAATACTCTGTTGTAAATTGAGGGATGTGTCCAATGTACGTAACGACTCTCTCATCGACACTCTTTTGTAATTGAGTCTTGTTGTAGCCCGTACGACATGGGTCCTATACTGGAGTCTGTAAATGATGTCTATTATCAATAAAGATCAATGTTCTCTCTACTTAATGTGTGATTCAATTTGTCTGCTTGCTCTCTTAGATTTTGTGTTTCGAATTACCTTATGACTATGCCTTGTGCGATTGCAAATTAGGTTCGTACGGTATCATGCCCAGGAGACGACTGTCGATTCGACAAAATCGGGGCATGACATAATGGTATCAGAGCACGACTTTACGTCCTTGGCCTCCAGTGTCGAGTTCTAGTCTCAACCTTTGACCTCGTGTCAATGAGATGAGTTGTTCCTTATGCTGAACCCAGGATATTTTTTAAAACTAACGAGAGTTGCCCTTCTTTTCCCTACAATTGTGGAACCTCGGGCGGAGGACGAGACGAGTGCTTTCACCGGCTCGAGTAGTTCCAGACCCGAGCATTCCGTCAACCCAACGGGGATGACGCCTACCGTAGCCGGATTCTCCGACGACCCAATGCAACGGATGTTACAGATGCTCGAAATGCAGCAACACCAAAATAAGCTCCATCTTCAGCAGGCGGAGGCTAGTCAGATCTAGTTCGAGAATCGTTTTGAGGCTCAATTCAAGCTACAACAGTAGCAGCTGAATACACTCCAACAAATCGTACAATCGGTCGTGGCCAACAACAATTCAACGATGACGCCTGCCGTGACCGAGCCTGCGGTTCGATCCAACGAAGCTGAATCGGAGGCGCTCTTGCTCTCACCTGCGGCACTAAGAAGTTCTAACTTCGATGTGTCAAACTTCACAAAAAGCTGCTGCACTTCCTTTAATGGCACAAAAGATCCCTCCGTGGCGATCGACTGGTTGGAGGAGCTGGAAGACAAGTTCGAACTTCTGGGTGTCGAAGACTTGACGAAAGTTACGTATGCTCAACTCCTACTTCAAATGAACGCGCATGATTGGTGGGCCGTACAAAAGCGGGCAATTTGACGTGAAGACGAGACGGTGGCAATCTCGTAGGCCACATTTCGAAAAGTGTTCGAGACTGAATATCTTTCTGCAGCCGTACGACAGAAAAAAGAAAACAAATTTATATAGTTGAGGCAAGGAAATATGACAGTAGGACAGTATGCGACCAAATTCAACAAACTGGCTAAATTTGCTGGAGCATATCTACTTACAACTGTAAGTCGAGCTCGATGATTTGAAGTGGGCCTGCGTTCCTCTATTCGTGCCCATTTTTCGGTGCCTGAATACAAAAGCATGGGCGAGGCATTCAACCATGCCCTCTGTCTGGAGTTCGAGTATCCTCCTACTACTACTGGCGCTATTCACTTTAATAATAAACGCTATAGTGATACGATAGGCAACAATGTGCACAAACGTCAAAACTGCGACAACTGAGGCGGCAACCAGGCAAAGGATCGAATGTCTGCTATTTTTGCCACAAGGAGGGGCACGTGGCCAACGAGTGCCGATTGAAGAGTGAAGCATGCTTCGGATGCGGCCAAATAGGCCATATTGCACGCAACTCTACGAAGAAGCTGAATCAGTGCCCCTAATAACACTAACAAAACTGAGGCCAAGCACCTCAGACTCCACAGACCGCACCACAGAATGGCCAAGACCGTCACCCCAATGCACGAGGCCGCGTCTATGCCATGACTCGAGACGAAGCATTCGCATCTGACATAGTCGTGACAGGTATACTGTATTTCAATAATAAACCTACTCGTGTATTGTTTGGTTCAGGTGCCACACATAGTTTAATATTAGCGAACTTCACCGCTGAGCACAAATTTCCTCTAACACTCTTGGTCTCGATCTTACTGTTAATATACCAATGGGCATGCCACCACTTGCAAATATAGTCTGCGGAGACGTAATCATATGTATAGGTGGTCAAAAGATCAGTCTTGATGTGATAGTTCTAAATATTAAGGACTACGACATTATTCTAGGGATAGATTGGCTCGGTCCGTGTAATGCAACCATAGATTGTGACGAAAAGAGGGTCACATTCCGTATACATGGAGTGCCTGAATTCTGCTATTCGTGTGGTGAGGCGTACCTACATGGTGATCTCTATAATATCTGCTCGACGGATGTTGTATTCCCGGTGCGAAGGCTATCTAGCGTCCGTTCAAGACATGCGAAAGGATAGTACAAACGCAGGTCAGACCGACATTGTGGCAGAATTCCCAGATGTGTTCTCGGACGAACTGTCCGGCGTGCCACCTGATCGAGAGATTGAGTTCACTATTGACACATTTCCCGATACTCGACCGATCTCTAAAGCCCCATACAGAATGGCTCCTGTAGAGCTTAAAGAACTTAAAGTACAGTTGCAAGAGTTGCTCGACAAGGGATTCATATGACCCAGCGTCTCGCCATGGGGAGTGTCCGTGCTATTTGTCAAGAAAAAAGATGGCTCAATGCGTCTTTGTATCGATTACCGCGAGCTGAATAAAGCCACCGGCCGAAACAAATACCTATTGCCCCGCATAGACGATCTATGATCAGCTGCAAGGAGCTACGGTGTTCTCTAAAATTGATCTGGGCTCAGGTTACCATCAACTCAATATCAAGCCGGACGATGTGCCAAAGTCCGTCTTTCGCACTCGATACGGCCATTTCGAATTCCTGGTAATGCCGTTCGGCCTAACGAATGCCCCAGCTTCCTTCATGGATTTAATAAATTGGGTGTTCCGTCCATTCCTTGACAAGTTTGTAGTAGTCTTTATCGATGATATACTAGTCTATTCGAAGAATAGGCAGCAACACACTGAGCATCTACGGACCATGCTTCAGACCCTTCGAGAAAATCAGTTGTATGTGAAGCAAAGAAAATGCACATTTTGGCTGAGCAGCGTCGCATTCCTCGGACACATCATTTCAGCTGAAGGCATCGCATTCGACCCAAAGAAAGTTGCAGTCGTTGTCGATTAGAAACGGCCAGTGTCCGTCGGCGAGATTCGAAGTTTGCTTGGCTTAGCGGGATACTACCGACGCTTCGTGAAAGTCTTCGTGAAGATCGGATCACCTCTGACTCGCCTCACCCAGAAAGGAGTCACATTTGAATGGTCACACGACTGTGAAGCTTCCTTCTAGGAATTAAAACAACGGCTCATCTCGGCCCCGATACTCGTACTTCCAGAAGGGACTGAGGGTTTCCAGATATTTAGTGATGCGTCCGATCATGGCTTGGGGTTTGTGCTGATGTAGCAAAACAAGGTGATATCTTTTGCTTCCCGACAGCTAAAGTCGCACGAAAAGAACTACCATACTCATGACCTGGAGTTAGCGGCAATTATGTCTGCGTTGAAATTGTGGCATCACTATCTTTATGGCGTGGTGTGCACGATCTATACCAATCACAAGAGCCTCAAGTGTCTATTTACGCAGAAGAAACTGAACTTGCGACAAAGGCGTTGGCTTGAACTGATCAAAGATTACAACTTGAATACTGACTATACGCCGAACAAGGGAAATATTGTAGTGGACGCTCTGATTCGGAAGCATATTTGCCTCGCTATCCATCGACCGCAGATTGCTACGCGACCTAGAAAAGATGGGCATCGAACTTCGAGTCTGATTCAGGAATGTGCACTTGGCAAAGTTGCAGTTAGATCCGAGCTTGCAAGAAAAGATCAAGACCGCTCAGAAGGACGATCCGTACCTGAAGAAAATACGAGAGCTAATCTCGACGGGTAGGACGACCGACTTTGCGGAAGACGAAACCAGCATGGTTCGATTGAAGGGTAGGCTATGTGTTCCGGATAATTCAAAACTTAGAAAGGAGATATTATCGAAGGCGTACTATAGGAAGTACACCTTGCATCCCGATAGCGCAAAGATGTACAAGGACCTCCGTACAAACTTCTGGTGGCACAAAATAAAAAGAGATGTGGCAGTTTTCGTGTCACAATACATAGCCTGTCAACAGATAAAAGCTGAGCACCAGAGACCGCACAGGGAGATACAGAATCTGGCGATTCCAGAATGAAAATGGGAACACATGTGCATGGATTTAGTTGTTGGTCTGCCAAAGATGCCACGGGAAAATGATGCCATCTGGGTCATCGTCGATCGACTAACCAAGTCAGCGTACTTCAGTGCCATTAAAGTTACTTGAAGCATTGATTGCCTGGCACAGATTTATCTTGATGAGATAGTATGCTGCACGGAGTTCCAATATCCATCGTCTCTGATCGGGATTCACGGTTTATGTCGCAATTCTGAAGTAGCCTTCAGTCGGCTCTAGGTACCAAGTTGCAGTTCAACTCAGCTTACCATCTCCCGACCGACGGCCAAATGAAGCATGTAAATCAGATTCTTGAAGACATCTTACGATTCTGCATAATTGACTTCAAGTCGAGTTGGGACGTTCATCTACCTCTGGCAGAATTTGAATACGACAATAGCTATCAATCCAGCATCCAAATGGCACCGTATGAAACCCAATATGGACGAAAGTGCCAATCATCTATTTGCTGGAACGAAATGGGAGAGCGACAGATTCTCGGCCCGGAACTGGTGGAACAGACCGTGCAGAAAGTTCGTCTCATTCGGAAAAGAATAAAGATTGCTAAGAGTTGCCAGAAAAGCTATGCCGATATCCATCGTCGACACCTCAAATTTCTTGAGGGCAATCTTGTATTTCTTAAAGTAACGCCCATGCGAGGAGTTACTCGGTTCGACACGAAGGAAAAGTTGAGTCCGAGATTCGTTGGGCCGTTCAATATACTCGAACGGATCGCCCTAGTGGCCTATAAAATTGTCCTACCACCGGCACTAGAAGATGTACACAATGCCTTTCACGTCTCATAGTTACAGAAGTACGTGCACGACCCTAGCCACGTGGTAGATTTTGGCCAGCTGGAACTAAAGTCTGACTTATCCTACGTTGAAGGGCCAGTTCAAATCTTAGAACGCAAGGATAAGCTGCTGCAAAATCGAACGATCCCCCTCGTTCGCGTACTCTAGAGTAACAACTCGGTCGAAGAGTCAACGTAGGAGCTTGAATCGGAAATAAAGGAGAAATTTCCTTCATTGTTTCCGTAGAGATAGGTTCTATCCGTAAGTTTCAAGGACGAAACTTTTTATTAGATGGTTATGGTGTAGTGCTTCGTCCCTACATCGTGCCCTATTTTCGTCCACGGGGTGCACGAGAAAGGAATACTGTCGCTATCGATTCGGTCGGGACCAATAGGTCTGAATCGGCCGAATCGGTCGAACGAAAATGGTTGATTTAAGATCCATTCTCCGTTATGGAATAGCTTCTTCGGAACCAAGTTCCATATTAAGCGGGTTGCACCTCAAGGATTGGCTCTGCGGCTGAGTCAAGAGAGACCTCCCGTTGTTCTGGTTTTTATGTCGTGCTTGATTTGGCTTTGGCTTTGGTTTTCGTGAATGTGTTTTCGTGAATGTCTTCGATAGGTTTTCATGACTTGCATTTTTGAGCTTCGCATTCATATCAAAAATTTCTTGAATTATGCAGTGTTCTAATCCGTTGCTTATGCGATTGCTGGTGATCGTGTAGGCGACATCAGCGCAGCCAACCAGTCCCTCGCCTGAAGCAAGTTTAAGGCGAGTGGCTGACCTCCTTCGCCTTGACCCTCTATTTTAAAATCAATATGAAGTTAAATGAAATGCTTGTCATCATAGTATAGAATAAAAGAAATCATGGCATGATTCTTTACAAAATACTTGCTATCAAACTGCCGATATTGAAAATAGAAAACGTGCTTTCTTATACAATTCTACTTAGCCTATGCAAAACAATGAATGAATCGATCAACGTTTAGCGCAACGATATAGCTAAGTGAGTAAATCGACTAAGTTCAAAAGAAAGGCTAAGTTTTGCAACTAAAAGAGATAGGATAAGGTTCTAGAAAAGAGAGAGCATTTTTCAAGACTCTACAAAAACGATTATTGGACAACTTGTCGACAAGGTGTAGTTTCCTCGGACGGTAGCCTAGGCCAAGGAACCGATTCAGCCCGGGAGAAACGAGTATAGAAGGCGCCAGCCTTACATCGGCGTGGGTTATTCGGGAACTTTCGCACATGGCTCGCTACCCGCATCGAAATGGTCGCCGTCTAACCCAGTTATAGTCCGTGATGGCTTGACATTGCCAGTGACCTTCACATCCCTTCACTGCTTGAACTAATGCACGTGACACAGGATGAATATAATAGTGCTGAATGTATACAAATTCATATGCTTGCCTTAAAACATGTTAAAATACAAATCGATCAGGATGGTTAGAAAGATCACAGAAATAGCTAGTTAACATGTTTATAAAACTGCTTGAATCAAATGCAGAGCTTGGATTTTAATTATCCATTCGTCGTACATGTGATCGTACTGATCCTTGCCCTTTGCAGGTCCCGTGAATCAGGAAGGACGCGCCAACTAGCTCGGTAACGTTCGTTATTTTGAAGCTTCGGCCGTGCATCGAAGACTTTTCCCGCAACTCCACTTTTAAAGACTTTCAACTGTCCAAAAGAAAGATGGCTCAACGTCCCTTCATTCCAGGTGACTGGAATACTCTGTTGTAAATTAAGTGATATGTGTAATGTATGGAATGGCTATCTCATCGGCACTCTTTTGTAATTGAGTCTTGTTGTAGCCCGCACAGCATGAGTCCTGTGTAGGAACGAAGTCGTAAAGCAGAATACTCTAGAGGGGGTGAATAGAGTAGGTAGGGGAATATTACTAATTAAAAATTTGTTAGCAGTTAGATCACAGAAATAATATCAATAATCACAAAGTAATAACTGTAAAGAAGAGAGATCAGAAGGCAAACCCAAACACAGCAATTTATACTGGTTTTCCTCTTGTGAGGACTACTCCAATCGGAAGAACTCTAGCTTCAGTTGAATCCACTATTAGAAAATCTCGCAAGTTTTCATACGAAGTCCTTGTAACTTCTATAGATGTGAGCTTTAATACGAAGAACTCGACTAACTTCAGTTTTGAAGAGCCTTTTTTCAATCAAGCCTCTTATTACAATTTCTCTGAAATCTTCTAGACCGCACCGTACCGGCGAATTAACGAGAGAATTGTAACTGGCTTGGAATTTGAAAATGAAAGCTTTTCAGAAAATTCTTTGGAAGAAATGTAAGCTTTAGAAGAGAAGAGATGAAAGTGAATTGGTGTTTTTAAAAGATCAGAATTCCTCTCTATTTATAGTTTTTCCAAAGACAGAACTCTGGCAGAATTCGGGTAGAATTCTGACAGAACTCTATGTAACAATCCACAACTAAAGGGAGACCAAGTTCAAAAATCTAACGTTCACTATGGCCGAACTCTGGCCGAGTTTTGTCAGGGTTTGGTCAGGAATATTTTAAGAGAATATTTTTGAGCTCTTTGAAATCTTTCAGAAGCTTTTGTAAATAAGTGATGTTTTCAAAACAAAGGTCATTTTTGAAAACGATTTTGGATAGCCTATTTGCCAGTACGACGTGGTGTACAATGTATTCCTAGACTCAAATAAAAGTAAAAATTACATTGCATAAAAAAATACGGTCTAGAGTGGTAAACATAGCTTCGGTCTTGAACTGAGTAGATATCCAATCTTGATCAGTGTCCAAAACGTCTTAAGTAAACATTTGAGTTGTTCCGTATATCGAGACAGAGTTTGATTAATTATTAAAATCTGGTTTAACCATGACCAATGGGCCAACAATCTCCCCTATTTAGATAATTGACAAACCTTGACCGATATAACATATTTTGTCTTTATCAAAATAAATTGTACCAATATAATGTAGGAAAAAATTTGTTCCTGTAGATTGTTCATATCATGTGTTCTTATAGATCGAAGATGTTACATCTTATTTTTCCTCCGTTGTCACTTAGCAAAATAATTGCAAAAGAGAAAGCTCCCCCATAATATATGCATAAGTAACAATCAGTAAAGAAACACAAAATATAGATACAAAAAATTTATCACAGGCATGGTATAAATGTCACAGACAGTAAAGAAATGTGATAAGCAGAAAATATATCATAGGCAGTTTATATGGAAGAATAATAAAAGATAATGCTATGAGAAAAATGCTAAACTGAATAAAATATGCTGAAGAAAACATATAACATGTTCATCAGACAAAAGTAACACAAGAAATCATAACCAAATAAGAGTACTGATACTGGCTTGGAATGTCGGAGCATTTCCAAGTAAACAAAGACAATCAAATCAGTTTCAATAGTACGACAAATCACATATCATCCTCATCGTCATCATCATCTGCAGTGCAAGCATGTCCACCATGTCCGGATTGACTAGCTCCAGATGTGCCAGCTCCAGAGGTGTGTGAAGAAGCAACCGAGCCACGGTACCAATCATAAGCGTTCCCTGGCTGGAAAGAGAGTGGACCGTCTTATCCTCAATGCGTTAACTAGATACAGTAGGGTCTCTAGGAAGAGAGCTAGTAGAATGACCCGTCTGAGCAAATCGGAGATCGACAAACAAATTAGCAATAGCCTGAAACCGAGTCACGTCACGAAACTCATGTTCCCTGGAAGTGTCAACAAAGAAAGTCTACAAATCCGAGAGGTGCTGATGGATACCCTCAAAAGTCATAGGGTAGGTCTGAGGAGGAGCAGGTGCAGTAGGAGCAGGTGCAGGAGGTGGAGGAGCAGTGGCAATGCTACGACGAGAAAGCTTGAGAAACTTGGGCTCAGGGTCCAGAGCGCAAGTGGATAAGTCGATATCAAAGTGCTGAAAGATGCGAGGGATAAGCATCGCATAAGAGAGATTACGTTCTCTTCCGCGACATCTTCCCATCATCTGGATGATAGTCTTAGGGGCAGAAAAAAGAATCCTCTTAAGATTGTGATAAAGGGAAGAGAGTTCTAGTGCAGTGACATCATCTTTTGAAGTAGATTTTGGAAGAATGGTGGAATAGATGATGCGATGTAACTCGTAGTTAAACAAGTTCAAGTTATCGGCCTTGAAATTTCCAGGACGAGTACGTGCTGGCGCACAAAGCTCATTCTTGAAACTAATAAGAGTCGTGCCCTCGGGAAAGTCGAAGTCGGTGTCATCGAGCAGGGCACCTTCGTTTGGAATACCAAGAATTTTTGCTAGCAACACATCATTGAACTCGATATCGATCCCGCCAACACAAGTTTTTTTTGGTAAAAGTGTAACATGAAGTTACAATAGAATAGTCTAAGGGAATTAGTAGCTATAGGGAATTATTGGGTAACGAGACGGTGTAATCCTAATACCTCAAACAAAGGACAGTGATATGGAAATACAGTCCATTTAATCGGAGCGCCTGTGCATATTGTACGCATAGCAAGGTCGACATACCAAACCAAAGCTTGGTCATAAGTTTTGAAGTAAAACTCATCTGACACGCCATCACCCGATTGGACCGGAGAGAAGAGTGAATCCATGTTCGGATCAGAAGATGATGCCTCTTCACTGGCATTGGTCTTCTTCCTCTTGAAAGGATTGAATCCCTTAGACATTCTTTCCCAAAACTAGGTAACCCTAAGAATTTGAAAGTGGAGGAGAGAAGGAGTTATACCTTCCGAGAATCAAGTATGTTGTAGAGGACACGATTCTCCGTACGAATCCAAATTTTGAATGGAACTCTCCACGTAGATTGGAAGAAAAGGAGTGGAGAAAAGCTAGGGTTTGGGGGTTCTTCGGCTGCTGCTGCTGCTGCTGTGATGAAATAGTTTGGAAGAGATGAAAAGGAGAAGGCATCGGGTTTTGACTTAAAAACTTACAGCACCAACAGAACTCTGGCCAAATTCGGACCGAACTCGGGCCGAATTCGCCTAGGGTTCTCCTGGGTTTTTAAAAAAAATTGTGGGTTGTATCCTTTTCATCAACTTATTTCAAATATTTAATTCAAAGTTTAGTAATTTTAAACTTCAAATAATATAATTAAAATTATTTTATAAATTAACTTTGTTTACTCAGCATCTGTTTCAGATTAGCTGTAGGAGTACTGTTCCAGCTAACGGAAGTTCACCGGGGAACAATTAAGTACCGCTTCGCTTCGACCATAGTTGTGGTGACAGACAGACTCTTTGTAGGCTTGTCTCGAAAACAGTTATTCAGTATTAAATAAATTAATTAACAAAGTAAATTAATTAATATTATTGACATCTAAAATAATTAATCCTCGACGTAAATAATTGAAACGATCTTCCGCTAGAGGTTTTATGAAAATGTCAGCCAATTTATTCTGTGTGTCTATGTATACAAGGTCTATTTCTCTATTTTGTTGATGATCTCTAAGAAAATGATGTCGAATCTCGATATGCTTAGTATGAGAGTGACATACTGGATTTTTAGTCAAATTAATAGAACTAGTGTTATCACAGAAAATGGGTATGTACGTGAACTCCAAAGTCTTCTAAAGTTTGCTTCATCCATAAAATTTGTGCACAACAACGTCCTGCGGCGATATACTCAGCCTCAGTTGTTGATAATGCAATAGAATTTTGCTTCTTGTTAAACCAAGAGACTAGAGTTTTTCCTAGGAAATGACATGTACCGCTGGTATTTTTTTCTATCTACTTTGCATCCGACAAAATCAGCATCAGAATAACCGGTTAGGTCAAATGACATGGTTTTAGGATACCATAAGCCGACAGTAGAAGTGCCCTTAAGTTATCGGAAGATACGCTTAACCGCGCACAGATGTCATTTCTTAGGATTAGCTTGAAAACGTGCACACCAGCAAACACTAAACATAATGTCTGCTCGACTAGCAGTTAAGTACAGTAAGTTACCGATCATACCTCGATACTTACGTATGTCAATGGGTTTGCCTTGTTCATCAATATCAATCTTGGTTGAAGTCGCCATTGGAGAGCTAAGTGGTTTGACTACTTCCAGGTCGAACTTCCTTAATAAATCTCTTGTGTACTTTGCTTGATTTATGAACGTCCTATTGTTGGTTTGTTTGATTTACAGTCCGAGAAAGAATTTCAGCTCTCCCATCATGCTCATCTCAAACTCATTCTACATACACTTTGAAAATTCTTGACAAAGAGATTCATCAGTGGATCCAAAAATAATATCATCTACATAGATTTGAATCAAAAGAAAATTGTTATTCAAAGATTTTATAAACAGTGTAGTGTCAACCTTTCCTTTTGAAAAACTATTGTCAAGTAGAAAAGAGCATAGACGATAGTACCAATCACGAGGGCTTGTTTCAAATCGTATAAGGCTTTCTTCAACTTGAAAACATAATCAGGATTTTTGAAATCAGCAAAACCTAGAGGTTGAGCTACATAAACTATAGGAACGAAAGCGTAAAGTAGAATACTCTAGAGGGGGGTGAATATAGTAGGCAGCAGAATATTGCTAATTAAAAATCTTGTTAGCAGTTAGATCACAGATTTAAAAATAATCACAAAGCAAATGACAGAAATTAAGAGTGATCAGAAGGCAAATGCAAACACCGAGATTTATAATGGTTTTCCTCTTATGAGGACTAGTCCAGTCGGAAGAACTCTAGCTTCCAGTTGAATCCACTATTGGAAAATCCTGCAAGTTTTCATACGAAGTCCTTGCAACTTCTACAGACGCGAGCTTTGATACGAAGAACTCGACCAACTTCAATTGTGAAGAGTTGTATCTTCTATCAAGCCTCTGATTACAATCGCACTGAAACTTCTACACTGTACCGTACTGGAAAATCGACTAGAAGATTGTAACTGGCTTGGGATTTGAAAATGAAAGCTTTTTAGAACTCTTTGGACGAAATGTAAGATTTAGAAGAGAAGAGATTGAAAGTGAATTGGTGATTTGAAATGATCAAAATACTTCTCTATTTATAGTTTCTTCGAAGACAGAACTCTGACAGAATTCATGAAGAATTCGGATAGAACTCTTTGTAACAAACCGCAACTGAAGGGTGACCAAGCTCAAAATCAAACGTTCACTAACGTTCATCTTGGCCGAACTATGGCCGAGTTCTGCTAAGGTTTTGCCAGTTCATTTTTGAGAAAAATTAATTTGGCTTTTTGAAAAGTCCTTCAAAAGCTTTTTGTAAAAAGGATGTTTTTCAAAAACATAGGTCATTTGTAAAAGGATATGGTGGTTTTGAAAAACGATTTCGGATAGACTATTTGCCAGTACGACTCGGTGAACAATGTATTCCTAGACTCAATAAAATGAAAATTTACATTGCTTCAAAGGAAATACATTCTGAATGGCAAACGGCTTAAGTCTTGAACATAGTTGATATCCATCATTGAGCAGTATCTAAAACGTCGTAGGTAAACATCTGAATTGACTTGCATTTATATCGAGACAGAGTTTGATCAATTATTAAAATCAGGTTTGACCATGACCAATAGGCCAACAATCTCTCCCATTTTGTTAATTGACAAACCTTGCCGATATAATATTTGAGTATGGATCAATTCAAAAATGTATCAAAAGAAATTGTTCATAACATGTATGCATGAAGATGTTAGATCTATTTCTCCTCCGTTGTCACTTAGAAAAATAATTGCAAAAGAGAAATCTCCCCCGCAATAAATGCATAAGTAACAAACAGTGAAAAAACACAAAAAAATATATAAAACATTCATCACAGGCATGGTAGAAACAGTAAAAAAGATATTGTATAAACAATACAGGCATGTTATTTATTACAGACAATTTTAATATGAAGCAGAAAGAGAGATAATGCTAGAATAAAACTGAAACAAATAAAGTGCTGAATAATAAACTAATATGCCAAACTGAGGCATAATAAAAACCATGTCTATGAAAAGTCATATAATAACTAAAATAAAAGGTGCTGATAATAACTTGGAATGTCGGAGCATTATCAAGTAAAAATAACAGTCTCAAAAATTATTACATCTCAAAAGTCATTATCCTCATCATCATCGTCATCAGCTGCAGCGCCAGCATGTCCAGAAGGACCAGCTCCAGAAGTACCAGCTCCAGAAGTATGTGGAGTGGCACCAGTAGTACGATACCAATCGTAAGCGTTCCCTGGCTGGAACAGAGAGTGGACCGCCTCATCATCAATGCGGTAGCCAGAAACAGAAGGGTCTCGAGGTAGAGAGCTAGTAGAGTGACCCGTCTACGCAAATCTTAGATCGGCGAAGGAGTTGGCAATAGCCTGGAAACGAGTCACATCACGGAACTCATGTTCCCTGGAAGTCTCAACATAAATGGACTACATATCTGATAGGTGGTGATGAATACCCTCAAATGTCATAGGGTAAGAATGAGGAGGACCAGATGTAGTGGGAGTAGGTGCAGGAGGAGCAGGTGCAGTAGGTGGAGGAACAGTAGCAATGCTGCAACGAGAGAGTTTGAGGAACTTTGGTTCAGGTTCAACAGCACAAGTAGATAGGTCAATGTCAAATCTCTGAAAGATGCGTAGGATGATCATCGCATAAGAGATGTTACGGTCTCTTCCGCGAAATCTACCTATCATCTGAATGATAGTCTTAGGGGCAGAGAAAGGAATCCCCTTAAGAATTTGATGTAGAGTAGAAAGCTCAAGTGCAGTGACATCATCTTTGGAAGTGGATTTTGGAAGTAAAGTGGAATAGATGATGCGATATAATTCATAGTTAATCAAGTTCAAGTTATTAGCGTTGAACTTTCTAGGACGAGCGCGTGCGGGCGCACAAAGCTCATTCTTGAAACTAACGAGAGTTGTACCATCGAAAAAATCAAAATCAGTGATGTCATTGAGCGGGTCACCTTCGTTTGGAATACCAAGGATTTTTGCTAACGTGTCATCAGTGAATTCAATATCGATCCCTCCGACACGGGTTCTCGCAGTAAAAGTGTCTAACACGAAATTATAATAGAATAATCTAATGGCATTAGTAGCAATAGAAAATTGTAAGGTAACAAAGTGTTGTAATCCTAATACCTCAAAGTAAGGGAGGTGGTCAGGAAAGACAGTCCATTTAATCGGTAATCCGATACAAATAGTATGCATAATGAAATCGGCATACCACAATAAAGCTTGGTCGAAAGTTTTAAAGTAAAACTCATCTGATGCACCGTCGTCCGATTGGATTGGAGAAAAGTGGCAATCGTATACAGATCCGAAGACGATGCCTCTTCACTGGCATTGGTCTTCTTCCTTTTGAAAGGATTGAACTTAGGCATTCTTTTCTAAAATTCTAGAAACCCTAGGAATTTGAAAGTGGAGGAGAGAAGAAATTATACCTTCCAAGAATTAGATATGTTGTTGAGGACGAAATTCTCCGTACTAATCCAAAGTTTGGACGAAGATCTCCACACGGATTGGAAGAACAAGGGTGGAGAAGAGCTATTGTTTGGAGGCACGGCTTCTGCTGTTTGAGGATGTTTAGAAGAATAAAGAAGATGGAGGCCTCGGGTTCTGGCTGGTACATATATATACCCAGCCGAACTCTTGCCGAATTCGGACCGAGCTTGGGCCAAATTCGCCAAGGGTTGCCTGGCTATATATATATATATATATATATATATATATATATATATATATATATATAAAATAATAGAAATGGGGCCACATCTTTTTCATTAATTCGTTTCAAATGTTTAATTCAGAGTTTAGTAATTTTAAATCTCAAAATAATATAATTAATATTATTTTATAAATTACTATTCTTTACTCAGTATCTGTCTCAGATCAGCTGTAGGAGTATTGTCCTAGCTAACGGAGGTTCACCGGGGAACTCTTAAATACCGCTTCGCTTCAACCATAGTCGTGGTGACAGACAGACTCTTTTTAGGCTTGTCTAGAAAATAGTTATTGAGTATCGAATAAATAATTAATAAAACAAAATTAATTAATGTTATTGATACCTAAAATTCCTAATTCTCGACGTAAATGATTGAAATGATCTTTCGCTAGAGGTTTTGTGAGTATGTCAGCTAATTGATTCTGCGTGTCTATGTATACAAGGTCTATATCTCCATTTTGTTGATGATCTCTAAGAAAGAAATATCTAACCTCGATATGTTTAGTACGAGAGTGAATACTCGATTCTTAGTCAAATTAATAGAACTAGTGTTGTCACAGAAAATGGGTATGTGTGTAAAATGCAATCCACAGTCTTCTAAAGTTTGTTTCATCCACAAAATTTCTGCACAACAATGTCCTGCGGCGATATATTCAGCCTCGGTTGTTGATAATGCAACAGAATTTTACTTTTTACTAAACCAAGAGACTAAAGTTTTTCCTAGGAAATGACATATACCGCTGGTGCTTTTTCTATCTACTTTGCATCCGGTAAAATCAGCATCAGAATAACCGGTTAGGTCAAATGACATGATTTTGGGATACCATAAGCCGACAGAAGAAGTACCTTTAAGGTATCGGAAGATACGCTTAACTGCTCACAGATGTAATTCCTTAGAATTAGCTTAAAAGCGTGCACATAAACAAACACTAAACATAATGTCTGGTCGACTAGCAATTAAATATAGTAAGCTACCGATCATACCTCGATACTTACGTATGTCGACAGGTTTGCCTTGTTCATCAATATCAAGTTTGGTTGAAGTCGCCATTAGAGTGCTAAGTGGCTTGACTGCTTCCATGTAGAACTTCTTTAATAGATCCTTTGTGTACTTTGCTTGATTTATGAATATCCCATTTTTGGTTTATTTGATTTGTAGTCCGAGAAAGAATTTTAGCTCTCCCATTATGCTCATCTCAAACTCATTCTGCATACACTTTGAAAATTCTTGACAAAGAGATTCATTAGTAGATCCAAAGATAATGTCATCTACATAGACTTGAATCAAAAGAATATTGTTGTTCAAAGATTTTATAAAC
The DNA here is from genome assembly GCA_029216955.1 of Iris pallida. NCBI lineage: Eukaryota > Viridiplantae > Streptophyta > Magnoliopsida > Asparagales > Iridaceae > Iris > Iris pallida. The sequence goes on along the minus strand of JANAVB010029815.1, from coordinate 14,048,164 downwards.
AAAGTAGTATCAACCTTTTCCTTTGAAAAATCGTTATCAAGTAGAAAAGAGCTTAGACGATCGTACCAAGTACGAGGGGCTTGTTTCAAACCGTATAAGGCTTTCTTCAACTTGAAAACATATTCAGGAAATTTGAAATCAGTAAAACCAGGAGGTTGAGCTACATAAACTTCTTCTTTTATAAAACCATTTAAAAATGCGCTTTTGACATCCATTTAAAATAATTTAAAATTATAAAAACATGCAAATGTACATAACATGCGAATAGATTCTAATCTCGCAACTGGGGCATAAGTCTCATCGTAGTCGATACCTTCTTCTTGATTGTATCCTTGAGCTACGAGTCGAGCCGTATTACGAGCCACTAAACTATTTTCGTTCAGTTTATTTTGGAATACCCATCGGGTGCCAATGACCGGATGATCAATGGGCTTGGGAACAAGTTCCCAAACTTGATTCCATTTGAATTGATTTAATTTCTCTTGCATAACATTTTACCAAAAGTTATCACTACATGCTTCATCAATATTTTTGGGTTCAAACTGCGAGACAAAAGCAACACAAGAAGCTATATCTTTATTAGAGGAACGAGTACTTACACCCTTGGTAATCTCACCAATTACCAAGTCCTTTGGATGATTAGCCAAGAATCTCATCTCTTTTGGTGTAGTCTCAAGATTGCTAGTTCCAGCTTCTTTGCTTGGAAGTTCATCTGATACCTGATGTGATGGTTCTGCATCTTTATGTGAAGGTTTTGCAGTAGCTGTACTTGGTGTGATTATGTCTTCATTGTCATCATCGTCTAAGTGTTGATTTAGCTCATCAAACTTGACGTTGATAGATTCTTCAATGATCACGGTTCTTTTGTTGAAGACTCTATATCCTTTGCTCTTTGCTGCAAACCTAAAAATATACCTTCATCGGCCTTTTCATCAAATTTAATCAAATTATCTTTAGTATTAAGAATAAAACATTTACAACCAAAGATTTTAAAATATGAAACATTTGGTGTTCTATCAAACCATAATTCATAGCGAGTCTTCTTCGATATAGGTCGAATTAGAACCCTATTAAGAATATAGCATGCTGTATTTACAGCTTTAGCCCATAAGTATCTAGGTAGACTAAACTGGTTTAACATAACTCTCGCCATTTCAGATAGAGTTCTGTTCTTACATTCCACAACTCCATTTTGTTGCGGAGTCCTAGGGCAAGAGAATTCATGTAAATAACCGTGTGCGTCATAAAATTGCTTGAATTCTGCATTCTCAAATTTGCCACCATGATCACTACGAATTCGAGTAATCATGAACCCTTTTTCATTCTGTACTTTCTTGTAAAAGGTGACGAATTCTGATAATGCATCGTTCTTGCGTGCAAAAAAATAAACCCATGTATATCTTAAAAAATCATATATAATGACAAATGCATATAACTTACCACCTAGACTAGAAATTCTACTTAGTCCAAATAAGTCCATCTGCAACAGTTGTGAAGGTCTAGTGGTACTTACAGTATTCTAGGATTTGAATGCGGATTTGGTAGCTTTGTTTTTTTCACATTCACTACATACCGCATTTTTCTTGAAAGAAATATCCGGTAAGCCGCATACCAACTTCTTTGTAGATAGTCTTAAAATTTTATCCATGTTTGTATGACCGAGTCTTATATGCCATAGTTGACTCTCAACGCTTTTGGCCATTAAACATCTACCTGTTGTGTTAGCATCTTCCAAAAATTAGAAAACATATATATTGTCTTCCCTAATACCTTCAAATATAATACTACCAGTTGAACTATCAACTATAGTACATTTATCTTTTACGAAGTTAATACCATAACCGTGATCAGCTAAATGACTTATGCTGAGTAGATTATGTTTTAACTCGATAACTAGAAAAAAAATCTTTAATCACTTGATAGGGCGCCTTACCAATGTCACCGATACCGATTATGTATCCTCTTAAATTATTACCGAAGGAAACGTATCCTTCATTATTCCTCTTCGATAGTGTTGCGAATAATGATGCGTCACCGGTCATGTGCCGTGAGCAACCACTGTCGAGGATCTATTTCCTCCTAGCAAGTGAAGGGCGTCCCACCTACAAAATAATTTGCAGATGAAACTCTTGGTACCCATTTCTTGTAGGGTCCTGACTGGTTAGTTTTTGGCATCCATGCATAAATATTTAAATCTACTAACTTTCTGATTCTACATGCAGAAGATATATGACCAATGAGGCCACAATAATGACATTTAGCATGTTGAGTGTTGAAAGTAGTGTGAGGTGCCTGATTGGTAGGTATTGGTTTTCTAGTATAGAAGAATGCATGCCTATTAGTCTTCTTGGGCATAGTTTTGGTATGGTTTGGTCTGACCGTGTTGGGCGTGTTCTGATGATTCGGTAATTGACACGTATTAGAATAGGAAGAAGCAACTTCAGACCATTTTCCTAAACTAATTTCAAACTTTTTGGAAGTATCATATAATCTAGTATAGTCAGATGTGAGTGATTCTAATCTGACCTATGCACACTGGAGACTCTTTGTCTCCTTAGATAGGTCTTCCTTTAACTAGATAATAGTTTGGTCTTTTTCTTCGAATAGCTTAACAGTCTCGTGTAACAACAACTTAATAGATGAAAGCTTTCCAGACTCATTTGAAGAGTCATTATCTCTAACATGATCTAGTTGGTCGGTAAGTCTTCCTATTTCACCTTTGTACTCTTTAAGTACCTTCTTAGAGGTTTCATATTTACTATGCAGTTTCCTGTAATCATCTAAAAGTTCACTGAAAGCCTCTCCTAGTTAATCAAAGGTGAAATCATCATAAGGATCAAATAGAGGATTAGTGATTACCTGATCGCAAGCCATCAAGCACACATTTGCAGTGTCATCTAATTGTTCATCTTTTGAGTTGCTGACTTCACTTTTATGCCATATGCTTGTATTGGCGTACTTTCTTGATGTAGATTTCTTCAGATAGCCTTTGTCATATTTGCTGTTTTTCTTTGATGCTGATGTTGTTGGACAATCTTTCTTCATGTGTCCTTTCTTCTTGCATCCATAGCAAATAGGATCTTCCTCATTGTTATTGTTGTTGTTGTCTTTTGTTCTTCTGTTAAATCTCATAAACTTCTTGAACTTTCTTACCAGAAGAGCTTGATCTTCAGAGTCGGAGTCACTGTCATCAGAATCATCTTCGATGGTTCTTCTATGTTGATCCTTGAGAGCGATCGTCTTCTCTGACTTCTCCTTTGGTGTAGCATCTTCAAAGTCTTCAAGTTCTAACTCGTGAATGAGTAGCTTACCCATGAGTGTTTCTAGAGACATTGTTGAGAGGTTATTCCCTTCAATGATTGTAGTGGCCTTTGGAATCCAGTTCTTTGTAAGGGCTCGTAGAAGTTCGCGAATCTTCTCATGGTTACTGTAATCCTTCCCTAGTAAAGACAGAGGATTTATAATATCCAAGAATCTTGTAAACATCCGAGTGGCTGATTCACTTGGCTTCATTTTGAACGCCTCGTACTCCTGAGTAAGTCTGCTGATCTTTGACTCCTTGACTTGTGTTGTTCCTTCGTGGGTTACTTCGAAAAGTTTCCACACTTCGTTTGATGTTGTGCAAGTAGACACCCTGTTAAATTCAGTTCTGTCTAAAGCACAAAATAAAACGTTAATAGCATGTGCGTCAAGACTGGCATTTTTCTTTTCTTCCTCTGTATATTTGTTATGGGATTTTTCAACTAAAACACCATCAACATTAATACGAGGTGGCTTTTTATAACCATCAATAACTATAGACCATAAGTCAAAATCAAGAGATTTTAGAAAGAAAATCATACGTATTTTCTAATAAGTGTAGTTTGTGCCGTCAAACAGTGGAGATCTGTTTGTGGCTTGGCCTTCACTTGTAAATTTCACAGTTGCCATGTGTAATGCTATGATCTATATAAAAATTGAATATAACTGTAATTTTACCTTGCTTTATCTGTATAACCCACTTTGATATACCTTTAGATGGAGAACCTGCTCTGATACCAATTGTAGGAACGAAATCGTAAAGCAGAATACTCTATAGGGGTGAATAGAGTAGGCAGCGGCATATTGCTAATTAAAAATCTTGTTAGCATTAGATCACAGATATAAAAATAATCATAAAGTAAATGACAGAAATTAAAAGTGATCTGAAGGCAAACGCAAACACCAAAATTTATACTAGTTTTCCTCTTGTGAGGACTAGTCCAGTCGGAAGAACTCTAGCTTCCAGTTGAATCCACTATTAGAAAATCCTGCAAGTTTTTATACAAAGTCCTTGCAACTTCTACAGATGCGAGCTTTGATACGAAAAACTCGACCAACTTCAATTGTGAAGAGTTGTATCTTCTATCAAGCCTCTGATTACAATCGCTCTGAAACTTCTAGACCGTACCGTACTGGCAAATCGACTAGAGGATTGTAACTGGCTTAGGATTTGAAAATGAAAGCTTTTTAGAACTCTTTGGAAGAAATGTAAGATTTAGAAGAGAAGAGATTGAAAGTGAATTGGTGATTTGAAATGATCGAAATACTTGTCTATTAATAGTTTTTCCAAAGATAGAACTCTGACAGAATTCGGGCAGAACTCGGACAGAACTCTTTGTAACAAACCACAACTGAAGGGTGACCAAGTTCAAAATCAAACGTTCACTAACATTCATCTTGGCCGAACACTGGCCGAACTCTGGCCAAACTCAGGCCGAGTTCTACTAGGGTTCTGCCAGTTCATTTTTGAGAAAAATTAATTTGGCTTTTTGAAAAGTCCTTCAGAACCTTTTTGTAAAAATGATGTTTCTCAAAAACATAGGTTATTTGTAAAAGGATAGGGTGGTTTTGAAAAATGATTTTGGATATCCTATTTGCCAGTACGACTCGGTGTACAATATATTCCTAGACTCAATAAAATAAAAAATTATATTACTTCAAAGGAAATACATTCTGAATGGCAAACGGCTTCAGTCTTGAACATAGTTGATATCCATCGTTGAGCAGTGTCCAAAACGTCGTAGGTAAACATCTGAATTGACTTGCATTTAGATCGAGACAGAGTTTGATCAATTATTAAATTCAGGTTTGACCATGACCAATGGGCCAACATAAACTTTCTCTTTTATAAAGCCATTCAAAATGCGCTTTTAACATCCATTTGAAATAACTTGAAATTATAAAAATGTGCAAATGTACATAACATGTGAATGGATTCTAATCTCGCAACTGGGGCATAAGTCTCATTGTAATCGATACATTCTTCTTGATTATATCCTTGAGCTATGAGTCGAGCCTTATTACGATTCACTAAACCATTCTCGTTCAGTTTGTTTCGGAATTCCCAACGGGTGCCAATGACTGGATAATCAATAGGCTTGGGAATAAGTTCCCAAACTTGATTCCGTTCGAATTGGTTTAATTCCTCTTTCATAGCATCTAACCAAAAACTATCACTACGTGCTTCTTCAATGTTTTTGGGTTCAAGCTGTGAAACAAAAGCAACACAAGAAGCTATATCTTTATTAGAGGAACGAGTACTTACACCCTTGGTAATCTCACCAATTACTAAGTCCTTTGGATGATCTGTCAAGAATCTTATCTCTTTTGGCATATCCTCAGGATTGGTGGTTCCGGCTTCTTTGCTTGAAGACTCAGCTGGTGCTTGGTGTGAAGGTTCTGCATCTTTGTGGGAAAGTTTTGTAGTAGTTGTACTTGGTGTACTTACGTCTTCATTATCGTCATCGTTTAAATGTTGATTTAGTTCATCAAACTTGACATTACTTGATTCTTCGATGATCAAGGTTCTCTTGTTGAAGACTCTGTACCCTTTGCTCTTTGCCACATAACCTAAAAAGATACCTTCATCGGCCTTTTTATTAATTTTACTCAGGTTGTCTTTAGTATTAAGAATAAAGCATTTACAACCAAATATCTTAAAATATGAAACATCGGGTGTTCTATCAAACCATAACTCATAGTGAGTCTTCTTCGATATAGGTCGAATTAGAACCCTATTGAGAATATAGCACGCTGTATTGACAGCTTCAGCCCGAAAGTATATAGGTAGACTAAACTGGTTCAAAGTTACTCTAGCCATTTCAGATAGAGTCCTGTTCTTACATTTCACAACTCCATTTTGTTGTGAAGTCCTAGGGCAGAAAAACTCATGCAAATAATCGTGTGTGTCATAGAATTGCTTGAACTCTGTTTTCTCAAATTTTTCGCCATAATCACTACGAATGTGAGTAATCATGAAACCTTTTTCATTCTGTACTTTCTTGGAAAAGGTGACAAATTCTGACAAAGTATCATTCTTGTGTGCAAGAAAATATACCCATCTGTATCTAGAGAAATCATCTACAATGACAAATGTATATAACTTACCACCTATACTAGCAATTCTATTAGGTCCAAATAAGTCCATATGCAACAATTGTAGAGGTCTAGTGGTACTTACAGTATTCTTATATTTAAAGACGGATCGAGTAGCTTTGTTTTTTTTACATTCGCTACATACCGTATCCTTCTTGAAAGATGTGTCCGGTAAGCCGCGTACCAACTTTTTTGTGGATAGTTTTAAAATCGTGTCCATGTTTGTATGAACGAGTCTCAGATGCCATAGTTAACTCTCAATGCTCTTGGCCATCAAGCATCTACCTGCTTTGTTAGCATATTCTAACAGATAGAAAACATATATGTTGTCTTCCCTGATACCTTCAAAGATAGTACTACCAGTTAAGCTATCAACTATCGTATATTTGTCTTTGACGATGTTAATGCCATACCCGTGATCATCTAAATGGTTTATGCTGAGCAAATTATGTTTTAACAAGGTAACTAGATAGACATCTTTAATCACAGGATAGGGAGCCTTACCAATGTCACCGATACCGATTATGTACCCTCTTAAATTATTACCGAAGGAGACGTATCCTTCTTTATTTTTTTGATAGTGTTACGAATAATGATGCATCACCGGTCATGTGCCGTGAGCAATCGATGTCGACTATCCATTTGCTTCTAGCATGTGAAGGGCATTCCACCTAGAAAATAGTTTGTAGATAAAACTCTTGGTACCCATTTCTTGTAGGGTCCTGACATGTTAGTTTTTCGTATCCATGCATAAACATTAGATCTACTAACTTTCTGATTCTACATACAGAGGATATATGACCAATAAGGCCACAATAACGACATTTTGCATGTTGGGTGTTTAAAGTAGTGTGAGGTGCATGATTGGTAAGTTTTGGTTTTCTAGTATAGAAAAATGTATGCCTATTAGTCTTCTTGGGCATAGGTTTGGTATGGTTTGTCTGACAGTATTTGGTTTGGGTGTGTTCCGGCAATTAGGTAATTGACACGTGTTAGAATAGGAAGCAGCAACTTCAGGCCATTTTCCTAAACCAATTTCCAACTTTTTGGAGGTGTCATATAATCTAGTATAGTCAGATGTAAGTGTTTCCATTCAAACTTGTGCACACTGGAGATTCTTTCTCTCCTTAGATAGGTCTTCCTTTAGCTGGATGATAGTTTGGTCTTTTTTTCGGATAACTTGATAGTCTCGTGTAACAACAACTTAATAGAAGAAAGCTCACCAGACTCAATAGAAGAATCATTATTTCTAACATCAGCTAGTTGGTCGGTAAGTCTTCCTATCTCACATTTGTACTCTTTAAGTACCTTCTTAGAGGTTTCATATTTACTACGCAGTTTCCTGTAGTCATTTAACAGGTCACTGAAAGTCTCTCCTAATTACTCAAAGGTGAAATCATTATAAGTATCAAACAGAGGATTAGTGGTTACCTGATCGCAAGCCCTCATGCATACATTTGCAGCGTCATCCGATTGTTCGTCTTCTGAATCGCTGGCTTCGCTCTCATGCCATATGCTTGTATTAGCGTACTTTCTTGATGTAGATCTCTTCAGGTAGCCTTTGTCATATTTGCTACTTTTTCTTGTTGATGATGATGCTGTTGGACAATCATTCTTCATATGTCCTTTCTTCTTACATCTGTAGCAAATAGGATCTTTCTCGTTGTTGTTGTTGTTGCTGTCTTTTGTTCTTCTGTTGAATCTCATGAACTTTTTGAATTTTCTTACCAGAAGAGCTTGATCTTCAGAGTCAGAGTCGCTGTCGTCAAAATCATCTTCGACAGTTCTTCTATGTTGAGCCTTCAAAGCGATCGACTTCTCTGACTGCTCCTTTGGTGTAGCATCTTCAAAGTCTTGAAGATCCAACTCGTGAGTGAGTAGCTTACCCATGAGTGTTTCCAGAGACATTGTTGAGAGGTCGTTGCCTTCAATGATTGTTGTAACATTTGGAATCCAGTTCTTCGTGAGATCTCGTAGAAGTTTGTGAATCTTCTCATGGTTACTGTATTCCTTGCCTAGTGAAGACAAAGGATTTACAATATCCAGGAATCTCGTAAATATCTGAATGATGGATTCATTTGACTTCATCTTGAACGCCTCATATCTTGAGTAAGTCTGCTAATCTTTGACTCCTTGTCACGACCCGCACCCACTGTGAGGGTACGAGTGCGTAACAACGCCCAGCCTACGCCGTAGTGTCGGCGGTAGAACGCTGTTCTAGGTCACTATCTAACCAACAACTCACGCAATTATATAATGTACTTGTCAAAATCTCAACTCCGAACGGAGGACAATCATAGATATAATGTAATCTCAATCACAGTCTAAGCACGATATGATAGCACATAAGATTATAACTAAGACTAAATAACATAAATAAAACCAACAACTAAATAATATAATCTCAGACAATCTCAACTACCAAACTCAACTTATATACAACTCCAGTTCTAAAACAAGAAAGCTAAAACAAGACAACTAGCTAAACTCCCGATCACTCCTGAGTGTCGGGGCCGTAGGTAGCTAAGTCATCTCCTGGTCCATAATACGTAGGGCATGTGTCCTCAGGGCAATCATCTGTAAAATTTTTAGCAGGTCCAGTCAGGACAGAAACGAGTACAATTCATCAAGAAATCCTAAATAAATGACAGAGAACTATAAAGCAGTTATAGACAGTTTTATTGATGAACATGGTAGTTTGTATACAGGTGATGGTATAGAGAAACAGTTAAGATACAAGAAAAGTAAGGTAAGTAAAACAAGAGAAGAATCATAGCAATAACGACTATAAATAGAAACTAGCTGAACTAGAGCAACATGATATAAGTCCAGAATATAAATGTAAACAAGTGCAAAATTCAAGTAAATCCAGACAACACGAATCTGATACAAGGTGGTTCCAGTACAAGATGAGTCCGGTATAAGGTGAGTCCAGTCAGTGATCAAAGGTTCTAGGGTGAGTCTAGCCTATACTTTAACAGTATGTTTTAAAATATCGGGATCGACATGTTAACGGCTGTAGGTAATACGGCACACCGCACACTCGGCCAAGTGTGGAATGGCTATCGTTCCAGTATAATTCCAAGGGAGTGGTTCCAGTATTTGGGTATGTTCACATGCCTATTCCAATATTTCCTTGCCCAGCAAGATCAAGAGAATCCATAATCCGACACAAAAATAGGTATAAGTCCAGCCTGTACACGAATGGTTCCAGTATTTGATTCCAGGGTGGTTCCAGTAGGTGGTTCCAGTAGGTGGTTCCAAAAATAGAGGCCAGACATAAATAAGTGAGTGTCACATGAAATGGATCCAGCAATATCAAATCGTGTTTGAAACAGAGAATCAGGTAGAACTGGCTACAACTAAAATATAGTAAACGACAAGTAAATAGAAGAACTATCAGAGAATGTACTCGCCTGCTACTCTGAAAAGAGTAGTGTAATATCAGATTTCTGCAACTGAGTCACAATGTCCTAAACAGAGGAATACAGGTTATAATATGTTTAAAATGAGGTAAATGAAGTTTACAATGCTTTTTACATGATTTCTAGGCCAATCTAGGTCAAAGTCAACTCTAAGTCAAACCTAGTCAACTGTCTAGGTCAAACTAGGTCAACTGGTCACACCTAGACTCAATTTTGACCTTTGGTCAACTCTAATCAACATGAACCATTTCGTCAACTTGGTCAAAAGTCCACTATTGGTCAACTAGACTATTTGGGTCAAAAACTCTATATCATATCATATATACTAGTATACCACACATGGCCTATATCATATTTATATACATATCACATATCCTTAACCATGACTCAACTACCTCAACACATATATATCTACATATGTAAAATATAACTCTAACCTCTCATATAATAGCCACATACATATATACTAGACATAACCCACATATATCTAAACTTATATCCCTATTACCACCTACTCAAGGAGTGATACAAAGGCTAAAGGCCTGTAGCCTTGCCCAACACATCCCTGGCTCAATCCCACACACTATACCAAGTGTGGCACCATGCCCACCTGGGTTATGCAAGGCCAGGCCACACAATTGCCTGGCAACCCCAAGCCACTGTTACAAATGCTACTGCCCTGCTTGCCTGCTGCAGCTGCAATACAAATGCTTCTACTGCTGCTATGCAAGCCAGGCCAAGCCAAGGCAAGCATTGCCTGCTACTGCTACTAAAATGCTAAACCACTGCTCACTGCTCCTTCTACTGCTACTGCCTAAGCCTATGATACAAACCCACCTGGACAGGGACTTCCTCCTTATCAAAATTCTGATACAATATATTATAAATGGGGCTGGGTTCAAGTCTTCCTAACCACTGCAACTGGGATACACAATTCCTGACACCCCAACTTAAATTCTAGAACATAAACCTAATACACAAGTCTCAGACATTCACCATGACTGAACTAAACTCAACTCATATGAATGTGTGTGTATGGAAAATAGGAAATAGTGTGTGAACATTGTCAGGTTTTAGAGTGTCAAAATGACAGTTTCATATAGTACCCCAATTGATACTCACTCATACATATATATATGTATGAACTGATATATATATATAAGGTAAAAGTAAGGGACTGTTACCTCCTCCCTTATCTCAAATTTTCTGGCACTTGCACCCTCCTATAGCCACATACATACACTCTCCCCATCCTCTATTCACTCCCTCATCTGCCCATAACTGCTGCTCACCCCAACCAATCAAAACCCCTGCCTAACTGATAGGACCTGCCATGGCAAAACCAGGCCAAGCCAAGCCAAGGCAAAACTAAGGCAAACAAGGCTGCCTGGCCAACCTTTCTCACAGAACCTGGGCTGAACCCAGTTCAGCCCCTAATATTTCATAGAGACATTCTCTCTAATACAATACTCAGAAAACAGTGAAAACAGAGACTATCTAAATCATTGTGATCAAAACAGTAACTATACCCAGTTCAGTCCCGAAATCAGTTTTCCTTGTATCAATCAACCCAATCTCATTTCAATTAACAATCAACCTTAGTCTTCAGATAATATGCATGTTAAACATCAATTTCAGTTGTGTATAACAGTTTCAATAACATGAAAACCATTTTGAAATCCCAAAATGCAAATTCGAGCTCATTTGTTATGCCAATCACAAACCTTAACATGTTTAGCTAATTTTAGATGTGTGCAAGTGTAATCCTCACTGAATTGAACGCACAAATCAACAGCTAACCTACATTCGATTCTCAAAAATCAAAAATCAGTTTTCTGTATCAAAACATTTTCAGAAGCCCAATTTCGAATCCAAAAATTGAACCCAAATGCACATCGTATGAACTCAGAGATGTAAGCTTAATTCTCAGGCATGTACATACATGTAGACATTAAATTATCATAATTTAACATTCGATCCAATTCACAAACTCAGAAAATTTTAATGGACTGAACCAGTATTCAGAACCTACTCCCAAAATCAATTCATATTCGAAAAAAATTAAAACTCCAGATAAATGGTTGATAGAGGTGTATGAATATAACATTATGTTGTACAGGTTGTGTCGTGTCCCCAAAAGTCGACACGACGTGTCCAAATGCTGAAAACCAGGTTTCAAATAATAACGGTGTCAGCAGCCTCGTACAGAGGTGCAGTGCGAGCTAGGACACGACACACGACACCATAGGGCTCGTGCTCGTGTCCTAGGGTGCGCCAAGGATAGGGCTAGGGTTCCATCACCCTGCACCGTGTCATCGTGTCACCGTGTCGATGTTACAAGTGCGTATCAGTGAAGATTTACTCGCGCGTACAGTGCGCGTGCGCGGCCAGTGCGACCAGTGCACGGAGGAGAACTCCTCGCACACTGCACCATATGGTCCTATCTTTTGGAAGGATGATGTCAGTCTATGCCCCATCAGCCTCGCCAAAAATGGTGTGTCCAAGTGTCCGACACAGTGAGAAATTCAGCCCGTGATGCAGGACAGTACACGTGTCCAGTGCGTGCGTGTCCAACATGAAAATCTGACACAACAAGACAATAAAACACAAAACACTCTTCACAAAAACTAATGTACATATTTAGATCTATAAATTCATGTAATTAGATTTACAAAAATCAAAAATAAATTCCTAAGTGGCATTCTATCAAACACTCAGCAGTACAACTGATACGTGTCCGATACGGACACGAAATTGACACGACTCGACACCCAAATTTTGGAGACACCTAGGGGACTCCTAGATCTAGCCCTAAATGCAAAAAAAACTGAAATTTAAATCAATTTAATGGGTTTTACCTATATGTGCAAAATGTTTGGAAAAGCTTCAAATGGGGGATTCCTCCTTGATATCCAAAAGCTCCCAAATTGTCCCAAGGCTGGGATTAAATTCCACAATCAGAAAATATGAGGAAATTAGGCTCTAATGCAATAAACTAGAGTAGAAAAGGATTTAAAATAAAGATTTTGTGGAATGGGGAAGAATTAACAAACCTTTCCTTCTCTAAGTGCTCCCTCAATACAAAAGAGGCAAGAACTAATTGGGAGAATACTTATAGGGAAGGGGGAAGCCGTAAGTGGCTGGCCATGGGCTGCTTTCTAGGGTTAGGGTTTAGTTATTTGGGCTATGGGCTTAAGTCACAAGTCATTAAGTCATGAAATCGTAAGTCATTGCATTAAACCATAAGTCATGACTAGTTTACTCTAAACTTAATCCTCTCATTCTAAAACTAACTTCTAATGACTAAAATGGGTTAACTCAAGTTAGACTAGGGTTACCATAGCTAGGTTTAGGTTCTAGGCTAGTCCACTAGGTCTTAACAAGTCAAAGTCAAACTAGAATTCACCAATTCAATAAATAATCAAATAATTCAAATAAGTCAAAATGACCAAATTACCCCTAGGCTAAAAATGATAATTAAATCATCCTAATGACATGGTTAGGCTCTAGGCCATGCAGTCTCTCAAGTTACACTAGCAAGACCTCAAAATCACAAGCCATGACTTAAAACTGTTTTTAAATAGTTTTTAAAATATGATTAAAAATCACCAAAATCATAATGTGAAATAAATATCAATAATTAATAATTATAATTACAAAATTTAAAAATTATCTACATTTTAGAAACTGGGTGTTACAATCCTACCCCCCTTAGAAAAATTTCGTCCTCGAAATTTAAGTCGGTTGTACTCCTTCTAGGTCAACCACCCACAATCAAAGTCTCTAAGCAATTTCTAACTCATACAATTTGAAGAGTAATATATAGAGTCATGGTCAACCATAGCAGTTGAAGGTCTCATCTAGATGGACTAGTCATATTAGATCAAAACAGCCGTATGGTATCAACATGCAAGCAATATAGGGTGTTCTCTGGAAGGATAAAGAAGCAACAATCATTAAGGTGTAGGATAGTCTATCATCCTATATGAAACTAGTAAGGACAACTAGAAATTAATTATGAAGGATTACCATTCCAAAGATGATCAAAATCGAAAGTTTAAGTCTCGAGTGTCAATAGCATTGAAATCCAATAACACAATATATATAAGAAAAGATTTAGTCCCGGCACGATCTAAGTTGATCAATTTCAGGATAAATCAAAGTTTGGGCAAGATGGAGAACGAGGCCATTGAACTCTGAGCACGAGTATCCAAGATTTGATATCCATGTCACAATTGAATTAATTCAATTGAATAAGACTCCAAACACTGGATGATAAGGAGGATGACCCGGTCAACTGGTCATGATCAAGGAATTAGAATTTAAAGGATGATGCAAGGATATAGAAATAAGTCAATTTTCTCCTTTGGATAGAGAAACTAAACGTGATACTTTGGGTTGATCTATCAAGTACAGTGCCTTTTCTTTCTGAAATATGTGAAAGGCAAAACAATAAAGAGTTCAAAGACGATGCTATTTAAGTAAAATACGTGGTTCATAGGCGATGGAAATAATTCAAAAGAGAATTGCCAAAGCTGTCATGGATGAGACTCTAGGGCAAATTTAACTATATCTCACTCCATGTAGAATAATATATGAGAAGCGAACCAAAGTGCAATAGGTTGATCAGACCATCATGTACCGGTTCTGATTAGACAATATGTTAGTGGGTGCCGGCCCCCAATAAAATATTTCATGATCAAGCTCGAAAAGATCAGCTTGCAAAACTAGTGCTAAATTAGCAACATAAGATAGACAAAATATAAGTAAGGATAATGATGAAGGAAGTTAATAGTATAAGATCCTTTAAACATCAAGGAGTGAGGGTGAATCAAAACAAAAGGAAAAGCATTTTCAAATCGAAGTTCAGAATGAGATTCTCAAGGGTCATCCAGGAATCTCTCAAGTAGTTCTAACTGTGATTGAGTAACCTCTCTGCTAAAGCCTATTCCTTAGTTCCTATCGCAGGCTGTAGTTATACTCTAGTTCGAATACCACTACATAAACTCGACCTGCATGGACCACCACTAAAAATGTGTCACGACCCACCCCCACTGTGAGGGTACGAGTGCGTAACAACGCCCAGCCTACGCCGCAGTGTCGACGGTAGAACGCTGTTCTAGGTCACTATCTAACCAACAACTCACGCAATTATATAATGTACTTGTCAAAATCTCAACTCCGAACGGAGGACAAGCATAGATATAATGTAATCTCAATCACAGTCTAAGCATGATATGATAACACAGAAGATTATAACTAAGACTAAATAACATAAATAAAACCAACAACTAAATAATATAATCTCAGACAATCTCAACTACCAAACTCAACTTATATACAACTCCAGTTCTAAAACATGAAAGCTAAAATAAGATAACTAGCTAAACTCCGGATCACTCCTGAGTGTCGGGGCCGTAGGTAGCTAAGCCGTCTCCTGGTCCATAATACGTAGGGCATGTGTCCTCAGGGCAATCATCTGTAAAATTTTCAACAGGTCCAGTCAGGACAGGAACGAGTACAATTCATCAAAAAAATCCCAAGTAAATGACAGAGAACTATAAAGCAGTTATAGACAGTTTTATTAATGAACATGGTAGTTTGTATACAGGTGATGGTATAGAGAAACAGTTAAGATACAAGAAAAGTAAGGTAAGTAAAACAAGAGAAGAATCATAGCAATAACGACTGTAAATAGAAACTAGCCGAACTAGAGCAACATGATATAAGTCCAGAATATAAATGTAAACAAGTGCAAAACCCAAGTAAATCCAGACAACACGAATCTGATACCAGGTGGTTCCAGTACAAGATGAGTCCGGTATAAGGTGAGTCCAGTCGGTGATCAAAGGTTCCAGGGTGAGTCCAGCCTATACTCTAACAGTGTGTTTTAAAATATCGGGATCGACATGTGAACGGCTGTAGGTAATACGGCACACCGTACACTCGGCCAAGTGTGGGATGGCTATCGTTCCAGTATAATTCCAAGGGAGTGGTTCCCGTATTTGGGTATGTTCATATGCATATTCTAATATTTTCCCGCCCAGCAAGTACAAGTGAATCCATAATCTGACACAAAAATAGGTATAAGTCCAGCCAGTACACAAATGGTTCCAGTATTTGATTCCAGGGTAGTTCTAGTAGGTGGTTCCAGTAGGTGGTTCCATAAATAGAGGCCAGACATAAATAAGTGAGTGTCGCATGAAATGGATCCAGCAATATCAAATCGTGTTTGAAACAGAGAATTAGATAGAACTAGCAACAACTGAAATATAGTAAACGACAAGTAAATGTCGCCTGCTACTCTGAAAAGAGTAGTGTAATATCAGATGTCTGCAACTGAGTCATAATGTCCTAAACAGAGGAATACAGGTTATAACATGTTTAAAATGAGGTAAATGAAGTTTACAACGCAATCTACATGATTTCGAGGCCAATCTAGGTCAAAGTCAACTCTAAGTCAAATCTGGTCAACTGTCTAGGTCAAACTAGGTCAACTGGTCACACCTAGACTCAATGTTGACCTTTGGTCAACTCTAATCAATATGAACCATTTGGTCAACTTGGTCAAAAGTCCACTATTGGTCAACTAGACTATTTGGGTCAAAAACTCTATATCAAATCACATATCCTAGTATACCACACAAGGCCTATATCATATTTATATACATATCACATATCCTTAACCATGACTCAACTACCTCAACACATATATATCTACATATGTAAAATATAACTCTAACTTCTCATATAATAGCCACATACATATATACTAGACATAACCCACATATATCTAAACCTATATCCCCCTTTACCACCTACTCAAGGAGAGATACAAAGGCTAAAGGCCTGTAGCCTTGCCCAACACATCCCTAGCTCAATCCCACACACACTATACCAAGTGTGGCAGCAAGCCTACCTGGGTAATGCAAGGCCAGGCCACACATTTGCCTGGCATCCCCAAGCCAGTGTTGCAAATGCCACTGTCCTGCTTGCCTGCTGCAGCTGCAATGCAAATGCTGCTACTGCTGCTATGCAAGCCAGGCCAAGCCAAGGCAAGCATTGCCTGCTGCTGCTTCTGAAATGCTAAACCACTGCTCACTGCTCCTTCTACTGCTACTGCCTAAGCCTATGATACAAACCCACCTGGACAGGGACTCCTACCTTATGAAAATTCTGATACAATATATTATGAATGGGGCTCGGTTCAAGTCTTCCTAACTACTACAACTGGGATAAACAATTCCTGACACCCCAACTTAAATTCTATAACATAAACCTAATACACAAGTCTCAGACATTCACCATCACTGAACTGAACTGAACTCATATGAACGTGTGTGTATGGAAAATAGGAAATAGTGTGTGAACATTGTCAGGTTTTAGAGTGTCAAAATGACAGTTTCACATAATACCCAATTGATACTCACACATACATATATATATGTATGAACTAATATATATATATATATATATATATATATATATAAGGTAAAAGTAAGGGACTGTTACCTCCTCCCTTCTCTCAAATTTCCTGGCACTTGCACCCTCCTATAGCCACATACATACACTCTCCCCATCCTCTATTCACTCCCACATCTGCCCATAACTGCTGCTCACCCCAACCAATCAAAACCCCTACCTAACTGACAGGACCTGCCATAGCAAAACAAGGCCAAGCTAAGCGAAGGCAAAACCAAGGCAAACAAGGCTGCCTGGCCAACCTTCCTCACAGAACCTGGGCTGAACCCAGTTCAGCCCCTAATATTTCAGAGAGACATTCCCTCTCTAATATAATACTCAAAAAACAGGAAAAATAGTGAAAAACAGTGACTATCTAAATTATTATGATCAAAACAGTAACTATACCCAGTTCAGTCCCAAAATCAGTTTTCCTTGTATCAATCAACCCAACCTCATTTCATATAACAATCAACCTTAATCTTCAGATAATATGCATGTTAAACATCAATTTCAGTTGTGTATAACAGTTTTAATATCAGAAAAACCATTTCGAAATCCCAAAATGCAAATTCGAGCTCATTTCCTATGCCAATCACAAACCTTAACATGTTTAGCTAATTTCAGATGTCACTGAATTGAACGCACAAATCAACAGCTAACCTATATTCGATTCTCAGAAATCAAAAATCAGTTTTCGGTATCAAAACATTTTCAAAAACCTAATTTCGAATCCAAAAATTGAACCCAAATGCACATCCTCTGAACTCAGAGATGTAAGCTTAATTCTCAGGCATGTACATACATGTAGACATTAAATTATCACAATTTAACATTCGATCAAATTCGCAAACTCAGAAAATTTTACTGGACTGAACCAGTATTTATAACCTACTCCCAAAATCAATTCATATTCGAAAAAAACAATTAAAACTCCAAATAAATGGTTGACAGAGGTGTATGAATATAACATGGTATTGTACAGGTTGTGTTGTGTCCCCAAAAGTTGACACGACGTGTCCAAATGCTGAAAACCAGGTTTCAAAGAATGACGGTGTCAGCAGCCTCGTGTAGAGGTGCAGTGCGAGCTAGGACACGACACACGACACCTTAGGGCTCGTGCTCGTGTCCTAGGGTGCGCCAAGGATAGGGCTAGGGTTCCATCACCCTGTACCGTGTCATCGTGTCGCCGTGTCGAAGTTACAAGTGCGTATCAGTGAAGGTTTACTCGCGCGTACAGTGCGTGCGCGCGGCCAGTGCGACCAGTACGAGGAGGAGAACTCCTCGCACACTGCACCATATGGTCCCATCTTTCGGGAGGATGATGTCAGTCTATGCCCCGTCATCTTCGCTAAAAAATAGCATATCCAAGTGTTCGACACAGTAAGAAATTCAGCCCGTGATGCAGGACAGTGCACGTGTCCAGTGCGTGCGTGTCCAACACGAAAATCCGACACAACAAGGCACTAAAACACAAAACACTCTTCACAAAAATTAATGTACATATTTAGATCTATAAATTCATGTAATTAGATTTACAAAAATCGAAAATAAATTCCTAAGTGGCATTCTATCAAACACTCAACAGTACAACTGATACGTGTCCGATACGGACACGAAATTGATACGACTCGACACCCAAATTTCGGGGACACCTAGGGGACTCCTAGATCTAGCCCTAAAGGCAAAGAAAACCAAAATTTAAATCAATTTAAAGGGTTTTACCTATATGTGCAAAAAGCTTAGAAAAGCTTCAAATGGAGGATTCCTCCTTGATATCCAAAAGCTCCCAAATTGTCCCAAGGTTGGGATTAAATTCCACAATCAAAAAATAGGAGGAAATTAGGCTCTAATGCAAGAAACTAGAGTAGAAAAGGATTTAGAATGAAGATTTTATGGAATGGGGAAGAATTAACAAATATTTCCTTCTATAAGTGCTCCCTCAATACAAAAGAGGCAAGAACTAATTGGAAGAATACTTATAGGAAAGGGGGAAGCCCTAAGTGGCTGGCCATGGGCTGATTTCTAGGGTTAGGGTTTAGTTATTTGGGCTATGGGCTTAAGTCACAAGTCATTAAGTCATGAAATCGTAAGTCATTGCATTAAACCATAAGTCATAACTAGTTTACCCTAAACTTAATCCTCTCATTCTAAAACTAACTTCTAATGACTAAAATGGGTTAACTCAAGTTAGACTAGGGTTACCATAGCTAGGGTTAGATTCTAGGCTAGTCCACTAGGTCTCACAAAGTCAAAGTCAAACTAGAATTCACCAATTCAATAAATAATCAAATAATTCAAATAAGTCAAAATGACCAAATTATCCCTAGGCTAAAAATGATAATTAAATCATCCTAATGAAATGGTTAGGCTCTAGGTCATGCAGTCTCTCAAGTTACACTAGCAAGACCTCAAAATCACAAGCCATGACTTAAAACAGTTTTTAAATAGTTTTAAAAAATGATTGAAAATCACCAAAATCATAATATGAAATAAATATCAATAATTAATAATTATAATTATAAAATTTAAAAATTACCCTTATTTCAGAAACTGGGTGTTACACTCCTTGACTTGTGTTGTTGCTTCCTTGGTTACTTCGAGAAGTTTTCGTACTTTTTTTGATGTTGTGCAAGTCGACACCCTGTTAAATTCAGTTCTGTCTAAAGTATAAAATAAAGCGTTAATAGCACGTGCATCAAGACTGGCCTTTTTCTTTTCATCCTTAGTATTTTTATCGTGGGGTTTATCAACTTAAACTCCCTCAACAGTAATACGAGGAGGCTTTTTGTAGTCATCAATAACTATAGACCATAAGTCAAAATCAAAAGATTTTAAGAAGAACCTCATCCGTGTTTCCAATAAGTATATTTTGTGCCGTCAAACAGTGGAGGTCTGTTTGTGGCTTGGCCTTCACCTGTGAATTTTACAGTTGTCATGTGTAATATTGTGATCTATAAAATAATTAAATATAACTGAAGTTTTACCTTGCTTTACCTGTATAACCCGCTCTGATACTAATTGTAGGAACGAAGTCGTAAAGCAGAAAACTCTAGAGGGGGGTGAATGGAGTAGGCAGCGGAATATTGCTAATTAAAAATTTGTTAGCAGTTAGATCATAGAAATAATATCAATAATCACAAAGTAATAACTGTAAAGAAGATAGATCAGAAGGCAAACGCAAAGACAGCGATTTATACTGGTTTCCTACTTGTGAGGACTAGTCTATTCGGAAGAGCTCTAGCTTCCAGTTGAATCCACTATTGGAAAATCCCGTAAGTTTTCATACGAAGTCCTTGCAACTTCTACAGACGCGAGCTTTGATACGAAGAACTCGACCAACTTCAGTTTTGAAGAGTCTTTCTTCAATCAAGCCTCTAATTACAATTTATCTGAAATCTTCTAGACCGCACCGTACCGGCAAATTGACTAGATAATTGTAACTGGCTTAGGATTTAAAAAGGAAAGCTTTTTAGAAAACTCTTTGGAAGAAACGTAAGCTTTAGAAGAGATGAAAAGAAAGTGAATTGGTGTTCTTGAAAGATCAGAATTCCTCTCTATTTATAGTTTTTCCAAAGACCAAACTCTGGCAAAATTCGGACAGAATTCGGACAGAACTCACTGTAACAATCCACAACTGAAGGGAGACCAAGTTCAAAAATCTAACGTTCACATAACATTTACTATAGCCGAACTCTGGCTGAGTTCTGTCAGGGTTTGGTCAGGAATATTTTAAAAAAAATATTTTTGGGCTTTTGAAATCCTTCAGAAGCTTTTGTAAATAAGAGATGTTTTTCAAAACAAAGGTCATTTTTGAAAATGATTTTCGATAGCCTATTTTCCAGTACGACTTAGTGTACAATGTATTCCTAGACTCAAATAAAAGTAAAAATTACATTGTATAAAGAAATACAGTCTTGAGTAGCAAACATAGCTTCGGTCTTGAACTGAGTAGATATCCAATCTTGATCAGTGTCCAAGTATCCAAAACTTCTTGAGTAAACATCTGAGTTGTTCCCTATATTGAGACAGAGTTTGATTAATTATTAAAATCGGGTTTGACCATGACCAATGGGCCAACATCATGTACTGGAGTCTGTAAATGATGTCTATTATCAATAAAGATCAAAGTTCTCTCTACTTAATATGTGATTCAATTTGTCTGCTTGCTCTCTTAGATCTCGTGTTTCGGATTACCTTATGACTATGCCTTGTGCCATCGTAAATTAGGTTTGTACAACACCAAGCCCGGGGGACGACTATCGATTAGACCGAATCGGGGCATGATAAGGCTAGAAGAGGTCTCATAATTATATTGAAGGATGAGGGGTAGCAGCGCCCCGATTAACAGCACCATCCACTGGCATTCGCATTCATGATGTGGCATTGCGAGGGCCAGTACCGCCAACAAGGCAACAATAACAACAACCGAGGAAGAACCAGCAACCCCCAATGGGCTGCACCTGTTGTGGAAAGGCAAGGCACAGTAGGGGTGTGTGTCGGGCATTGAACAGACAGTATTTGATATGTGGGAGTCCAGATCATCGGATTTCCACATGTCCTATGAATTAGAGGCTAGGAGGGCCAGTACAATAATTTCTTGCACTACAAACACCAGAGGATATCCAGTATCGAGGACCAGCGGTAGCAGTTAGACCGCGGGCACAACGTCCGTTAATGGCGTAGGCTCAGATGTTTTGGCAGCAGCAACCGCCAATACAACAACAACAGAGACCACCCCAGCATCCCAAGGCAGAGGCCAGCAGCAACACCAGGCTAGGCCATAATATGGGAACCAACAAGGAGGCCGAGGGCAAGCATTCAATTTGTCATTGGAAGAGGCGTTGGCATCGGAAGATATTGTGGCATGTAACATTCTCGTCACCTCATTTCTCGTAGTTACATTGTTTGATTCAGGAGCATCACATTCATTTATATCTGTACGATTTATGACACAGCTAGGAATGGAATTTGAGATATTGCCAAAGAGGTTGAATATACTCACTGGTAATGGGCTCGTAGGAGTTAGTATAGTTAGTCTAGCATGTCGAGTCATAGTATGCGGGCATTCCTTACTTGCCAAGTTGATAGAATTTCTTATGGGTAATTTTAACGTTATCTTGGGCATGGACTGGCTGAAAGACAGTCATACAATGGTAGATTGCCGTAGAGGGAGTGTATCTTTTAATATTATAGACATGGCGCAGTTTACCTTAGTCATATCAGAGGTAGACGAGCATGTAGGAGGAGTCGTAGCGGCATTGGAAGAAATTCAAGTCTCAAAAGCAGTTGAAGAGTTTCTTGACGTATTTCTCGAAGAACTTCCAGGTCTACCACCTGTAAAAGATATTGAGTTCGGCATAGAATTGGCACCTAGAACTAAATCAATTTCCGATTGAGTTTACAGAATGTTGGGTTCAGAACAGGCCAAGTTAAACCAGCACATAGAAGAACTGAAGGCGAAGAAGTTTGTTCGAGCCAGCAAAGCATCATGGGCAGCACTAGTGGTACTTATAGGAAAGAATGATGGATCATCAAGATTGTACATTGACTACAAAAAGCTCAATACGGTAACAGTGAAGAACAAGTACCCATTACCTAGGATCGACGACTTGTTTGATCATTTGAACAGAGCAAGTATTTTCTCCAAGATAGGTCTTCGGTCAGGATATCATCAAGTTAGAGTTTGAGAAGAGGATATTCCCAAGACAGCATTCAGGTCAAAATAAGGGCATTACAAATTTTTAGTTATGTTGTTTGGTTTGACCAACGCTTTAGCAATATTCATGGTTTTGATGAACCGTACCTTTATGCCATACTTAGATCAATTTGTCATAGTGTTCATCGATGACATTCTCATATACTCACCAAGTGTAAAAGAGCATGAAGATCATTTCAAAAAAGTGTTACAGGTTCTGAGAGAGAACCAGTTGTACGCTAAGCTCACTAAGTGTGAGTTTTGGTCGTATCTCATTTCTTTCTTGGGGCACATCATATCAGGGGCTGGAGTAGCAGTGGATCCCAAAAAAGTGGAAGCAGTAGAAAGTTGGCCAATTACTAAGACAGTAGCAGAAGTACAAAGTTTTTTGGGATTGGCAGAATATTACAGAAGGTTCATGTCAGACTTTGCAAGTGTCTCAGCACCAATGACCCGTTTGACACGAAAGGGTGTTCCATTTGTCTGGTTGACAGAGTGTCAGGCAGCATTTGAAAACTTAAAGCAGAATTTGATTTCGGCACCTATTCTTATATCACCAATTTGACCCGTAGGTTTTACTGTATGTTGTTACGCATCAGGAAAAGTATAACACCCTAGTCCCAAAATATGTAGGACTAGGAACGTAGACATGCCAGCCGTATAATAAATATATATAAGCTATAAATGCAGTAAAACCACAGCTAGCTAATCTCATTCACAAAATAAAAGATATAATGCTATAGAATAACCATGATTTGTCTTTATACAATATGTTGGGTGGAGACAAATCCACTACCAACTATTTAAAAGAAAAAAAGTACAAGACATAAGAAATAATTTAGCAAAGGTAGCAAAAAAGACCCAAGATACGTGATCTTCGAAGGGATGAAGAAGATCTCGATCTCGACAAGAATACCTGCGGAAGATAAGAACACACACATATGGAGAGATAACCAGGTCCTCCGAGGGATGTAACAAGACACAGGAAGAACATGCCATAACTGAATATAAACTACTCAATAGATAAGTCAATTAGATTATAACATGTTCAAATACTCACTCTTGAATCAGTGTACCATCCATCCAATAAAAAAAGGACAGGAGATAGCACACTAAGCCACGATGAAGTATCTTCCCAAGCCATGAACCTAATATAGTATCTGAACCACAACAAGGTTCAGTAACTTCTTATCAGAGTAGTGAGCTACACCTACAACCAAACAAGGACAAGATGTGGCAAACTAGTGCACGACAAGTTACTATTCCAAGCTACGGTCAGATATAAGTACCCAAACCAAGAGTACTCGTACCTAACGGATAAGTTAGCCTAACCAGTCTAAGTGTATACAGTTTTAAGAACATCATCCAACGCATGGGCCCTGTTTCACTTAAAAAATGCCTGGAAATCGGATTTTGAAAATAAAATGAGAAAAAGTACACGAAGTACAAATTTGATTCTGGAAAGTATTGCTATGAAAGTCTGATCAGTAAATGATCACTTTGTTCCTTGGACCATACGATGATGATGAAGATCACTGCTAGAAGATGAACAATTAGAAGAACTAAGTCACCAGAAAGATATCGATGCACTTGGACATTGATGGCGAGGTCGAATGCTTTCCTGCTTTTCTTCACTCTGTTCTGGAAGAAAAGTTGAAGAAGAATGCTCCGAAAAATCAAAGTCTCTGGGCTCTGATCTCTATGTATTCTCTCCTTTCACTTTGTCTGTCTATATGAGAAAAATTAATCTATTTATAGACTTGGTTTGTTGTGCGTAAAAACTCAGCAAAAGTTCTGTCTTTACGCTAACAACTCCCACCCATGACCAAAGTCATCCTCTGCATACGTTGACACGTGTTCCATCATTTCAATAAGAATAGGATGCACGTACACACGTTCTTCAAGATGTGTGGCATGAAAGCCATGTAGGCAAACCACGTTCTGAATTGGAATAGGACGTAAAAACAACCCAAATATACCCTGAGCGTAAAGTAGTAGACTAGGCGTACAATAGTCCTGATGTAGACTTCCCGCGTAAAGTGGTTGTTAAATAACCTTGAGCGTAAAAGTAGCCCAAATAAACCTTATGCACACGTCAACCATTGAGCGTAAAAACTCGTATAGTCTCCGTGCGTAAAAGAAGCCATATTATGAGCGTAAAGTGGCTCAGTCCACATACTAAACGACAAATGGGCCTCTGTGTAAAACAAATTCCTTTGATTTCTGTGATATATGCCATCATTAAATCTTCATGTCAGACTTTGCATTAAATGCAAGACTTGACAGCTTTGTCCAGCGTAAAAGTGGCTAGCCTGTCTTGGGCGTAAAATCATTAGCTTTGACCCGGGCGTAAAATGATTAGCCTGCTTCGGGCGTAAAGTGATTAGCCACTCTTTGGCGTAAAATAGATCGATTTGAATGGAATGATCCTTATCTTTGACTCATTCTTATGAAGCACTTTTTACGCTCCTACAAGACCCCCTTCAAAGTTTTCAAATATCTTTAAAATTTGAAACACTTTGAACAGAAGCGTAAAAGTTGAGATTTGACCAGTCAGCGTAAAATTCGGGATATTCAACAGTCATCCGCGTAAAAGTGGGAATATCCAACAGTCGGCGTAAAATCAAGAAATAGTGTCGGTCAACACTTAACCGTCACAATGAATTTTCTTCTCGAAACTTTTGAATGACTTTTCACCTCCCCAAGTTTGCATTAATAATAAGCAGTTTCCCATAAGGAATATGAAGATTTGATTTGATTGTATAAATAAAGAGGAATTCTTCATTCTTTCCATTCATCATCATAGTGACATGGTGCCAAAGAAAGAGATTAACAATGAAGAGGCTTCTAGCTCCAGGCTTGATTTTGAGCGAGTACGCAATTTTGTAGGGTGCTTTGGACTGACTCCAGCAGTCTTCAGTCGCATCGATGGTGGTCCTCCAACTGCGTATGAGGGATCAGGAGATGCAGAAGCGTTATTGATGCGTCGCTCCGGGATTCGCAACATGCACGACTTAGGTGCCTTCCTTCTTCAGCCCAACGAAGGAGAGAAAAAATAATATTTCATGTATTGCGACTCTTTTATGTGTAGGGGTCCACTCCCCCCTTTTTTATAAATAAAATCTTGATGTTAATCTCATCTGTTGGTACATAGAATTGTTCCACACTTCTTTAACTGCATTTATGGTTGTTTATTCTCAAGAGAAACAAAACAACATGTGGCATCTGCTTTGTGGTCACGAGCGCCTATCTAGTAGGATCTTTTCCGAAATAGACTCATGCCAACCGTTTCCTCAACCCTTATAAATAGCTAAGTTTAGAGAATATTTTATACATCCTAATTCTCATTGTCATTTTTCTGGAGATAGCTTTCTGCCTCTTTGCAAGAATTTACTCTTTAACAAATGACGATCCTTTCTGATGTCGTTCTTCTATACGCTCGGTCACCAGATATTGATTCAACTAGAGCCGAACCATTTGGCCTTTATGGTAAGTTTGGTCGTAAACCATTGTTTGCCTTTGATCTTTTTGTTGAAAAACGGATACTCACGAGCGTAAATCCTTGACAGATGTAGAATCTCATAGGAAAGATGTACGGGCGTAAAAAGCTTTGTGAATAATATACTCCTGAAACGTTGGCGTAAAAGGCCTTGTTGAATGAGGAGCACATGAAACAATAGCGTAAAAGCCTTGTTGAATAGGGTGCACATGAGACACTGACATAGAGAGCCCTGTTGATTGAATGCTCATGAATTACGGACGTAAAAACATTAAGCGTAAAGTCTTGTTACCTGTTGAAGATAAAACAAGATACGTAAGCATCTGTTTTCAGTTTTAATTAACTAATACGCGTCTGGTGATACTTCTGTCTAAAACATTTCTTCTTTGTTGTTTTCTGCAGAAGTTTGGCTGAAGAGCTTTTCCAGAACCGGTATTGGCGACTTTGACGCTGTGAGGAGCGTTCTTCTTACATCAACATCAGGGAGCTAATGCGCTTTTGACGCGCAAATCAGACAACTCAGAACTCTTCGTGGGATAGAAGGGTCTTCCTCTGTTGGTAGGAAGAGCCTTTATACACGGAGAGTTGGATGGTGGAGTCAACTCTAACCCAAGAAATTGGGTAGTAGAGTTCCTTTCACGGCAGAACTAGGAATCGTATCCCAATGCTGGATACATTCCTATCTCCTTGAGAGGCCGCCACTCCTTCACCAGTTGTATTGGCAGCAACACGTCTTTGGACTGCCATACTCTGGGATTTTCCTCTCGTCTGAGAGAGAAGACTAGAGTTTGATTCCTACTGCTCTGGTTGCCACTGAGGCTCAGACAGCAAGGAATTGACACCAACAACGAATCTGACGAAGAAGATCCAAAGAAAAGATAGATCTCCATTAGTTTATCGTTGTGTGTATAGAATGAAAATTCAAGATTGTAATAGATTTCCATTATGATTTGTAAGAAAGTCTAAGAAATGTAATAGACTTTTATGATGAAATGAGAATGGAAATGACAAGTCTTCTACACTCAATGATTTGTATCTATCCAAAAGTAGTATGGACATGATAGATAATAAAGTCTTGTTTTCTGTTTAGAGTATACAATACTATCAGAGGTATTATGGACATGACAGCATGTAAGAACTCAGAGAAAAAGTAGATTAATATCTATGCAGAGGTCAAATGAAAATGATAGATAAGAAAAGTAAGTGGATTTAATATTTATCCAGAGGTCATGAAAACATAATAAATAACGAATCCTACTTTTTTTTGATCAATTGATAAAATAGAAGATTTAAAATCCCTCTCCAAGGAAACAAGAAATCAGCTTAACCAAACCTTGGTAGCTGGGGAATAAGGAGACAGACGTCATGAGCATATATGTCCATATTAATGGATGAATCAACCAACATAACTCTCAGGAAAAGAAAATATTGATTCAATTCCAAAATGGATGAACCTGATAAAATGAACGGACAGACCTTTTCGGGAATGAAAGGCTGTTTTCAAAGACCAGTTCATCAACAGATCTTTTCTATAAACAGACAAAAACTCTTTGTAACGTTTCATTCTTATTTCCACTCCTCTATTGGAAACGTCTTCCAATGATATACAAGAAAAGAATAAAGTCTCCATAAAGATTGAGGACATCATCGAGACACACCCCGTCGAGCCAATTGTGTCAGGCCCAACCGAAGTAAGCGAGAACTCTTCTACGCCCAAGCCACCACAAGATATCCTTGCTTTCTTAGTGGAGCCAAGGAAAACTCCTGAAGAAGAAGCACTGAGGATGGATGTCTGCAAATTTTTTATGAGTTCTGGCAACGATGCTTTCTATGCATTGGCTGACTATGTATTCAATAAGGAAGGCGAAGGCAGTGGCCCTCGTCCTTAATCTTTTTTCTTGAACAAAAATAATAAAAGAAACTTTATTTTTATCATCATTTTTCTTCATACATAGTACTTCTTAAGAAATTTGCCATTGATTGGCATCATGAGTAGATATCCATTAGGCTTTGATAACCGATAGGCACCATTAGAAAACACAGTCTCAATTACATAAGGACCTTCCCATTTCGCTTGGAATTTCCTTTTGCTTTTGTGAGTCATAATCATCGGTCTTCGCACGGCTAATACTAACTCGCCAATCTTGAATACCCTCTCTTTAACTTTACGATTGAAAGTTCGAGATATACGGGCTTGATATAGTTCAATATGTTGTTGTGCTTGAAGATGCTTCTCGTCCAATCCTTCAAGTTCTTGGAGTCGTAAGCGATCATTGTTCGCTATAGTTAGCTTATTAGCAATAGCTATTCGAAGAGATGGCATCTGGATTTCCAAGAGAAGAACAGCCTCACATCCATAAACTAATGAAAATGGTGTAAAACCAGTAGGAGTGTCACGACCCGCATCCTATAGAGGGGCACGAGCACGTGGTTACATCCAGCCTACGCAACAGAATCGGCGGTAGAACGCTGTATATAGGGTCTGTAAATACTACGACTAAACAGATAAATGTACCTGTACAGTATATGCACTCCGAACGGAGGAACATAGCAATACAGTCTCAATCACATATGTCAAAACTAAGGTAGATAGCATGGAAAAGAGATATGATAGATAAAGCAAGAAACGAGTCCAAAAGTATCCACAAGTCTCAGCTAAACACAAACCAGAGTCTCAGAATAATAATAAGTATAAAGATACTATAACAGAAAAGAACTAGCTGGCTCGCAGGCCAGGCAAACCTACTAAACTAGGCTACTCGGGATGAGCGAAGTCTAGTGGCTCTACCACTAAGCCCCTGTCTAGGTCAAGTCCATCAGACTCTATCCCGTAGTAAGTCGGGCAATCAGCCTCTAAATCATCTGTAAAATTTATCAACGGTATCCTGTCAGGAAAATGAGCAAGTACAAACACCAACAGCAGTTCCATATGAATTGAGAAATACTATAAGAGACAGTAATAATGAGATACACGACAAAGAATATAGGCGACTTGGGAACCATTTGAAAGCCGAGTTACAACCCTTAAACCAAATAAGGACCGGAGTTATAACCCTTCTTTCAAACAGAACCTAGTCCCATCATCATGGTACAGTATAAAAGGCAGGTAGAGCATAAGAGAAATGAATCATAGCATGGTGAAAGTATAGTAAGTAAAGGTGATCTGGAATGTAAGATATGACAACAAATAAATAAAAAGTGATTTGAACTATTAGGGCAAAATGTGATCGGCTAGGAAGCAAGAAAAAAGGTTATCCACTTGGCCCGACAATCACACGAAAATCTCTGAAAAGGGTCATGCCGGCCAACCTGGATAACCGACATGGGGTATCTGCTACACCCTACGTGAGGTGAGGGTGGCGCTAGAAATATATTATTACAAGGAGGCTTTGATCACATAACCCCTAATAATTCCCCTCTATCCCCGAATAGTATCACGGATCCGGACATGGCACGTCATGACACGGGGTTCCGTAAGAGGGTAGCAAGTCCCCTTAGGAATCGGTGTCTATACAAGTATAGGAACACAGAAATATCTCATACCCATATAACAATAAAGTCCAGGAATAACATCTCATGACAGGATCCGACGTATACTAGTCCGTGAACCGTCGTGTCGGGAATCAAGTAAAACACTACGACTGAATCGGATATAGTAGATATCAAGACAATGAAAACTATCAGTGAATGTACTCGCCTGTGGTCCTGAGCTGATAGAGTGAACAGACGCTCAGAGTGAGCACAGACCTAAAATAAGATACTATGAGTCGAACAGGGCTAAATACTGAAAAAGGAAGCTAATACAAGCCATGAATGCAAGTCTAAGTCAATACTAGGTCAATCTAGGTCAAACTGAGTCATACTAGGCCATACTGGTTCATACTAGGTTATACTAGGTCACTGGGAATCATTCCAAGTCAAACTAGGTCAATCGGGATCAACGGTTGACTTACAATTGACTTTTGGTCAAAAAGTCAACTCTGGTCAACTCTGGTCAACTCTGGGTCAACCCTAGGTCAAACTAGTCTAATGTTGACCAACTGTTGACTTTCAGTCAACTGGTCAACTCTGGGTTAGTTTCGGTCAAATCGGGTCGCTTAAAGGCTAAGTTTGACTCTCGGTTGACTTTTGGTCAAAAAGGTCAACCGACGTCAAAACTAGTCTTTGAGTACCATATTTGATCATTACCAACCACGGAAATCAAGTCCTAACTCTATCTTAGGCTTCTAACACAAATACCCTATTCCTAGGCAAAACTAGGATTTACCCTTCCAAGGTAAATCCCGATACCTAGCCTATTACCAATGAAACCTTGAAAATACCCATGATACTATCCTAGGCTCCTTAGGGTAGCTAGATATCAACCTATCTAAGGTTTACCTACCAAAAAATTTGGGTATCCTAGGTATCTAGGCCATGTTAGGATACGGGGTATAGGTTTACCCTATTACCTATCTTAACATCTCATGAATTTACCCTTTTCTATACCACACTCACCCCACCACTCATTCTCACATGATACCACACTCTATAAGTCTCCCCTATAGGTTTCCTACTAGTATTGCACATAGACTAACTATGGGATACTAGTATCACTCACTAGGCTCTCTCTCTCACACACACAAACCTCAAATACTTCTCACAACTACACACACACACACAACTAATATTGGACTGTTTTGAGTGGACTTGTGGGGCTGATTTTGTGGGGTTATAGGGGACATGTTGGGGCTGTGTTTAGAGGTTTTTGTGGGCTGCAATAAGGGGGGAAAGGTGGGGTATTTGGACAGCCAAAGGGGGAAATAAGTGGGCTGTCAAGTAGGCAAATAGGACAGCCACATTGGCTAATTTAGGACTGATTTGTAAGCCAAAACAGGGGCTGTGTTTAGACTGATATTAGGCCATTTAGGGACAGCCATGTATGGGCTTTTGGGGGTGAAAAAGGGACTCAAATACCTGTCAAATAGGACAGCAATATAGGCCATACATATGGACTGTTTTGGAGTGAAAATAGGGCTGAAATTGATGGTGCATTGGACTGTTATTTAGGTGTAAGTATGTGGACTGATTAGTGGCAATGTGGGGACTGTTAGAGGGCTGTTCATGGATCAAAGGGACTGCCATTGGGGTGTACAAGGGCTGTTTGAAAGGGAAAGAGTGGGGCTGAAATTTGTGGACAGATTTTTGGGTTCTCTTTTCCCTCTACTTCACTCTCTATCTCATTCTCCCTATTTCCAACTCCCCTCGCAAAACCCCACACACACACCCCTATAAATTCACCCATCCTTCCCTCTAACAAAGACACACACACACACCTGTGGCCCTCTTGGCCGAACCTGGCTCCAACCCAAGCACACAACAACAACACAAAACAACACAATAACCACCATATATATATATATATATATATATATATATATATATATATATATATATATATATATATATATATATATATATATAACTATATATATATATATATACATATAGGAAATGAATATGAAACATTAAGATACTTGAATAAACTCATTCTAAAACATGTCAAAATCTGGAATATATGGAAGAACAACACAAAAATCAATATATAACATTATCCATGTGTCCAAAAGAGGGTTTTTCCTATTGGGACACAAACCTACATGTGGACACCCCTAGAAATATCCAAAGGACACAAAAATGGTCTCTAATGGGGACACCACCATGGGAAACATTCCTAATGGATTCCTAATCAATCTACATGAGAAAAGAAACAAGTTTAGAGAAGAAATCACCTTGGTTTGGAGAAGGAATCAATGGAAAGCTTCAAAAGTGGGAGGAGCCTTTGGAGAAGAAGAAGAAGAAGTGGATAAGAATGAAAGGAAAGTGATTTCTCTCTCCTCCCCACTCCTACTCTATGTGGCCGGCCAACAAGCCTATCCCCCCCTTTTTGGTAATTACAAGTTTGCCCTCCAATGGTTTAATTAGCTAAAAAATAGGAAAGGGTTAAGTCGGGGTAGTTTAGTCAAACTGAAACCACTAATCTCTAACTAATATTAACTAAAATAATTAGTCTAGTCTCTAACCAAAATATCTAACATGTGGGCCATGGCTAACTAGTGTGTGGGCACGCTAAGGTCAAAATTACCCCGGGTCCCCGAAACGAGTTAAAACAAGTCGGAATGAGTTGAAATTCGAACCCGATTCAAATAACCCCAAAATAATACAAATAATAAATAAATAATTCCAAAATAATTATTGAAGTGGAAAATTACCAAAATACCCATGTTTGTGAAAACTGGGGTGACAAGGAGTTCGGACTGTTGTTCAATAAGCCCATAAACATTCTCCAAGTTTCTCATTCCAATCACATTTATTAGAAGAGACAAACTTTTTATGAAGTTTAATGATAGTCTTATTGAAGGCTTCGGCTAGACCATTAGCAGCTGGATTATAAGCCGTAGAAGCCAAATTTTGAATTTGATTCTTATCACAGAACCGATAAAATGCCTGACTGGCAAATTGTGGACCATTGTCATGAATTATCCGTCGAGGAATCCCGAAGCGATAAATGACATGATATTTGATGAAGCTGATCACATTAGATGTTTTTACTTCAGCAAGGGAAACTGCTTCTGCCCACTTAGAAAAATAATCGGTTATAGCTAATATGAACCGATATCCTTTAACAGAATGAGGGTTAATAGGGCCAATGACATCCATACCCCAAGCTTCGAAGGGCCAAGAAGCTGCTGTAGGATATAGAAATTCAGAAGGTTGGTGAATAAAATTGGCATGAATCTGACATGCTTTACACCTTCTGGCGTAATCCACAATATCTGCTATTATGGAAGGCCAATAGTATCCCATTCTTCGAATGCGATCCTGTAATTTCGGACCTGGTTGATGAGCACCACAGACACCATCATGAGCCTCACGGAGTATCAGTTTAGCTTCATTTTCTGAGAGACAGCGCAGCAAGAGTCCATCATATGAGCGACGATATAACATATGTAAAGATGAATCATAATAGAATCGAAATGATCGTCTTTTAATTGATGCAGCTTCTTTTGGATCTTCAGGTAAAATCCCATGAACGGCGTAATCAATAAATGGAGTTCTCCAATCCCTTTGTTGAAAGCTTGATTCTGTAGTATAACTCTGTCCAATACACACATTATTCTTGACACAGAATAAATCTTGGTCCAACAAAGTAATTTTATTTTGCCTTCGGATTGGAACAGCCAAATCTGCAGCTAGGCTAGCAAGAGCATCAGCCTCCAAATTCTGAGAACGTGGTACTAATTCAATGAAGAATCCTTTGAAAGAAAGGACCAATTCGACTACTACTTGATGATAAGGGATGAGATCAGGATTTCTGACTTCATAGGTCCCTCTAACCTAATTAACATTCAGCTGAGAGTCTCCATAAGCTTCCAGGAATTCAATGTCCAATTGTTTTGCGACTTGAAGACCAATCAGTAAAGCATTATATTCTTCTACATTGTTAGAGCATGGCTCATTGAGAGAATAGGCACGATATATGACCATTTTGTCAGAAGAGACCAAGACGATTCCTACCCCAGAGACAATATTACCTTTAGGTCCAACCCATGATGCTCCGTCAAAATATAATTGCCAAATGTCATTTTTCAAAGTCATATTGCAATCTAGAACTTCATCTGGAATGTTCTCATATAACTTTGATGTTTCCGGTATAGGATGAGCAGCTAAGAAATCAGCTAATGCTTGACCCTTCACTGAATTTTGAGGTATATAAACCATGTCATAAGGAGTGAGCAGCATCGCCCAGGTAGCTAACCTAGAGTTAAGAATGCTTGGTTTTCTCATTAATACCCGAATGGGGTTTATTCTGGAGATGACATGGATAGTCTGTCCTGTCACATAATGTCTTGTCTTTTGGACAATAAAAACCAAGGCCAGACATTCCTTTTCTACAGGAGTATACCTGTGTTCTGCTCCGACCATCATTCGGCTAAGATAATAAATCGCTTGTTCATGCCCTATATCACTTTTTTGTGCAAGAAGAGCACCAAGTGAATGATCCAAAGCTCGAACATATAGTAAAAATGGTCTTCTTATCACTGGAGTTACCAAAACAGGTGGATTTGTAAGATATTGCTTGATGTCATTGAAGGCTTTCTGACATGCTTCATCCCAAACAAATGATACACCCTTCTTTAATAGACGGAAGAAAGGCTGGATTCTTCCAGAGAGATTGGATATGAATCTCCTGATATATGCAATGCGACCTTGGAAGCCACGGAGTTCTTTTAAATTGCGTGGAGGACGCATTTCAAGAATTGCTTTAACCTTATCAGGATCAACATGGATACCCTGAGAAGTAATGACAAATCCTAAAAACTTGCCACTGGAAACCCTTAAGAAAGACTTAGTAGGGTTCATTTTCAATTGATGTTGGCGCATTAATTCAAATACTGTCTTCAAGTCTTGAATGTGATCATCTTTTGATCGACTCTTAACAGCAATGTCATCTACATAACATTCTACTATCTTTCGTAGATGTTCTTGAAAGATATTGCTCATGGCTCGTTGATATGTGGCACCGGCATTTTTAAGACCAAACGGCATCACCGTATAGCAGTAAACCCTAAGGGGTGTACGAAAAGCGATATGTCTCTCATCTTCTGGATGCATTTTAATTTGATTATATCCTGAGAATCCATCCATGAAAGACATGCGTTCAAAACCACATGTATTGTCTATCATGACATCAGTAATTGGAAGTAGAAATTCATCTTTTGGACAAGCTGCATTAAGATCTCGAAAATCTATGCGAACTCGGACTTTTCTGTTCTTCTTTATAACAGGAACAATGTTGGCAACCCAATCGGGGTGTTGTTCTTCACGAACAAAACCACACGTGATCAGCTTTTTGACTTCTGCTTTAATTACATCCATCATGTCTGGCCGAAAACGCCGTTGCTGTTGTTTTACAGGCTTAGCATTAGGAAGAATATTGAGTTTATGAGTAGCAACTTTGGGATCTAAACCTGGCATATCCTCATAACTCCATGCAAAAATATCAATATATTCTTTGATCAGTTTTATGAATTCATCCTTATCATCTAAAGAAAGATTCTTACTGATGAATATTGGTTTGGGCGTAGTTCCATCTCCAACGTCAATCTGGACAATCTCGTCCTCTGTAGGTGGTTGTTGTTGTTCAAAATGAAGTTCCCATTGAGTGTCCATCTGTTGAGCCCAAGGATCATTTTTAAATGGCTCAGATTCATCATCAATTTGAACCATATAAGCTGAAAATATTTGCTCAGATTCATCATAATAGTCTCCTTTAGCACACGAGGAGTCAATGAATTGGACTTCTTCTGAATCTGATGATTGTGAAGAGCTAGAAGAGAATTCTTCTTATATATCGTCATTAAACATGTAGGACGGATCATATCCCAATCCATGATAAGTTTTTTGGGATCACCACATAATGGTAGTCGTCTACCTTTGCCTTGATTGAGACCTTGCATAGTCTTTAAATCATATCCCATGTTCTGGATAATTTTGAGAGATTGTTGACTATATCTGTCAATTCAGATTCTTCCTTTATCTTTATCTCTCAAATCATCTGTCTGAGCAACAAAAATATTTTTAGCCAGGCCAAACACAATTTGGTGCTTGTTTTTTTATCAGACGGAACCATGAAATAAGATTCTTTGTGACGTCTATAAGTTACACAAGCTTACGATGAAGCGGCTACAGGAAGAAGATAGGGAAAAGATGTTAGAAACCTTTGAACATAAGGTCCAACATCGACATGAGGAGGAAAAGAGTTTTCCTTATTGTCAATGTATAAGGTTTCCTCTATGTCTATGTCGTCTTTATATTAATGACTTTAATTATCAGAAGATAAAGTCATTCTTTCAATAAACTTGACAGCCATATACTCGAAAAGGAAATCTTCATTGATATCAAAAAGTACAGAATGATCAATATTTACATTATTTACAATTTGACTGCTACGCTCTGGATTAATCACTAGTGGATTATCATCTGTCTTCTGCGTAGATTTGCCAAGATTGACAACCAGAGGAGGTTCTGGATCATTCGTACGAAATGTATGCCCTTTGACTTTGATCACAAGAGGTTAAACTTGGCTTTTAACAGAAACATTTACTGATTCCTTAGATGAAGCTTGAGTTCTTCCTTTAACCTTGATCATCAAAGGTTAATTGTTAACAGATTGGGGTTGTATTCGTCCTTTGACTTTGATATTCAAAGATTGCTCTTCTGGCGGATCTTCGTTAATAGACTGATCTTCAATAGATGATTGATCTTCAGCCATCTCTGATATCTCTTTCACTTGCTCTTGTTTGTAAAGCCTTGAGTCGGAAAAATAGGCTTCAACACCTTTAAAAGGATTGATATCAGCAAATTCAGTCTTCACAACCTTGGAAATCTACATACTTGAGGCATTGGTGGAGAGTCGAAGGCACAATGTTATGCTCATGTAACCATGGTCTTCTAAGAAGAATATTGTAGGATACGTCTGAGTTAATAACATAAAATATTGCCATAGTTCGAAGATCACCAATCTGAATCTTCAGACGAATCTTCCCCAGTGGTTTGCTCTTTCCAGAGTTGAAACCAACTATTGTGGTACTAGTGTAAGTCAGATCACTAGTAGGAATCCTCGATGGTCTTAGCATACTTTGAAGAATTATGCTAATGGAAGACCCAGGATCAATGTAAATTCTGTCAACTTCAATAGATTTGATATATCCAGTGTAACACAAAGGCCTATCATGCTTGTTATGTTTCGACAGCATATCTTCTTGTGTGAAGGTGATGTTGGAAATTGCTTCCATCACACTATGACATTACGGGCATAAAACTGGTATATTGTCAGGAGTCTTGAGTTGAGCTAAGCATGAATCAGCTTATAGCAAAGCTTCACTCAAAGTTTTACGACTTTCTCTAGAAAGGCAAAGTAATTTGAAAATAGATAATCTAGCCAGAGTATTAGCTAACTGGGCTAAAATATCAAATTTATAAGGTTTCATCACTACCCCCTGACTGGAAGTAGACTTCAACGGGACATCGAAGCGTACCGCTTTCTGTTTTCCCTTTTCAACCACAGCAGGAGCAAGAGACGGTTGAGTTGATGGTGTTTCAACATTCTCAGCTTCCTTAGAGGATCCCTCATAATCGTTATGGTACTCTTTTCTAGATCTTGTACCAGCAAAAGTTTCTTCTTCAGACTCAGAAGAAGGAAGTACCATATTGCAGTATTTAATCTTCCTTTCCTTAGCTTTCTTCTTGTGAGGATTGTTATAAGGAACCTCAGAACCCAATCCAACAGTGGATTTTTTACTTTGAATTTGTAAAGGAAGTCGCATCCCTTTATCATAATTCAAACCTTCTGCCTTTTGAAAATCATAACCCATCTTTTTTATGAGAAGGATAGATTGTTGACTGTACAAGTAAGTAGACAGTGGACTTTCAACAGGTGGTTCCATAGAGGAAGAAGAAGAAATCCCTGTAACTATGGGAGAATAAGGAATAACCATCTCTACAGCTACAGGAGGAAAAGGATTCAGGATATGAGAAAAAATCCCTGTAGGAGCCTTTTCATAAGCAGCGAAGACTTGCTGTGCTCTGTATAAGGGAACACTATTCATGGCTAACCACTGCTGATAAGTAAGCTTGAGCTTGGTAGGAGGAGCTAGACTCGGAGGACATATGTTCAATCCTCTTAGTCTATCTTCCAAAGGAGTACCATCCCATAGATGATCCAAATCATCAGGATCTGGAATAACATAAGAAATCATGTTGCAGGTTTTGACTTTTTTACCTTTTTTGGATTTTGAAGTTTTACCTTCATCTTCCATTTTAAGTATTAAGTCAGGATGTACCCACATAATTTCACCATTCTTTAATGTAAGAGGCAACAATCCTTCATTTTCCTCCCTGGCAGGCGGGATATTCAAAATCTTCATCGTCGCCTTCGGAATTGGGATAATTCCATCTGGTACTTGTTGTGGAGGAAAATCTCCAAATTGAAGAGAAACCATATTGGTTGTAACCGTATGGTCATCATTGGTTAAAGCAATGGCACCACCATTTATCAGCTCTTGGATTTTCTTTTTCAAAACATAGCAAGCACTGGTAGGATGATTAATGTATCTATGATAGATACAATATTTGGGATTGTTAGTTAGATTCACCTCATTGGGCCTCTTTGGCTCCGGAATCTGAAGTTTGCCACTCTTTACCAGACATTGGAATATCGCTGGGATATCACTTTCGTCAAAAGAGTATTCTTCTTTTGGCCTGAAAGATTCCTGATTATTCGACGTCGTTTTATTCTTGGAAAGATTGACCATAAGAGTGTCTTTTCCTTTCATATTACGATTGCCAGAATTATTACCAGGATTACTTTTCTTTCCTTTATCCTCAGAGGAAAAAATCATCCCATGTTCACGAGCCAACCTACCATTGGTCTCGGCAGAAACTGCTGCTATGATAAACGAAGCCTAATCTGTGAATTGGGAACCCGTGAAGACAGCGATGGATGGTCGCAGATTCATCTTACATGTATCAATCAGCGCTGAATTTGGCATACCAGGGGACATCTTTAAAGTTTCCTGTCGAAAATGTTCAATGAGCGTCCGAGTATCTTCTTTCTCCTTTTGCTTGATTTCTATTAAGGAGGACATGTTCATGTCCATATCTCCTTCATAGAAATGGGAGAGAAACATTGCCTTAAATTCGTCAAAAGACGAAATGCAATTGTCGGGTAAACTACGATACCAGTTATAAGCTGAACCCGTCAAGCATCCAATGAATACTCTAGTGAGAAGAGCATCATTTTTCTACAAATGTACAGTCATAATATCAAAATAATTGATATACTGACTAGGAGAAGCCTTTCCATCAAATAATACCATGGACTATGGCTTGAATTTCGGTAGAAATGGTACATCATTCCAATAAGGAGGATACGGTTGCTTAATCCCTAACCTCTAGAGTTGATCCTTTTGATTCAAAACTTCAAACTGTGCTTTGAGCTCACGCACTGCTTGAATGACATCACTGGTTTGTGGAAGCACATTTGATTGAAAAGTTGTCGGTTGTACCGTAATCCCGACCGGAGATGGTACATCTTCTGGAATGATGGGATCTGGAGATGCAGAATTTTGGTTAACAGCAGGCTCTTGGATATTCAAAGGTATATCAACCCCTTGGCTATCTTGAGTTGGTGCTACTGCCTGAACCGGTGTTACAATTGCTGGTTGAGCAGTTTGATGAGCCGTTATTATCTGGTACATGCTTTACATCATGTTAAGCATGTCTTTCAATGATTGCTCAACAGCAGTGAGACGTTGTTCTTTATTGACAGATGACGTCTCTGGTTCATCTCCAATAGCGTAGGATTCAACCTCTCTTGAAGATACAGAAGGATTAGTATAGAAGTATGAATCAACACTATCAGTTTCGGACTCAAGAGATTGAGTACCCCCAGCTTCAGAATCAGAAGTCTGCAATTGTCTTTGTCTTCTTGATCGAGTATTCTGATATACTCCTTCAAAGGAATCAGAAAGTCTGTTGAATTGTTGTTAACCTGGGGTTTGGGACGTGTTCCTTCTAGGACATCGTCCTCTGTTGGTGAGAGATGCCATATTGACTGACGCATATGACAACTCATCAGCTTGTTGTTGGGGTGCATTAAACTTCAATCGATCAAAAACTGACCGTATGGAAGCTGAGCAATAACATTGATCACAATCTGGTGACACTCACAGTGATGATTTTCTTGGGGGAGCGTCACGAAAGATTGTCTATTTTTACGCTTTTGCATTAGCAATTCACGTAAATTAGGAGTAGAAGGAGTAGTCTTCTTTATTACATTTGGGGTAGCAAAACGTTTAGTCCCTTGTGTATAAAGAAGATTACTGGCTGCATTCGCAGAACCAAACTGTACATTTTTACGCGTTTGGAGTTGTGTACGCAAATCTTGAGATTTTTGAGCACGAAGGACTCCATTTTCATTGCGTGTGATTTGTAGGTTTGGTACTTTGCGTAGAGCAGTATAAGAAGGTTGTTGGTGTAGAACTGAAGCTTTACCAACAACATTTTTATGTTGTATGCATTTAGCTACATTCACATTAGATGTAAAAACATCGTTGTGAATTTTATCTACACTGTCACAGACATGAGACTTACCTTTACGCGTAGAGCGTAAAAATTGATTATCTACCACGTCACAGACGGGAGATTTTCCTTTACGCGAAGAGCGTAATTTTTGTGTGTCTACCACGTCACAGACGGGAGACTTATTTTTACACTTAGAAGCACAAGTATTAGAGTCTGCCTCATTAAAATGGAAGACTCGTTCTTATGCACTGAGCGTAAAATTTGGTTTTTAGCCACTGAGCGTAAAACCTGATTATCTTCACCGTCACAGACGGAAGATAACTTGCTACACTTAGAGTGCAACGCTGAAGTAAGGACTGCCTCGTTACGAACGGGAGTCACTACGACAGGAGTGGGAAGAATTCTCTTGCCCTCAGAAGCAACAGAGAGATCAGAAGCTATTTTAGATTTAGGAATCCAAACTTTTCATGCTTTGCGAGATTTTTGAACATTGGAGCGGCAAGAACCACCCCCAGTTTGGAGCATTTCTTCATAAGAAGTCTGGTCGAAGTGTACAACCAGAGTCTTCTTTGTCGATCCAATCGACACATCATCGTATTGAGCAATTACCTCCTCGTCAGAGGAGAAGGTCATCCCCAGCAGAGTCGCCATTTTTGTTTCACTTAACAAAATGCTTGGAAATCGGATTTTAAAAATAAAACGAGAAAAAGTACACGAAGTTCAAATTTGATTCTGGGAAGTATTGCTATAGAATTCTGATCTGTAAATAATTACTTTGTTCCTTGGACCATACGATGATGATGAAGATCACTGGTAGAAGATGAACAATTGGAAGAACTAAGTCACCAGAAAGGTATCGACGCACTTGGACACTGATGGCGAGGCCGAAAGCTTTCCTGCTTTGCTTCACTCTGTTCTGGAAGAAAAGTTGAAGAAGAATGCTCCGAAAAATTAAAGTCTCTGGGCTCTGATCTCTATGTATTCTCTCATTTCTCTCTGTCTGTCTATATGAGAAAAATCAGTCTATTTATAGACTTGATTTCTTGTGCGTAAAACTCAGCAAAAGTTCCGTCTTTACGCTAACAACTGCCACCCATGACCAAAGTCATCCTCTGTATACGTCGACACGTGTCCCATCATTTCACTAAGAATAGGATGCACGTACACACGTTCTTCGAGATGTGTGGCATGAAAGCCATGTAGGCAAACCACATTCTGAATTGGAATAGGGCGTAAAAACAACCCAAATATACCCTGAGCGTAAAGTAGTAGACTAGCGTACAATAGCCCTGATGTAGACTTCCCGCGTAAAGTGGTTGTTAAATAAACTTGAGCGTAAAAGTAGCCCGCGTAATGGTAGTCGTCAACCTTTGCCTTGATTGAGACCTTGCATAGTCTTTAAATCATATCCCATATTCTGGATAATTTTGAGAGATTGTTGACTATATCTGTCAATTCGGATTCTTTCTTTATCTTTATCTCTCAAATCATCTGTCTGAGCAACAGGGATATTTCTAGCCAGACCAAACACAATTTGGCGCTTGTTTTTCTTATTAGATTGGAACCACGAAATAAGATTCTTTGTGACGTCTATAAGTTACACAAGCTTGCGATGAAGCGGCTACAGGAAGAAGATAGGGAGAAGATGTTAGAAACCTTTAAGCATAAGGTTCGACATCGACATGAGGAGGAAAAGAATTTTCTTTATTGTCAATGTATAAGGTTTCCTCTGTGTCTATGTCGTCTTTATATTGATGACTTTGATTATCAGAAGATAAAGTCATTCTTTCAATAAACTTGACAGCCATATAATCGAAAAGGAAATCTTCATTGATATCAAAAAGTACAGAATGATCAATATTTACATTATTTACAATTTGACTGCTACGCTTCAGATTAATCACTAGTGGATTATCATCCGTCTTCTGCGTAGATTTGCCAAGATTGACAATCAGAGGAGGTTCTGGATCATTCGTACAAAATGTACGCCCTTTGACTTTGATCACAATAGATTGAACTTGGCTTTTAACAAGAACATTTACTGATTCCTCAGATGAAGCTTGAGTTCTTCCTTTAACCTTGATCATCAAAGGTTGATTGTTGACAGATTGGGGTTGGATTCGCCCTTTGACTTTAATATTCAAAGGTTGCTTTTCTGGCGGATCTTCGTTAATAGACTGATCTTCGATAGATGATTGATCTTCAGCCATTTCTGATATCTCTTTCACATGCCCTTGTTTGTAAAGCCTTGAGTCGGAAAAATAGGCTTCAACACCTTTGAAAGGATTAATATCAGCAAACTCAGTCTTCACAACCCCTTGGGGATCCACATACTTGAAGCATTGGTAGAGAGTCGAAGGCACGATGTTATGCTCATGTAACCATGGTCTTCCAAGAAGAATATTGTAGGATACGTCTGAGTTAATAACATAAAATGTTGCCATAGTTCGAAGATCACCAATCTGAATCTTCAGACGAATCTTTCCCAGTGGTTTGCTCTTTCCAGAGTTGAAACCAACTATTGTGGTACTAGTGTAAGTCACATCACTAGTAGGAATCCTCAATGGTCTTAGCATACTTTGATGAATTATGCTAATGGAAGACCCAGGATC
The DNA here is from genome assembly GCA_029216955.1 of Iris pallida. Lineage (NCBI taxonomy): Eukaryota > Viridiplantae > Streptophyta > Magnoliopsida > Asparagales > Iridaceae > Iris > Iris pallida. The sequence continues at coordinate 14,004,946 of JANAVB010029815.1, read as the reverse complement.
AATGTAAATTCTGTCAACTTCAATGGATTCGATATACCCAGTGTAACACAAAGGCCTATCATGCTTGTTATGCTTCAACATCATATCTTCTTATGTGAAGGTGATGTTGGAAATTGCTTCCATCATACTATGACTTTGTGGGCATGATACTGGTATATTGTCAGGAGTCTTGAGTTGAGCTAAGCAGGAATCAGCTTGTAGCAAAGCTTCACTCAAAGTTTCGCGACTTTCTCTAGAAAGGCGAAGCAACTCGAAAATATATAATCTAGCCAGAGTATTAGCTAACTGGGCTAAAATATCAAATTTATAGGGTTTCATCACTACCCCCTGACTGGAAGTAGACTTCAACGGGACATCGAAGCGTACCGCTTTCTGTTTTTCCTTTTCAACCACAGCAGGAGCAAGAGACGGTTGAGTTGATGGTGTTTCAACATTCCCAGCTTCCTTAGAGGATCCCTAATAATCTTTGTGGTACTATTTTCCAGATCTTGTACCAGCAAAAGTTTCTTCTTCAGACTCAAAAGAAGGAAGTACCATATTGCAGGATTTAATCTTCCTTTCCTTAGCCTTCTTCTTGTGAGGATTGTTATGAGGAACCTCAGAACCCAAACCAACAGTAGATTTTTGACTTTGAATTTGCAAAGGAAGTCGTATCCCTGTATAATAATTCAAACCTTCTGTCTCTTGAAAATCATAACCCATCTTCTTCATGAGAAGGATAGATTGTTGACTGTACAAGTGAGTAGGCAGTGGACTTTCAACAGGTGGTTCCATAGAGGAAGAAGAAGAAATCCCTGTAACTACAGGAGAATGAGGAATAACCGTCTCTGCAGCTACGGAAGGAAAAGGATTCGGGATACGAGGAAAAATCCCTATAGTAGCCTTTTCTTAAGCAGCAAAGACTTGTTGTGCCCTGTATAAGGGAATACTATTCATGGCTAGCCACTGCTAATGAGTAAGCTTGAGCTTGGCAGGAGGAGCCAGACTTGGAGGATATATGTTCAATCCTCTCAGTCTATCTTCCAAAGGAATGTCGTCCCATAGATGATCCAAATCATCAGGATCTGGAATAACATGAGAAATCATGTTGCAGGTTTTGACTTTTTTACCTTTCTTGGATTTTGAAGTTTTACCTTCATCTTCTATTTTAGGTATTAAGTCAAGATCTACCCACATAATCTCACCATTCTTTAATGTAAGAGGCAACAATCCTTCATTTTCCTCCCTGGCAGGCGGGATATTCAAAATCTTCATCGTCGCCTTCGGAATTGGGACAATTCTATCTGGTACTTGTTGTGGAGCAGTATAAGAAGGCTGTTGGTGTGGAAATGAAGCTTTACCAACAACATTTTTATACTGTGTGCATTTAGGTACATTCACATTAGATGTAAAAATATCGTTGCGAATTTTATCTACACTGTCACAGACAGGAGACTTACCTTTATGCGTAGAGCGTAAAAATTGATTACCTACCTTGTCACAGACGGGAGATTTTCCTTTACGCGAAGAGCGTAATTTTTGTGTGTCTACCACGTCACAGACGAAAGACTTATTTTTACACTTCGAAGCACAAGCATTAGACTCTGCCTCATTACAAATGGGAGACTCGTTCTTATGCACTGAGCGTAAAATTTGGTTTTTACCCACTGGGCGTAAAACCTAATTATTTTCATCGTCACAGACGGGAGATAACTTGCCACACTTAGAGTGCAACGCTGAAGTAAGGACTGCCTCTTTACGAATGGGAGCCCCTACGACAGGAGTGGGCAGAATTCCCTTGCCCTCAGAAGCAACAGAGAGATCAGAAGCTATTTTGGATTTAGGAATCCAAACTTTTCGTGCTTTGCGAGATTTTTGAACATTGGAGCAGCGAGAACCACCCCCAGTTCGGAGGATTTCTTCATAAGCAGTCTGGTCGAAGTATACAACCAGAGTCTTCTTTGTCGATCTAATTGACACATCATCGTATTGAGCAATTGCCTCCTCGTCAGAGGAGAAGGTCGTCCCCAGCAAAGTCGTCATTTTTGTTTCACTTAACTAAATGCCTGGAAGTCCGATTTTGAAAATAAAACGAAAAAAGTACACGAAGTACAAATTTGATTCTGGGAAGTATTGATATGGAAGTCTGATCTGTAAATGATCAATTTGTTCCTTGGACCATACGATGATGATGAAGGTCACTGCTAGAAGATGAACAATTGGAAGAACTAAGTCACCAGAAAGGTATCGACGCCCTTGGGCACTGATGGCGAGGCCGAATGCTTTCCTGCTTTGCTTCACTCTGTTCTGGAAGAAAAGTTGAAGAAGAATGCTCCAAAAAATCAAAGTTTCTGGGCTCTGATATCTATGTATTCTCTCCTTTCTCTCTGTCTGTCTATATGAGAAAAATCAGTCTATTTATAGACTTGGTTTCTTGTGCGTAAAAACTCAGCAAAAGTTCCGTCTTTATGCTGTCAACAGCCACCCATGACCAAAGTCATCCTCAGCATACGTTGATACGTGTCCCATCATTTTAATAAGAATAGGATGCACGTACACACGTTCTTCGAGATGTGTGGCATGAAAGCCATGTAGGAAAACTACGTTCTGAATTGGAATAGGGCGTAAAACAACCCAAATATACCCTGAGCGTAAAGTAGTAGACTAGGCGTACAATAGCCTTGATGTAGACTTCCCGCGTAAAGTGGTTGTTAAATAACCTTAAGCGTAAAAGTAGCCCAAATAAACCTTACGCACACGTCAACCGTTGAGCGTAAAAACTCGTATAGTCTCCGTGCGTAAAAGAAGCCATATTATGAGCGTAAAGTGGCTCAGTCCACATACTAAACGACAAATGGGCCTCTGTGTAAAACAAATCCCTTTGATTTCTGTGATATATGCCATCATTAAATCTTCATGTCAGACTTTGCATTTAATGCAAGACTTGACAGCTTTGTCCAGCGTAAAAGTGGCTAGCCTGTCTTTGGGGGTAAAATCGTTAGCTTTGATCCGGGCGTAAAATGATTAGCCTGCTTCGGGCGTAAAGTGATTAGCCGCTCTTTGGCGTAAAGTGGATCGATTTGAATGGAATGATCCTTATCTTTGACTCATTCTTATGAAGCACTTTTTACGCTCCTACAATGGGAAGAGAGTACAGGTCGGGTTTTGAAGTTAAGGGATGGGGTCGGTTTCCTTATGATGCTTTCTCTTATTTTTTTCTTATTTTTTTAACTAAACCATATGTATGTGTATATATGTGTTTATACACACCTAAAATTTTATACTAAATCCAAATGCATGTAGGGACATATTTACTTAGCAAATAATTTGTAAAATATTTTAATGTAAATATATATGCATAATATGTATGCATATATTATATGATATTACTAAGAACGCACCATTATATATATAGGTACAAATATTGTTCTAGTCTGAAATCACAACGCCCATGGGAATATATATATATATATATATATATATATATATATATATATATATATATTATATATATATATATATATATATATATAATATTTTTTTATTTTTTTTATTTTTTTATTTTTTTTATTTTTTGGTATCCTTATGTGGCCAACCCGCGCTTCCTAAGTTGGAAGCACCACTGCGGGGGGGAGGATTCGACCTGCGTCCTCTCGGGCCGGGGCCTCAGTGAGTAACCAGTTGAGCTACCCACTCCTGGATATATATATATATATATATATATATATATATATATATACATATACTTATATTTTTCTAAAATTTTCTAAAAAGGATATGTTGTACAAATTGCCTGTTGGGGTTATCACATGACTATCAATACGGGCTAACTAAAATAAAAATACTTTAACTATATAAAATAAATAAATAAATTTCTTAAAATCCTAAATCTCCAAATAACATATTCTAAGACATTGTGCTAAAATTTTGTACAAAATAATTACCATATATATGCAAAGTATCACTTACTTACTAGTTTTAATATTCACAAAAAATCATAAAGTTTAATTACAAGGCTAGAAAAATACGAAGCAATTACTTAAAATAAATTTTTTAAAATATAATAGTCAGGGGGTTTACATCCTACCCAACTTATAAGAATTTTGTCCTCGAAATTAAAATAAAACTTAATATAACAAATAATAAAATATAATAAGACTGAATATGAAGAGAGTGTATATCATAAATCGGTTCTCAAAAATATGGAGGTGGTAGTTATTAAAGAAATCCAAACTGACAACATATTCTACAATATAAAGTACTTAGTCTAGCACGGGTCATGGGTATTCAGTTCATTTAAGAAAATGGGTCAAAATTGTATGGTTAAAATCAATTGGACAAAATAGGAATATGTGGTTTATTCTAAGGGAAATATTGGTCATACATGTAGTGTAATTTAAATGGAGCACAAGATAGTATGTTTGTGTGAGATATGTATGTCACGTGTGTTGAGTGGCTCGTCTAGTTCATGAGGGTAAAATTTGTTGGAAGAAAATAGCTAGTGTTGTGCTCCCAATGCCAAAGTCATGGTAGAGGTATCAAGAAATATACGTTATAAACCAATAATTTTATTAGTCCAAATATGGTGATATGCACCGATAGGTTTAACTGGGTTTAATGGGTTCCCCAATTGGACATCAATCTTTGATTGAATAAAAACTTGGATTTTAATCTATATTGGTTGGACAAGATCTACAAAATCAATCTGAGCCATTCCAATTAGGTGATGGTAGCCTAGAATAAGTTCCAACTCATGTGGTTGGGCTACTTGCCAGCCAGGTTGGTTAAGTAGGTTCTGTAAGTCTTGAAGATGCGCTTTACATGACTTTTGTGTCTAAGTAGCACACGGGACCTCAATTGAGTGGCACACTAGTGGTATATGCGTAGTGGACTTCGAGTAGGTCACAACCATATATTGGGTCGAAAGAATTGAGTCGATGCTGGCTATCCAATTGAAGTCGGAGAGTTCATTAGTATAATGGTAAGGGTTATAACTAGCATTTTGACCTGAAAGTCGTATCATGAAAATAGAGTACAAAGAGACGTGTTTGAGTGAAAAATGATATGCCTAAATGAAGGTGGACTCCTCTATGTCTTGTAGATATGAATTAAGTTTGGAGTTAGTTCTCCTATTTCGAGTAGATGAAAACGATTGTGTATATATAGCCTTCATGGCCATAGAAGAATACTTCGGGTCTACGAGTGTTTGTTTTTCGAAATAGGTGACGAAAAACTATAAGAGTTCAAGGGAGATGGGATCGAATTGCAAATATGGGTTTCAAGGGCGATTGAATAGTTTAAAAAAAAGTTTTGTCAAGACCGATGCGGATGAGATAGTAGAGGACAAGTTTAACTATATCTCAATCCATGTATTTTAATCCTACGAAGAGCGAACCAAGTGTACTAGGTTGATCAGACCATCATGCACCGGTTATGATTAGACGGTATATTAATGGACATGCCCAAATAACATATGTCTTGAAACAAGCTCGATAAATGGATAAGCTTACTAAACTAGGCTATAATAGCAGTATTGGTTTAAATGGTAAAGTATGAGTACGCGAGATGATGATGAAAACAAATACAAATAATTCAAGTTCCTTATGAATTTATGTCTTGTACGAGGTTTGTGCCTATACAGTCGTCCTACTATTTTCTTGTCTAAAACCTTGGTCAATAAACTGAGGTATGGTCCTTTAAGGATTTATAGTCTAGGTAATCCACTTAGTATCCTCTATAATGGGTCATAAGGGCGAAGGGGAAACTAGGTCGTGAGGCACTTTACCCAACGTATAAGAATTAACTAATAGTATAATTAAACCAATGGGGCCTACAGGTTATTCTTCTAACCCCTATCAAGTACGAAGGAAAGATAAGAATTACGATAGAAGAGATCAAGTAAGTTGCAAATCAAGGAGTCAAACGAAAGTTCGAAAATAGAATCGAGGAAAGAGGTCAAGTATGTGGATGAGATCCTATACTCTAATCCTATACGCAGGCTTGCTTGGTACTGTAAAGTAACCAAACAATTTATCTAGACCTGCATAGGCCACCACAAAAATATGTAATGCCCCAGTCTCAAAATACGTAGGACTAGGAACGTAGACATGCTAACCGTATAATAAATATACGTAAGCTGTAAATGCAGTAAAACCACAGCTAGCTAATCTCATCCAAAAAATAAAAGAAATAAAAATATCATATAATAACCATAATTTGTCTTTATAAAATATATTGGGTAGAGACAAATCCACTACCAACTATTTAAAAGAAAAGAAGTACAAGACATATGAAATAATTTAGCGAAGGTAGCAAGAAAGACCCAAGACACGTCATATTCGAAGTGTTGTGCTCCCAATGCCAAAGTCATGGTAGAGGTATCAAGAAATATATGTTATAAACCAATGATTTTATTAGTCCAAATATGGTGATATGCACAGATGGGTTTAACTAAGTTTAATGGGTTCCCTAATTGGGCATCAATCTTTGATTGAATAAAAACTTGGATTTTAATCTATATTGTTTGGACACATGATCTACAAAATCAATTTGAACCATTCCTATTAGGTGATGGTAGCCTAGAATAAGTTCCAACTCATGTGGTTGGGCTAATTGCCAGCCGGGTTGGTTAAGTAGGTTCTGTAAGTCTTGAAGATGCGCCTTACATGACTTTTATGTATAAGTAGCACACGGGAACTCAATTGAGTAGCACACTAGTGGCATGTGCGTAGTGGGCTTCGAGTAGGTCACAACCGTATATTGGGTCGAAAGAATTGAGTCGATGCTGGCTATCCAATTGAAGTCAGAAAGTTCATAAGTATAATGGTAAGGGTTATAACTAGCCTTTTTGACCTGAAAGTCGTATCATAAAAATAGAGTACAAAGGGACGTATTTGAGTGAGACATGATATGCCTAAATGAAGGTGGACTCCTCTATGTCTTGTATATGGAATTTATTGGAAGGTAACAGCCGGTCTCGTGCTCCAAATAGCAATGTCACGGTCGAGGATACCAAATGATCTAGATAGAAAGTGGGTGTTCGTGGGGCACTAATTTATCATCTAATAGAAACCAACTTATCCTAATCAATCGGTAATACTAGTAAATCCTAAATTTTAGAGGGCTTGCAATATATACTCTACAGAACTAAAGCACAGTTTTAGGTTTAATGAGGTTAGAAAATTTTTAAAGTCGTGATATTGTACCTCGACTTTTGATAATAAAAGAATACTACACGACATAATAGAAATTACTCTACAGTAGATATGAATTAAATTTTGAGTTAGTTCTCCGATTTTGAGTAGATGAAAACAATTGTGTATATATAGCCTTCATGGCCATAGAAGAATACTTCGGGTCTACGAGTGTTTGTTTTTCGAAATAGGTGACGAAAAACAATAAGAGTTCAAGGGAGATGGGATAGAATTACAAATATGGGTTTCAAGGGCGATTGAATAATTCAAAAAAGGTTTTGTCAAGACCGATGCGGATGAGATACTAGAGGACAAGCTTAACTATATCTCAATCCATATAGAGTAATCCTACGAAGAGCGAACCAAGTGCACTAGGTTGATCAGACCATCATACACCGGTTCTGATTATACGGTATGTTAGTGGATATGCCCAAATAACATGTCTTAAAACAAGCTCGATAAAAGGGTAAGCTTGCAAAACTAGGCTATAATAGCAGTATTGGTCGAGATGGTAAAGTATGAGTACGCGAGACGATGATAAAAAGAAATACAAATAATTCAAGTTCCTTAAGAATTTAAGTCTGGTCCGAGGTTTGTGCCTATACGGTCGTCGTACTATTTTCTTGTTTAAGGCCTTGGTCGATAAACTGAGGCATGGTCCTCTAAGGATTTATAGTCTAGGTAATCCACTTAGTATCCTTTACAATGGGTCATAAGGACGAAGGGGATACTAGGTGGTGAGGCAGTCTACCCAACTTATAAGAATTAATTAATAGTGTAACTGAACCAATGGGGCCTACATGTCATTCTCCTAACCCCTATCAAGCACGAAGGAAAGATAAGATTTACGATAGAAGGATCAAGCAAGATGCAAATCAAGGAGTCAAACGAGAGTTCAAAAATAGAATCGAAGAAAGAGGTCAAGTATGTAGATGAGATCCTATACTCTAATCCTATACGTAGGCTTGCTTTGTACGGTAAAGTAACAAAAAAATTTATCTAGACCTACATAGGCCACTACAAAAATATGTAATGCCCTGGTCCTAAAATACGTAGGACTAGGAACGTAGACATGCCAGCCGTATAATAAATATACGTAAGCTGTAAATGCAGCAAAACCACAGCTAGCTAATCTCATTCACAAAATGAAAGAAATAAAGATATTATATAATAACCATAATTTGTCTTTATACAATATGTTGGGCGGAGACAAATCTACTACCAACTATTTAAAAGAAAAGAAGTACAAGACATAGGAAATAATTTAGCGAAGGTAGCAAGAAAGACCCAAGACACATCAAATTTGAAGGGATAGAGGAGATCACGATCTCTGCTAGAATACCTGCGGAAGATAAGAACACACACCTGGAGAGATAACCTGGTCCTCAGAGGGACGTAACAAGATACAGGAAGAACATGCCATAACTGAATATAAACTGCTCAATAAATAAGTCAATTGGATTATAACATGGTCCAATACTCACCCTTGAATCAATGTACCATTCCTCCATCCAAACAAGGACAGGAGATGGCACACTAACCTACGATAAAGTATCTTCTTCAGCCATGAACCCAATATGGTATCCGGACCACAATAATGTTCAGTACCTTCTCATCAGAGTAGTGAGCCACGCCGACAACAAAACAAGGATAAGATGTGGCAAACTAGTCCGGGATAAGTTACTGTTCTAAGCAACGGTCAGATACAAGTACCAAAACCAAGAGTATTCGTACCTAAATGATAAGGTAGCCTAACCAGTCTAAGTATATGCAGTTTTAAGAACATCCTTCAACGCATGGGCCCTAGCTAAAATAGGATCGGCATGGTCCCCCCTTTGGGAACTAGAGGCCTAGGAGAGCATAATATTTCACAGAACGTCAGTGGCCGTCAGTATCCATGGGTAATCTCACCCACGTCTCCGGCGGAGCTTACGGGTTACAAAAATTAAAGTGTATAGTAGTCCACACGCTAAGGTATTGTCCTCCCCGCCCAATGCCTACTATGTTGTATCCACAACACGAAATCTCTATTAATCGCTAAGTCAAACTAATCATGCAAACACTCTTAGCGGTTAATCCTATTTCACGGCTTATATGTACTGGTGGCCAGCTAGTCATGCAAGTCCAATTTCTATATGCGACTCACAACTTTGTGGTACAAATGTGTCAAGGCCTATGTATGCAACACACAAAGGGTGGTCCCTTAAATCTAAGTTCAATGTGTATGAAAATAGTACATAGCAGGAAATAGAACTGAACAGTAAAATTCTATCTAGTTATGCCATGTATCATAGTTTATTTTGCATAAAGTAAATAATAAGTAACTATATGAATTATGAGCTAAAATTAATAGACAGCAAATGACAGGGTATCTTGCCTGAGGTTGTGTGCAAAAAGGACGACATCCAATAGCTCGAATCGACAGATTGGTGAAGCATAGAAAGTTAAATCTCACAGACGTCCTCGGATCCTGAAATAATCACTACAAATGTTTCTAGAATAAGGAAAATAGCTAGGATCTACTACCCATAAGTCCAATTTTGGACACAAGGGCAAAATTATAATTTTGGGTCAAAACGATGTCCGTCGTTGGATCCGTTTTGTACCGAAAAGCGTGCCAGTTCTACGATCTCTAAAGTCGGTAAACGACATGTCTACGGGTTCGATTAGAGGGACAAACCCAACCGTATGTCCAAAGATGGATTCCAGCAGGTCGTGCACAATTTTGCCCGTTGGATCGGGTTACGGGCCCGTCAAAAAGGCGTTTCGACCTTATCAAAATTAGACCAAACTCGGCACACAGGACCAAAAAAATGATACGATCCTGTTGACGCATGTTTCATCTCGATACGACGAATGTGGACAAAGTTGTGGCCTAGTTTGCAAAGTGGCCGATACGAGGTATCTCGATGGATACGCTTCGATTTCGTCGCGCACGTACAACGAAATCGAGTTCCGTTAGTTCCCATACGTCGAAAACATCCATATGCGCCTTTCGATGCTTATGGATTGCGACCATGTCGCTCGGTTTGTCGGGACGTACGTCGTATCGGGAAATTTTTACAAATTTTTAGTTTTTCAAAACTAGTTTTCTTGATTTTTAAAATTAAATAACTTTGGAAATAATTAATAAAATCGGGATCTAAAAGAAAGGTTTTAAAGTGCTATAAGTGGCCTAGGATACTGTTCAGAAACTTTTCAAATAAAAATACTTTAAATTATCTAAAATAAATAAATAACTGTCTTAAAATCCTAAATCTCTAACTAAAATATTCTAGGACATTGTGCCAAAATTTTGTACAAAATAATTACCATATATATGCAAAGTATCACTTAATTACTAGTTTTAATATTTCCCAAAAATCGCAAAATTTAATTAAAAGGCTAGAAAAATACCAAACAATTACTTAAAATAATTTTTTTTAATATAATAGTCAGGGGGTTTACAAAAAGGACTTGGATGTATCCTAATGCAGCATGGGAAGGTGATAGCTTACGCATCAAAGCAACTTCGAGACCATGAGAAGAATTATCTGACTCAGGACTTGGAGTTGGTAGCAGTAGTATTTGCTTTGAAGCTATGGAGGCATTATTTGTACGGTGATCGTGTGGACATATTCACATACCACAAAAGTTTGAAGTATATTTTTACTCAGAAGGCGCTGAACATGAGACAAAGAAGATGGTTAGAGCTGATCAAGGATTACGACGTGGAGCTTCAGTATCATCCAGGCAAGGCAAATGTAGTAGCATACGCTCTCAGCAGGAGAGGCGATGCATTTATGTTGACATCACAGAAGCACATTCTAGAAGATCTTCAAGAGATGGACATCGAGATTATACTTCCAAGTAACATAGAAATTCTGGCAAGTCTACAAGTTCAATCCGACTTAGTAGACAGGATCAAGAAGGCTCAGACACAGGACCCAGGGATTAAGAAGCTTAGGGCATAATGTGAGTCAGGACTCAGGAATGATATAGAAATTCATGAAGAAGGAACACTTATATTTGGATCACGTCTATGTGTGCCAAATAGAGATATCAGATAGGAGGTTATAACAGAGGCCCATAGTTCTCAGTATTCTATACACCCTGGAGGCACCAAAATGTATAAAGATATCAAGCAACACTTCTGGTGGAACGAAATGAAGAAGGAGATAGCTAGATTCATTTTCTGTTGCTTAATATGTCAGCAAGTGAAGGCAGAACAACAGAGGCCAGCAGGATTACTACAACCGCTTCCCATTCCAGAGTAGAAGTGGAAGCACATCACAATAGACTTCGTGACCGGTTTGTCGAGATCACCAAGTGGCAAGGATGCTATTTGGGTGATAGTGCGTCGGCTTACAAAGGTGGCACACTTTCTTTCTTTCAGAGTAGGATAATTTATAGAGAAGCTGGCAGAGATGTATATGCTATAGATAGTCAGAAAGCATGGAGTTCCTGTCAATATTGTGTCAGATAGAGATACCCGCGTTATGTCGCATTTCTGGAAGAGTTTACATCAGAGCCTGTGTACCAAGTTAAGATTCAGTACGGCTTAACACCAACATACGGACGGACAATCAGAAAGAACAATTCAGACTTTAGAAGATATGTTGCGAGCTTGTACCTTAGATTTTGGAGGATCTTGGGAGAGTTACATGCACCTAGTTGAATTCTCGTACAATAATAATTATCAAGCCAGTATCCATATGGCACCATTCGAGGCACTGTATGATAAGAAGTGCAGATCGTCGTTGGCATATGATGATACCAGGGAGAGAAAGATGTTAGGCCCAGATATGATTGTCCAGACGGTTGAAATTGTCAAAGGGACTAGAGAGCGACTTCGGGTTGCGCAAGATCGGTATCGTTATTGGCAGACCAGCATCGTAGACCATTACAATTTTTTGTTGGTGAGCACGTGTTCTTACGGATTTTGCCTACTCGTAGAGTCATTAGATTTAAGGTTCACGGGAAGTTGAGTTCGCGATACGTGGGCCCATTTGTTATCCTTGATAGGGTAGGCGATGTTGCTTATCGTTTGTCCCTTCTGCCTTCGTTACGAGAGGTGCACGACGTGTTTAATGTATCTTAGTTGCGTAGGTATGTATCGGACCCAAGGCATGTCCTCGATCATTTTGAGCTGGTTGTTGGTACCAACCTGTCTTACGAGAAATAACATATATCTATTTTGGACCGAAGGGAGAAGATAGTTAAGAACCGAATAATTAGTCTTGTCCGTGTTGCTTAGGGCCATCACTCCTTAGGTGAGTCAATGTGGGAACGTGAAGATGATATCCGATCACGGTATCCGTACCTATTTGACTCACAAGGTATATTTCTTTATATATACCTTGTTGTCGTGATTCTACATGCCTATCACCTTATGGGTAGAGATTGCTTGATATCGTAGATTGATAATATAGATTGATTGTATGCTATTGATATTTTAGGATGATTGCTTGCTTGCTAGAATTGCTTGTAGTTAGCTTAGTCTAGCTTTGATATTTCTTGCCTGCTTGGATTTAAAATTCTGAGGACGAAATTTTTCTAAGAAGGGTAGAGTTGTCACTCCCCGTTCCTGGGATACATATTTTAATACATGTACTGCTTGCCTGTATTTATTTAGTATTTGTCATGCATTTATTTTGCATTTAGTTCCTATAATTATCTGCTAGTTATTTTCTGTATTTTATTTTATGCTCTTGTCTAGCTCTTGGTTCATTTTGGTTCATGTTGAACCAACTTGGTTTGGCTTGGTTCAACATGGAACGGGATGAATAGCTTAGATTGAGTCGAGAGGAATGAATGGTGGAGATCCCGTGGGCTTGGTATTTATACCACTTTCTCTCTCTCTCTCTCTCTCTCTCTCTCTCTCCTTATTCACTTCCATTTATATCTCCTCTAGCAAAACCCTAGCCATTAAAGAAAGACAAGTATATCGTTCACAATATAGAGAAATTTCTCAAAGCTTCAATTTTATTATTATATTCTCTTCCTTATTTCATTCATAGCATGATTAATGTTGTAGCCGTAGCATTTTAATTTTGTTTTCATGTGTTTTAATTACTTTAAAGAAAAGTGGGTTCTTTAGGAAGAAAATGGGGTTTTGATCTTCAAAACTTGTTGTTCGAGAGGGTTCAATTTTAAGCAAGTTTGCTTTTTGTTTTATCTCATTTTTACTTATAGATTAAAACTTATGATCATTTGAAGTTTTGGGATTCCACAGGTTTTTCGATTTTTTGAGCTGCTCTGAAGAACAGCAGCCGTGCCAATTGATGCCGCACCAATTGCTGCTGTGCCAATTATAGTCGCACCAATTGTTGTCGTACCAATAATAGCCGTGCCAATTGCTGTCACGCTAATTGCTGTCGCACAATTGCAGCCGCGCCAATTACTGAGGCACTAATTATTGCTCGTACCATTCGTTGTCCGCACAAATTGTTGCTCGTACCATCCATTGTCTGCACCATTTGTTGTTCGCACCAATTGTTGCACGCGCCATTCATTGTCCGCACCAATTGTTGCTCGCACCATTCATTGTTCGTACCGATTGTTGCTCGCACTATTTGTTGCCCACACCAATTGATGCTCGCACCATTCATTGTCCGTATCGATTGTTGCTCACACTATTTGTTGCCCACACCAATTGTTGCTCGTACCATTTATTGTCCGTACCGATTATTGCTTGCGCTATTTGTTGTCCGTACCAATTGTTGCTCGCACCATTCATTGTCCGTACCAATTGTTGCTTGCACCATTCATTGTCCGCACCGATTATTGCTCGTACCATTTGTTGCCCTCACCAATTGTTTCTCGCATCATTCATTGTCCGTACTGATTGTTGCTCGCACCATTCATTGCTCATATCATTTGTTGTCGCACCATTGCTATATTGATTGAACATTGATCATGTGTTCCTGTATTTGGAACTAAGAGTCTGGATAGTCGTCTTATTGAATTGAATGAGACACGTTCCTATTTATACAATGAACTATTGCGACTAAGTAGCCGACCCCGATCATTGACATGCGTACTCGTGGTGATATTTCCAATTATATAATTACTTTCAATTCACGCAATATGGAGTATATGCTAATGCACTGGTAAATATTTTTTTATTACAAAAAACATGATGTGTATCTCACAGTCAAGGCATGATTATCCAGTGGTTAGGTTTGTTTGATGTATTACGCTATGTAAAACCTACAACCCAGCTGCACTGTTATCGTTGTAGAGTTATGCATATCGTACCCCGTACGGATATACTAGTCAGAAAAATCATGACCCACGGCATGTGATTTTAATTAACGTAGGGACAACTAAGTAACATAAAATAAGTACTGCATGGAGAGGAGTGAATTCCCGATTTCTTACATGACAGTCATCTTCGGGACAAATAGTGCTCCGATATGTCGGCTGGTCCCCACGGATACTACAAATCTGCCACGCAGGCAGGGAGTGTTATCTGTTTACTTTTCTGCAATATTGTTGAGGGCGTCCAGCTAGGACCCGTGTAATTCATGATTGGCGCAATTGATTATGGATGGACTAGCCTTGCTTGTATATGGTAAGAACTGAGGAATTCAATAACGCATCTTTCCAAAATAACTTGGAACTTATAGTTAGCAAGCCTTAGTAGTTGTATTGCCACTTTAATTTGGGTTTGTCTGTGCACTGTATCATATTTTGTTAACTACTAAGGTGAGCGGAATGTCATGACATGATGGGTTAACTTATGTCCTTATTTGGTTGGAAAGTTGGTTCGAAGTGTCATGATGTCACGTGAACCCCAGTAGCAAAAATAGAAACTAATATTCATTATGCTTTATTTACTTCTCACTGGTTTTATTCCTGTATCTCGTGCTTCCTTGTGGTACTTGCTATTTAGGGTCTAACCTCACTGATTTTGTATGACCAGATTTAGAGCCAGTTTCTGAGGGTACAGCTTACTTCTACCGCACGATGGTCAATACTAGAACCTCACTGACTATTGCTGCTTGGCACCGACCTGTTAGTCAGACTGTCTTGCACTTGCTTTTACATAATTGTAACTAAATCAGACTGCAGCTGATAACGATTGTGCATACCTTGTTATATCGTCTGGCTATATTTTGTAAAGCCAGATCTCCAGAACATTTTTACTGAGCATTTGGGACGCCTTATTGCTTTATCTTACATGTTCTATATTACCGTTTCTTGTTTGAATGATTTAGACAATAGAGTTGAGTAACCGTATTGAGACTTGTATGTAGTACGCGCCCCCTTGTCTAGTAGACAGCATTGATCGTATTATACAGTATTTATCTACCCGTAATACGTAGCTGGCTGAGTTATTCCTCCGCTCTCTGGTATTTTGGATCTGGGGTATAACAACTAGATATCTTGTTATTAGGCTATATGCAATAAGATTCGATACAATTTTTATTCAGGTCCCTATTTTTCATTGTCCTTCGATAGATATATATTCATTTAGATCTAAGAGTTCATTTGTATGTGCCTATTAACCTTCATCTTGTAGTCCGCTCACATAGCTTCAGACAACACCTTATTTTTCTGTTCAATATGCACATCATGAAGTACTTTCATGAGTTGTTTCAAAAAAAAAGTACTTTCATGAGTTTATTGTTCAAATTTGAACTCCATATATTTTCAAGTAAATGGATTAATTGGCGGCTAATAGGCTGATTAATCGTCTGCTTAGTTCAATCAGCCGACTGGCTGGTTAATTGAAAATTCCAATAGCCATGCAATTGTAATTAATTTACCGAGTAATCCAATTGATATATGATTCTGTAACCAGCCATGGACTGAGTATGTGTAATAGAAACCCCTTAATAACATTTGGACAAAGGTATATAAAGCATGTTGTGTCTAAATTTTTAAGAAATACATGTTTATCACTCATCTTTGTCATATTACGACTTGAAGTGGGTACTTACAAAGCTATCCAATTTTTTTTTTAAATATTGAACCCGTATATGATTTTTTTTTTACTCATAATGTTTTTTTTAATTATTGTACTCTACAAGGGTCTTCCTTGTACAAGAAGAAAGCAAACTTATGTGATACATCATTTATCTCTTCAAGTATGTATATTCAATACAAAAATGGTACAAAAGTCCCACATAGGATGTGATACTTGTGTTCAGGTCGAATGTTTTTTTTTTGTGAATCAAAAGCAAAGTGCATGTTATGTACACCAATTCAGTAACCTCTCATTTATAATCTATAGGAGTTACATGCACTTATTCAATATTGAAATAGATCTTTAATTTGATCTTTCTTCATTCACATTATTGATAGAGGTAGAGATACATTCCTACTGAAATCTTCTAAGAAGCCCTGAAAGTTTCTTGTAAATTGAAGAATCAGTCCTGGAATTTTTCAGAATTGCATAAAGATTTAACAAGACGATTTTTAAAATATTCTATAACTTGCGATTTTTTTTTATTAATCATCCAGTGATTTTAGATTTGTAAAGAAATCATTTAAAGATTTGGTAAATTGCATAAAGGCCATAATTACTACATATAAGTTGTTATTTTGTATACAACTCTTTACTAGTAGCTGTTGTGCACTATAAGTTGTTGCATATGTACTTAAATCTTTATGACTCGTTATTTTTCCCATATTCGTTTTTTAACTTTGTTATTTATAATTTACCACAAAATATTTGTTGGGTAACATATATAAATATTCTAAGCAAACTTTAGCATTCTTTTAGAATTCTTCACTATTCATAATTGAATGTTAACTTATTAAATAAAAAATATATTTTTTTCAATAACAAATATATATATATATATATATATATATATATATATATATATATATATATATGTATGTATGTCCCCGTGGCCGTAGTCCGTTGGGAACAGTGGAGCACCCCGGCGCAGTGGCGCGGGTTCGAGCCCCCTTGGAGGCATGCCTCCAAGCACCAGTATGAAGTGGACACCCTCAATATATATATATATATATATATATATATATATATATATATATATATATATATATATATATATATATAAAATATATATATATATATATATATATATATGCTACAACATAATATTCTTTAGCACAACATTGTTTTGCATACCAAAACAAATGTTGTTACATCAGTGATATTAGAAACTATATACACAATTTAGGTAAAAGAATATAGATTAGGATATTAAATCCCTTTGAATCTATGTTTTAAAGTAGAGATTAGTTTGGATACAAGTCGAAAGGGTCCTTCTGACAAAAAGGATCTAAATAACCCTAAGCGACACGGTATTCAAGTGCCTTCGGACCACCGAGCTACGACTCGGCCCTTCCAGCTAACCCAAGTTGATCATAATTTGACAACCAAAA
The DNA here is from genome assembly GCA_029216955.1 of Iris pallida. Classification (NCBI taxonomy): domain Eukaryota; kingdom Viridiplantae; phylum Streptophyta; class Magnoliopsida; order Asparagales; family Iridaceae; genus Iris; species Iris pallida. The sequence continues at coordinate 13,987,430 of JANAVB010029815.1, read as the reverse complement.
GTTTTGTTAAGGTCGAAGCAAAAATCATCTAAACTATTACTATAGTACTATAGACTGTCACATTTGTAAACATGTCTAGTAAAGATGAATCTTCTAGTGCCAAACCTGAAATGTTTACTGGTTCCTACTTCAAGATATGGTAGAGTCGGATGAGAGTTTCTAGCTCACTACCCTAGGACTTATATCAGCTATTGATGGAATCACACGCATAATAAATGGTTCAGATGATATTAAGTCTGACATAGGAATACCAAAATCATATAGCTCAGTCAACCTAAAACTCCTAAGGAAATAGATTATTATTGCTTTCACAGAATTCTAAGTTCTTACTTGAGTCATTATATGACATATTCTTTAGATATAAAAGCACTATAGAACACTGAGATGCATTGGAAGGAGTATGAAGGTTCACTTGTGGGACAACTTTGATACGCATAAGATGATAAGCCCATGTAACAAACTATCATAGTTAGATCATAGACTATATACTTAAACATAGCTTGTACTGAAGCTGAATGGCTTAGACATCTTATTATGCATATACAAAATTTTGTATCTGTTAATTTTATAAATTGTGATAATCAATATGCTACAGAACTAGTAACGCATGATTCTACGAACTCTAAAATGAACATGTGTCTACAGTTGCACTTCAAATAATAATGAACCTACTAGGCATACATGTGGTTTTTGACTATATAAAGTTAGAAAAAAACCTTGCAAACTACTTGACGAAGGATTTGTCTAGAACATTGACCCTAGAATCATTGAAGGAGATAGAGTTAAGCCCATAAGTCACCAGTAGTGGCAACCCAACTGAGTTTGCCTACAGATCCCAAGAAACTGATTCAATGGGTACAAAACAACTGAACTTAGGTGACTAATATAGAACACTAACCCTGAGATTAAATTCTCATAAATTAATGCCTAAGCGATTGTACAAAGTTTTACAAAGATACTCTATCCCAATGATGATAGTGTTACAGAGTGATATGGTTAGGAAGAGTTTAGAACTCATAATAGGTCCAAGCAGAATTATGCAGGGTTAAAACCAATCATTTGATCGATTATAGTAGTACATTCGATCCACTCCACCTAACACCGAGACATTTCTCCCCACAACACATTTGATACATCATTTCAAACGGTTCAAACGACTTTCAGGGAGGCATTGGTAATCGATCCCAGAAGGACCAAGTGTACTACTGTAATCAATCATACTTTCAGTCAACAATATCTAATAGGATAAATTTCATAGACACCATCTAGACTATAAAGGGTATATATTGAAGCCATCTAGACTTTTTTGTGACAATTTACCACCCAGACTTTACAACAGGTGCCAAATGACCACCTTCGTCCACATTTTCATCCTAATCTATCAATTTCGACCACGTGCCGCTCACCTAACTAATTTTTTGGACTGTTTAAAGGGTCAAAATAGTCAATTAAATGTTTCTCTCCTCCTTAGCTTGACTCGATTCTCTCCTTACTTTGGATGAGAATTTTTTCCACCAAAACTTTTTTCTATACGCAAGAGAAATGACACTTAAGAGAAGGAAAACCATAAAGTAAGCGTCACATGGTTGAGCCTGACTGAATGGGATGAAAATGTGGACGGAGGTGGTCAATTGGCACCACTCGTAAAGTTTAGATGGCAAATTGTCATAAAAATAAAAGTTTGGGTGGCTGGTTGCACAATCCCTATAGTATAGTTCGTGTTTATCCAATTTATCCTATCTAATATGTATGAATATTCTAGAAATGGTTTTGTATTAATTCCAAACTAATTAGGAGATTAAGTAGGCCCCCAATCCATTGTGGGCTTTAATTGCAAGCTAGTGCAGTTGTTGACCCAATGTGTTTAGGTTGGACTTAAAATCTTATTTAAGCCAATTTTTCAAAATCAAAACTTGATCGCTCATACTTGGTTGGACACACCCTATTTTGTGTGACCTATATATTAGACTCTACAACAAAATTGCAATGGATTCATGTCGTAGTTAAATTAGACTAGACCCACAACAATCCAGTCGGATATCCGATCGGACATTCTTCGGCTTTTCCGATTCAAACTAACATTTGGATTATTAATAGTAGCGTGCCATAAATGTCCACGTATTTAGCGAGGAGGATGCTTGATCCTAATAGAACATTTCCATCTTTTGTTACTATACAATTCAGTCTCTCCATGGAACAACATCCCAACTTGGATGATGTACATGGATCGCAATGTCAAGTCCAATTAATCAATATAGTTTTACCAAAATGATATTTGGTCTGTCCTGGAGGGTGACCGTGCTGGCCCACGTCCGCATGGCAGTCAGGCACTGGCCCCTGCTAGCACAGGCCCACCCCGGACCGGGAGCCAATGGCGACGCGGCACATGGCCGCAGGCCGGTGCGAACACCACCAACGGCAGGCAAAATAGCAGCGTTCCATTATATGTGTATCTCCATCTACTGTTCAATATTCATCGGAACAAATAATAACAGTGTTCTTAATTTTCAGAATGATTTAATAAATGTAGCATCATCATCAGATCAGTTGTTATATCTAGAGGTGAGCGTTTGATTTATCCGGTTTAAACCAAATCGAAATAGTCAAAACCGAATAAACCAAAATTCTAAAATTCAAAACCGAACCGAATTAACCAAAATGAAAATCGAGCGAACCATTGTTCCGTCTATTCGGTTAGTTTGGTTGGACTATTTCTATTATTTAACGAGACGGACACAAAGTTGAAATCATTCTTAAATTATATTAAAAATTATAATTTTTATACACACATTTGATGAATTTTAAAATTTTACACAAAATTGGACTAGTTGTTAAATTAACAATAATAGACTTCAAAATATATACATAGAATTATTGTTTTCAAAATTTAAACATTTTAATCACAAAGCATAGAATTGAGAGTAATTATATAATTGTATAATTATTATTCGGCTTTTGATTTTGGACCAAAATTAAAACCGAATAAAAAATTTATTATTTTTAAAACTAAAATTGAACTGATTTTTTTGTTTTTGAAACCGAACCAAATGTCTTATTCGCTTCGATTCAGTTTAATTGGATTTGCAAAACCGAATAATGATCACTCCTAGTTGTCTCTAGGAATTAGAAATATCAACTTGTTTACTGTAATTTTGAGTATTTCTAAAAATAATCAGCGTATTCGAAAGTAAAGCATTTCAAATTTTAGTTTCATCTTTGTTGGATTCTGGTTTCCGTATATGTGGACAAACAATATGCTGCATCTAAAGTTGCTCTATCTTCTATGACGATGTCATACCACAAACTAATGACTTCTTCCGATTGAGATGACTACATTGTTTGGGTTTATTATTAATTTGTATGTTGTCGATATCGTTAGTGATGTTGAACCCAGATTCTATATATCGTCATGAAAACAAAAGGTCACTAATCTAACAACCGTCCAGAGAATATAATTTTCACTGATAACAATATCAGAAAGTGACGGCATTCATACTATGGTCCTTGCGGAATGTCGTATTGTTGTCACCAATCTAATTACGAAAATCCAAAGAAAATACCTATATAAGCAAGGAACAATTGTTTTGGACAGACATATTCGTAGTGCACATTCACTGTATGTTTTATAAAATTTATAAAAGAAATGAATGGCCACTATAAATATTTTTGAAGTATGAATAGTTTATGTAATAATCATACAATATAGAATTCGGTGTATTTATTTCGAACTTGAATGATGTTGTCATGTATCAATTAAAAATATTTTTTACTACAAGGTAAAAATAATTAACAATAATAATTTTAGGTTGATAAATAGTCATTTTTGAGTAAAATAGTAAAAATTATTCAAGGTTTAAGGTGTGAACAAAGAAGGGTAAAGTGCATATAAACTCCCCTTAGATGTTAGGAAAATACAATTAAAGACACCTTGATTTGAAAAAATCCAATACGTTTCAATTACACTTAAATGACCCCCTAATCAGAATTTTATGTTAACCGGTGTTAAGTTGAGGCTGTGATGACCAATTTACCCCTAGATATAACCGATCATTACAGTGGATTGTTCATTTCCTTTCTCAAATCTGTCTCTCTCTCTCTCTCTCTCTCTCTCTCTCTCTCTCGTTCTCAAATCTCGCTCTCCCGTTCCCAAATCCAAACCCTAAATCTTCCTCCAAAATGATTCTATTTCTTCTCAAAACCTAAATCTTACTTTTCCAAACCCTAAATTCTTTCTTCCCGACACCTGAATCCTCTTCCCCGTCCACAAAACCTAATTTTGTTCGTCTCAAAACCTAGAATCCTTCCCCGATGATCTAATTTTCCATATTTCATACTGCTATTGGTCGATTTGAGTGGAGATTCTGTGCAACAAGGATTTATTAGTGGAATTCTCGAACTGGTACATTCAAAAATTCTACTTCTCTGAAATTTCTTACACTTCTGAGCGTAGTGGTCCCAATTAATGAATTAAATTTGTTAATCTTTTGAGAAAAATGCTCCCAAATAATGAATTATAATTTTTTGATTCATATATGATGTCTGTACGAGTGGGAATTTGTTAATTTTTTTTTTGTCTGTATATTGTTGTTGAGCTGTTTGTTGTTTGTAGTCTATTAAACAATTATGTATATTGTTGTTTGTAGTCTATTATAGGGGCATGTATACAGTTTCTTGTTTGTACATAGGGAATTGTCTATGATATTGCTGTTTTTATATTAAATTGGTTGTTTGTGCATATGAATTTGACTATGATATTATTGTTTTTATATTAAATTAGTTGCCTGTTTGTATATGTCTAAACATAGGGGATGTGATATGCTTGTACATAAGAAATTGTCTTTTATTTGTTTTATATTTATTGTTGTTTGTGTGTGTATGTGTAGAGGGATTATTATGATGGAAACAAAGTATGTTGTTCATTTGTTTTTTGGGGGTATTTTCATGAAGATGACAAATATGTTGGGGGCATAGTATTAGAACTTAAAGGATGTGTGGATAGAGATGAGATGTGTTGGTTTGACCTTGATGGGTTATGTGCAGCTGCTGGGGTACAGGATGCATGTGAAATTTACTATTATGACCCAGTAGATGGAAGTAAGACTTAGATATTGGGTGACAATGATATATTGAGCTTCCTTGAAAAGTTTACAAGTCTTTGTCTTATCAAGTTTTATGTATTGGGGAAGCTTGTTGAGTCGCTCATTGACTATGGTGAATATATTGACATTACTGAGTCTACAACAACCAAGATGCTCTGTGGTCCTCCTGAAGACGCTGATGAGATTGATGTGCAGTTGGGTGATGAATTTTGGGCCAGTATTGACTTGACTGGGCCTGCTCAACCTGATGAAGATGTGGAGTTAGGATCTGGGCCTCTTCAACATGTAGAAGATGAAGGACATGTAGAAGATGAAGGGCATGTGGAGAATGAAGGACATTTGGAGAATGATGGCCATGTGAAGAAAGAAAGAAATGTGGAGAATGAAACAACTGTAGAGAATGGATAATCTGTGGAGAATGAAAGAACTATAGAGAATGAAGAATTTGTGGAAGATACAGAAGCAGCTGATGTTGACTATAGTACTTTTGTCCCCCATGAAGACATTGACTGAATATGCTCCCAGTGATGAGTTGGGTAGTGTACACTCCTGAAAATATAGTTTTGATGATGAGAATGAAGAGACTACTCATACAGATCCTATGGTGACTCAAAAAAGGTTGGTGAGGGATAAAAATGTGTCTCTTCATGTAAGGCAGAGGTTTCACATGAAAAATTTAGGAGTGCATTGAGGTTCCATGACATAAAGAATTAAGTACAATATCAAGTTGATATACAATAAAACGAAGAGGGTCGCAGCTAGATGTGCAAATGATGCTTGTGAGTGGAGGATTCATGGGAGTGTTTTTGGTGCTAATAGGAATTTTGTATTGAAAAAGTATGTGTCATGTAATGCCCCGCTCCGCTCGGTGCATTATGATGAGTCGTTGACTCGAAGAGTTGCGTTGACCAGATGAAGTATCGATGCAAATCGATGCTAGAGTTACGTTGGCCAAAGGTAAGCTTTGAGTCGGTTGGAATCTATGAATCGAATCGATGCAAAGGATAAGTTCCGTTGAGCAAGTACTAATGTTGGTTGATCTGGTGTGCAGGCTATGCCTTTATGCTGGATTACGGATCGTGGTATGGGCACGATAGGCCAAATCAATCGAGTACTTCAAAGGAATGGCTAAGTTCGGGAGTTAGCTATACGATCGAGTTATAGAAGCGAGACACTTCAACTCAGCGAAACGGCAAGGCGTATCGGCTTAAGGTGGGCGGGTTCTTGACTCTCTCTTCCTATTCCATCACGTCTAATAAAATATGTTATGGAATACGTAAGATGTTATCGAGTTAGCGAGCGTGGCTCAGCGATGAAAGATCTAAATATGCGTTGAACACTAAGATAGAACATTGAACAATCGAACAATTGAAGCGACGTACATCAAGTGTACGAGTCGCGGTAGGGCAATGATGGAAGAACATTGAAAGACGATATTGAGATGTGCATCGTGTGCACGGCTCCGAGAACATTAAACACTAGGCGTAGAACATTGATTACGGTGCTGAACGTGCCCGGGCACTTATGTTACGAAAAAACTAAGTAATTACGAAATTATGCTATGAGAATAACTTACGAATGGTACGCGTTAAATACAAGTACGAGATGTCTAAGCCATTGGGTATCGTGCATCAATATGGATGTGTTGGGGCATAACGCAGATGGAGCTCCCTATATGAATGGTGGATTATGTTTATGAGACGCGAATATGTTTATGGCACGGGAAACGGTTTATGGCACGGGAAACCGTTTATGGATCGAGACTATGTTTATGAAACGGAGGATTTAGTTGGAATGTTATGTGTGTTTGCTATGGCACGTATTGTATGGTCAATGGACTCGGATTGCCCGTGCACGAGTGCGGCTTCCCTCGGACGGTTACGACCAGGGCACCGGGACCGTTCGGCCTAGGAGGGAATTATGTGTGGTATTTATGGTGCACAACATTCGAAAGGATTGCGACCGTCCAGTGCTGTGATAAGCTATGATATTCGTAAGTTTGGGATCCTTCGGATACTGGGCTAGCAACCCGTATCGAAGCGATTGTAGGCTTACACATAAGAGATGCCAAGTCCATTACGATGCGAAATACTGTGACCTTCATATAGATAGGGCCGGTGGGCTGAGATGAGAGTTGGACGCAGGCGCAGGGCCTGCGACCCTTATGCATTGTCTAAGTTTATGATTGGAATGTTGCGTGAATTATATGGTTTCATACGTAAGTTCTAACCAGTGCAGGCTAAGGAAAATGGGACGGAGATGAGCACGAACACTATGTTTACGTTCATATTATGGCTAACTGTATCTGCTGCAGATACACGGCATGGGACACATTTATGATAATGTGCTATGTTTAAGTATTGTAATGAAACTGATCCTAAGGCTAAGTAGAAAGATCACCAATAATGATGCATGTTCTACTAAATAATTTAGTGTTTGGTATGGGTACGAGCGGGTCTTGATCAGTACGAAGCAAGGACGAAAGCACTAATCCCCCACTAGTTTATGTGCAGGCTCAGGTTATGATCGGCTCGGGGTGGAGCTTGGCTTGGACGTGCCGAGGCATGGAGTCCTTGGCGTTCAAGAGGAGCTACCGCATATGCGTTCGGACTTGCGACATGGAGATGTTCGGCCGAAGACTACTTGGTGGCTATAAAGAGGCATAATGTATAGGACAATAAAATCCTTTGTGAGCTAGAGAGATCATGAGCGTTGTAGCCAATTGGCCTATTAAGTTAGGCTATTCAGAGCCTTTGTAATCTTCAGTTCAAAATTAATAAAAGGGATTCTTACGTTTTACTTTGTTTTCTTCTGCTGCTTATGTTATCGATTTGGGATAGTTCTGTGAACCTGTTATCTTGCCTTGCACGAGCGCAACTCCAGGCTCGTGCGGCATCATGCCCCAGCGAGGACGATGATTCGGGTGAAATCTAGCGAGGACGAGCGATTTTCCGGATCGGAGCGTGACAAGTTGGTATCAGAGCGGTTCCATCCTTTGGACCGTGCATGAATCTCTTGACCCTCAGTTGCTTCGCTATCGAATTCAGTTGACTCTAAGTTGTTTCCGCAACCGTATGGCTCATGGATCTGCTCGATGCTACACTGGATGTTCCATACAATAAGTCTATATTAAGTGCGTACGTCGGTCACAAGTATGTCGTGACTATTACGCTATCTCCGGGTGCCACCGGAGAGTGTTGGTTGCATGAAGTGCAACGAGTTATGGGATGTTGGTTGTACGAAGTGCAACGAGTTATGTAATGCTGGTCGCATGAAGTGCAACGAATATGGTGATGTTGGTTGCATGAAGTGCAACGATATGTGTTATTGGTTGCATGAAGTGCAATGATATGTGTTGTTGGTCACACAAAGTACGAGGAGTTATGTGTTGTTGGTCGCACGAAGTACGAAGAGTTATGTGTTGTTGTCGTACGAAGTGCGAAGAGATACGTGTTGTTGGTTGCACGAAGTACAACGAATCGAGATATGAGGGAATACCTATTATGTGGCTATGCGAGTGATTACGTGTTATCGGTTGCACGGAGTGCAGCAAGTCGTAGATCGTTCGTTGCATCGGTACAGTGAGTCGATATGGTATGATGCGTGTTGTATGGCTATGCGGATGGATAGCGATATGTTGTGCGAGATTGAGAAATGACCTTAAGCATCGAGAATGAGTTATTGCACGAGTTGCAACGAGTGAGATTGGAGTCGAGTCGGACTCTAAGTCGAGTTGGAGTAGGCGAATGTGTATGTTGGCCATATTTCGCGTTGAGATTTGAATAAGCGAATGTTGTGGGTGTGATCGAGATGATCGCCATGGCACGGTTAGATTTGAATGAATATCGAACTTGAGCGAACGATAGGGCATGTTGGTTCAGTTGTTGTGCCAACTCGAGTAAGAAGAACGCTAGAGCTGGGATCGAAAAGATCGCCATACGGGATAGTTGATTGAGAATAGATGTCGGACCTATGCGGAATGTGATGCCGAGTAATGACTCGATTTTGAGTGGTATATGCAATACAAATTATGCGAACAAGTGTAGTGAAGTATTATATCAATAACGATAGGCTCGATCCTGAGTGGTATATGGAATACAACTTAGCGATAGCTATGTTAAGCCGTTTGGTGACTTGCGATAGGTTTCGTCGAGACGATTTTGTTGTTACGATATGTTGTCCTCAACGGACGAAGTAGTACCGAGACTTGAGTGGGAATGACTTGGGAGAAGTCGATGCAAGTATGCCTTGATGAATTAAGTTGAGCGATTATGCGTGAAGTCGTGCCTATGGATGATACGTCAGACGAGGATTCGTTAAGTATAAGTTGAACGATAGGCCGACCATAGCGAATGAATGTTACGATGAGGAAATAGTCGACCCGGTCGAATGTATGTTGAGTTAGTATGAAGACTTATTCGGGAACGTGTCGAGTAAGTACGGAGAAATCGTGCGAACGAATTTGGGTTAGAGCGATGAGTCGATAGCACGATTGGAAGTACGAGTTAGGGATATGAGAATGAATATGTGAATTGGAAACTATGTCATGAAGATGATAGATAATTACAACAAAATGAATCTTGATGTGTGCAAGACTTGATTCGTATTCGAGTTCAGATAACGGCAGTGATTGCAACGAATTTAAGCTTATGAGAAAGGAAGATGTTCAAGTTATGCATATTGACGATGGTATTGAGGTGTATCAAAGACGATATGCAATAACTCGGGGATACTCTGATCGATTGAACGAAAATTATGTTGAGCATTGTTGTTAGATGAATAAGATGCAAGTTAAGTTGATGGCAGTTTGATGATAACGGTAGGAACGCTTCGGCGAATTTGAGAGTGAATGGATATTGCTTGGATGAAATCGAAAGTGTCTGGATTAATTCGTGGATAACCACTATGTTGACATTCTTGTCTTATGCGAGTGCAACTCCAGCATCGTGCATGCGTCACACCAAATTAGGGCGATCATTCTGCGTGAGCGCTGGTGTGGTGATTCATCCAGCGGGGATGATCGAACTTGCAAGGCGTGGCAAAATCGAATTTGACTTGTGGTTTCATACGAAAATTGTTCGAGGATGGTTTGATGAGTATGGAATGCGTCGGACTATAATCACGAATAGGTGAACTCGGATCTGAGGCGAGTAGATGTCATATGACTGGCAAGGATAGTCGACGGTAATATATACGTGATTCGAGAAGTAACAGCGCGCAAGCACATGAGTCATTCGAGTAGCAACGGCGCATCAGTTGCGCGGGAGTAGATAAATTATGGATAGGTATGTCAGATTGGATGAAGTCGCATAGGAATTATCGGGAATTGATTTGGATCCGCGATAGGATATAGCATGGTTCGTTGTAACTGTCCCTCGTTGATGATCTTCAATTATCGAGCGTAGTTTCGGGGCAGATGATCCTAGAAGACTTGACCGCCAAATCAAGTGAATGTTGAAGTCCCATAGGATGACCCTGAAGAAGTCGCGTAAGAAATTGTATCGAGGAGGAGGAATGATGTAGTGCATGTTGAGGATAAGTCTAAGCGAGTGAGTATCGTGTCTCGAAAGTTAGCGAGTACTAGAATCGATATGGTTAAGAAAAGTTATATTGGATCGAATAGATGTCGAGGAACGTGCTTAGCGTAGTGACGCGGTAAGGCGATTGCAAGAATTCTGCAATGTGCGAGAGCGACGAATAATAGAATGACCCTAAGAGTTGTGTCATAGATCGATTTGAGTAAAAGTTTGTCTATGTGTGTTGAGCGCACAATTTAAGTTATGGAACGAAATAGTCAGGATTGATTTGAAATTGAGTAAAGGATTCGTACTCGATCGAGAATCGGAGATGAGCGTATCGTAAGAGACCTTGGGTCGGAAAGATTGTTGCCTTTGAGCATCGTAGACTAAAGTTGACCTCTTGTGTCGGGAGAGATTAAGCACGATGTCTGGATAGGTTACCTAGCGGGGGTAGCTCCAGACGCAATGCGTGGATAGAGCGAGAACGTGAATCATATATGGATAGTCGTGTGCGAGACTTAGTGTGAATGGTAGGCAAAGGAAATTGAGACATGTGGACTTAGTCCATGTCGTTAAGGCCAAGTGTTATGAATGATTGGATGAAAGACTTGAGTTATGTAAGAGATAGAAAAATGGTTGGGCGAATAGGCATTACAGAGGATTATTGCAATCGGATGCACAATGACTTAATATAATACGAGTGTTAGATGGCCGTCGGGAAACTTATAAGATCGAAGTTACGGGTTTGAATCAGGTTATGTGCAGAGATGTATGGCAGAGGATCGCATGTTATGGGATGATGCATACGAGAAGTATTTGGAAATAGGTGCCGAGATATGACTAAGTCGAGTACGGACGGATTGGTGCTTGAGATTTAAGTTGAGTTTGTTAGTTGTCCCGATATCCTACAACTGAGCTTGGCTGAAATGCATATATTGGTGGGACGCTTAAAATATAGGTATGATACAAACTAAGTTGTATGATTCCAATGATAATAGCACGAGATCGTGAAGCGATGTATGCGAGGTACTGGATTAAGTGTTGGTTTCGGTTCGAGGATGAACCTGATTTTGAGTGGTATATTATGTAATGCCCCGCTCCGCTCGGTGCATTATGATGAGTCGTTGACTCGAAGAGTTGCGTTGATCCGATGAAGTATCGATGCGAATCGATGCGAGAGTTACGTTGGCCAAAGGTAAGCTTTGAGTCGGTTGGAATCTATGAATCGAATCGATACAAAGGATAAGTTCCGTTGAGCAAGTGCTAATGTTGGTTGATCTGGTGTGCAGGCTATGCCTTTATGCTGGATTACGGATCGTGGTATAGGCACGATAGGCCAAATCAACCGAGTAGTTCAAAGGAATGGCTATGTCCGGGAGTTAGCTATGCGATCGAGTTATGGAAGCGAGACGGTTCATCTCAGCGAAACGGCAAAGCGTATCGGCTTAAGGTGGGTGGGTTCTTGACTCTCTCTCCCTATTCCTTCATGTCTAATAAAATATGTTATGGAATGCGTAAGATGTTATTGAGTTATCAAGCGTGGCTCGGCGATGAAAGATCTAAATATGCGTTGAACACTAAGATAGAACATTGAACAATCGAACAATTGAAGTGACGTGCGTCAAGTGTACGAGTCGCGGTAGGGTAATGATGGTAGAACATTGAAAGACGATATTGAGATGTGCATCGTGTACACGGCTTCGAGAACATTGAACACTAGGCATAGAACATTGATTACGGTACTGAGCATGCCCTCGGGCACTTATGTTACGAAAAGACTAAGTAATTACGAAATTATGCTATGAGAATAACTTACAAATGGTATGCGTTGAATACAAGTACGAGATGTCTAAGCCATTGGGCACCGTGCATCAATATGGATGTGTTGGGGCATAACGTCGACGGAGCTCCCCATATGAGTGGTGGATTATGTTTATGAGACGCGAATATGTTTATGGCACGGGAAACCGTTTATGGCATGGGAAACCGTTTATGGCACGGGAAACCGTTTATGGATCGAGACTATGTTTATGAAACAGAGGATTTGGTTGGAATATTATGTGTGTTTGCTTTGGCACGTATTATATGGTCAATGGACTCGGATTGCCCGTGCGCGGGTACGGCTTCCCTCGGACAGTTACGACCGGGGCACCGGGACCATTCGGCCTAGGAGAGAATTATGTGTGGAATTTATGGTGCACAACATTCGGACGGATTGTGACCGTCCAGTGCTGTGATAAGCTATAATATCCATAAGTTTGGGATCCTTCGGATACTGGGATAGCAACACGTATCGAAGCGATTGTAGGCTTACACATAAGAGATGCCAAGTCCATTACGGTACGAAACACCGTGACCTTCATATAGATAGGACCGGTGGGCTGAGATGAGTGTTGGGCACAGGCACAGGCGCAGGGCCTACGACCCTTATGCATTGTCTAAGTTTATGATTGGAATGTTGCGTGAATTATATGGTTTCATACGTAAGTTCTAACCAGTACAGGCTAAGGAAAATGGGACGGAGATGAGCACGAACACTATGTTTACGTTCATATTATGGCTAACCCTATCTGCTGCAGAAACACGACATGGGACACATTTATGATAATGTGCTATGTTTAAGTATTGCTATAAAACTGATCCTAAGGCTAAGTAGAAAGATCACCAATAATGATGCATGTTCCACTAAATGATTTAGTGTTTGGTATGGGTACGAGCGGGTCTTGATCAGTGCGAAGCGAGGACAAAATCACTAATCCCCCACTAGTTTATGTGCAGGCTCAGGTTATGATCGGCTCGGGGCGGAGCTTGGCATGGACGTGCCGAGACATGGAGTCCTTGGCATTCAAGAGGAGCTACCGCATATGCGTTCGGACTTACAACATGGAGATGTTCGGCCGAAGACTACTTTGTGGCTATAAAGAGGCATAATGTATAGGACAATGAAATCCTTTGTGAGCTAGAGAGATCATGAGCGTTGTAGCCAATTGCCCTATTAAGTTGGGCTATTCAGAGCCTTTGTAATCTTCAGTTCAAAATCAATAAAAGAGATTCTTACATTTTACTTTGTTTTCTTCCGCTGCTTATGTTATCGATTTGAGATAGTTCTATGTGAACCTGTTATCTTGCCTTGCACGAGCGCAACTCCAGGCTCGTGCGGCATTACGCCCCAGCGAGGACGATGATTTGGGTGAAATCTAGCGAGGATGAACGATTTCCCGGATTGGGGCATGACATGTCTGACCATTCAAGAGACTGTGTTGAGGTGGACAACAATAGACAAGCTAGTGCTGCATGGCTTGCAAAAAGATATATGCACAGGTTCAGAAATGATCCAGACTGGAAGTATGCTGGGTTTAGAACTCATATTGCAGAAGATTTGGAGATTGTCTGTTCAAGACACAAAATTGCAAGGACAAAGAAGAAAGCATTAGAGTTGATTGATGAGCATGCCCAAGAATAATATGCTTACATCAGGGAGTATGCTATGCTAGTGATGACTACTAATCCTGGGAGTGTTGTTAGGGTCAAAGATGAAGTAGAGGCAGATAGAAAGTCACCAGATTTGTAAGGGTGTTCTACACTTTGATGTCTGTGATAAAGGATCTTAAAGAAGGTTGCAGACCATTCGTTGGTCTAGATGGGTATTTTCTGAAGACTGGGTACAAAGGGCAACTTCTTAGTGCAATGGGAAGGGATGGTAACAACAATTTTTCCCTATTGCTTGGGCTGTTGTGGAGATAGAAAATAAAGAAACTTGGAACTGGTTCATAGATCAACTATTGGATGCACTTGGTATGGATGAAAATGCAATCACATGAATTTCTGATAGACAAAAAGGCCTGTTGGATGTGTTTCAAAATCTTCTTCCTAATGCAGAGCATAGATTTTGTGTTAGGCACATATATTACAATTTCAAGAAAAAAACATCCAGGGTCGAAGCTGAAATATCTTCTATGGGAAGCTTCAGAGGCATACACAATAGTTGATTATGAGAAATGAATGAACAAGATCATGAAAGTAAGCAAGGAAGCTTATGAATGGTTAGATAAACTTCCTCCAGGATAGTGGTCAAAGCATGGGTTCTCAACCAATTCTAAGTGTGATCTCTCAAGCAATAATATGTGTGAATCATGAAATAAACACATATTGAAAGCAAAGGACAAGCCTATTTTTTGTCTTCTGGAAACTATAAGAAGAATGCTCATGGTAAGGTTCCATGAGAAGAGACAAAGAATGGGAGCTCATGATGGGCTCATTGTTCCTAAAGTAATAAAAAAGCTGGAAGATGTCTAAGAGGGTGTCAAAAAGTGTGTTGTTATTACTTCTGGATTCAATAAGTTTGAAGTGAGTCAAAAAGGACTTAATGAGGCAGTGGACTTGGAAGCAAAGACTTGTAGTTGTAGAGAATGGCAACTCACAGATATTCCTTGTGAGCATGCAACTGCTTGTATTAAGAAGAAGAGATACTCAATTGAAGACTATGTAGATAAGTACTACCACAAGTCTACCTACTTGAAGGCTTATGCAGAGGTAATCAATCATCTTTCAATGAGGAATCTAAGACAGCTTCAAAATGTTGTACCTATGATACCTCATGTGGTCCATATCCAAACTGGAAGAAGGCAAAAGAAGAGAAAGAAACAAGCTGATAAAATTATGTCTAAGAAGGAAGCTAAAAAAGTCACGACTAGACCACTATCACATGTGGTAAGTGCAAGCAGCTAGGACATAACTCAAGAGCATGCCCAAATCCTTTTAAGGAGAAGGTAGCAGTGCCAAAAGGTAAACCTGCAGGTAGGCCAAAGCTCTCCAAGTTAACTCTGCATGCGTGTCATGGTAATCCAACACCTCATTTTGAAGGAAATGTCAACCATAATTATGAAAGTTTTGCAAGGAGAGAGAGTTTTACATCCAAAAGGTTAGTTCTGATACATGGCTTTTTAATTATTTGTTACTCATTTTAAAATTTGGCATTTTAATTATTTGTTACTCATCTTTTCATAGGTTGTAGACAAGTAAAAGGTCTTTATCATTTTGGTGACCCATTTGTGAAAGTTGGCAATGATGAATTGGAGTTATGTGAATATAAGGATCTATGGGATGCTACTTGTTGCTATAACTGGGAGCAACTGATGTATTTTGTGGAGCAACTGATGACTATTGTAACAACCAATTTTCCAGATCAGGGTAATTTTGAAATTTTGTAATTATAATTATTAATTATTGATATTTATTTCACATTATGATTTTTGGTGATTTTTAATAATTTTTAAACTATTTTAAAAACTGCTTTAAGTCATGACTTGTGATTTTGGTGTGCTACCAGTAAAACCCTAGAGACTGCATTACCTAGAGCCTATCCATGTCATTAGGATATTTTAATTATCATTTTTAGCCTAGGGGTATTTTGGTCATTTTGACTTATTTGAATTATTTCATGATTTATTGCATTGGTGATTGTTAATTTTGACTTTTGACTAGCTGTGACTTAAGAGACTAACCTAGAAGCTAACCCTAGTTATGGTTACTTGGTAGACAATGGTGTGACCCTAGTCTAACTTAAGTTAACCTCATCCTAGCCATTAGAATCTAGTTTTCAAATAGGAGGAATAGAATAGGTGCATTAATTTCATGACATGATTTTAATTCCATGACTAGTGCAATTAGGCCCATGACTTAAGTCCAAACCCCAACAAGCCCACCCATGGCAGCCAACCTAGGGTTTCTCACCCCTATTTAATGCCTCTTCCATTTGTTCTTGCCTCTTTTATTAATTTTCCAAGTTTCGAAGAAAGAGGTAAAGAGCCATTCTCCCTAATCCTTAACTTTTTCATTTCAACTCCTTTTTAACCCTAGTCTTTTGCATTAGGACCTAATTATTGTTTATTTACTGTTGGTGGAGAGTAATCCCAGATTTAGAGCAATTTGGGGATCCGAGCTAGCAAGGAGGAACACTTCATTTTGGGGCTTTTTCTTGCTATTTGCACATATAGGTAAAACCCTTTAAATTGATTTAAATTTTGGTTTTCTTTGCATTTAGGGCTAGATCTAGGAGTCCCCTAAGTTTCCTCAAAATTTGGGTGGAATTCGTGTCCGTTTGGTGTCCGTATCGGACACGTGTCATAAGTGTTGTGTAGGTGTTTGATTAAATGCCACTTAGGAATGAATCTTCATATTTTGCTAAACTAATTATATGAGTTGGTAGATCTAAATGTGTATATGAACTTTTGTGAAGAATGAGTCGTGTTTGGTGTCGATTTCGTATCGTAAATTGTGCTGGACACGCAGCACGGGGGCTCGGTCGGGTGCCCTGCTGTCCGTGTCCGATTTCTCTTAGGATACGACACTTCATGACACCAAAATTGGTGTGTACATGGCCCTAGTGACTGACAGGACTCCCACAAAATTTCGTGGGTCCTCGTTAAGTGTGCACGGAGAAATCGTCGATGTACTGGGTTTACACTGGCACGTGCGAACCCGTTTTTGCGCTTTGATACGCGCTGATTGACACGACACGACACACGTTAGACACGATACAGACACCTAGACATGTTCCCCTATCCTTGGCGAACCTAGGGATACGTCCACATGGCAGGAAGTGACACGAGTCATGTCCACGAGTCGACTGTATCGCAGCACGATGCAGTCTGTGCATGCAATGTGTCTGTGCGTGTTTCATGACTTGGACACGCCGTGTCCTGTCGTGGAGACACGTGGGGACTCGTATGGACCTTGGACACGTGTACGACTCTATACTAAACTATTTTGTATGTATTTTATTGTATTTTCAAAATTGGAATTGAGGTTTCATATTCTCTGATACTCAGTTTTACTGAGTGCATATTTTCAAGTCCTAATTCATTTTAATTTCTTTAAAATGTAAATTTATATGTATATATGTATGTTGATGTAACTGTGATATTGATTTACATGTCTTTTGCACTGTGGTATGGTTTAATTGGGGTTTGGGTTTTCGAAAATCAATATTTGGAAATTTCATAGATACTTGGGGACAAATTCCTATTCTGATACTTCTTGGTTGCATAAACTGATTTCATTGCCGAGTATTGGTAAGTTGAAATTAATTTACTTGAACCTAGAGCTGAGGAATGGGTTTGATTGGTAAATACTTGACCTTGATTTACATATTTAAACTGAGATCAACACCCTTAGCATGTTCCTGGGAACTATTCATTGAATTTCCAGCCACATACTCCACACACACATTTAAGTTCCTGATACATGAGTTCTTTCTCAAAATGTATAATGATTCAAAATTTTACTGAATTGGATGTTTTGATTTCCATACTAATCCAGTTACTCCTATATTAGATTACTGAAATGTGGGGTTTTGGTTTATGTTTAAATTTGATAATTAGATATGTTATATAAACATGTTATAAGTTGAATATATGAGGGTTGGGTTGGGTCTAAATTGTTAGGATTCATGGTTATGTAAAACTGGATTTCGAAATTGCTCAGGATTTCATGGGTTGAACTGTTCCTGCATCCCCCTTATATCAGTCACAATATTTGGTAATTCCCTATTTTTAAATTGTTTTTTTGATATGAATTTACATGTTTAAACTCATTACATGTGTATTAGATTACCTGAATAATGGGTTAAGTTTTGTGTTTGAGGAATGGAACTTCGATTTTATTTTGGATGTGTAACTGTCATTGTTTCTCTGAAACTGGTTTGGGTCATGGGCTTGTCAAACTGAGATGCAAATCTGAATATGTTCACTCACTTCATCTGTGCAGACACCTTGAACTGTCAACACACGACACTAATTTAATTTACTACACTCACATTGCCACATACACATTCATATGCATACACACATACACTCTTGTATTAACACTTTGGGCTGGGCTTTCGTTTAGCAGTAGCAGCTTTGGCTTGGCCTGGTTTTGCATTTGTATTTCAGAGCAGCAGTAGGCATGTTTACAGCTGTCTGGGCTTTGTATTGCAGCAGCAGTTGCCTTGGCTTGCCATGCCCTGGCTTTGCAGGACAGTAGGGAGCAGGCTTGGGCTTGACTTGCGTTGCATTTGTAGCTGCAGCAGGTAGCAGAGCAGTGGCATTGCAGCATGGCTTTGGGGCTGCCAGGCTAAGTATGACCTGGCCTTGCATAGCCCAGGTGGGCTTGGTGCCACACTAGGTAATAGAGTGTGGGTTTGAACCAGGGAGTGTATTGGGCAAGGCTATAGGCCTTTAGCCTAGTATCACTCATTGATTTAGGTTATGAGGTTTATAGTGTGTCCTTGAGATAGAGAGAGTTAGTTAGTATTTTGTTAGTCTCTAGTTGGTGTATAGGATAGGTTATAGGCATAGGCTAGAGGCAGTCTTGGTATTAGACTGTTAGTATTAGTTAGCATTGTAGCAAGAGGGCTACATGAGAGTTGGTTGGTGAGATGGCGTAGTGATTGTGTCATGAGGCTATGTGTGTGTGTAGGTTTGAGAGCTCACATTATTTATGATACCTATATATATGTAGACATACACATATATGATTCCTATGTATATATTCATGAATATATAGTTGATGGATATATGTGATAGATAGGTATAGGTGTGTGGTTTTGTTTGATAGGCTTGTGTATGTCCAGGGCTATACACATTGGGTATGTATAAATTGATAGGTAATATAATATAGATAAATATGGTATCCTAGGATATGTAAGTCTATGGTGTGGATCTGAGTTGTCTTTACTTAGAGTTGACTTGACAGTTAACTATCCTAGAATTGACCAAGGTTTGACCCAATAGTTCAGGATTGACTAGAGTTGACCAAAAGTCAACATTGAGTCTAAATGTGACTTGGACCTAGTTTGACCTAGACATTTGACAAGGTTTGACTTAGAGTTGACTTTGACCTAGATTGACCTAGAAATCATGTAGATTGTATTGTAAACTTTATTTACCTTGTTTTAAACACATTATAACCCATACTGCTCTATTTAGGACATTGTGACCTTGGTGCAGGCATCTGATATTACACTACTCTTTTCAGAGTAGCAGGCGAGTATATTCTCTGATAGTTCTCTCATTTATTTGTCAATTACTGTACTTCAGTTCTAGTTAGCTGTATGTGAGTTTCTGTTACAAACACGTATTTTTATTTCTGAATCCATGTATACGAGACACATACTTACTCGTCTTACCTCTATTATTCGAATCACCATACAAATCACTATTCGAACCACCTATTCGTATCTTCATTTGCTGGTTGGACTTGTATTCGTCTTATGTGTTGGATTATGGATTCATTTGTATTAGATGGGCGGGGAAATACTTGATTAGACATGTGAACATTCCCACTATTCGAACTACCCCCTATGAATAATATTTGAACGATAGCCATTCCATACCCGGCCAGGTGTGTGATGTGCTGGATTTACCCTTAGCCGTTTACATGTCTAACTAAGTATTTTAGAACACACTTGGAGAATTTATTCGAATTATTATTAGAACATCATGTGAATCACTATCCGTATCACCTTATTCGTATCACCTTATTCGATTCACCTTATTAGAACAATGATTAGAATTACATTCGACTCATCTTATATTAGACTCACATTGGGATTACACTCGACTTATATTGTACCATCTGAACTCATTATGTTACTCTAGTTCAGCTAGATCTTATTTTACAGTCTTCTTTGCTATGTTTCTCTTCTTGTTTAGTTACCTTACTTTTCTGGTACCTTAACTGCTCTTTACATTATTACTCGTATAAACTGCCATTTTCATCAATACAACTGTCTATAACTGCTTTATAGTTCTCTGTCATTTACTTGGGATTTCTTGATGAATTGTACTCGTTCCTGTCCTGACTGGACCTGTTGAAAATATTGCAGATACTTGCCCTGAGGATATTTGCCCTACTTGCCTTGGAGCAGGAGATGGCTTAGCTACCTATGGCCCCGACACTCAGGAGTGATCGGGAGACTAGCTAGTAGACTTGGTTTAGTTTTTATGTTTTAGAACTTGATTTGTAATAACTGAGATACGAGTTTGTATTTGAGTTTGTTTGAGATATTATTATTTAGTAGTTTATAGATGTTGTTGTTTAGTCTTAGTTATAAACTTCTGTGTTATCTTATCGTGCTTAGACTGTGATTGAGATTTTATTATATCTATATTTGTCCTCCGTTAGGAGTTGAGATTTGACAAGTACATTATATAATTGCGTGAGTTGTTGATTAGATAGTAACCTAGGACATCGTTCTACCACCGACACTGCGGCGTAGGCTGGACGTACTCACTTCTCGTGCCCCTACACAGGGTGCCGGTCGTGACACGTTTTTAGTGGTGGCCCATGCAGGTCGAGAGTCACATTTATGCGATATCATGGTAGTACGGCGACTTAGTTGTACTGCTGCGAGCCTGCGATAGGATTGAGAGATAGGCTTTAACGGAGAGGTACTCAATCACAGTTAGGAAAAATTCTACTTCAATTAATGCCATCTATACATCTTGCTGATTTGTCTTCCTTAAAAATTTATTGTCCTCCTTTGATTTATCGCTTCTATCTTAGTATTGATTTCTTGTTTGATTTGTCTCCAAGATGGTCGAGACTAGATCCCATCACTCCGGACCGGGGGACACTGCTGAGAGGTCTGCTATCTCTCGTCTTGTACAGCCAGCCCCCGATACCGTGGCACCAGTTCAGCCACCAGGGGTAGGTGTTTCAGCTGCCCTTAGAGAAGCCCCTCCACCAGTGCACAGACAGAGCCCGGTGATTCCGAAGATGTTCCAGCAGCAGCCGCCTTCAGGATCCGTTGACGTAGTTCAGTTGTTCGTATTCTTTCGGCAGTTCATGGAGGGCCAGCAGCAGAAGCAGCAGAGTCAGACTGCGGAGATTAGTCGGGGCATTGATCGGGCCCTGACAGTGGTTGAGAGGGTGGTAGCCCAGCCTCCAGTAGTTCAGCACCCATATCGGCCGAAGGAGAAGGGTATCCAGGATTTTCATAAGATGCACCCGAGGGATTTTTGGGGTACAGAGGGCATCCTGTATGTCGATGAGTGGATAGAACACATGGAGGAGATATTCAGTTTGGCTGAGATCCCGACGAGACTTCAGATAGAGGAGGCAGCCAGCATGATGCAGGATCTGGCCCGCACATGGTACTAGACCGATCCGTGGGTTGGTACTACCGGACAGACTTGGGCAGCATTCAAGAAGCTGTTCAAGGAGAAGTTCTTCCCGGATGCAGCGCTAGGAGCTCTCGAGACCTAGTTCGAGGCCCTAGTCTATGGGAACCAGTCTGTGGAGGAGTATTCAAGAGAGTTCTGCCGACTGGGCAGATTTGTAGAGGGGTTGACCGAGGCGACGAAGGCCCGGAGGTTCAGAAAAAGGGCTGGTCAAGGAGGTGAAGTCCTATACCAAGAGTGCCCACAACACCACTTATGAGGAGATCCTAGTGGACGCTTTAGCAGCAGAGGATAATCTTGAGCTGAGGCTCAAGAGGGGACGGGACGCTCACGGTACCATCAGCAGCGGAGGCCAGGCCAAGAGGCCTCACGTACAGATTCAGCAGATGCAGGCAGCGGTAAGATTAGAGCAGGCACAGCATCAGCCTAGAGGACAGGACCGCAAGGTACAGCCTTGTGCTTACTGTAAGAGGGCAGGGCACGTTTGGGAGACTTGTTATAGGAGGCGGATGGTTTGTCTATTCTGTGGATCCGCTGCTCATCAGGTCAGGGATTGCCCTACTGCACCCGTATATGCCAGAGCACTAGGTCAAAGAGAGGGAGCTAGGCTACCTGTAGCGCAGTACCATGCCCAGAGGGGTGGAGCTTTTGCGATGGCAGTCGAGGAGACCGATGCTGCAAGTGATGGGTTAGAAGGTTCGTCTTCCTGTTCTTCTTCCCCACTTTCATGTGTGATTTCCATTAGTACCTGCCAGGATATTGCTTGTGATTGCTAGATAGTATAGCTACCATTTTCGAGACTGCGAAATCACGACCCGTAAGATTATGATTGCATGATTATCTCTTGACCTTGATTGTTTAGGTTTGACCTATAAGGGGTGCGATCATTTTAATTTCGAGGACGAAATTTTTCTAAGGGGGGTATGATTGTAACACCCAGTTTTCCAGATGAGGGTAATTTTGAAATTTTGTAATTATAATTATTAATTATTAATATTTATTTCATATTATGATTTTTGGTAATTTTTAATAATTTTTAAACTATTTTAAAAACTGTATTAAGTCATGACTTGTGATTTTGATGTGTTGCCAGTGAAACCCTAGAGACTGCATGACCTAGAGCCTATCCATGTCATTAGGATGTTTTAATTATCATTTTTAGCCTAGGGGTATTTTGGTCATTTTGACTTATTTGAATTATTTCATGATTTATTGCATTGGTGATTGTTAATTTTGACTTTTGACTAGCTGTGACTTAAGAGACTAACCTAGAAGCTAACCCTAGTTATGGTTACTTGGTAGACAATGGTGTAACCCTAGTCTAACTTAAGTTAACCTCATCCTAGCCATTAGAATCTAGTTTTCAAATAGGAGGAATAGAATAGGTGCATTAATTTTATGACATGATTTTAATTCCATGACTAGTGCAATTAGGCCCATGACTTAAGCCCAAACCCCCAACAAGCCCACCCATGGCAGCCAACCTAGGGTTTTCCATCCCTATTTAATGCCTCTTCCATTTGTTCTTGCCTCTTTTATTAATTTTCCAAGTTTTGAAGAAAGAGGTAAAGAGCCATTCTCCCTAATCCCTAACTTTTTCATTTCAACTCCTTTTTAACCCTAGTCTTTTGCATTAGGACCTAATCATTGTTTATTTACTGTTGGTGGAGAGTAATCCCATATTTTGAGTAATTTGGGGATCCGAGCTAGCAAGGAGGAACACTTCATTTTGGGGCTTTTTCTTACTATTTGCACATATAGGTAAAATCTTTTAAATTGATTTAAATTTCAATTTTCTTTGCATTTAGGGCTAGATCTAGGAGTCCCCTAAGTGTCCCCAAAATTTGGGTGGAATTCGTGTCCGTTTGGTGTCCGTATCGGACACGTGTCATAAGTGTTGTGTAGGTGTTTGATTAAATGCCACTTAGGAATGAATCTTCATATTTTGCTAAACTAATTATATGAGTTGGTAGATCTAAATGTGTATATGAACTTTTGTGAAGACTGAGTCGTGTTTGGTGTCGATTTCGTGTCATAAATTGTGCTGGACACGCAACACGGGGGCTCGGTCGGGTGCCCTGCTGCCCGTGTCCGATTTCTCTTAGGACACGATACTTCGTGACACCAAAATTGGTGTGTAAGTGGCCCTAGTGACTGACAGGACTCCCACAAAATTTTGTGGGTTCTCGTTCAGTGTGCACGGAGAAATCGTTGCTGCACTGGGTTTACACTGACACGTGTGAACCCATTTTTGCGCTCTGATACGCGCTGATTGACACGACACGACACACGTTAGACACGATACAGACACCTAGACATGTTCCCCTATCCTTGGCGAACCTAGGGACACGGCCACGTGGCACGAAGTGACACGAGTCGTGTCCACGAGTCGACTGTATCGCAGCACGATACAGTCTGTTCACGCAATGTGTCTGTGCGTGTTTCATGACTTGGACACGCCGTGTCCAGTCGTGGAGACACGTGGGGACTCGTGTGGACCTTGGACACGTGTACGACTCTATAGTAAACTATTTTGTATGTATTTCATTGTATTTTCAAAATTGGAATTGGGGTTTCATATTCTCTGATACTCAGTTTTACTAAGTGCATATTTTCAAATCCTAATTCATTTTATTTTCTTTAAAATATAAATTTTTATGTATATATGTATGTTGATGTAACTGTGATATTGATTTACATGTCAGTTGCACTGTGGTATGGTTTAATTGGGGTTTGGGTTTTCGAAAATCAACATTTGGAAATTTTATAGATACTTGGGGACAAATTCCTATTCTGATACTTCTTGGTTGCATAAACTGATTTCATTGCCGAGTATTGGTAATTCGAAATCAATTTACTTGAACCTGGAGCTGAAGAATGGGTTTGATTGGTAAATACTTGACCTTGATTTACATATTTAAACTGAGATCAACACCCTTAGCATGTTCCTGGGAACTATTCACTGAATTTCCAGCCACATACTCCACACACACATTTAAATTCCTGATACATGAGTTCTTTCTCAAAATGTAGAATGATTCAAAATTTTACTGAATTGGATGTTTTGATTTCCATACTAATCCAGTTACTCCTATATTAGATTACTGAAATGTGGGGTTTTGGTTTATGTTTAAATTTGATAATTAGATATGATATATATACATGTTATAAGTTGAATACATGAGGGTTGGGTTGGGTCTAAATTGTTAGGATTCATGGTTATGTAAAACTGGATTTCGAAATTGCTTAGGATTTCATGGGTTGAACTGTTCCTGCATCCCCCTTGTATCAGTCCCAATATTTGGTAATTTCCTATTTTTAAATTGTTTTCTTGATATGAATTTACATGTTTAAACTCATTACATGTGTATTAGATTACCTGAATAATGGGTTAAGTTTTGTGTTTTAGGAATGGAACTTCGATTTGATTTTGGATGTGTAACTGTCATTGTTTCCCTGAAACTGATTTGGGTCAGGGGCTTGTCAAACTGAGATGCAAATCTGAATATGTTCACTCACTTCATCTGTGCAGACACCTTGAACGGTCAACACACGACACTGATTTAATTCACTACACTCATATTGCCACGCACACATTCATATGCATACACACACATTCATATGCATACACACACACTCTTGTATTGACACTTTGGGCTGGGCTTTCGTTTAGCAGTAGCAGCTTTGGCTTGGCCTGGCTTTGCATTTGCATTTCAGAGCAGCAGCAGGCATGTTTGCAGCTGCCTGGGCTTTGCAATGCAGCAGCAGTTGCCTTGGCTTGCCATGCCTGGGCTTTGTAGAGCAGTAGAGAGTAGGCTTGGGCTTGACTTGCGTTGCATTTGTAGCTGCAGCAGGTAGCAGAGCAGTGGCATTGTTGCATGTCTTTGGGTCTACCAGGCCAAGTGTGGCCTGGCCTTGCATAACCCAGGTGGGCTTGGTGCCACACTAGGTAATAGAGTGTGGGTTTGAACCAGGAAGTTTGTTGGGCAAGGCTATAGGCCCTTAGCCTAGTATCACTCATTGATTTAGGTTATGAGGTTTATAGTGTGTCCTTGTGTCACGCCCCAGAACCAAAATACTGGAGAGCGGGGGCGGACATAGCCAGCTATGTATAATAAAATGGAATCCATCTCACTATACGGTCACGGTTGTCTAGAAATATAAGGGTTTATCTACAAGCCATCAGTCACCTAGGGTCAATAACAAGCCTAGTGTCTCAATCTCAACAAGTAATGATAGTAACAAGATATCAGATCACCAAATATACAATTGTAAGGCGTCCCAAACATTACATATCCAGATGATCATGAAGCTAGTCATACAAAATGTAAGGACTAGCAAGAGTTAAGTCATACATGATCAACCTCGAGTTGCCAATCATGTTTACAGCCCGTAGGCAGACAGAAAGTAAAGTGCATCGAGCTAACAGGTGCTCGTCGGCTAAATGCCTCAAAAGAATAATGTACAATTACAGTGGGAGAACAAAAGAAACCTACTCGTTGCCAGGATTCCCTCCAGTGGTCACCATCTGGCTGGAAAGCAGGTAGATCCTTTGTTGCTGCTCCGGTATCTGGCCATACAAAACTAGCTGGGTCAGACCCCAGAAAGAGCAAGTGCCACAAAGGAGGCTTCACTTAGGAACTAAAACCAGCAATTAGCACAAGAGTATAATTACATAATAAGAGACAGTAATCTAAGAAAAGCATGAAAAGTGAATATAAAAGACAATCTTGTACAAAATTAATAAAAGACATGACATATGGAAAAGCAAGACATGATGATATACGATGAGATAACTATGGGACTATTCAGATAACCAGGTTACAACCCGTAAACCAAACAAGGACCGGGGTTGTAACCCTTCGTCTGAACAGAACTTGGCTTCTCCCACCATTTATCGATAAGGTAAATACAGGCATTCTAGTCATGTAGCAATCTAGAACAGGATCAGGAGAAGACTAGACTGGTTAGACTCCATTCAATCATTCACGGCCAAGCAAGAACTACGGCTTGATACTTTAACTAACTAGGGTTATCACAGGCCTAGTTACTAACAAGATGCAATTAGAATTCCAAGTCCGGTTACCTGTTTGTTACTACCTGAGTGATCCCAGCAAGAAAAAGAAAAGATAGCTTGATATAGCAGACACACTGTAGTAAGATACATGTGTCCTAAGGTACCACACTCGATGGCGGGCTGGAAGTGCGCTCATCTCGACGGATAGCAACAAATCCCATGTATATATACATATAAGGCCGGGACCAAAGAGGCAACAGGTAACTGGGAAACTCTGCATGAACTATTTGATCAATCTAGTCTTTAATCCTAGCCATATTCAGTATAAATCCCTGACCATGGGAAACCAGGGATTCATGTCCTAGACATGATGCAAGACCAGACGGGTTTATTTGTACAAACACAATCACCTACGGTGTCCAGGCCATTTATCCTTGTCAAGTCGTGTTAGCCGTCGCAACAGCATTTCAAGGAATATCATGTCAGGTTTATCATGTCAAGAGTGCACCACGACGGACCACTATCATGTCAGGTTTATCATGTCAAGTGTGCACCACTATGGGTCACTGTCATGTCATGCTCAATTATCATTTCCAAACATATTAAATAAATTCGTGATTATCAAGTTCATGACAATAAGGAGTTACAAAACATGGGCAATTAATGATAAATAATAGTATACAGGCTATTGAAAAGTCATGCGGCTCAGGCATATGCGGCCAAGAAATAATCACATGCGGCTGGAAGGAGAACAGCCCATGCGGCTGGATGGAGTCAGGCGCATGCGGCTTAAGGAGGGGATGGGCTCCATGCGGCTGAGAAGGAGTTCGGGTCCATGCGGCTCAAAATGGGAGCAAGGCCATGCGGCTCAGTAAAGGGGTGAGCATATGCGGCTGGGATAAATCGGGTCATGCAGCCTGGACTCAGAAGTCCATGCGGCTCAAAATAAAGTCTTCATGCGGTTGGGGATGCAAGCCTTATGCGGCCAGACTGGTCATGAACCTATGCGGCCAGGGGATGAAGGGGGTCATGCGGCTCAGTTAGGAACCCATGCAGCCAAGATCACTGAATCCCATGTGGCCGGTCAAGGAGGGTGGGCCTTATGCGGCAGGGTTAAACTCATGCGGCTGTGTTGGTTCATGCGGCTAGAACATGTACGTGCATGCAGCTGGAAAGGAATACGGGCCTATGCGGCTACAGGTAGACGGAGTCCATGCGGCTCGGGTTACGCCGAAGCCTATGCGGTTGGAAGACTCGCCGCATGAAGGTCCATGCGGTCAAGGGGGTTCATGCGGTCAAGGGGGTTAATGTGGTCAAGGGGGTTCATGCGGTCAGCATAATTCACGCGACTAGGGAAATCACTTACCGCATGAAATATTCATGCGGTCAAGTCAAGCACAGTTCATCTTCTCCAAAATTTCGAGAAGAAGAACACCATGAGAGTCAAGTTCTCAAGCTCCATAACTCCATCATCCGGAGCCCAAATCCGAACTTCCATAGGTCAAAATAGGACAGAATAAAATACTCTACAACATGGAACCATCAAAACTAGAAAATAACAAGATTAAGTAGATCAAAACCCAAGAAATCCAAAAATGCAATAATGTTAGATCTACAAGAATCTAGCCATAGAATTAAAAAATGCTAAGTACTAAAGAGTGTTAGAATGCTGTAAGGAAGAGAATGGAACAATAAAATTTGGGTTCCCCCATGAAACAAGTTGTACTTGCCTAGACCTCTCTCTCTCCGGGTAGGTGAAGAAGTAATGGTGGAGAAGAAGAGTAATGAATAATAATGGAAGAGAGTGAGAGGGATGGATATTTATGGTGGGAGTGGTGGTAGGTGGGAGTGGTCTGGTTCACATAAAACCCAACCAAGCCCAACCCACTAAACCGAACCAATACCAAGCCAATACAATGCCATGAGGAACCATGTAATGAAATACTCAATAAACCAAGCTCCATTAATCCGAATTAATCTATGAACGATAAATGACAATTAAACCACAATGCTAAATATAAAATAAACTATAACTAACTAATCAAAGAAAATAAGAAATACGGGTCAGAAATACGAACACGTATAAAATACGTATTACGAATTTCGGGACACTACATCCTACCCACCTTAAAAGAATTTCGTCCTCGAAATTTAATCAAGAGGCTAGCGATGTTGGGATAGCTATACTATCGAAAGCAATCTACGCTACCAATCAATCATACAATCATACATGCAAGCAAGGAATCGAAGTGCATGGCATAAGAAAGATATTACACCTCACGAGCCAAACCGATTGGGATAATGTGATCGAATATCAACCTCACACTCCCACGTTTGACTCTCCCAAGGAGCGATGAACTCAAGCAACACGAACTAAACTGATAGCCTTGCGCTTGAGGTCTCTTTCTTTGGTCAAACATGGACACGGGCCTCTCCTCATACGAAAAGGTTGGTACCAATAACCGTTTTCGAATGATCTAGAACATGGCTCGGGCCCGGGATATACCGTTGTAATTAGGATACATGATATATGACATGTGTCCCGCATAACGACGGCGGAAAGCAAGACAATAGGATACAGATACCTCTCTGCCGATTCTGGATCTGGGCCTGGGCCAGGGCGAACTGTTGTGGCCTCTGTTGCTGGAAGGCCAGGGCCTGAGACGATAATGGACCCGGGAATGGGAGCTGCTGTGGTTGGTGAACTGGAGCTGATTCTGGTGCTGGTGCTGGTCCCATAACCGAGGGACTAGTTACTGTCGACGATGATCTGTTTCTGAATGGACAAGATCCTATTATGTGGTCCGGCGAACCACAAACCAAGCACAATCCCTGTGCTCTGCAGCACTCAGTAACAACATGCCCCGGCTTTCCGCA
Source organism: Iris pallida (assembly GCA_029216955.1). Lineage (NCBI taxonomy): Eukaryota > Viridiplantae > Streptophyta > Magnoliopsida > Asparagales > Iridaceae > Iris > Iris pallida. The sequence goes on along the minus strand of JANAVB010029815.1, from coordinate 13,957,753 downwards.
ATGAGAACAACCCGTTGCGAAAGGCCACTTCTGCTTCTGCTGCTAGGGATAGGTCGGGGTAGAATGCTGTAAGGAGGTAACTGAATCTGTCCTTGTAGCTCCAATGGTCAGGGCCCTAGCTGTTGGGGCCGATGTTGAGGATTGGTTCATCTGGTCATGAGACTGCTTCCGATCTCTGGTCCGGTCCGCTATCCTTTGGAAAGTGTACTCATGCCTCCTCGCTGCTCGTAAGACGGCATCAAAAGTTCTGTGCTCGAACTGGTCTACTGCCAACATGATCTCCAAGTGGAGCCCCTACTGGAATCGTTGTGCTCTGTCTAGCTCGGTTGCTACCAAGGTGGGAGCAAACTGACTCAACCGTGAAAACTCGGCCGCATATCCGTCGACCGTCCTGTTCATCTGCCTGAGATTACTAAACCTGGTCAGTAGGTCATATATAGCCACTGCATTAAAGTACTTGGTCTGAAACATATCACTGAATACCGCCCACATGACAAGCGTACCCAAACTCGCTGCTTGCATAGCCCACCAGCTGCGGGCTAGATCTAGTAACTGCAGGCGCACCACCGCCACCTTCTCTGCTTCAGGAGTCCTGGCTGCCTCCAAGACAACTTCAATGTCCTGTAGCCAGGCATCTGCAGCAATAGCATCCTCGCTGCCATCGAAGAAGGGAGGGTTCAGGCGCTTGAAATTGTTGACCGTACTGTTCCCTCGAGGACCACTCCCGCTCATAGCATCTTGTACTGCTTGCTGCAAGGCATCACCTCGACGGTCCTGAGATGCAAGCAACTCACGGATGAGCCCTATCAAGACCCCATCCTCTGACCCTGCTGGCTGAACTGGCTGGACTGGGGGCATTGGTTCTCCAGAAGGCATGGCTCGGGAGGCGGCTGCTGAGGACTGATCTTGATCTTCTTGCTGTTGCTGGACTGCCGGCCGAACTTCCTCTGGCTGATCAATAGGAATGATGCCACTGAAGTAATAACATCAGGAATATTAAGGAAGGACCAGGATAGAATAATAATGCAAGCATGTTATCAGGTCAGGGATCCAAGGAGATAAGAAGATACGACTGGAGATCAAAGGCGCGTATAGATTGAGACATCTATCCGGTAAACCCTTATATTTCTTGATAAATATGACCTGCATGGGCCACCACTTAAACCATGTCACGCCCCAGAACCAAAATACTGGAGAGCGGGAGCGGACATAGCCAGCTACGTATAATGAAATGGAATCCATCTCACTATACGGTCACGGCTGTCTAGAAATATGAGGGTTTATCTACAAGCCATCAGTCACTTAGGGTCAATAACAAGCCTAGTGTCTCAATCTCAACAAGTAATGATAGTAACAAGATATCAGATCACCAAATATACAATTGTAAGGCGTTCCAAACATTACATATCCAGATGATCATGAAGCTAGTCGTACAAAATATAAGGACTAGCAAGAGTTAAGTCATACATGATCAACCTCGAGTTGCCAATCATGTTTACAGCCCGTAGGCAGACAGAAAGTAAAGTGCATCGAGCTAACAGGTGCTCGTCGGCTAAATGCCTCAAAAGAATAATGTACAATTACAGTGGGAGAACAAAAGAAACCCACTCGTTGCCAGGATTCCCTCTAGTGGTCACCATCTGGCTGGAAAGCAGGTAGATCCTTTGTTGCTGCTCCGGTATCTGGCCATACAAAAGCAGCTGGGTCAGACCCCAGAAAGAGCAAGTGCCACAAAGGAGGCTTCACTTAGGAACTAAAACCAGCAATTAGCACAAGAGTATAATTACATAATAAGAGACAGTAATTTAAGAAAAGCATGAAAGGTGAATATAAAAGACAATCTTGTACAAAATTAATAAAAGACATGACATATGGAAAAGCAAGACAGGATGATATACGATGAGATAACTATGGGACTATTCAGATAACCAGGTTACATCCCGTAAACCAAATAAGGACTGGGATTGTAACCCTTCGTCTGAACAGAACTTGGTTTCTCCCACCATTTATCGATAAGGTAAATACAGGCATTCTAGTCATGTAGCAATCTAGAACAGGATCAGGACAAGACTAGACTGGTTAGACTCCATTCAATCATTCACGGCCAGGCAAGAACTACGGCTTGATACTTTAACTAACTAGGGTTATCACAGGCCTAGTTACTAATAAGATGCAATGAGAATTCTAAGTCCGGTTACCTGTTTGTTACTACCTGAGTGATCCCAGCAAGAAAAAGAAAAGATAGCTTGATATAGCAGACACACTGTAGTAAGATACATGCCACATTCGACGGCGGGCTGGAAGTGCGCTCATCTCGACGGATAGCAACAAATCCCATGTATATATACATATAAGGCCAGGACCAAAGGGGCAACCGGTAACTGGAAAACTCTGCATGAACTATTTGATCAATCTAGTCTTTAATCCTAGCCATATTCAGTATAAATCCCTGACCGTGGGAAACCAGGGATTTATGTCCTAGACATGATGCAAGACCAGACGGGTTTATTTGTACAAACACAATCACCCACGGTGTCCAGGCCATTTATCCTTGTCAAGTCGTATTAGCCATCGCAACAATATTTCAAGGAATATCATGTCAGGTTTATCATGTCAAGAGTGTACCACGGCGGGCCACTATCATGTCAGATTTATCATGTCAAGTGTGCACCACTACGGGTCACTGTCATGTCAAGCTCAATTATCATTTCCAAACATATTACATAAATTCATGATTATCAAGTTCATGACAAAAGGCGTAAGGATATAAAATGGGCGTAAAAATATACAATAAGAAGTTACAAAACATGGGCAATTAATGATAAATAATAGTACACAGGGCTATTGGAAAGTCATGCGGCTCAGGCATATGCGGCCAAGAAATAATCATATACGGCTGGAAGGAGAACAGCCCATGCGGCTGGATGGAGTCAAGCACATGCGACTGAAGGAGGGGATGGGCTCCATACGGTTGAGAAGGAGTTCGGGTCCATACGGCTCAAAATGGGAGCAAGGCCATGCGGCTCAGTAAAGGGGTGAGCATATACGGCTGGGATAAATCGGGTCATGCGGCCTAGACTCAGAAGTCCATGCGGCTCAAAATGAAGTCTTCATGCGGTTGGGGATATAAGCCTTATGCGGCCAGACTGTTCATGAACCTATGCGGCCAGGGGATGAAGGGGTTCATGCGGCTCAGTTAGGAACCCATGCGGCCAAGATCACTGAATCCCATGCGGCCGGTCAAGGAGGGTGGGCCTTATGCGGCAGGGTTAAACTCATGCGGCTGTGTTGGTTCATGTGGCTAGAACATGTACGCGCATGCAGCTGGAAAGGAATACGGGCCTATGCGGCTACAAGTAGACGGAGTCCATGCGACTCGGGTTACGCCGAAGCCTATGCGGCTGGAAGACTCGCCGCATGAAGGTCCATGCGGTCAAGGGGGTTCGTGCGGTCAAGGGGGTTCATGCGGTCAGCATAATTCATGCGGCTAGGGAAATCACTTGCCGCATGAAATATTCATGCGGTCAAGTCAAGCACAGTTCATCTTCTCCAAAATTTTGAGAAGAAGAACACCATAAGAGTCAAGTTCTCAAGCTCCATAACTCCATCATCCGGAGCCCAAATCCGAACATCCATAGGTCAAAATGGGACAGAATGAAATACTCTACAACATAGAACCATCAAAACAGGAAAATAACAAGATTAAGTAGATCAAAACCCAAAAAAATCCATAAATACAATAATGTTAGATCTACAAGAATCTAGCCATGGAATTAAAAAATGCGAAGTACTAAAGAGTGTTAGAATGCTGCAAGGAAGAGAATGGAACAATAAAATTTGGGTTCCCTCATGAAGCAAGTTGTACTTGCCTAGACCTCTCTCTCTCTCTCTCCGGGTAGGTGAAGAAGTAATGGTGGAAAAGAAGAGTAGTGAATAATAATGGAAGAGAGAGAGAGAGGGATGGATATTTATGGTGGGAGTGGTGGTAGGTGGGAGTGGTTTGGTTCACATAAAATCCAACCAAGCCCAACCCACTAAACCGAACCAATACCAAGCCAATACAAAGCCATGAGGAACCATGTAATAAAATACTCAATAAACCAAGCTCCATTAATCCGAATTAATCCCTGAACGATAAATGACAATTAAACCACAATGCTAAATATGAAATAAACTATAACTAACTAATCAAAGAAAATGAGAAATATGGGTCAGAAATACGAACACATATAAAATACGTATTACAAATTTCGGGGCACTACACCTTGAGATAGAGAGAGTTAGTTAGTATTTTGTTAGTCTCTATTTGGTGTATAGGATAGGTTATAGGCATAAGCTAGAGGCAGTCTTGGTATTAGACTGTTAGTATTAGTTAGCATTGTAGCAAGAGGGCTACACGAGAGTTGGTTGGTGAGATGGAGTAGTGATTGTGTCATGAGGCTATGTGTGTGTGTAGGTTTGAGAGCTCACATTATTTATGATACCTATATATATGTAGACATACACATATATGATTCCTATGTATATATTTATGAATATATAGTTGATGGATATATGTGATAGATAGGTATAGGTGTGTGGTTTTGTTTAATAGGCTTGTGTATGTCCAGGGCTATACACATTAGGTATGTATACATTGATAGGTAATATAATATAGATAAATATGGTATCCTAGGATATGTAAGTCTATGGTGTAGATCTGAATTGTCTTTACTTAGAGTTGACTTGACAGTTAACCACCCTAGAATTGACCAAGGTTTGACCTAATAGTTCAGGATTGACTAGAGTTGACCAAAAGTCAATATTGAGTCTAAATGTGACTTGGACCTAGTTTGACCTAGACATTTGACCAGGTTTGACTTAGAGTTGACTTTGACCTAGATTGACCTAGAAATCATGTGGATTGTATTGTAAACTTTATTTACCTTATTTTAAACACATTATAACACATACTGCTCTATTTAGGACATTGTGACTCTGGTGCAGGCATCTGATATTACACTACTCTTTTCAGAGTAGCAGGCGAGTACATTCTCTGATAGTTCTCTTATTTATTTGTCAATTACTGTACTTCAGTTCTAGTTAGCTGTATGTGATTCTCTGTTACAAACACGTATTTTTATTTCTGAATCCATGTATACGACACACATACTTGCTCGTCTTACCTCTATTATTCGAATCACCATACGAATCACTATTCGAACCACATATTCGTATCTTCATTTGCTGGTTGGACTTGTATTTGTCTTATGTATTGGATTATGGATTCATTTGTATTAGATGGGCAGGGAAATACTTGATTAGACATGTGAACATTTCCATTATTCGAACCCCTCCTGTGAATAATATTCGAACGATAGCTATTCCACACCCGGCCAGGTGTGTGATGTGCCGGATTTACCCTTAGCCGTTTACATGTCTAACTAAGTATTTTAGAACACACTTGGAGAATTTATTCGAATCATTATTAGAACATCATGTGAATCACTATTCTTATCACCTTATTCGTATCACCTTATTCGATTCACCTTATTAGAACAATGATTATAATCACATTCGACTCATCTTATATTAGACTCACATTGGGATTACACTCGACTTATATTGTACCATCTGAACTCATTATGTTACTCTAGTTCAGCTAGATCTTATTTTACAGTCTTCTTTGCTATGTTTCTCTTCTTGTTTAGTTACCTTACTTTCCTTTACCTTAGCTGCTCTCTACATCATTACTCGTATAAACTGCCATTTTCATCAATACAACTGTCTATAACTGCTTTATAGTTCTCTGTCATTTACTTGGGATTTCTTGATGAATTGTACTCATTCCTGTCCTGACTGGACCTGTTAAAAATATTACAGATGCTTGCCCTGAGGATATTTGCCCTACTTACCTTGGAGCAGGAGATGGCTTAGCTACCTATGACCCCGACACTCAGGAGTGATCGGGAGACTAGCTAGTAGACTTGGTTTAGTTTTTATGTTTTAGAACTTGATTTGTAATAACTGAGATACGAGTTTGTATTTGAGTTTGTTTGAGATATTATTATTTTGTAGTTTATAGATATTGTTGTTTAGTCTTAGTTATAAACTTCTGTGTTATCTTATCGTGCTTAGACTGTGATTGAGATTTCATTATATCTATACTTGTCCTCTGTTCGGAGTTAAGATTTGACAAGTATATTATATACTTGCATGAGTTGTTGATTAGATAGTAACCTAGGACAGCGTTCTATCACCGACACTGCAGCGTAGGCTGGACGTACCCACTTCTCGTGCCCCTACACAGGGTGCGGGTTGTGACAACTATTTTGCTCTGTTGGTTGCTCTATTTTTGGGGAGCAATTGATGTATTTTGTGCTACAACTGTCCAAATCCATCATCTGTGGGGAGCTCTGTGGGTTGTCCAAATCCTTTACTCACTAACTCTTCTGAGCCACTATCCCTAAGGAAATTTCATTATTTTGTTGGTTGCCCAGGTTCCTAATTCTTACTTCTTCATTTTATGGAAGCTTTGTGGGTTGTTGTATAGCTTTGTGGGTTGCCCAGGTTCCTAATTCTTACTTTTTTATTTCATCATTTTGTTTCTTTTTAATTCTTACTTCTTTATTTCACCAATTATTCTTACTTCTTCATTTAGAAAATTCTAACTTGTATAGGTTGCTGCAAATTGTGGAAATATACTGCTGATGTGAAGCTTTTGGTTGAACAAATGCTCTGCTGCAAATTGTGAAAAATTCTTACTTGTATGGAGAACTTAATGTGTTCATATTTTGTGAAGTATACTGCTGATGTGAAGCATTTTTTTGAACAAATGCTTTGTTGCAGCCAGTTAGGATGGTCTGTGGTCTATGGTGAACTTAATGTGTTCATATTTTGTTGCTGTTGTGAAGCTGAAATGCAAATTTGATGCACATTTGAGGATGCATATTTTGTTTTGTTACTCTAATCTGTTGCTTTTACTGTTACTGTTGCTACTATTACTATTGCAAATTTGATGCTTATTTGAGGATGCAAAGCTTATGCATATTTGATGAACATCATGGTGAACTGTAATGTTTATACTGAGGATACATATTTGAGGTTGCAAATTTGATGCATGGCTTTTATTTTATATTTGAGGATTTATATTGAAACTGGAATTGTAAACCTTGGTACAAATTTTTTTTATCACATGTATTCCTCATACAAATAACTTAAACATTACTAAACATGTTAAAAATTTGAAAATAAATTGCAAAACATGTATGTTGAAGCATGGTCTTGGTTCAGTTGCTGCCATCGCTACTGTCGATTTTCTAGGAAGAGCTTGTAAACTTTGGCCTCGGTGCTCCTTTAATTCTTTCATTAAATTCTACATTACGATTTGATAGTGTTCTGAAAGTTTCTCATCCTCCCATAGTAGAAAACCACAAGAATTTGTTGAAAAATTTGCATACCCGTAGAATCTTCTTACAGGATTTGTTGGTGTCCATGAAGTCTTTAATGGACTAATTAATCCACAATGGCAATAAATTGTTCTTACACAATTTCTATTTGGACGTCTTGAGAATGAAGATTGCGAGATACTGGCCATAATTTGCAGTTGGATATAAGATCTGTAAGTAAAAAAAAACTTTAATACATTAATTAAGAGCAAATAAGTAAAAAAAAAGGAAGATAAAAAAATATTATGTTATTTTTCCAACAAATCGGTCAAAAATTTAGAAAATAGAAAGCTTGGATGGTGTCTTTGAAAACCATCATATATAGAGAGAATGAAAGGGAGGAGCCACATTGTTAACGTTAGCTGCTAAGGGGTATTTTGGGTAGGGGTTAATTAGTTGTACCCCCCTATGGTTTGTACGTATTTTGGTAACTGTCCCTGTGGTTTGTACGTATTTTGCTAAGGGGTATTTTTTTTTATCCAAATAATAGTTTGTAACGTCTCTTTGACGGAAGAGCGTTTATAAGCAAGACAGATTTTGCGGGAGGTGTGAACAGCTTAAGTTTTCTAAAAAAATTATTTTGCTAATGAGACAAATCTAAAGAGAATTTATATGCAATTTACCCGAACAAAGAACTCTGAGAAGATTAGTTTAAGAGACCGAGTCGTATATTGTATAAAAGATCCTTTGGGTGAGAGCGAGAGAGAGAGAGAGAGAGAGAGTAAAGCAGAGCAATGCGCTTAGGAGTTTGGGAGAGCACCATTCCGATCCAGTTTGGTCATCTTCCTATCAACGTCACTTTACTTTGCCGACTGTATTGCTACTGTAGTGTGTGGTGCCGTTACCACCATGGTTTCCTTCTCTCCCATTGATTGATAGACACAAGTGATTGATTGACACATTTGTGCTTGCCCATTCACTGCTTAACTATGCCTCCACCATTCACTACTATATATATCTACGCGACTGGCTGACCGATTCTTTAATCTCGAAATAATATTTACAACCGATATAATTCTATATTTTTATATGAAAGATAACATGTTTAAAACATATATATATATATATATATATATATATATATATATATATATATATATATATATATATATATATATATAAAGAATGCTCAAAAATTAGACATCTGGTTTTATATTATAAAATCAGCCAATAATACAACCGTACGATCGTATTTAATGGCTAGGATTAAAATCTCAGAAAACATGTGTGGGTAATCTATTAAAAGATCAGGGTGGTTTTTGAAAATTTTCACATTCTAATTTTATCTCTCTCTTTATCACGTATTTTCTCTCCCTCATTTCCTTTCTCACGAATTCTCTCTCACAAATTTCCTTCCTCCTACGATAACTTTCCCAAATTCCATCTCGACATCTTATCCACTCCAAAAATTGGATCATCTCTCGCAGGTCCATCGAAACCATAGGTCGGCGCCCCCCCACCCCCTCCTCGGCGGTCACCTCCCTTAGGGCTCAAGCGTACTGGATTAGGATTCGAGCAAGTGAGCGATTGCGGGGATGGAAACCCTAGGTCGGCCTGATAAAGGAAGCGATCGGTCAACTCCACCACGGTCAGGGTCGTCGGCACCTCCGCCAAGCACTTCTTGAGCCAGGAGGCGGGCGAGACCATCGCTGATTTCTGGGAGAAGGTCCGCTGGGCCCTGCGCCCCCCCCAGCAGACTGGCAGGTGCTGCTGTTCGTCGACCGCGGCGATCGGGAGCTCAGGGACGAGTACCACGGCGCCGACAAGCTCTCCGACCAGGGGGTGGCGTACGAATCGACGGTGGACGTGGTGGTGCACAAGCCCGCCGGTGCCGGGGAGTGGTGGATGTTGGAGATCAAGATTAGGAGAGCAGGGACCCATTATCTCCCTGGAGGAGCAGGACGCGAGCGAGCCGGTCATTAGGCTCAAGGAGAGGGTGGTCAAGAAGCCCTACTACGACGTCGACGTCCCCGCAAGATGGGTCGCGCTGTTCCTCCGGGACGACTGGCCGTTGGGTTACTCCTACGGATCGGACGACTATCCGGTGCTGAAATGGGAGGTCAGTCCCGTGCCGGGCGTGGTGGTCCGACTGAAGATCAAGATTGCTGGCGCCGACGAACTCGTCTTGGAGCAAGACCTGATAGGAACGGTCTGCAGGCTCAGAGAGAGGATCGGAGCGTCGTTGTGCGTTCTGGCGGAGCGGGTCAAGGTGTCGTCCGCCGGGGGGCAGGAGCTTTGGGACGACGGTGAGGAATTGGGCTACTGCGGAGTGGTCGACCATCCGTGCTGAGAGTGGCGGTCAAGGTCCGGCTGACGGTCCGGGATGCCGATGCCGGCCGCACATTCGACGTGCTGGGCCACCCGACGCAATCCGTCTGTACGCGCAAGGAGGGGATACTTGAAGCCGTGTTGTTAAATTACTTTGTACTTCTCTAAATTACTTTGTAAATTGGCTATCATGCTGGTACTTGTTGTGTACATGATTAGTTGATTTTGTGTGATTGTACAAATACATAGAACTATTCATTTAATGCAGATCTGTATTTCTTGTAAACAAATTTACTCTGCCAACTCTTGTTCATGCTATATATACTCTGAATGTATATATTAGATTGTATTAGTTTTTTTTCTTTTCTGTTGGATGGACAAGTTATCAAATGCAAATGGTGTATACATTTTGTTTTTTATATTAAAGAAGAAATAACCACTTTTTTGCTACCACTACCATCTGAAACTTTGGAATTTTCATGAGCTGATTCACCTTATTACTGCTTTGATCTGTATAAAGGACATATTACTGCTTTTGATTGTCACTAGTATACCAACCTCGTCATCTTAAGCAATTTACTTGTCCATCAGCTAAATGCATTCAGGAAACCTACAAATTATATGGAAACCAAACTTCACTTGTCATAAGCAAAAAAAAATTGCTTTCATTGATACTTTACGACTCAACAATGCTGCCACTTTTATTGCATCCAAAAGCCCCAATAAAGCAATCTTTTAGTACCCACTGACAACAATATTTGTTCCATAATTTCATCTTGTTCTCTCTATTCATTCAACATCACAAAGTCCCAATAACACAGTAATTATATATTTACAGCAATAAAAGTTGCATCTAAGCATCCTAATTGCATCATTCTAAACACATGATTCATAAAATCATTATCGGCAACTGCAGTTGCAACACCCCTTAAAGCAACAAAATTTGCATGGTATTTTCCCTTTTCTTTCATTTAGTTACCGAATGAAAAATGTCAGTAAGTACAATTCCACAATTATGAATGCAGCAAAAAGTAGTCAAATTAAGCACAAAACTGCAGATTAGAACCCCATTAATTTCCCAAAATCCTTTTTCAGTCAGGTGATACATGAACGCAAAATTGTTGATACACTGTCACATTCACAAAGAAATTAAAGCAGAACAAAGTGTATACTGTGAATCTATCAGACTTAGCAACATATAAATTAAAGCACAGCAAAAAAATTAAGCAAAAATTTCATTGAAATTCCTTACACAAAAAGTCTATAAACCCCATTGCAACTCATTAATAGGATAAATTTTTTCCTTACAAAAAGTCTAAAAGGTGAAGCATCAAACTACTAATCCCAGTAAAGATACTATCCTAAAGAAATCTTCATGAATAATTTCTTTTTTCTTTTGTCCAAGTCAAAAGTGATGAAATCATAGTCCTCCAAACAGCAAATCATGTCCTGCATAAAAAAATATTAGATTTATTATTACTTAAGCATAAATTGAATTATGATTAGAATGTAAAAAAAATAATTAAAAAAACAACATCCAATAGCAATAATAGAATATTCTTAAGCATTACAAACTAAAATTAACAAACATAATTCCAATTCAAAAATTTACCTATCAACCAACAATGGACAGTTTCGCGAGTCATGGGCCACTCCACGATGATTGCATGACCGACAAAGTCTAGGTTTCGCCATTGCCTTCTCTTTTGAAGATTTAAGTCTTCTTCCGGATCCTTTTGTCTTGACTGCAAGTGGCTCATTGATGATCTCTGAGCACTCAATGTTCTCCATCGGCTCCTTTTTAACATTAATATTTGCAATAATGCCTTTAATGTGAATCATTGAAGATTCCAGAATCTTTTTTAAATATTCAGTCCCTTCTGCACTTTGCAAAGCAAGATCAATTGTCGAAGACAAAAGATGAGACAACATTGTCTTTCGCATCATGAGAGACTCAGCTCCAGATTTGAGTTCCAAACCATCCTTGCCCCTACCAATTCCAACTCTGGCACTCTTATTCCATCTTCTCAAAATATATTCTTCAGGTAAACGAAACTCTCCATTTATTTTCAGAAAAGCTATTATGTGTCTGCATGGGATTCCATCGAATTCAAATTTTTTGCAACTGCATTTTACAATTTTTACACATTTGTCATATACAAGATTTCGAACTTTGGACATTTGTATATCAATCCTATGAACTTCATATACCATATGAAATTCATCATTACTTAACAATTTTGCAAAATAAACTTCACTTTCTACAACTTGTTCTTGAAACAATTGGAAATATTTTTGCGTATAGACACCACGCATCTGCTCTTCTATAGGCATCCTTGTTAACAATTTTGGACATTCATAAATATCAACATGATCCGCCCTTGACTCTTCATTTCTTAGGCGTTCAATTGCCATATTAAATCGTGTGATAAAAAGCATTAACGAATTTCTTTTATGGATATACTTCTTGAAGAAAGAATGATTGCTTTCTGCTCTTTGACTACTTGACATTCCAGCATGAAAATGATCTCTGAGATAGGCGGGAACCCAACTCTCACGAATTGTATACATAATCTTCAACCAATGATCATCGGCCAAACCACTTTTTTCCAAAGCATTCTTCCATTTTATTTCAAAATCTTTCGTTGTCTCTGAATTATACACACTGTCTTTGAAATAGTCATAATAAAGTTTGGTAGCTAGTGGGCCAAGTTTATCTGAAAACTTACTCATGATATGCCAAATACAGAAACGATGGATTGTAGTTGGAAGAACTTCAGGTATCACCTCCATCATTGACGGACATTGGTCAGTAATTATTACTTTTGGTGGAGTTGGAAAAACTTTGAGCCATTGTTTAAACAACCAAGTAAATGACTCTTTCGACTCACCGCTTAAAAAAGCACATGCTAATACAATAGTTTGACCATGAGGGTTAACCCCTGTGAGTGGAGCAAAGATCATATTCATTAGTGTTGTATGTAGTATCAAACACCACAACATCACCAAAGAGCGTGTAAGCTTCTCTTGCAACAGAGTCCACCCAGAAACATCTAGTCATATTGTTGTGTTCATCTTTCATAATTTTAAAATAAAATGAAGGATTCTTCACCTTTTCTGATAAAAAGTACTCTTTCAAGCACCACGCGTCATGCCCCTTTCTTTTTTCTTTCTTAGTCCTTTTATAATTTCTGATATCTTTCTCAGTGCAGCCCATATTTTTAATCCCGCCTGCTTGTTTTGCCATTAACCGAAGTTGTTGGCTTGTTGGTACATTTGCAGCTTCAAAGTCATCTACTATATCCTTTGCAACACTTGAAACTTTTCGGTGCGACCTTAAAAAGTAAACTTTTTCGGGAGTTGAAAGTGGATGACTATGCTCTTCTGTGAAAATTGAGACACGATAAAGAGCATTATGCTTATTCCAAACGATATTCAGTTTGGCTTTACAATCACAACGAGTTCTTCCTCGCCTCCTTAAATTCTTATTTTCAGAGTTCTTCCTCTTTCTCTCATGACACAAGTTCGTTTCTTCTTCCTTGGAACATACAAAGTTATTCCAAGTCCACATATCAGTACCCTTTTTTTCTTGCCCCCACCTTTTCTAACGCTGAAACCTGCTTGCTTTGCATATGTATTGTAGAATTCAAATGCATCTTCCCAAGTTTCAAACTTTTGCCCTTCCCTAGGTTTTTGGCTCTCTGGAACTTGAGGAAAAAATCTTTGAATGGATGGCTCTTTCATCCTGTATATGAAAACATACCAACAAGAAATTGTTAGTTTAACTCAATGGCTCATACCTTGATCATAGAAGTTGACTTTTGTAAAGATATTACAGAAGCAATGTAAATGCTTAACAAATTATTTATAATCTAATTGTTGCTCCTAGGAACTAAGGACAAATTGTTTATGATACATTAGATATCTAACAGTACATTTTCTCCAACGTAGATCATATCAAATACAAAGAGCTAAACTGTGAAAGAAGGTTCATTATCATTAAAGGTTTTAGAAAAGAAAGCAAAGGATCTCAATAAATATAGAAAAGTGACAGTGATCATGTCTTCCATCTCCCAAAATCTTAACAGTTAATTCAAACACACTCAAAACATTATCTAAGATTCTAAACCAGCCAAGTCAGAACAGGTTTGGCTCCATCGCCAACAAACATCTGCATAAGTCCACAATTTTATACATATTGGTTTCACTTGTAAAAATAAAATAGAAAATCAAACTACTTGACGAGTATTTGGCATTCCAATTAAAACATGTGAATATGCTTAAATATAAAATATGTAGTAGAGATAGATTCGATCAAATAAAAGTATGTTGCCAATTTAATTTCTAATACCCCCAAAACGGGACTTAACTAGGTTTGGGCAATCCAGGTTCAAGCCAAAGAAGCATCATGTGAAGATGCAATGTCTAGTTCATTTTTAACTTTAACTAATTAAAAAAATCTTACCTCTCTAATGGTGTCGGTGAGGACGGTTGAGAGACATAACCTTGAGAAAGAAAAGGAACATCAAATTCCATCTCCGCGATACTTGGTTCGGGAATCATGTTTATGGTTCCCGCAGAGAGAGGGGATGTGTATGAAATCATTCGGCCACCATCATGATGGCTCGTTTGGCCATCGACGAAAGGTTTCTGTGGTAGGCTCGCTTCCATCCCCGCAATCGCTCACTTGCTCGAATCCTAATCCAGTACGCTTGAGCCCTAAGGGAGGTGACCGCCGAGGAGGGGGGGCGCCGACCTAGGGTTTCGATGGACCTGAGAGAGATGATCCGAATTTTTGGAGTGGAGAAGATGTTGAGATGGAATTTGGGAAAGTTATCGTAGGAGAAAGAAAATTTGTGAGAGAGAAATCGTGAGAAAGGAAAGGAGAGAGAGAGAATACGTGAGAAAAAGATAGATAAAATTAGAATGTGAAAATTTTCAAAAACCACCCTTATCTTTTAATAGATTACCCACACATGTTTTCTGAGATTTTAATCCTAGCCATTAAATACGATCGTACGGTTATATTATTGGCTGGTTTTATAATATAAAACCAGATGTTTGGTTTTTGAGCATTCCTGTATATATATATATATATATATATATATATATATATATATATATATATATATATATATATATATATATATATATATTTTTTTTTTTTATATATATATATATATATATATATATATATATATACCCAAGACTAACAATATATATATATATATATATATATATATATATATATAGTCCTGGAAAGTAATTTTTCGATGGAAAACTGAAAAATGAAACGATTGTAAAAACAACGTTTCGAAGCAACACTTCAAAGAAGGTGCACGACAGAGATCCTTGGAGGATTCTGGGTAACAAAAATCTATAAAAATTTTGTAACAACAACAAACGAATGTAATGCTTCTAAAAAGAAGATACAAATAAATTGTTAGCAGCAGCAGTGATTGTCCATTAACAGTTTTTGATTAGATTAGAACTGTTCTCGTTCAGAATGAGTTGCAAGGGGAAGGAATAAGAGAATGGCCAGTTGGGGTGAATGATCACTGGCGCTCAAATCTTGATTCATCCCACACGAACAGCTTCCAGCAACCAGGAAGTTCAAGGAGAACTTCGGAACACTCTGCTCTTCTGACTCCTCGGATGGTGCGCGCGCTCTGCTCTCAAAGGACCTCTCTTCTCTGCTCTGAAGTTAGAGAATTTCGTAAAAAAAATTCTGATTCTTGTGTACTATTTCCTGATAGAGAAGAGAGGGACTTTATATAGGTACATCCAGTAACTGCTCGGTATACAAAACGTTCAGGACGTAGAAAAAACTGCTTCAAACGTTTAACAACCGCTCAAATTGTGCACAGACACGATTGAGCCAACTAGCGCACAGTGCGCACCAATTAGCGCATATCGTGCACGAACGACGCGCAATCGCGCATCGCTGTGCCAACTGTGCACACGAGCACTACGCGTCAACTGCGCACCATATGGCAGCACCATCAGGCCGCACCAACTGGCGTGCCATTGGTCCGTGCCACTGGGCGCACCACTGGGCTATACTACTTGGTCAGCACCAATTGGTCGTACCATCTGGCCGCACTATCGGCTGTGCAGAGGCTCACGCAACGAGCACATTATATGCCTAGTGACAATGTTGTCGTGCTAAGTGCTAAGTGAAAAGTGTGCCAATAAAATACCACATTACGTCTCATGAGCCCATGAGCCCAAGTCTTAGTTGAGTCGCTAAGCCCCTATGGGGCTTAGCTCCCATGGAATAAATTCCAAGAGCAATACACATTAAGCTTTAACATTACCTCCTAGTAAAATTACCCACATGGTTCCCTCCTTAGGGTCACCACCCCATGGGCACATCTCTACAAAATACCAAGTATATATAGAGATGCTACTCATGGTGCTTTTCCAATTTGGGAATAAACTTCACTAGACATGTGTTGAGAGCAAGCTCTCTTCACATGTTAAAGAAAAAGCTCCAACATCTACCACATATCTCGATATATAAAATTGAGTGTCCCCACAATAACTGTCCATCATGCATTAGGAGAGATGTGGCTGATGACTTGAATCTTCCCACATGGGTCAAACAGTAGACTATAACACAAGAATGGACTAAGCCTTGAATTCTGCATCATAGCTGAGATTCTTTCCACTCACATAATGTAGTTACATATGCTTCTGGCTGCACATTAAAGGCCTTATGCCAGCCTAGTTTCAGTGTATAATTTTAGGCATCTACAAGTTTACCCTCAAGAGACGACATGCTATCTCTGTTCATACACTATAGGTGAGTTCTTTATTAAAGAGACATGGCATAAAGCCTTGCACTTCCCTTACAGTGCTATGCCGCTATGACATGGCCTAAAGTCGAGGCATTACCCCTACTGGTAACCTCATTATAGTGTCATACTACTGTGGCATGAGGTCACATCCTCTTTGTAGTGCCATACTACCCAACATGAAGCCTTAGGCTCCCTTGCGGTGTTATGCCGCAATAACATGTCTTGCAAGGCCGAGGCTTTACCTCTATCCGGGTACCTCATCGTGGTGTCGTGCCACTGTAACATGGGGAACACCTCCCCTTTGTAGTGTTATCTACCCCTCTTTAATTTTATCATACAACATTAGGCTACCTGCCTATTTGCGGTGCTACATCGCTATGACTTGACTCGTAAAATCGAGACATTACTCTTAACTAGGAATCTTGGTGGAGTTACCCCACTGTAGCATGGAGTTACACTCCTTGTAGTGCTGTGCTACCGTGCTTTCTGTAAAGCACACCAAGCATTCACTCTGCCTGAGAACTCGTTAAGGCGTTTAAGCCAACCTCAACACAGGATCCATTTTCTGCAGAAAACATACAGTATACAACAATGGTTGTAGGTTCGTAACCTCTCCATGCCATAAAGGACATGTATCCACTGTTTCTGATATTTTCTTAGTTAATGGTCCTCCCTTGAACCAAAGGCTAGATGCCTAGTAGATTTCTCTTTGAACTAATAGCATAAAACTTTATGGTAGGATTGTAATAACATAATATCAGAATGCCTTCAAGCCTATTTTACTTGGTGTTTCATCGACCAGCTAGCACTTGAGGCCCTTGGTGAACGGATCCGCCAGGTTCTCCTGACTCTGAATATTAATCACTGCAATAACACCTCTCTTGATGAGATCGTGTACTGTTATGTGCTTTAACCACACAGTCCTCTTTTTTTCCATTGAAGAGGTCATTTGATGCACCGCCGCAGTCTTCTGGTTGTCGCCGTATTTTGGTATTGTCATTATTTTCTCTCCAAACACAAGAAGATCATACATGAGCTTTCGAAGCCATTTTGCTTCCTCTGTTGCGGTATCAAGTACAAAGAACTCAGATTCCATGGAGGACCGCGAGAGCATAGTCTGTTTCTTTAACTTCTGCGATATAGCAGCTCCATCCATTATAAAAATGAATCCACCTGTGGACCTCTTGCTCTCCAACTCTGAGCACCAGCTGGCATCACTGAAGCATTCTACTACCGGCAGATCTTCGCTGTAGTACAGTGCATATGTCTGAGTCTTCTTGGGATATCTCATTACCTGTGAGCACCCTGAATTTCGGGTTGATTTTTTTTAAAATTTTCTGATTGATTTAGTTTTAATAAAATAATTTATTCTATTATTTTTCCTTAAGTGTACTTTCCCATGCCATTATTATTTGGAGTGTCAGGGACGTTCAACTCTGGAAATCTTCTTCATGAGTTTTGAAGTGGACATGATTGCCTTCATGTCGATTAATATAATATCTATTTTTCCTAAATTATTATAACAATTTTTGGATAGTTTTGTATAGTTAAATCTTTTTCCTAGATTCATATTTGACTGTTTGAGTTCTAGCACTAGAATGATTTCTGGGTTTTGAAATATTATATAAAATATGTTGATTAATGCAGATATATTTTTAACATTATAAGGATTTCCAAATATTTATTAAATTTATTTATTATATTTTTTCTGAATTCATAAATCGTGATTATGATAGTCATTTTCTATTCTTGATTTGATTAGTGTACCAAACCTTGATTTTAGACTTGTATATACCAAACTAGGCTATTTGGACTACTCTGGACTCATTGGGACTGTCCGTGTCGTCGTCTGGGACCCTCTGTAGAGCATAGAAGTGTACCTACCTCGTGTCGACACGTTCATGTCGCGCACGTCGACTCCAACCAATCGAGGCGAGTACATTCTCTGATCATTTCATATCTTGTTTAGGATTATATTTCCTTCTTTAGATTACTTTACATGATGCTGACACATTGGAAACACGGATTAGTACTATATGGATCTTGTTGTACGATGTTATCCCCTTAGCGGATACATCGGGTATTCGTGTTCGTGTATTTTATCGTGAGCATCGTGTACTCCTTGTATTCGTGACATTCGTGTATAAATCGTGTGAAAACGTGTATATTCATGTATTCACATGATCTCGTGTGCGACTATACTTCGTGTGCAATAACATAACTTAGCTTGATCCTTGTGTATTGATTGGGGCAGGAGAGTAGAAGTGGTTATGTAATCAATCCAGTAGATTACTCATGTACAACCTCTGTAGATTACTCGTGTACAACATTGTGCCGTTTACATAACCATCTTGTGCTCTGAATCACTAGTCACTGATAGTTCTCTATATATTGTAGCTATTTACTTACAGTCTCTCTCTTTTTCATCATGTTATTTCTTCAGATCCTGTATCTTATTCTCTAACATGTTTATATTTTCTAACCTGTTATGATATTGTTGAGATGTACTGTACTTGCTACTGTCCTGACTGGACCCGTTGATAAATTTTACAGATAGCTTGGAGATTGCCTGCTAGCCTAGAGAAGACACATTAGAGGTTGTTTAGATAGTTATTTCAATTGTCTGGAGTTGTATTTACTTTATGGATTATTGTATCTGAGTTTGGAGATTTGAGATGTATATTTGGATTTGTGTATCTTAGACACTTAGATTTCTTTCTGTTGTACCTCTTTTGGATTTCATATTTTATCTATCCTTACCATGCTCTACCTTAGATGTGATTGAGTCTGTATCTGCTATGTTACCCCCATTCGGGGAGTATAAACTGTTTAGCCTTATACTGTTAGATGCATGAGACCTAGGACAGCGTTCTACCGCCGTTACTGTGGCGTAGGCTGGACGTACCCACTTCTCGCGCCCTAACTCTAGGGTGCGGGTCGTGACACGTTTTTAGTGGTGGCCCATGCAGGTCGAGTTTGTGTAATAGTATTCGAACTAGAGTACCACTACAGCCTGCAGTAGGATTAGGATATATTTTGAAGATACTCAATCACAGCCTAGGATCCCTTGAGAGATTCCTGGGACGACCCTTGAGAATCTTATTTAACTTCGATTTGAAAACTCTCTTTTCCTTGATTTGATTTATCTTTATTTTCTGTTGTCGAATTTGGTTTTGATGGATTATTGTTGAATTTGAGTTTGTATTTATTGATTTGATTGAAGATTGTTGAATTTTGAATCTTGATGTTAGCTGTAGCATCCGAGTTTGCATTTATATGATTTGAAGGATTTTTGTTCATTTTTGAATCTTGATGTTCGTTGATAAATTTGATTTTTGGGTATTCATGTTGATTTAAATTAATTTTTGTCAAGATGAAATTATATGGGCTAGGTCATCTAAGTTTTGGAATCTAGTCTTCTATAGTCACATTAGCTAGCATGGTGAGGACATATAGTCTGATTTTGGATATATTTCTCGGGTGTGGGAATTTAAGGTTTTTGCAGCCAAGCTAGCGGCATCGCAAAAATGTTAAATACCACGATTCTAGATGTATGTGCCTAAGTTGAGGACTTTGTGATTATCGTAGCCTTGCTTACTAGTATGACGAGGATTTAGAGCACCATGATTTTGGATAGACGCATATAATTATCAGATTGTACCTTAAAAGTTTTGAACATGTTTTTACTACTTTTGTTCAGTCTTTCAAAAAAAATAGAGAATTTTGTTTTGTTTTGTTTCTCATTATTTATCTTAGTAGTAGCTTTAGCCGTTTTTATAAACCCTTGTGTAACTTCTTACAAAATTTATTTCTTCTTAATGCAATGAATCAATGATTTTGCTAGACCTTATTTTGGATTTGTTATTATAGCTCTGATTTCAAAACGGGTTCCTCTTTTAAACAGATAAGCAGAACAGATTCTATTATCATTTTTTTCCTTCCAATATTTTATTACCATCATTCCTTGTCTTATATAACTGTCTTTATTATATCAATTCCGTCTTGTATCACATTCTGTCAGTTGTACTTTAAAAACCCTTGAATCTTCATATCTTTTTTACCTGAGAAATGTTGAGGAAGTGACGTAAATCATCTAGTGCGGAAATGACGTAAATGGTTATCGTAGAATGATTTGTAGGAATCAGAACGTTGGATGTCAATTATGAAAAAAAAATTAGAGGAAGATGTGGTAAAGGTTTAGAATGGAATCGAGTGATAAATGTTATCAATTTAGAAACAATCGCAGAAAATTTTGGTTATGAGTAATTCAGGGATATATTTCCAAAAAAAACTAATGTGGATATCAGAGGTCAACCTAGATTTGAGGACTTAGAAAATCTTGGTTATTGATTCTTGGGAACTATTACAAGGCTATGTAGAAATTTAGAGATGGAAAGGAGAATTTAATTGTATTCTATTATTATGCGAAGTTGAACCAGATATTGTAAGACGGTGGAGACAGAGAGAACACAAGGATTTTACGTTATATAAATTATTTTAGATGATTGGGAGAAATTATGGAATTCAAAAGGATAATATTTGAAGGTGAACGTTGAAGAAAATATGAAGCTTGATTTATAAATAAAAATAAATTTTGTGTGACATAGTGGTATTGGAGTTTAGTAAGTACGAGACTCGATTTAAACAAGTTCAAGGATTTTATAAACTGGATTTAGAAGTTTCGGATCTAAATTAAAACGAGGTAAAGGAATTTAAAAAAATATTGATTAAATGAATAAGTGTTGACTCCTAAATAAGTGGGGTATGTTTCGTAGAAAATATTTTAGAAGTTAGAAATTTTGTTTATGGTGATCATGGTAAAGGTTTAGATGACTGAAGGTAATAAAATTTCAATGATAGTCATATGAGGGTTGATTTTTATACTGGGATTTGTGAGAAAATATGATTGGCAAAATGGTAAACTGCTAGTATTAGAGAGAGATGATATACTGACTTCGTATGAAATCTTTCTTGTTTTTCCCTAAAAAGGTTTTCAATATCATTGAATCCTAGTTTCCTTAAACACCACCAAAACAACTTCGATTATCTTTTCTTATCTTGGGTTGTACTCAATTGACTTAAATTTGATGGTGACCTGAATCACCATCCTTGTATGCTCGTTCTCAGACTTTATTGAATTGTCCTTCATATTGCCCAAATCTTGATTTCCCCAATTTGATCAACTTAGATCGTATCGAGACTAAATATTCTTAATATGTTTTGTGATTGGATTTCCATGCAATTGACTTTCATTCTTTAACTTGTGATTTTGATTTTTTCTTTGAATAGTACCCCTTAAATGATTGCTAGTTACCTTTCTTTATTTCTTTATAGTACTAGTTTTTATATAGTATGGTAGACTGTCTTACAGTTTTGATGATTTGTATTCGGTGTCTTTTCCGGTTTAACACCCTAGACAGCTTGTGTGTTTTGATATCCTATGACCGATTCAGTTAGCATGACTACTATACCTAGATGAGACTTTCACTACCACCGTATGCCATGACCCTGTATGTCGTCTTCTTTGTTTTTATCACATAATTTGTTTAAATTCTGGGACTTTGATTGTGGGGGTTTTACCTAGAGGGAGTATGGACATTTAATTTCGAGGACGAAATTTTTATAAGGTGGGTAGGATGTGAGCACCCTGAATTTCGGGTTGATTTTTTTTAAAATTTTCTGATTGATTTAGTTTTAAAAAAATAATTAATTCTGTTATTTTTCCTTAAGTGTACTTTCCCATGCCATTAATATTTGGAGTGTCAGGGATGTTCAACTCTGGAAATCTTCTTCATGAGTTTTGAAGTGGACATGATTGCCTTCATTACGGTATATAGTGTCCTATCCAAACTTGTTCCTTTGTACTCTTTTTGCTTCGTACAACTTCGGGTCGATTTAGACCATTTGATTATTAATTATTTTTTCCACTCTTTTCTTTGATCATTTTCAGCACGTTGCCGTGACTTTTCATTTGGGAGCACAAGACCAGTCAGTTTCTTGAAACCAACTTCTCATTGATGATCTACTCGAGACGCTCGTCACCCATGACCTTCGTGTCCCACTCAGACACGCCATTTTGTGC
This sequence comes from Iris pallida, assembly GCA_029216955.1. Taxonomy (NCBI): domain Eukaryota; kingdom Viridiplantae; phylum Streptophyta; class Magnoliopsida; order Asparagales; family Iridaceae; genus Iris; species Iris pallida. The sequence continues at coordinate 13,935,176 of JANAVB010029815.1, read as the reverse complement.
TCCAATTGCTTCGCACAACTTTCCTGACACGTGATCCGATTTTATTTTATCCCACGGTGTCACATTTATCTTCCAACTTGATTTGTGGGTACCCTGTCGACCAAAACCTGTCAGCCCCAATTATGGACATGGCCCACATTGAGCCTACTACCCGTCCGACACTTGTGTCCCATTTATTGGAATCCCCATGTGCTACTTATTTATCCATGATCATCGATACCTAATTTTTTATTCGATTATTTCGTAGTGTCCAATTTTGACCCAATCCGGCTCCACCAAGTCCAGCCCAGCTCCATGTTATTCTCCATCACCATCATCCTCAGCTCCATATCCTCGAAAAATATCCAGTACTCATTTTATCTCATTTTAATATTTATTGCAAAATTTGATTTAATTTTAAATCCCAAATGAACCCAATTATTCATATTAACCCTAGCCATTGGATTCTCCTATTTTAATCCTAGCCACTCAATCTCCTCATGTAAACTCCCCAACCCCTTTCTCACATGTGGCCGGCCCTAAAATTGAGGTTAACTTTTTCTCTCTCTTCCTATCTCATTATTATAACTCCTTCTCTCTCTCATCCTTTTTAATTATTTTTTTACCACTGTACTTAACAACAGCAACAGCACCATGCTCCCATGGTACACCCGACCACCCTCCTCCTGGCCCGGTCTCGCCGTCGGCCACCGGCCTCCGCCACCGTCGGCCTCCCCCATAGGACCTCTCCTCTTCCTCCTTCTTCACTAACAACCATCATCACCATCACCACCTATCATTTCCACCAACCACAACCACTCGAACCACCACAACCTCAACCGGACGACCACCACCAGCGTCGCCGCCGTGCCCCACGTGCGCTGCCGCGCCTTCCAGGCCGTCGCAGGCCGCGCGAGCCGCCGTCGTGCGCCGTCACGCCGCATGCACAGGCGCGCAAGCGCGCGCGTGCGGACCGCCGTCGTGCGCCTCCATGCCACCGTATGGGCCGCCGTGGCCTCTTTGCTGTGTGCTCCACTCCAGCGAGCAGCCCCCTGACGGCCACCGTCCTCTGGGACGCGCCGTCGAGACGATTCGTGTGTTTCGCACGAAGTTCCGTCGTGACGCGCGCGGGATTGATTCAGAATTTGCGTTCCGTCGCAGCGACTTCGCATACATTTTCCCGGGAATCTGACCATTGGATCGGCGAATTCTTTGCTCCGTCACAATCTCGGTATATCTACCTTCATCCCTGTCAATTTTCATTCGTTGATTTTATCGTTTGATACATCAAAACCGGCCACCAAGTTGACCGTTTAAATTGTATTAATTTTAGACAGTTTCGCGGGGTCAACTTCGTCAGCTTGTATCTCCTCAACCGCAACTCTGTTTGGCGTGCTACCAGTTCCTGTGCGAAGATGGTATAACCCTCTTACTACCCCTCCAGTTTCGTTTCATTGTGAGCTTGTTTGATTGGTTAAATTCGATGCCAAAGTTGGCCGTCCGAATTCCTAATTTCCAACTTCTAAAATTCTATTTTTGAACACGGGACTCCAGATTTTATTTCTGACACCACCATTAGACTCGTGGCATCGTTCTGGCATGTTTTCATATAAAATTTGTTAGATTTGGAGAACGTGAGCCCTGGCACATTTTTCGGTACAAAGTGGGTCCCACATTCTGGGCCAACGGGACTTTTTGATGCCGGCTCATCGGAATCCAATTACAGATATATCGTTGAGTTCGTAACGTCTTTCTGGACTCATTGACATATAATTTGCTAGGTTTTGGTGGACACTGGATCCGATACGCATTTCGGTGCAAGTCGAATACCAATATCCGGGTCAACGGGTCATTTTGAGATCGGCTCATCGAAATCCAATTCCGGATATACCGTTGAGTTCGTATCGTCATTCTGGATTCGTTGATATGTAGTTTGCTGAGTTTTGAGAACGATGGCTCCGGCACGTATTTCTGTGCAAATCGGAATTCCAAGTTCTGGTCAATGGACCAAATTTAGATCGGGTCAACGGAATCCAATTCCGGATATACCGTTGGGCTCGTATCGTCATTCTGGTTTCGTGGACATATAATTTGTTATATTTTATAGACTTTTTTATTGCACATTTTTCGGTACAAAACGGCTCCGACACGGACACCGTTTTGACCCAAAATTACCTTTTTACCCTTGTGTCCAAATTGGACCGATGGGTAGGCTACCCTAGCTAATTTGACCATTCTGGACACGTTGGCGATGTCTATTTCATCGTTCGACAATGTTTGTTTATAATTTCTCTGAGTTTAACCTTTTTATAATTTATTAATAATAAATTCTTATAATGTTCGTATTTCGAGATTAGTACAACGAAACTGAGCTCAGTCAATTCCAGTGATCTCACATCGCTGAAATTGATAAGATGGACATGTGGATCATTATAATAAGATTATTAACTTTACCGTTAATCATCTTATCTCGATTTACGTGTCGTAAGTTTCGACGTATGAATAACGAAGTACACCTTATATCTTTAATGATTGGATTAGAATTAACCCTGTTGACCAGAGTTGATCAGTTGACCAAAAGTCAACTGTAAGTCAACACTTGACCTAGTTTGACTAAATTATTGATCGGAGTTGACCTAGAGTTGTTTTGACTTAGAAGAACCTAGGATAATGTAGATTGATTATAGAGATTTATTTATTACAACTTCAACACCTTGTAACCTGTGTTGCTTTAAATAGGACTCTGTGGCTTCAGTTGGACCCCTATACTTATCAGCTGTTCAGGTTATCAGGTGAGTACATTCTCTGATCATTTCATATCTTGTTTAGGATTATATTTCCTGCTTTAGATTACTTTACATGATGCTGACACGTTGGAAACACGGACTAGTACTATATGGATCTTGTTGTGCGATATTATCCACTTAGCGGATACATCGGGTATTCGTGTTCGTGTACTTTATCGTGAGCATCGTGTACTCCTTGTATTCATGACATTCGTGTACAAATCGTGTGAAATCGTGTATATTCATGTATTCACATGATCTCGTGTGCGACTAGACTTCGTGTGCAATAACTTAACTTAGCTTGATCCTTGTATATTGATTGGGACGGGAGAGTAGAAGTGGTTATATAATCAATCCAGTAGATTACTCGTGTACAACCTCTGTAGATTACTCGTGTACAACATCGTACCGTTTACATAACCATCTTGTGCTCTGAATCACTAGTCACTGATAGTTCTCTATATATTGTAGCTATTTACTTACAGTCTCTCTCTTTTTCATCATGTTATTTCTTCAGATCCTGTATCTTACTCTCTAGCATGTTTATATTTCCTAACCTGTTATGATATTGTTGAGATGTACTGTACTCGCTCCTGTCCTGACTGGACCCGTTGATAAATTTTACAGATAGCTTGGAGATTGTCTGCTAGCCTAGAGGAGACACATTAGAGGTTGTTTAGATAGTTATTTCAATTGTCTGGAGTTGTATTTACTTTATAGATTACTGTATCTGAGTTTGGAGATTTGAGATGTATTTCTGGATTTGTGTATCTTAGACACTTAGATTTTTCTCTGTTGTACCTCTTTTGGATTTCATGTTTTATCTATCCTTATCATGCTCTACCTTAGATGTGATTGAGTCTATATCTGCTATGTCACCCCCATTCGGGGAGTATAAACTGTTTAGCCTTATATTGTTAGATGCATGAAACCTAGGACAGCGTTCTACCGTCGACACTGCGGCATAGGCTGGACGTACCCACTTCTCGTGCCCTAACTCTAGGGTGCGGGTCGTGATACTACCCGTTTCACAGCTTTCCAGTGCTCAATGCCTGGGTTGCTCGTAAAACAACTTAGCATTCCTACGGCAAAAGCTATATCAGGCTTTATAGCAGTAGTAGCATACATCAAACTTCCAATGATGCTTGCATACTTCAGCTGCCTGACGCTTTCCTTCGAATTAGGCTTCAGCTTCGGATCACACTTGTAAGGCATATCGATCCCTGGATGATTCTGATACCTGTAGCATGTGATCATCTTCTCAATATAATGAGACTGTGACAGCGCCAGTCCAGTATCTGTCCAAATTAACTTGATGCCCAAGATCACATCAGTTTTCCCTAAGTCCTTCATACTGAACTTGCTCGAGATGAACTTCTTTATCTCCGTGACACAACCCATATCCGTACCTAGGATCAACATGTCGTCCACGTACATACAAATGATTACACCTCTTCCATCAGCAAACTTTGTGTAAACACACTTGTTCGTCTCGCTGACCCTGTAGCCATTTGACCTTATAACCTTGTCAAACTTCTCATGCCACATCTTGGGAGCCTGTTTAAGACCGTACAAGGATATCACCAGCTTGCAGACTTTGTCTTCAAGACCCTTGATGAAAAATCTCTCTGGCTGTTACGTGTAAATATCTTCGCTCAGTCGTCATTTAGTAAAGCCCACTACAAGAAAAATACCCTGTTATAATGCTTGAAAAGAAGCTATTACAACGGTTCATATGTAAGCGTTACATGATTTCAGCAACACCACATAATATGATGGTTTCGAAGAGTTTTTGGCATATTATAACGTTTGTTTTAATATCAATGTTATATATTGTTCATACATTTATAACGTCTCTATTCACTTCGGTTATAAATTTTTATAAAAACCTATTTCCTATCCCGCGTGCCCGCTCACTTTTCTAATTTTCCCGATCAAAAAACCCTTCCCTTCTCTGCACCTCTCTTTCCCTGTGCCTCCCCCCTTCCGAAATCCCCAATCCCAAAGTCCTCCTCTCCGACGAGATCGACAGCATCCCCAATCCCAAAGTCCTCCTTTCTGACGAGATCGACAGCATCCGTTTGGTCCTCGGCCCCCAAATCCCAGAAGGCGACGTTGTCCGCGCCCTCTTCACCTCCGAAAACAACGTCAACCGCACCATCAACATCCTCCTCAATGCCCCGAAGCGGGAGTCGGAGCCCCTAAAGAAAGGGGCAGATCAGAAGCCCATCCTAGACTTCGTTGTTGCCATCGACGATGCAAACCCTAACCAAGAAGAAAACGGAGGATCTTGAAAAAGGATGGGGCAAAAGCATGGCGGCGACGTGTCCCGCTCCCTACCTCAACGCACGACCGATCAGGGCCATCATGCCGCCGTCTGCGGTCGCCCACCGGAGAGTGCCCTCGGGCGCGGTCACTGATCAGAGACTTCAGGCTCTCCCCGATGCTGTCCCTCCGGAGCTCGGGGAGTTCCCCAAGGAGCCTGATTGGTTCCTAGTCAGGAAGACCTACGTCACGGCGCTGTCGACCTGCTGCTGCTGGAGGAAGCTCGAAGAAGGCGAGGTCGTCCACTTCGTCTTCCCCAAGAAAGACGCCAGGAAGAAGTTCGACAGGCACTGGATGAGCGCGAACTTGTTACTCTTTTGACATTATAAAGCTTTGCTTCAGTTTCTTTATTCTTTTTGTACATATTTGTGTTAATTGAGATTCTTGATTGCTATAGTTTGTTTTTGATTCATACTCATAAGAAATTTTCTATAATTTCTTCTATGTATATATACTGCATTACATGTATAGATCTGAATCTACTACCCCACCTTTGTCAAACTTGGTAACTATTTATCTTCTCCTTAAATTTATGTATATTGTATAGCTTGATCGTTTGAATTTTCCTTATTGTTCTTCCTTTATATATTGTAGGAACTTTGAGGAGTTGTTGGTTTGGGCAATGATGGGAATTTAGAACCAGATACGCTAAATTGCCTGAACGCACCATAGAAGTACTTACTTCTTGTCATACCTTAGTTTTTGTGGAGAATAAATTGGTAGGTAAACTGTACAATGCTAAGCTCAGTTGTTGTTGATTATTGGTCCATGATCTTGCTGAAGTCTGTATAGTTTTCTAGTTATTTATGCATATTTTATTTGGCATAGGTTGGCAACCCTCTTGAGAAGGCGGCACTTAAAGGAATTGACTGGATATATACCTCGGATGAAAAGCTATGCCTAAAAGGTTAGTTACATTATCAGTAATATGGAAAAGACTGAACATATGGGAACTGGAAAATTTTATAGATTGTTAAGGTTGTTGCGAAAAGTTAGCGAACCCAGGTTTTTGATGTTTACTATTTGTCTAATTAAAATACCTTGGTAGTAAAAGAAGTGTCAGAGGTGCCAGTCACTTTTTAGGAGAGAGGAAACAAACTAAACACTAGGAAGATCTTCTAGTAACACTAATCTTATGTGTGATAACTCATCAGAAAGCAATTAATATTGTACTAGACCCTAATTCAATGGTTCAAAAGATACATTTTAGTTGAGAGCTTTTGAAACATTAGTGTTTTCAGGTAGGCATTAAGACCACACAGAAGACTAGAGCTTTGAAATTCAGGCAAAAAGAATAGATAATATAAAATAGTAAGGCTGTTGCAGTTTTAAAGAAAGTTTTGGAACTGCTTTCATAGACTATTTTCTTTTATTGTTTTTCACATTTATTGCTAAAAATTCAAGTAAGAGCTAATATCTGCAGACATGAAGACTTTTTTTTTACCCATGTGGAACCTTTTCAAAGATAGCTATAGTTGACAAGAGCAGACACATCTGTATGTAACACATATCAACCTCTCCATCTTTAATTATTTTGTTGTTTTTCTTTTTTTACTAAATTTATTTATGAACTTATGAGATAGTAGTAACATTGATTTTTCATATTATTCTGATCCTTACGAACCTGTCATTAAAGAAAATGAGAATTTTTATCCTCAGAGAATCTTAGGATCTGTGCAGTGGTTATTCTCATGGTTATTTTATAGTATCTATCAGAAAAGATTATTCTTTTTAGTGAATAACAATGAAACCTCTTGTATTGCTTTCCTAGCTATGGTTGGATTTTTCTTCTTTGAAAATTTCCAGTAATGGTCCATAGAGTAGTTGATCCCTTGTCACCAAGTTGTCCTATTAACCTACCCATGACCTTTTGCAAATGGGCATTTCTCTTGTACCAAAAGTCATGAATTTGTAATATCATGTTTTAGGTGGAGGGCACCAAAAATCATGTGTTACTCTCAACAATAACAAACCTTTTCTCTAATACGAGTAGAGAATAGTCTAAGAAAGCAGTTCCAAAACATTAGTGTTCCAAAACACTATGTTTCTCTAACAAAAGGGCTGGATGTAAAGACAAATTTTTGAAGTTTTGATCTTATGCATTTGTAGACTGTTACACATGCTTTGATCTTTGGTTTCCCTATTCAACATGTGGCCAGAAATGCTCAAGTGGAGGTCAATCTTTTATACAGATTCCATCATGCAAGTAAGCATGTTTGGCATATTAAATTGCGGAATGTTCTGCTCTCGTGCCTCAATTGCTTTCCATTATTCCATCTTCTCTGTATTAGTAAATAATAAAATTAGGCTTTTCTTATATGTTTTTGGTTAATGATATATAAGATCTAGTTGTGAATGCTTTTCTACCATATGATTATTCTTATATATCATAATATCTTTGTGATTATGGCATTTTGGAATCCTGATTTATCAAGAAAGTGGGGATACAATAGGGCCAGGTCTGAACCTTGCCTAATTTTTTTGTAAACTACGATTAGCGAATGAGCTTTGAATCAAGCTAAGAAAAAGGTAAGAGTCCTAACTGGCCCTATGGGAATCAACCCAAGCCTGAGATATTGCCAACCTTACCTGGTTCTGTTACCATATCTGACTGTGGTCTTCAGATTTTTGGCTTTTGGGCCAAGGTCTGAACCTTGCCTAAAATGAGATATTGCCAGTCTTACCTGGTTCTATTACCATATCTGAATGTAGTCTTTAGTTTCCAAATTTTGTTTATCGAAGTACTTAAAGATGATTAACTATTTATATATGCTTAGTAAAATTATGATGCATTAATATGGACACGTTGTAACTCTAGTTCCATTGAGTCTGGGCTAGGTGCTTACCCTTTATTCTAAAAAGAAAAGAAAAAAGATTACTGACTATTTATGTTAAGGGAACTGGTGGAAAAATGGATGCCCTTGTGTCTGGCATCGGTACAGGGGATACCATTACATGAACAAGAAAATATCTCAGAGAACAGAATCCTGATATAAAGGTTAGATTGTTTACTTCTAGCAAGTGCAACTTATGTTATCAGCTGGGCTATCTGAAGATGATGGCTATATACAATGCTAAGATCTTCTTCCTTTTATAAACTTAATAAGTTGCTTATGATTGATTAATGGTTTGCCAAACAAGTAGTATTTTATATCATGGACTTGGAAGGTCAATTTTACAATGTAGGATTCTATCACTATTTAAGTCAGTTGAATGTGTCATAATTGGTCATAATTTTGAATTTTCTAAATTTTTTTATTGAGATCATGTGACTTTCCAGTTATGGTTCTCATATGAATCAGGTTAGTCTGTTAGCTTTTATTATCTAAATTTCATATGTTCTTTAATATTGATACATGTGTCAATATAGAATTGATACATAGAAATATATTGATTTCGTCTAGTATTTCAAACAGAAATTTAGATACATGCTATATAGAATGGAAATTTCATATGTTCTTTAATACTTACATTTATCTTTCTATCTGACAAAAGGAAAAGTCATATATAGACAAGCATAAATGAAATAATTCACATGTTAAACACACTGGATACTTAAGGGTGCTCTCAGGTCTCATTTGTTGCTCTCTATGACATTTCCCTGGGATGTAGGAAAATTGTAAAGCTTGACATCAAGAAGTGTTGTACTATAGATGATGATGGAATGATTATACTTGCTCGTTTCGCCCAAAATCTGAGGTGCATGTTAATATCTTTTGTTTATATACAATTATAAGGCTTTGGCTGCTGAGAAGCAGGTTGCGGAGCTGCTGATAAAGAAAACAATTTAATGGGTACATTCTTTTGTTGGTAAGTTACGATTCTTTTTCCAGTTGAGTTTGTTGGTAAGTTACGATTCGCTTATCATTATGTATTTTGTATATTATCTCTTCCTTGACCAGAGAATAAGGTGATAGATGTGAAACATATATGTAGGAATTCACTAGAATTGTGAAATTTAAAAGAAAAGCTCTTTATAATAAAGCTATTGCAAAATACATACTTGAACGTGCACACATGCTCTGAGCCACAGTTTCTTACTTTCCTCACACGTTGCTTTGATGATTTGAAATATCAACCACAGTGTCTTAATTATTGTTGACATTATTAGGAGTTTAAGTTCTCTGGTCTAAATCTCAAAGTTGATAGTTGTATTACATATGCGTTAACAGTGTGGTAAGCCTTACATACGCATTCAATAGTGTGGTAAGCTTGTGTGCTTCATCAGGAAGTGTTTGTGATAATAAACTACTGAAGCCCAGGGTTCCATGACTTACATTAACAGGGAAAAGGGCTTCTGATAAGTAAATTACTCGCTATAGGAAATTGTGTTCCTCTCTATGACACACTAAGCTTGAGAGTGAAAAAGGAATGACATTCCCATGAAACAATGATTTGTGCAAAAGGTTTAAGGGCTTGTCAATTCATGAGATCAAATGAGTTCTAACTGTTAACCTTTTCTGTATTTATTTTTATACTCAATCCAACTGGAATTTTGCTACAATCAGATTGTTTTTTATTCCATTTGTAAATAGATGCCTCCTTCCTAGTAGCTGGTTAGGACATGTTTATTGTTCATTGTTCGTTTTATAGCTACCTAGTAGTGATTGCTTCATTCTTGCCCTTTCTAAACAAAACTTCACAAGCCCTTATGTTAGTTTTCATGGAGGCTACTTGATTTCTCTATCCTCGAAAGAAATAGAGGCTGGAATTTCTTATTTATTACTGTATGCTTTCCATCTTTCATACTGTTTGGTATCAAAGATTGTCCTTATGATTTGGAAATATCATCATAATATCTTTTTATTCATTTATTCATTCTTTATTTGTAGGTATGTACAATGGTGACTTTTAAAGGGATATACAATGTTGGCTTTTGAAGAGATGTCACAATTTGGTGTTGGTGAATGATGTTTCAATGTTTTGAGGCCGGCTATCCTAAAAGGAAAAGATGTATATATTTTTGGATATTGAAATGTAATGGTGATATGTTGATGAAATAAAAGTTGGAAAAAGAGTGATATATTTTGAAATATAATTAAGATGAAATGATATTTGGATATTTTTAATGAAATATTTCTTTCAAATGTTAGTTAAATTTTATATTTCTGTTGTCTCAGGAATTAATATGCTTTTTATAACGCATTGAATTATGAGCATTGACAGGTGATATATATGTGTGTGAATGACAAGAACAGAACGTTACAAAGTATTATGTATAAGTTCTTTTTATAATGTTTCATGAATGCTTTCTGAATGGTTTCAGAACTAGATCATTTTAGTAAGCATTTTTAATATTCATAACCTATTCATGACGCTTTAGGATAGATATGTTATATATAACGATAATATTAATGTCGTTTTTAATAAATAAAATGTCATATAAGTGTGAGTCATATATAACGGTTTTTCTAAACTTTTATAACACCCATGTTCATGACGGTTGCCTGCTTCAAAAAAATCATCATAAATTATCGTATATGACGGTTTTTACCCGTCATAAAATGGTATTTTTCTTGTAGTGGCCATTTTTACATCCATCTGATGTATCACCAACTTATGTATTATTGCGAGAGCAATTAACATTCTGATGGTGGTCATCTAGGCTACTAGAGCATATGTGTCGAAGTAGTCAATCCCCTGCTTCTGAGTAAACCCCTTGGCTACCAGCCTAACCTTGTTGTCAATAGTTCTGTCTGCTTTCATCTTCTTCTTGAAGATCCATTTGCATCCAATGGGTTTCGCTCCTTCAGGAAGATCATCTAACACCTAAGTGTTATTTGAGGTGATTGAATCAATTTCATTGTCTATCGCCTCCTTCCAAAAAACAACGTCTCTGGTCTTCATCATCTCATCATAAGTAAGTAGATACGCTTCCACATGATATGTGACAAAGTCATTTCCAAAGTCCTTCGGCTTCCTCACTCGCTTAGTTGACGGCTCAACGAGCTCTGGCTCAACCGTTTTTTCAACAACAACAACTTCTTGAACTACATTCTTATTGAAAACTTCAGTTTCTTGGGCATCCACATTGTTCTTCGGAACATCCGTAAGAACAATATTCTTGTGTCTTACAAATTTGTCTTCAAAATATTATGCATCGCGAGATTCAATGATATGATTTGATTCAATATCAAGAAATCTTCGAGCATCACTCTTCTCGACATAACCCAAGAAGATTGTCTTTGTAGTCCTTGTCCCGAGCTTCTGAATCTTCAGATCTAGAAGCTTCACATATGCCAGACACTCCCACACTCGAATGATATTCAAGTTAGGTCTGACTTTGAACCAGAGTTCATGAGGAGTAACGTTCGAAGTTGCATGAGGCACTTTATTTAGAATAAAAGTGGTCGTCAATACAGCTTCTCCCCAGTAGCATTTTGGAAAACTCGCAGTCAACAATATTAATTTAGTCATTTCTATTAACGTTCTGTTCTTCCTTTCTGCTACACTATTTGATTGAGAAGAGTACGGAGCAGTATTCTCATTGACAATTCCATGTTCTTTGTAGAACGATGTAAATTCATTAGACCGATACTCTCCACCTCGATCACTTCTTATTATCTTGAGTTGTTGTCCAGTCTGCCACTGAGCCTCGGCCCTGAACTCTTTGAACTTCTCGAAAGCTTCGTCTTTGGCCTTCAGCAGGTAGACAAACACATACTTTGAGAAATCATCGATGAAGGTTATGAAATACTTTATCCCGACCATTGTAGAGAACTGTTTGAAGTCACAGATATCAGAGTGTACCAACTCCAGAAGATCTGTGCTTCGATTAACTCGAGGAAAGGGTTTCCTTGTGATCTTCGTCTGAGCACAAACTTCACATTTCTCTACCTTACCCCCATACTTAGAGATAAGTCCTAGACTAGACATTTTGTTTATTTTTTTACAATGAACATGTTCTAGTCTATTATGCCACAACTCAAGTGTATAAGGAGAATGAATGATTGCATTAATTACATTGGACTGATTTATAAGCTATATTTTGAACATTCATTCGGTATAAAATGCTTTCCCGAAGTATGTTTCCTTTATGGACATCACCATCTGCCCAACATTGATGTCCATCCTTAGGCCTGCATTGTAGAGTAGGCCTCCAGAGATCAGGTTCTTTGCGATAGCAGGTATATGCTTCACACCTTGAAGCATAAGAGACTTTCCAGAAGTCAGCTTTAACACCACCGTCCTGATCCCTTGTACTTCAACTTGTGCCTGGTTCGCCACCATAGCAACTTCAGAAGTTGGTGTGTAGGTAGTGAACCACTCCTTGCTTGAGCAGACATGACTGGTGGCACCAGTGTCTACCCACCAGTCAGAGTCAGCCCCTACCGTATTGACCTTTGCAATCATTGCAACTACGTCAGTGATCATTAAAACCTTACTAGGCTCACCTTGCTCTGATTGCTTGGGCTTGGATTTACATTCACTCTTGAAGTGGCCCTTCTTGCCCCACTTGAAGCAAGGCATCTGAGCCTTTGACTTCTGATGTTTGAAGGAAGTCCTCTTCACTTTCAGATTATTGGGGTCTTTCTTTTTGCTGTGGGAAGCCGCCTTCTTTTCCTTGTGTTCCTTGGTGTGAACCAAATTGGCGTTAGCCAGCTATTTGGACAGGGCGTCCACCTTCAGTTGAGCCCTCATTTGGTCCTCAATATAGATTTCTTGCAGGAGATCTTCCAGACCGATCTTCAACTTCTTCATATGCATATTTGCATAGAACTTGCTCCATCCAGCGAGGAGCTTTGAGACGATCCCTCCAACAACAAACTTGTCGGAAAGGGGCATCGCCTCATCTTCCAGCTTCAGGAACTCATTCACCTGCGGCAGCATAGACTTTTCCTCTTCAAAGAGCCACTTGTGATATTTTTCAACCACAAATATTTTGCTCATGTTCTTGTCTTCTTCATAAAATTTTTCCAGAGACTTCCATATCTTTGTGGTAATAGTCTTCTTAGTGTATGATTCTACTAGGGAGTCCTCCATAGCATTTAGGATTAAAAGCCTACAGATGCTATTCTTTCATTTCTATTTGGCCTGATTTTTAGTAGCTGCAGTAATTGCGGCTGCAGACCCAATTTCTGGAACAGTAGGTTATTCTTCAAAAAGAACATGATCAACTTGAGAAAGTTGAAGATTGAGAGTAACCTCTCTCATCCAGACTTGATAGTTCTCTCCATCAAATTGTTCCAACTTGTAGAAGTTAGGATTGATGAGTGAAGCATGGAAGTTTTCCATCTTGTGAAATTAAGCTTTGAGATTATTAGTCCCGGGGCATAATTTTTTGATGGAAAACTGAGAAATGAAACGATTGTAAAAAAACGTTTCGAAGCAACACTCAAAGAAGGTGTACGATAGAGATCCTTGGAGGATTCTGGGTAAAGAAAATCTAAAAAGATTTCATAACAGTAGCAAATGAATGTAATATTTCTAAAAAGAAGATACAAATGAATTGTTAGCAGCAGCAGCGATTGTCTACTAACAGTTTCTGATTAGATTAGAACTATTCTCATTCAGAACAAGTTGCAAGTGGAAGGAATAAGAGAATGGCCTGCTGGAGTGAATGATCACTGGCGCTCAAAGCTTGATTCGTTCCACACGAACAACTTCCAGGAACCAGCAAGTTCGATAGAGAACTTCGGAACACTCTGCTCTTCTGACTCCTCGGATGGCGCGCAGACTATGCTCTCAAAGGACCTCTCTTCTCTGCTATGAAGTTAGATAATTGTCATGACCCGCACCCTAGAGTAAGGGCACGAGAACGTAACAACGTCCAGCCTACGCCGCAGTGTCGGCGGTAGAACGCTGTCCTAGGTCTTATTCATCTAACAGTATAAGGATAAGCAGTTATACTCCCCGAATGGGGGTAATATAGCAGAATGTAAACTCAATCACATCTAGGGTAGAGCATAATGGAAGATAGATAAAACATAAAATCCAAAAGAAATACAATAGATAGAAGTCTAAGTGTAAGATACACAACCCAGAAATACATCTCAAAACTCAAATACAGAAATCCATAAATACAACTCACGACAACTGAAAATAAACTGAGCAAAACCCTAGCTACCTATACAACCTCTACTGTGTCTCCTCTAGGCTAGCAGGCAACCTTCATGCTATCTGTAAAATTTATCAACAGGTCCAGTCAGGACAGGAGCTAGCACAATACATCTCAACAGTTCATAGCAGGTTAGAAAATATAATTATACAGTAAAGTAAGATACAGGTACTGAAAGAAATACAGTATGTAAATAGAGAGAGAGCTGTAATAGAAATATCTACTATACAATAGAGAACTAACAGTGGCTAGTGAGTCAGAGTACAACATAGACATGTAAATGACATGGGATGATTCTGATGCTACACTATGGAATGATTCTGATGCTACACTACTTGGATATTATTCACATGTCCACTTCTACTCCCCCGTACCCCCAATCAATACACAAGGATCCAACCAGGTTATGTTATGATTCCATACAAAGGCCCCCGAAGGGTGATACATGGATGTCCCATAAATGGGGATTCTAGAAGATTCTAGGATACCCAGTAAATGGGATAAGGATTCTAGGAGACTCTGTGATCATAAGAGTATATGTCACAAGTGATCAAAGAACCAATGAAGCATAGTGATACGCCATGTAAGTGAAATGTACAAAACATGTAGTACCCGATGCTCCCTAAGGATAACATCTCAAGAAGGGATCCATATAGTACCAATCCGTATGACCAACGTGATAGTAACAAGTAATTTAATGCAGGAAATAATTCTAAGCAGGATATAAAATGATCAGAGAATGTACTCGCCTGATACCCTGAACAGCTGATATGAAAAGATGGCCAACTGGAGTCACAGAGTCCTAGTTATAGCAACATAGGTTATAAAGAGTTCAATTTATATGGTAATTGAAATTATAATACAATCTACATGATTCTAAGTCAATCTAGGTCAAAGTCAACTTTGGTCAACTATAAAGTCAAACTAGGTCAACTCTAGTCAACTGTGGTCAAACTAGGTAGGGTTGGGTCAACAATGGTCAACTAGTCTAGTTAGTTAATTCTAGGTCTAAACAAACTAAGTATATACAAATTAAGTATCCAAGATAGCTACTAACTCATAGCCTAAGTCACTTACTAAACCAAGCACAAAACTAAACCATAAGCTAACAAGGCACACAAACTTAGTCATATAATGTATATATATTATTCACATTCACATATTTATATACATAGATATATATAGGAAAGCTATGTATATAGGCACATACATATATATATAGAGAGAGAAAGAGAGGTAAAAGAGTAAGTGAGTATGTGTGTGTTTGGCATGTGTGAAAGGATATGTATTAATGTTCTAAAATTTAGTGATAGGTAGGTGTATGTGACATGAGATACATGATGTCAAAGGGTGTATGAATGAATATGTGTAAAAGATTATAAGTTAACTTAGTTTATAGAAATACATACATACATACTTACCTTGTATACATGCATACATACATATCATGTATATTACATTTACATGATACATACATGTATACTTGTATTATATTATACTTATATTCATGCATATTAGATACTTGTATTTATATTAACATATTGCTAACATTGATTTTATTCATGCATCTATGCATTACCTACATGTTTTATACATATGCATACATTGTATATTCATATCATTTCTTACATTAACATAGAGACATACAAACATGCACAAATCATATATTTTACACCTTGCATTACCTTACATATCATGTTATATATTATCATTCATTCCTTTCAGATATTATATTATCTTGCATGCTTGCATTCATATATTACATTCTATATTACCTATATACATGTATTTCTTCCATTCATTTATGCTTGCATCATATACTCTACATTACCATACATATTATCATTATGTATTGCATTACAATATTTATACATTATGCATTCATATCTATCATTACATATATATCTTGCATTCATATCTAGCATTCATTATATACTTTCATGCATACATTGTATATCATTCTTTCATTCATGTATTGCTTATATGCATTATATTAATTGCATTCCTACATGCTTGCATTCAACCATATATATACATTAATGTAAAGAGAATATATATCATATATATATCATTTTATTCATCTAACATATCATGCATTATATACTCTATATTCATTTAATATCCATACTACATAGGCTCATAGGTTACACAAAATGCATATATCGTATAGTCACTCTTCTACTTAAAACCAATATTGTACCAATTGGGTGTTCACTAAATTCTATGATTAAAGTATGTTATAGATATTTGTGTTAGCTTTTCGAAACTTTAAATGGATCGCATTTTCGGGTCCGGAAGCTCCCGGAATCGCAAAAATACCGAAACGCGTTCGTCTTTCGTACAGCTGACACTCAAATAATTGTACAGAAAGTTTCAGAACGAATTGGCTTATTAAAATATATATTTGGAAATCTAACTTCGATACGGTTCTTTTAAAAAAACGGGAGATAAATCAGAGTTTTAAGCTAAAAGTTATGACAATTCTAAGTTGCTGTTGCTACTAAAAACGTGGATAAATATTATGACGAATTTAGGTAGTTTGAGACAAAAGAAACACAAGTATATAACATAATATATCAAGAACTCACTCTCTACACTAATATATATATATGAGACATATAGAACACATCTCCAATACAAAAATATGAGATTATACATGTAATAATTCATTCATACATAACAACAACACATAGTGTGTCCAAATTTGGGGTTTTCCCACATGGACACAACCACAACACAAAAGGACACTCCTATGACCTCCAAATGGACACAAAATGGACACAAATGGAGATACAACCATGGGATCATTCCTATGGGTTCGAAGTATTTCTATATGCATGTAGGGATGGATTAGAGGAGAGATTATACCTTCCGGGAGAGAGATTCAAAGGAAAAGCCTTCCGATACGGCACCGACACGTAGTGATTCCAAACGGACACGAACAAGCTCCGAATCCTCCCGAACTTGGCTAGCACCCTCTAACCATGGAGTAGAAGATAAATAAAGAAGATTTGGGAAAAGAAGGGGTTGATTTGGAGATGAAATCAATGGAGGTTCATCTCTAAATTAATTTGGGGAAGAACAAGAGAGAGAAAGTGGACGAAAACAAATAAATGAAGGAGTGACTCACTCCTTATCCCCCCTCATAAGTGGCTGCCCAAAAAGTGTTAGGTGTCCCCTATTTGAATGTCCAAAATGTCCTCCACTAATCTATTTGATTTAAATGAAGAATGGGTTAAAGGTTGAGGTCAATTTAGTCTAGTTTAAGTCTCTAATTAAACTAAACCTATCCATAAATAATTAGTCTAACTACTAACTAAAATTAATATCATGTGGACTAAAATTAATATCATGTGGGCCATGCCTAACTAGTGTGTGGGTCCCACTAGAGTCAAACTACCCCCCTCCTCCGGGTCCCCGTTTCAAGTCGGATTGAGTTGAAATTCAAACCCGACTCAAATAACCCCAAAACAATATCATAAATAATAAAATAAATTTTAACCCAAAATAATATCATAAATAATAAAATAAATTTCAAAATATTCAAAAATGTAAAATGATAAAAATATCCCTGTTTCTGAAAACTGGGGGTGACAAATCTATCCACCTTAAAAAAATTTCGTCCTCGAAATTAAATTGTTCATACTCCTTCTAGGTCAAACCCCCCACAATCAAAGTCCCAGAACTTAAACAATCATACGATTTAAAAGGATGACATATAGGGTCATGGCATACGGTGGTAGTGAAAGTCTCATCTAGCTATACTAGTCATGCTAAACCAAAACGGTCATAAGGTATCAAAACATACAAGCAGTCTAGGGTGTTAAACCGAAAAGGACACAGAATAACAAATCATCAAAACTGTAAGACAGTCTACCGTCCTATGTGAAAACTGGTACTTATCATAAAAATAATGAAAGGTAACTACTAATTATCTATAAAGGGTTCAGAAAAATCGAAATCAAAAGTTAAAGAATGAAAGTCACTTGCATGAAAATCCAATCACAATATGTATATATATATAGAGAGTGTATTAGAGAGGGAAAAGCTAGCATTATGTAAAGGTCATGTGGTTCGTGTGTGTATGGGTGTATGTGGACATGTTCATATGGTTAGATAGTAGGCATGTGTGTATGTGAAATATACATGAAAGTGTATAGGAGAATTTGGGTTTCAAAACAACAGCTATCAAGTTACACTACTCATAGCATATTGGTTAAATAATCTAGAATGCACAACCTATTTACCCATAACTTGCATGGCTAACCATATATATATCTATGTAAAGAGGTAGAGATTTAGTTATGTATATATATACATTATAACATGTATGCTTAAATTATATATCTATATAGATATATGAACATAACATAGAGAGGAAGGGTTAGGTTTACATGGCAGTGTATACTAAGTTAGGGTGTGTGTGTTCTTGTACAGGGTATAGCTTAGTATTGAAAGGTTAAATCTAGTTTTAGTTCAGCATTTATATACAAAATCTAAAAATAAGCTAACATTTAAAGCAGTGTAATATTAACATAATGCAGTTTCAGATTTTAGGGGTTTGAAACACCACAACCAATTCAATGCTTCCAATATATCCTAACATGATAGAGAAAAAACCCTAACATACTATCCATACATTTAGCTATGCATACAGTTCAATATTACATATTAAATCTGAAATTGAACTAAATATTGGAAATCAATGTGAAAATGTTAACATGTATTCAGTTTTAGGACTTTGGAGAAATTCAACATCAAACCAACCCAATGTTTATCACAACCTAACATGTAAGAATATGAAACCTAAATTTATATTCCTACATACCACAATGTATATAGCTCAAAATATTACATTTGAAAAAAAAACAGAAAATTGAACTAAACATTTGGAATCCAGTATTAAGGGTTAATATGCACACAGTCTTAGATTTGTCAAATTCAAACACAAAACTCAACCAATTCCCTTAAGAGTTGAAACCCTGTATATAACATACACGTGCAGTGATATAAACAAAACTAATAACATGAAATTTATATTTGAACTACGAATTTAAACTGGAAAAAGCAGAGTGTCACGACCCGCACCCATTGTGAGGGTACGAGAGCGTAACAACGCCCAGCCTACGCCGTAGTGTCGGCAGTAGAACGCTGTTCTAGGTCATGAACTATAACTAACATAATAGAATACTCTCCAAAAGGAGGCCAACACAGAGGTATAACTCAATCACAATCTATAGATAGACAATGGCTCGATAAAATAGATAAAGAAATCCTCAACTGAGGTACAACAGAAAAAAAATACAAGTCTTATCATCTCTAAAAATATAGAACTCTGAAACAAGAACAACAACTAAACATAAAATGGAAAACAGTCTAAGCTATCTATACTAAGCAAGGTATCGTCCTCAGCAGCTGCCTGAACCTCCCCAGGGGTCCAGGTCGCGAGTGTCATCTAGGCAAGCTCCAAGTAAGGGGTGTAGGGTTCCTCATCATCCTCTGTAAAATTTTCAACAGGTCCAGTTAGGACGGAAGCGAGCACAGTACATCTCAACAGTTCATAGCAGGTTAGAAAATATAATCATACAGTAAAGTAAGATATAGATACTGAAGAAAATACAGTATGTAAACAGAGAGAGAGAACTGTAATAGAAATATCTACTATAAGGAGAAAGCTACCCGTGACTAGTAATTTAGAGTACAAAGTCGACATGTGAACGGCTTGATTTGTACATGGCTATACTAAAGAGGCGTACATGGCTATTCTACTTTGGAAATTATTCACATGGCTATTTATACTCCCCCGTACCCCCAACTAATACACAAGGATCCAAACAGGTTATGTTATGATTCTATGTAACAGCTCCCGAAGGGTGATAAGCCCCCAAAGGGTGATAAGCCCCCAAAGGGTGATAAGCCCCCAAAGGGTGATAAGCCCCCAAAGGGTGGTACATAGTAGTCCCAAAAATAGGTATTCTGATAGACCCAATAAATGGGATAAGGATTCAAAGAAGACTCTGTGATCATATGAGTATATGTCACAAGTGATCAAAGAACCAAAGAAGCATATGATACGCTATGTAAGTAAAACGCACAGAAAATAGAGTACCCGATGCTCCCTGAAGGGATAATATCTCAAGAAGGGATCCGTATAGTACTAATCCGTGTGACCAACGTGACTGTATCAAGTAAAGTAATTTAATGCAGGAAATAATTCTAAGTAGGATATAAAATGATCAGAGAATGTACTCGCCTCGTATCTGAATGTCTGAAGTAAATGCACTGTCCGAGATGAGATACCCGACTCCTAGTTAGAGCGACACAAGTCAAGATGAATACAGGGGATGATAAATGTAATCTACAATGCATCTGTATGCTGTCTAGGTCAAATTAGACTAAAGTCAACTCTTGGTCAACTCTGGTCAACTACACTAAGCAAACTAGGTCAACTAGGTCAAGACTGACCCAAACAAGTCTAATAAGTCTCACTAGACCTAACCAAGCCTAGTCTAGCAATCACACACCAATCACAAGGCTATACAAGCCAACTATACCCTATATTGGCATTCAAGCCACACTAATAGGTAATGAGCCATAGACTATAGGCCCTGAATATAGGCTATAAGCCATAGCTATATCATACGTAGACTAATCCACACATTCACACACATCAATTATATTTAATTAAATATATTTAACACACATTCATAAAATTATAGACTATATGTTAATATCACATATAGGTGTACATATATATGTATATAGGGTGATAGAGAGAGACATGTGGGGGTGATATATAGTGTGTGGCATGGTGTAGATACATGTGTGATAGGAAATAGTGTGTAGCTATAATGGGTGTGTGTATCTAAGTGAACCAATGTGTGTGTGGCATGTACTCATGTGTGTGTGTACATGAGAGTATGAGTTGAAAACAATAAGCTATCATGTGTTCAGAATTCAATAGCTAACAACTACACAAGTTAATTTCAGAATGGAATGGGCTAAAATAGAAGAATCCTTCATATACATTGTTGTTAGTGAAGGTGAACTAAAAGGTAAGGTAATATTTAAGCCATGTCTAAAACTAATACTCATAAAGGAACAAGATAACTAAACAATATGGTCTGAATCAATAGGGTCAGAACATCCATATAGAGCCATTGATACCAAGCATCCCCCTTAGTCTGATACATATGACAGGACACTAAACGATTGACATACAAAACTGTAATGTTATGCAGTGCAGTGATATGGGGAAGTATTATATGCAGGCAAGGTAATGTGTTCAGGTCCTTTGTTTGTAGGGTGTGTATAGATGCATAGGTAATAATGTGTGTACACAAAATTCAGTCTCCAGTTATAATCCTAACTAAATACGAACACCAATCATTTGACATATATTATCCCTGTCATGCAACTGAACTCAATGTATATAGGATTATCAATCTGGAAATTAATCAATAAGGGGAATAAACAGAAATCCCAAACACAATAACAATCTGGAAAAAAACTGTTTATATGCCAAGCTCAAAATCGAATGCCAATCTCTCAAATCTATTCTCAGGTTCACTATGGTTCAATGAGTTTTATCAATTCAGCTCATAGTTTGAATAAGGAGGAAACTCTTAGGTTCCAGCTCAAGGTGTGCACAGGTTCTCCTGTGTGCGTGTTTGTGTGTAGAGCTATGTGGGTGAGGAAATTATTCTCAGTTTCAGTTTTCCTGAAACTGTGACAGTGTGTAAATGTGTGGAGAAATCAGCATATGTATGTGTGTTATGTTAAGGGTGAACAAGTGTGAGAGTGTGCAAAGTGAGGGAAGAACTAGAATTAAGTTTCAGGATTTTGAAACCAAAACAGGAAATCCCCAACACAACATGCAAAAACCAAATTCCAGGATCTTTAGCACTAATACAAATCAAAGTGAACATATATAACACTCTTCAATAGGTAGGCAAGTCCTATTAACTATTCATCATCGTAAAACAGGAACAAAAATGTAATCAAATACAGAAAATACATTCAGCCATGTTGAGTATCAGTAAAATGACAGTGTTCAATAGGAAATTCAAATTTTCGAATTCAAATCACATCTAATTAACAAACAAAGGGTTGGTACAATGTGTCATGCATGTGAGGGTACTATAGAGTGCATTCGTGTCCAAGAATTGGACACGAATCGTGTCCAAACAAACACGTGTACACAGACACTGACAGTGCACGAACAATCGTCGTGCACGCGTGCACGCGTTTCGTGTACACAACACAGGACACTTCGTGTCTCGTGCTCACCAACCTAGGTTCGCCTATGATAGGTCTTCGTGTCTATCGCCCTGATTTGTGTCCTAGTGTGTCGTGTCCAGAGTTATCGACCCGTGTCAGTGGCCGACTGTGCGCGTGTTCCACCTATGCACGAACAGCACGGGCCAAATTTTTCCTTAACCACTCCATAAAACTTCACGAAATTTTATAGGGTCAATGTCAGTCATGTCCTCTATGTGCACGCAAAATTTGGTGTCCTCTCGTGCTGTGTCCAGGGAGAACTCAGACACAGGTAGTAGGACACGTGCACGGGGCTGTGCGGGTGTGTGCGTGTCCAATTTGTGACACGAAAATGACACAAAATCCATATAAGTCTTCACAAACATTAACATACATATATAGGCCTAGGTATCTATGTAATTAGTTTTTCAAAAATCGAAAATAAAATCCTTTGTGACTTTTAATCAAACACCTATACACACATCATGACACGTGTCCAATACGGACACCAAATGGACACAAAACGACACAAATCTAATACCTACTGCTAGGGGACACCCACGGCTTCCTATTCATGCAAAGAAATCGAAAATCTATGGAAGGAATAGGAAGTTACCTATATGTACAATTTGCATGAAAAAGCTTCAAAAAGGGGAGTTTCTTCTTGATGGCCAAGTGCTCCAAATTGGTCCAAACCTGATATTTCTCTCCATGGACATGAAATAGAGCTGGATTAGGAACTAATGCAAATGACTAGAGTCAAAAAGGAATTAAAATGAATAATCTATGGGTTGGAAAAGAATAGACAAACCTCTTTCTTCAAAACTTGGAGAAATTAATAAAAGAGGCAAGAACAAATGGAAGAGGCATTAAATAGGGTAAAAACCCCTAGGTTGGCTGCCATGGGCTGATTAGGGTTAGGGTTTGGCTACATGGTGTGGGCCTATGGGCTTTAAGGCTAGTTATTGATTAAAGGTTTAATCACAAGTCATGGCTTATGACTTAAATCTAACTTAAGTCAAATAACCATACCATGGGTCAACTCTAGTCTAACTAGGGTTACATAACCTAACCAAGTCCAAACACAACTAGGGTTAGCTTCTAGGTTAGCCTACCAAGGTCATTGCTAGTCAAAGTCAACCTAGTCAACCCTCATTCAAACAATTCCAAAATAATTTCTAAAAAATTCCCATAAATTCAAATAAATTATAATAAATCCAAATAACCCTAAAAATGTTAGAAATACCCTAATCACATGGCTAGGCTCTAGGGTAGGTAGTTTCTACTGTTCACTACCAAAATACCAAAAATCACAAGTCATGAATTTAAATAGTTTAAAAATAATAAAAAAATCACTAAAAATCATAACATGAAATAAATATCATTAAATAATAATTATAATTACAAAATTACCCTCATCTGGAAAATAGGGTGTTACAATCCTATCCACCTTATAAAAATTTTGTCCTCGAAATTAAGATGGTAGCAGTCCTTCTAGGTCAAACACCCCACAATCAAAGTCTCAAACATACCGTCAGATAATCATATGCGTCTGTCCAAAATCATGATACTCAGAATCTTCGTCATGCTAGTGAGCAAGGCTACGATAATCTCAGAGTCCTCGACTAAGGCACATACCTCTAGAATCATGGTATTTAAAATTTTTGCATTGCCGCATGCTTGGCAGCGAAAACCTTAAATTCCCACACCCGAGAAATACGTCCTAAATTTGACTATATGTCCTCTCTATGCCAGCTAACACAACTATCGAAGATTCTAGATTCCATAACTGGGTGACCTAGCCCATATGATTCATCTCAGAAGAATATCAAACATAACACAAGAACAACAGGACAAAATTGATAAATCAACAAGGAATAGAGGGAATCAAGATTTTAAGGCAGTTATAAGAGGCAATCGCAGAATTTCAGTTAAAAGAATGGAACCTGCAACTAGATCTCCAATGGCCTGAGCATCCTCGACTGTCCTGGCAAAAGCTCGCCCTTGCTGGCCTCTCCTGGCATGCTGCTGACGCTATATGTACCTCTGCTGCTGAGTCGGTAAGGGTAATCCCCTCTGCTGGCCTACCGGGGCCCTAGCTCCTGCTCCCTGAACTGTCTGTCCCGATGATTCGGGACACTCACTCAGACGATGATCGGATCCTCCGCAAAGCAAACATCTGTCCAGCCTCTTCCGGCATTCGTCCCAATCGTGCCCTGGTCTCTTGCAAAAAAGACAAATAATAACAAGCTGCTGTCCCAGGGTCTGTTGCTGTCTCTACGGCTACTGCGCCTGCTGAAAGGGTATACGGTCTTGAAAGTGCCGCAGGTGAAGGTAGACCCTCGGCTGCTGGTACTGTTGCTGAAACTGTAGAAGTAGCATCTGCTGCTAAAACTGTAGGGGTGGCATCTACTGCTGAAACTGTAGGGGTGGCATCTGCTGCTGAAACTGTGGCTGAATCTGCAAATAGGGCATCTGATGCGGATACTGCTGCTGAATCTGCAGATGGGGCATCTGATGCGGATACTGCTGCTGAATCTGTAGGTGGGGCATCTGATGCGGATACTGCTGCTGAATCTGCAGGTGGGGCCTCTTGGCCGGGCCCGCACTGCCACTAGCTCCCTGAGTGTCTCGCATCCTCTTCTCCTTCAGCCCAAGATCGTCCTTCGCTATCATGGCTCCTACCAGAATCTGCTCGAAAGTGGCGTCACGGCCGCTCTTGGTATATGACATGATCTCCTTGATCAAATACCTGCGGAACCTCCTCGCCTTTCCGACCTCGGTAAGGTCCTCGATAAATCTGCTCAAACGGCTGAACTCTCCAGCGTACTCCTCAACAGTCTGGTTCCCCTGAACCAAACTCTCGAACTGTGCCTCCAAAGCACAGAGTGCGGTATCGGGAAAGAATTTCTCCTTGAACAGTTTCTTGAAAGATGCCCAAGTCTGACCGGCTGTACCAATCCTCGGGTCCGTCTGGTACCAGGTACGGGCCAAGTCCTGCATCTGACTGGCGGCTACCTCGATCTGTAATCCTGCTGGTATCTGTGCCAATCGAAATATCTCCTCAATGTGCTCTATCCAATCGTAAGCGTATATGATGCCCTCTGTACCCTTGAAGTCTCGGGGTCCCATCTTCTTGAAGGAATGGATGTCTGGAGTCCTCGGCTGATGCGGCTGCATCTGGCCTCCCTGTGGTTGAGCAGCTACCAGCTCCACCGTCATCCTGACCAACTGGTGAGTATCTTGTATGCTCTGTTGGATATCAGCAGACTGGCTCTGCTGAATCTGTTGCTGAAACTCTATGAATCGCTGGAAGAGGGTAAACATCTGAGCCGTATCTACTGTCCCTGAAGGTAACTGTTGCTGGTACATATTTGGAATGATAGGGGAAGACCTCCGGAGAGGTGGAGGTGCGGTCCCAAAAGCTGCAGAAACTCCTATATGAGCATAAATAGGGGGTACTGTGGTCCCAGCGTCCACAATCAGGCGAGAGATGGTAGGCCTCTCACCAGCGTCTGCTGAGCCAGAGCGATGCGATCGTGTCTCGATCACCATCCTGGAGACAGATCAAACAAGAAATCAATACTGAGATAGAATCGATAATTCAAGGGAGGACAGTTATCTAAGGAAGCAAATTTTCAACAAGAATTTAGATGGCAGGAATCCAGTTAAGAGTTTTTTCTAATGTGATTGAGTACCTCAAAAACATCCTAATCCTACTGCAGGCTGTAGTGGTACTCTAGTTCGAATACCACTACACAAACTCGACCTGCATGGGCCACTACTAAAACCGTATCATGACCCGTACCCATTGTGAGGGTACAAGAGCATAACAACGCCCAGCCTACGCCGCAGTGTCGGCGGTAGAACGCTGTTCTAGGTCATGAACTATAACTAACATAATAGAATACTCTCCAAAAGGAGGCCAACACAGAGGTATAACTCAATCACAATCTATAGATAGAAAATGGCACGATGAAATAGACAAAGAAATCCTCAACTGAGGTACAACAGAAAAGAAATACAAGTCTTATCATCTCTAATAATATACAACTCTGAAACAAGAACAACAACTAAACATAAAATGGAAAACAGTCTAAGTTATCTATACTAAGCAAGGTATCGTCCTCAGCAGCTGCCTGAACCTCCCCAGGGGTCCAGGTCGCGAGTGTCATCTAGGCAAGCTCCAAGTAAGGGGTGCAGGGTTCCTCATCATCCTCTGTAAAATTTTCAACAGGTCCAGTCAGGACGGGAGCGAGCACAGTACATCTCAACAGTTCATAGCAGGTTAGAAAATATAATCATACAGTAAAGTAAGATATAGATACTGAAGGAAATGCAGTATGTAAACAGAGAGAGAGAGAGAACTGTAATAGAAATATCTACTATAAGTAGAGAGCTACCAGTGACTAGTGATTTAGAGTACAAAGTCGACATGTGAACGGCTTGATTTGTACATGGCTATACTAAAGAGGCGTACATGGCTATTCTACTTTGGAAATTGTTCACATGGCTATTTATACTCCTCCGTACCCCCAACTAATACACAAGGATCCAAACAGGTTATGTTATGATTCTATGTAATAGCCCCCGAAGGGTGATAAGCCCCCAAAGGGTGATAAACCCCCAAAGGGTGATAAGCCCCCAAAGGGTGGTACATAGTAGCCCCAAAAATGGTGATTCTGATAGACCCAATAAATGGGATAAGGATTCAAAGAAGACTCTGTGATCATATGAGTATATGTCACAAGTGATCAAAGAACCAAAGAAGCAAATGATACGCTATGTAAGTGAAACGCACAGAACATAGAGTACCCGATGCTCCCTGAACGGATAATATCTCAAGAAGGGATCCGTATAGTACTAATCCGTGTGACCAACGTGACAGTATCACGTAATGTAATTTAATACAAGAAATAATTCTAAACAGGATATAAAATGATCAGAGAATGTACTCGCCTCGTATCTGAATGTCTGAAGTAAATACACTGTCCGAGATGAGATACCTGACTCCTAGTTAGAGCGACGTAAGTCAAGATGTATACAGGGGATGATAAATGTAATCTACAATGCATCTACATGCTGTCTTGGTCAAACTAGACTAAAGTCAACTCTTGGTCAACTCTGGTCAACTACACTAAGCAAACTAGGTCAACTAGGTCAAGACTGACCCAAACAAGTCTAATAAGTCTCACTAGGCCTAACCAAGCCTAGTCTAGCAATCACACACCAATCACAAGGCTATACAAGCCAACTATACCCTATATTGGCATTCAAGCCACACTAATAGGTAATGAGCCATAGACTATAGGCCCTGAATATAGGCTATAAGCCATAGCTATATCATACGTAGACTAATCCACACATTCACACACATCAATTATATTTAATTAAATATATTTAACACACATTCATAAAATTATAGACTATATGTTAATATCACATATTGTTGTACATATATATGTATATAGGGTGATAGAGAGAGACATGTAGGGGTGATATATAGTGTGTGGCATAGTGTAGATACATGTGTGATAGGAAATAGTGTGTAGCTGTAATGGGTGTGTGTATCTAAGTGAACCAATATGTGTGTGGCATGTATTCATGTGTGTGTGTACATGAGAGTGTGAGTTGAAAACAATAAGCTATCATGTGTTCAGAATTCAATAGCTAACAACTACACAAGTTAATTTCAGAATGGAATGGACTAAAATAGAAGAATCATTCATATACATTGTTGTTAGTAAAGGTGAACTAAAAGGTAAGGTAATATATAAGCCATGTCTAAAACTAATACTCATAAAGGAACAAGATAACTAAACAATATGGTCTGTATCAATAGAGTCAGAACATCCATATAGAGCCATTGATACCAAGCATCCCCCTTAGTCTGATACATATGACAGGACACTAAACGATTGACATACAAAACTGTAATGTTATGCAGTGCAGTGATATGGGGAAGTATTATATGCAGGCAAGGTAATGTGTTCAGGTCCTTTGTTTGTAGGGTGTGTATAGATGCATAGGTAATAATGTGTGTACACAAAATTCAGTCTCCAGTTATAATCCTAACTAAATACGAACACCAATCACTTGACATATATTATCCCTGTCATGCAACTGAACTCAATGTATATAGGATTATCAATCTGGAAATTAATCAATAAGGGGAATAAACAGAAATCCCAAACACAATAACAATCTGGAAAAAAAACTATTTACATGCCAAGCTCAAAATCGAATGCCAATCTCTCAAATCTATTCTCAGGTTCACTATGGTTCAATGAGTTTTATCAATTCAGCTCACAGTTTGAATAAGGAGGGAACTCTTAGGTTCCAGCTCAAGGTGTGCACAGGTTCTTCTGTGTGCGTATTTGTGTGTAGAGCTATGTGGGTGAGGAAATCATTCTCAGTTTCAGTTTTCTCGAAACTGTGACAGTGTGTAAATGTGTGGAGAAATCAGCATATGTGTGTGTGTTATGTTAAGAGTGAACAAGTATGAGAGTGTGCAAAGTAAGGGAAAAACTGGAATTAAGTTTCAGGATTTTGAAACCAAAACAGGAAATCCCCAACACAAAATGCAAAAACCAAATTCCAGGATCTTTAGCACTAATAAAAATCAAAGTGAACATATATAACACTCTTCAATATGTAGGCAAGTCCTATTAACCATTCATCATCGTAAAACAGGAACATAAATGTAATCAAATACAGAAAATACATTCAGCCATGTTGAGTATCAGTGAAATGACAGTGTTCAATAGGAAATTCAAATTTTCGAATTCAAATCACATCTAATTAACAAACAAAGGGTTGGTACAATGTGTCATGCATGTGAGGGTACTATAGAGTGCATTCGTTTCCAAGAATTGGACACGAATCATGTCCAAACAAACACGTGTACACAGAACCTGACAGTACACGAACAATCGTCGTGCACGCGTGTACGCATGTCGTGTACACAATACAGGACACTTCGTGTCTCGTGCTCACCAACCTAGGTTCGCCTATGATAGGTCTTCGTGTCCATATCCCTGATTTGTGTCCTAGTGCATCGTGTCCAGAGTTATCGACCCGTGTCAGTGGCCGACTGTGCACGTGTTCCACCTATGCATGAACAGTGCGGGCCAAATTTCTCCTTAACCACTCTATAAAACTTCACGAAATTTTATAGGGTCAATGTCAGTCATGTCCACTATGTGCACACAAAATTTGGTGTCCTCTCGTGCTGTGTCCAAGGAGAACTCAGACACAGGTAGCAGGACACGTGCACGGGGCTGTACGGGTGTGTGAGTGTCCAATTTGTGACACAAAAATGACACAAAATCCATATCAGTCTTCACAAACATTAACATACACATATAGCCCTCGGTATCTATGTAATTAGTTTTTCAAAAATCGAAAATAAAATCCTTTGTGACTTTTAATCAAACACCTATACACACATCATGACACGTGTCCGATACGGACACCAAATGGACACGAAATGACACAAATCCAATACCTACTGCTAGGGGACACCTAGGGCTTCCTATTCATGCAAAGAAATCAAAATCTTTAGAAGGAATAGGAAGTTACCTATATGTTCAATTTGCATGAAAAAGCTTCAAAAAGGGGGGTTTTTTCTTGATGGCCAAGTGCTCCAAATTGGTCAAAACCTGAGATTTCTCTCCATGGACATGAAATAGAGCTGGATTAGGAACTAATGCAAAAGACTAGAGTGAAAAAGGAATTAAAATGAATAATCTATGGGTTGGGGAAGAATAGACAAACCTCTTTCTTCAAAACTTGGAGAAATTAATAAAAGAGGCAAGAACAAATGGAAGAGGCATTAAATAGGGTGGAAAACCCTAGGTTGGTTGCCATGGGCTGATTAGGGTTAGGGTTGGCTATATGGTGTGGGCCTATGGGCTTTAAGGCTAGTTGTTGATTTAAGGTTTAATCACAAGTCATGGCTTATGACTTAAATCTAACTTAAGTCAAATAACCATACCATGGGTCAACTCTAGTCTAACTAGGGTTACATGACCTAACCAAGTCCAAACACAACTAGGGTTAGCTTCCAGGTTAGCCTTCCAAGGTCATTGCTAGTCAAAGTTAACCTAGTCAACCCTCATTCAAACAATTCCAAAATAATTTCTAAACAATTCCCATAAATTCAAATAAATTATAATAAATCCAAATAACCCTAAAAATGTCAGAAATACCCTAAACACATGGCTAGGCTCTAGGGTAGGCAGTCTCTACTGTTCACTAGCAAAATACCAAAAATCACAAGTCATGAATTTAAATAGTTTAAAAATATTAAAAAAATCACTAAAAATCATAATATGAAATAAATATTATTAATTAATAATTATAATTACAAAATTTCAAAATTACCCTCATCTGGAAAACTGGGTGTTACAATCCTACCCACCTTATAAAAATTTCGTCCTCAAAATTAAGATGGTAGCAGTCCTTCTAGGTCAAACACCCCACAATCAAAGTCTTAAACATACCGTCAGATAATCATATGCGTCTGTCCAAAATCATGATACTCAGAATCTTCGTCATGCTAGTGAGCAAGGCTACGATAATCACAGAGTTCTCGACTAAGGCACATACCTCTAGAATCATGGTATTTAAAATTTTCGTATTGTCGCATGCTTGGCAGCGAAAATCTTAAATTCCCACACCCAAAAAATACGTCCTAAATCTGACTATATGTCCTCACTATGCCAGCTAACACGACTATCAAAGATTCTAGATTCCATAACTGGGTGATCTAGCCCATATGATTCATCTCAGAAGAAAATCAAACATAACACAAGAACAACAGGAAAAAATTGATAAATCGACAAGGAACATAGGGAATCAAGATTTCAAGGCAGTTATAAGAGGTAATTGCAGAATTTGAGTCAAAAGAACGGAACCTGCAACTAGATCTCCAACGGCCTGAGCATCCTCGACTGTCCTGGCGAAAGCTCGCCCTTGCTGGCCTCCCCTGGCCTGCTGCTGATGCTGCATGTACCTCTGCTGCTGAGTCGGTAAGGGTAATCCCCTCTGCTGGCCTACCGGGTCCCTAACTCCTGCTCTCTGAACTGTTTGTCCTGATGCTTCGGGACACTCTCTCAGACGATGATCGGATCCTCCGCAAAGCAAACATCTGCCCAGCCTCTTCCGCCATTTACCCCAATCGTGCCCTGGTCTCTTGCAAAAAGGGTAAATGATAACAAGCTGCTGTCCCGGGGTCTGCTGCTGCCTCTGCGGCTGCTGCGCCTGGTGAAAGGGTACACGGTCTTGAAACTACCGCTGCTGAAGGTAGACCCTCGGCTGCTGGTACTGCTGCTGAAACTGTAGAAGTAGAATCTGCTGTTGAAACTGTAGGGGTGGCATCTGCTGCTGAAACTGTAGGGGTAGCATCTGCTGCTGAAACTGTGGCTGAATCTACAAGTGGGGCATCTGATACGGATACTGCTGCTGAATCTGCAGATGGAGCATCTGATGCGGATACTGCTGCTGAATCTGCAGGTGGGGCATCTGATGTGGATACTGCTGCTGAATCTGCAGGTGGGGCCTCTTGGCTGGGCCCGTACTGCCACTAGCTTCCTGAGTGTCTCGCATCCTCTTCTCCTTAAGCCCAAGATCGTCCTCCGCTGTCATGGCTCCTACCAGAATCTGTTCGAAAGTGGCATCGCGGCCGCTCTTGGTATATGACATGATCTCCTTGATCAAACCCCTGCGGAACCTCCTCGCCTTCCCGACCTCGGTAAGGTCTTCGATGAATCTGCTCAAACGGCTGAACTCTCCAGCGTACTCCTCAACGGTCTGGTTCCCCTGAACCAAACTCTCAAAATGCGCCTCCAAAGCACAGAGTACGGTATCGGGAAAGAATTTCTCCTTAAACAGTTTCTTGAACGCTGCACAAGTCTGACCAGCTGTACCAATCCTCGGGTCCGTCTGGTACCAGGTACGGGCCAAGTCCTGCATCTGACTGACGACTGCCTCGATCTGTAATTCTGCTGGTATCTGTGCCAATCGGAATATCTTTTCAATGTCCTCTATCCAATCGTCAGCGTATATGATGCCCTCTGTACCCTTGAAGTCTCGGGGTCCCATCTTCTTGAAGGAATGGATGTCTGGAGTCCTCGGCTGATGCGGCTGTATCTGGCCTCCCTGTGGCTGAGCAGCTACCAGCTCCACTGTCGTCCTGACCAACTGGTGAGTATCTTGTATGCTCTGTCGGATATCAGCAGACTGGCTCTGCTGAATCTGTTGCTGAAACTCCACGAATCGCTGAAAGAGGATAAACATCTGAGCCGTATCTACTGTCCCTGAAGGTAACTGCTGCTGGTGCATATCTGGAATGACGGGAGAAGACCTCCGGACAGGTGGAGGTGGGCTCCCAAAAGCTGCAGAAACTCCTATATGAGCAGAAATAGGGGGTATTGTGGTCCCAGCGTCCACAATCAGGCGAGGGGTGATAGGCCTCTCACCAGCGTCTGCTGAGCCAGAGCGATGCGATCGTGTCTCGATCACCATCCTGGAGACAGATCAAACAAGGAATCAATACTGAGATAGAATCGATAATCCAAGGGAGGACAGTTATCCAAGGAAGCAAATTTTTAACAGAAATTTAGATGGCAGGAATCCAGTTAAGAGTTTTTCCTAATGTGATTGAGTACCTCAAAAACATCCTAATCCTACTGCAGGCTGTAGTGGTACTCTAGTTCGAATACCACTACACAAACTCGACCTGTATGGGCCACCACTAAAAACGTGTCATGACCCGCACCCATTGTGAGGGTACGAGAGCGTAACAACGCCCAGGCTACGCTGCAGTGTCGGCGGTAGAATGATGTTCTAGGTTATGAACTATAACTAACATAATAGAATACTCTCCAAAAGGAGGCCAACATAGAGCTATAACTCAATCACAATCTATAGATAGAAAATGGCACGATGAAATAGATAAAGAAATCCTCAACTGAGGTACAACAGAAAAGAAATACAAGTCTTATCATCTCTAAAAATATACAACTCTGAAACAAGAACAACAACTAAACATAAAATGGAAAACAGTCTAAGCAATCTATACTAAGCAAGGTATCGTCCTCAGCAGCTGCCTGAACCTCCCCAGGGGTCCAGGTCGCGAGTGTCATCTAGGCAAGCTCCAAGTAAGGGGTGCAGGGTTCCTCACCATCCTCTGTAAAATTTTCAACAGGCCCAGTCAGGACGGGAGCAAGCACAGTACATCTCAACAGTTCATAGCAGGTTAGAAAATATAATCATGCAGTAAAGTAAGATATAGATACTGAAGGAAATGCAGTATGTAAACAGAGAGAGAGAACTGCAATAGAAATATCTACTATAAGTTGAGAGCTACCAGTGACTAGTGATTTAGAGTACAAAGTTGACATATGAACGGCTTGATTTGTACATGGCTATACTAAAGAGGCGTACATGGCTATTCTACTTTGGAAATTGTTCATATGGCTATTTATACTCCCACGTACCCCCAACTAATACACAAGGTTCCAAACAGGTTATGTTATGATTCTATGTAACAGCCCCCGAAGGGTGATAAGCCCCCAAAGGGTGATAAGCCCCCAAAGGATGGTACATAGTAGTCCCAAAAATGGTGATTCTGATAGACCTGTTAAATGGGATAAGGATTCAAAGAAGACTCTGTGATCATATGAGTATATGTCACAAGTGATCAAAGAACCAAAGAAGCATATGATACGCTATGTAAGTAAAACGTACAGAACATAGAGTACCCGATGCTCCCTGAAGGGATAACATCTCAAGAAGGGATCCGTATAGTACTAATCCGTGTGACCAATGTGACAGTATCAAGTAAAATAATTTAATGCAGGAAATAATTTTAAGCAGGATATGAAATGATCAGAGAATATACTCGCCTCGTATCTGAATGTCTGAAGTAAATGTACTGTCCGAGATGAGATACCTGACTCCTAGTTAGAGCGACACAAGTCAAAATGTATACAGGGGATGATAAATGTAATCTACAATGCATCTGCATGCTTTTTAGGTCAAACTAGACTAAAGTCAACTCTTGCTCAACTCTGGTCAACTACACTAAGCAAACTAGGTCAACTAGGTCAAGACTGACCCAAACAAGTCTAATAAGTCTCACTAGGCCTAACCAAGCCTAGTCTAGCAATCACACACCAATCACAAGGCTATACAAGCCAACTATACCCTATATTGGCATTCAAGCCACACTAATAGGTAATGAGCCATAGACTATAGGCCCTGAATATAGGCTATAAGCCATAGCTATATCATACGTAGACTAATCCACACATTCACACACATCAATTATATTTTATTAAATTTATTTAACACACATTCATAAAATTATAGACTATATGTTAATATCACATATAGGTATACATATATATGTATATAGGGTGATGAGAGAGACATATGGGGGTGATATATAGTGTGTGGCATGGTGTAGATACATGTGTGATAGGAAATAGTGTGTAGCTGTAATGGGTGTGTGTATCTAAGTGAACCAATGTGTGTGTGGCAAGTATTCATGTGTGTGTGTACATGAGAGTGTGAGTTGAAGACAATAAGCTATCATGTGTTCAGAATTCAATAGCTAACAACTACACAAGTTAATTTCAGAATAGAATGGACTAAAATAGAAGAATCCTTCATATACATTGTTGTTAGTGAAGGTGAACTAAAAGGTAAGGTAATATTTAAGCCATGTCTAAAACTAATACTCATAAAGGAACAAGATAACTAAACAATATGGTCTGAATCAATAGGGTCAGAACATCCATATAGAGCCATTGATACCAAGCATCCCCCTTAGTCTGATACATATGACAGGACATTAAACGATTGACATATAAAACTGTAATGTTATGCAGTACAGTAATACGGGGAAGTATTATATGCAGGCAAGGTAATGTGTTCAGGTCCTTTGTTTGTAGGGTGTGTATAGATGCATAGGTAATAATGTGTGTACACAAAATTCAGTCTCCAGTTATAATCCTAACTAAATACGAATACCAATCACTTGACATATATTATCCCTGTCATGCAGCTGAACTCAATTTATATAGGATTATCAATCTGGAAATTAATCAATAAGGGGAATAAACAGAAATCCCAAACACAATAACAATCTGGAAAAAAAACTGTTTACATGCCAAGCTCAAAATCGAATGCCAATCTCTCAAATCTATTCTCAGGTTCACTATGGTTCAATGAGTTTTATTAATTCAGCTCACAGTTTGAATAAGAAGGGAACTCTTAGGTTCCAGCTCAAGGTGTGCACAGGTTCTCCTGTGTGCGTGTTTGTGTGTAGAGCTATGTGGGTGAGGAAATCATTCTCAGTTTCAGTTTTCCTGAAATTGTGACAGTGTGTAAATGTGTGAAGAAATCAGCATATGTGTGTGTTATGTTAAGAGTGAACAAGTGTGAGAATGTGCAAAGTGAGGGAAAAACTGGAATTAAGTTTCAGGATTTTGAAACCAAAACAGGAAATCCCCAACACAAAATGCAAAAAACCAAATTCCAGGATCTTTAGCACTAATACAAATCAAAGTGAACATATATAACTCTCTTCAATATGTAGGCAAGTCCTATTAACCATTCATCATCGTAAAACAGGAACAAAAATGTAATCAAATACAGAAAATACATTCAACCATGTTGAGTATCAGTGAAATGACAGTGTTCAATAGGAAATTTAAATTTTCGAATTCAAATCACATCTAATTAACAAACAAAGGGTTGGTACAATGTGTCATGCATGTGAGGGTACTATAGAGTGCATTCGTGTCCAAGAATTGGATACGAATCGTGTCCAAACAAATACGTGTACACAGACACTGACAGTGCACGAACAATCGTCGTGCACAAGTGCACGTGTGTTGTGTACATAACACAGGACACTTCGTGTCTCGTGCTCACCAACCTAGGTTTACCTATGATAGGTCTTCGTGTCCATAGCCCTGATTTGTGTCCTAGTGCATCGTGTCCAGAGTTATCGACCCGTGTCAGTGGCCGACTGTGCGCGTGTTCCACCTATGCACGAACAGTGCGGGCCAAATTTCTTCTAAACCACTCCATGAAACTTCAAGAAATTTTATAGGGTCAATGTCAGTCATGTACTCTATGTGTACGCAAAATTTGGTGTCCTCTCGTGCTGTGTCTAGGGAGAACTCAGACACAGGTAGCAGGACACGTGCACGGGGCTGTGCGGGTGTGTGCGTGTCCAATTTGTGACACGAAAATGACACGAAATCTATATCAGTCTTCACAAACATTAATATACACATATAGGCCTAGGTATCTATGTAATTAGTTTTTCAAAAATCAAAAATAAAAATCCTTTGTGACTTTTAATCAAACACCAATACACACATCATGACACGTGTCCGATACGGACACCAAACGGACACGAAACGACACAAATCCAATACCTACTGCTAGGGGACACCTAGGGCTTCCTATTCATGCAAAGAAATCGAAAATCTATGGAAGGAATAGGAAGTTACCTATATGTACAATTTGCATGAAAAAGCTTCAAAAAGGGGGGTTTCTTCTTGATGGCCAAGTGCTCCAAATTGGTCCAAACCTGAGATTTCTCTCCGTGGACATGAAATAGAGCTGGATTAGGAACTAATGCAAAAGACTAGAGTGAAAAAGGAATTAAAATGAATAATCTATGGGTCGGGGAAGAATGGACAAACCTCTTTCTTCAAAACTTGGAGAAATTAATAAAAGAGGCAAGAACAATTGGAAGAGGAATTAAATAGGGTGGGAAACCCTAGGTTGGCTGCAATGGGCTGATTAGGGTTAGGGTTTGGCTACATGGTGTGGGCCTATGGGCTTTAAGGCTAGTTATTGATTTAAGGTTTAATCACAAGTCATGGCTTATGACTTAAATCTAACTTAAGTCAAATAACCATACTATGGGTCAACTCTAGTCTAACTAGGGTTCCATGACCTAACCAAGTCCAAACACAACTAGCTTCTAGGTTAGCCTACCAAGGTCATTGCTAGTCAAAGTCAACCTAGTCAACCCTCATTCAAACAATTCCAAAATAATTTCTAAAAAATTCCCATAAATTCAAATAAATTATAATAAATCCAAATAACCATAAAAATGTCATAAATACCCTAATCACATGGCTAGGCTCTAGGGTAGGCAGTCTCTACTGTTCACTAGCAAAACACCAAAAATCATAAGTCATGAATTTAAATAGTTTAAAAATAATAAAAAATCACTAAAAATTATAACATGAAATAAATATTATTAAATAATAATTATAATTACAAAATTTCAAAATTACCCTCATCTGGAAAACTGGGTGTTACAAAGAGAACCAGAAATATTAGGGTTTTGACAATTTAAACATCAACAACATATTAATATGTATTTAGATAGGTTGGAATTTAAAGTGTAGCATGCATACGTATCAGGCAAGTGTCTGCTATATATATTCATATATATTCTCATGTCCCAATATAAAAATTTAACTCTACATACCAATATTGCAAATTAGGTGATTGATGTAATCAAGACAGTTTTATTATTATTATCATTATTTAATACAATAATAATAGCAAGAAGAAATAACGATAAAATATGTTCTGCTTATCTGTTTAAAAGAAAAACCATTTTGAAACCCAGAGCTAAAATATCAAACCCAAGATAAGGTCTAGTAAAAATCATCGATTCATAGTATTATGAAGAAACCCATAGCAAAAGTTACAC
Organism: Iris pallida; assembly: GCA_029216955.1. Lineage (NCBI taxonomy): Eukaryota > Viridiplantae > Streptophyta > Magnoliopsida > Asparagales > Iridaceae > Iris > Iris pallida. Next base: position 13,897,015 of record JANAVB010029815.1, on the reverse strand, counting down.
AAGGTTTATAAAAGCAGTTAAAGCTACTCCCAAGTTAAATAATGAGAAGCAAAACAAACAAATAATAAATTTTTTTTGAAGGACTGAAACAAAAGTAGAGAAAATATGTTCGAAAATATTTAAGGTACAATCTGATAATCATATGCGTCTATCCAAAATCATGGTACTCTAAATCCTTGTCATACTAGTAAGCAAGGCTACGATAATCACAGAGTCCTCGAATTAGGCACATACCTCTAGAATCATGGTATTTAACATTTTCGCGATGCCGCTAGCTTGGTCGCGAAAACCTTAAATTCCTATACCCGAAAAATATATCCAAAATCAGACTATATGTCCTCACCATGCTGGCTAATGCGACTATGGAAGACTAGATTCCATAACTTAGATGACCTAGCCCATATAATTTTATCTTGACAAAAATTAAATTAAATCAACAACGAATACCTAAAAATCAAATTTATCAATGAACATCAAGATTCAAAAATGAACAAAAATCCTTCAAATCATATAATTACAAACTCGGATGCTACAGCTAACATCAAGATTCAAAATTCAACAATCTTCCATCAAAATCAATAAATACAAACTCAAATTCAATAATAATCCATCAAAATCAAATTCAACAACAGAAAGTAAAGATAAATCAAATCAAGGGAAGAGAGTTTTCAATTCGAAGTTAAAATAAGATTCTCAAGGATCGTCCCAGGAATCTCTCAAGGGATCCTAACTGTGATTGAGTACCTTCAAAATATATATCATAATCCTACTGCAGGCTATAGTGGTACTCTAGTTCGAATACCACTACATAAACTCGACCTGCATGAGCCACCACTAAAAATATGTCACGACCCGCACCCTAGAGTAAGGGCACGAGAACGTAACAACGCCCAGCCTACGCCGCAGTGTCGGCGGTAGAATGCTGTCCTAGGTCTCATGCATCTAACAGTATAAGGATAAGCAGTTATACTCCCTGAATTGGGGTGATATAGCAGAATATAAACTCAATCACATCTAGGGTAGAGCATAATGGAAGATAGATAAAACATGAAATCCAAAAGAAATACAGCTGAAAGAAGTCTAAGTGTCTATGATACACAACCCAAAAATACATCTCAAAACTCAAATACAGAAATCCATAAATACAACTCAAGACAACTGAAAATAAACTGAGCAAAACCCTAGCTACCTATACAACCTCTACTATGTCTCCTCTAGGCTAGCAGGCAACCTCCATACTATTTGTAAAATTTATCGACAGGTCCAGTCAGGACAAGAGCGAGTACAATACATCTCAACAGTTCATAGCAGGTTAGAAAATATAATCATGTAGTAAATTAAGATACAGGTACTGAAAGAAATGCTGTATGTAAACAGAGAGAGAGCTCTAATAGAAATATCTACTATACAATAGAGAACTAACAGTGGCTAGTGAGTCAGAGTACAACATAGACATGTAAATGGCATGGGATAATTCTGATGCTACACTATGGAATGATTCTAATGCTACACTACTTGGGTATTATTTATATGTCCACTTCTACTCCCCCGTACCCCCAATCAATACACAAGGATCCAACCAGGTTATGTTATGATTCCATGCAAAGGCCCCCAAAGGTGATACATGGATGTCCCATAAATAGGGATTCTAGGAGATTCTAGGATACCCAGTAAATGGGATAAGGATTCTAGGAGACTCTGTGATCATAAGAGTATATGTCACAACTGATCAAAGAACCAATAAAGCATAGTGATACGCCATGTAAGTAAAACGTACAAAACATGTAGTACCCGATGCTCCCTAAGGATAACATCTCAAGAAGGAATCCATATAGTACCAATCCGTGTGACCAACGTGACAGTAACAAGTAAAGTAATTTAATACAGGAAATATTTCTAAGCAGGATATGAAATGATCAGAGAATGTACTCGCCTGATACCCTGAACAGCTGATATGAAAAGATGGCCAACTAGAGTCACAGAGACCTAGTTATAGCAACATAGGTTATAAAGAGTTTAATTTATATGGTAATTGAAATTATAATACAATCTACATGATTCTAAGTCAATCTAGGTCAAAGTCAACTTTGGTCAACTATAAAGTCAAACTAGGTCAACTCTAGTCAACTGTGGTCAAACTAGCTAGGGTCGGGTCAACAATGGTCAACTAGTCTAGTTAGTCAATTCTAGGTCTAAACAAACTAAGTATATACAAATTAAGTATCCAAGATAGCTACTAACTCATAGCCTAAGTCACTTACAAGACCAAGCACAAAACTAAACCATAAGCTAACAAGGCACACAAACTTAGTCATATAATATATATATATATTATTCACATTCACATATTTATATACATAGATATATATAGGAAAGCTATATATATAGGCACATACATATATATATATATAGAGAAAGAGAGGTAAAAGAGTAAGTGAGTATGTGTGTGTTTAGCATGTATGAAAGGATATGTATTAATGTTCTAAAATTTAGTGATAGGTAGGTGTACGTGACATGGGATACATGATGTCAAACGGTGTATGAATGAATATGTGTAAAAGATTATAGGTTAACTCAGTTTATAGAAATACATACATACATACTTACCTTGTATACATGCATACATACATATCATGTATATTACATTTCATGATGCATACATGTATACTTGTATTATATTATACTTACATTCATGGATATTAGATACTTGTATTTATATTAACATATTGTAAACATTGATTTCATTCATGCATCTATGCATTACCTACATGTTTTATACATATACATACATTGTATATTCATATCATTTCATACATTAACATAGAGACATACAAACATGTACACATCATATATTTTATACCTTACATTACCTTACATATCATGTTATATATTATCATTCATTCCTTTCATATATTACATTATCTTGCATGCTTGTATTCATATATTACATTCTATATTACCTATATACATGTATTTCCTCTATTCATTTATGTTTGCATCATATACTCTACATTACCATACATATTATCATTATATATTGTATTACAATATTTATACATTATGCATTCATATCTATTATTACATATATATCTTGCATTCATATCTAGCATTCATTATATACTTTCATGCATACATTGTATATCATTCTTTCATTCATGCATTGCTTATATGCATTATATTAATTGCATTCCTACATGCTTGCATTCAACCATATATATACATTAATGTAAAGAGAATATATATCATATATATATCATTTCATTCAACTAATATATCATGCATTATATACTCTATATTCATTTAATATCCATACTACATAGGCTCATAGGTTACACAAAATGCATATATCGTATAGTCACTCTTCTACTTAAAATCAATACTGTAACAATTGGGCATTCACTAAATTTTAGGATTAAAGTATGTTATAGATCTTTGTGTTTGCTTTCCGAAACTTTAAACGGATCGCATTTTCGTGTCCGAAAGCTCCCGGAATCGCAAAAACACCGAAATGCGTTCGTCTTTCGTACAACTGACACTCAAATAATTTTACAGAAAGTTTCAGAATGAATTGGCTTATTAAAATATACATTTGGAAATCTAACTTTAATACGGTTCTTTTAAAAAAAACGGAAGATAAATCAGAGTTTTAAGTTAAAAGATATAACATTTCTAAGTTGCTATTGCTACTAAAAACGTAGATAAATATTATGACGAATTTAGGTAGTTTGAGACAAAAGAAACACAAGTATATAACATAATATATCAAGAACTCACTCTCTACACTAATATATATATATGAGACACTATAGAACACATCTCCAATACAGAAATATGAGATTAAACATGTAATAATTCATTCATACATAACAACAACACAGTGTGTCCAAATTTAGGATTTTCCCACATTGACACAACCACAACACAAAAGGACACTCCTATGACCTCCAAATGGACACGAAATGGACACAAATGGAGATACAAGCATGGGGGTCATTCCTATGGGTTCGAAATATTTCTATATGCATGTAGGGATGGATTAGAGGAGAGATTATACCATCCGGGAGAGAGATTCAAAGGAAAAACCTTCCGATACGGCACCGACACGTAGAGATTCCAAAAGGACATGAACGAGCTCTGAATCCTCCCAATCTTGGCTAGCACACTCTAACCATAGAGTAGAAGAGAAATAAAGAAGATTTGGTGGAAGAAGGGGTTGATTTGGAGATAAAATCAATGGAGGTTCATCTCTAAATTAATTTGGGGAAGAACAAGAGAGAGAAAGTGGATGAAAACAAATGAATAAAGGAGTGACTCACTCCTTATCCTCCCTCATAAGTGGCTGCCCAAAAAGCGTGAGGTGTCCCCTATTTGAATATCCAAAATGCCCTCCACTAATCTATTTGATTTAAATTAGGAATGGGTTAAAGGTTGAGGTCAATTTAGTCTAGTTTAAGTCTCTAATTAAACTAAACCTATCCATAAATAATTAGTCTAACTACTAACTAAAATTAATATTATGTGGGCCATGCCTAACTAGTGTGTGGTTCCCACTAGAGTCAAACTACACCCCTCCCCCCGGGTCCCCGTTTCAAGTCGGATAGAGTTGAAATTCGAACCCGACTCAAATAACCCCAAAACAATATCATAAATAATAAAATAAATTTTAAACCCAAAATAATATCATAAATAATAAAATAAATTTCAAAAATATTCAAAAATATAAAATGACAAAAATACCCCTGTTTCTGAAAACTGGGGGTGACAAGAATTTCGTAAGAAAAATTCTGATTCTTGTGTACTATTTCCTGAGAGAGAAGAGAGGTACTTTATATAGGTGCGTCTAGTAATTGCTCAGCATACAAAATGTCCAGGACGTGGGAAAAATCGCTCGAAACGTTCAGCAACACTCAAATTGTACACAAACATGATTGAGCCAACTGGCGTACAGTACGCGCCAATTAGTGTATATCGTGCACGAATGGCACACATTGCACGCAATCGCACATCACTGCACCAACTGTGCACAGGAGCACTACGTGCCAACTGTGCGCCATCAGGTCACGCAACTTAAGCGCATTGTGCACCTAGCGACGATGCTATCGTGCTAAGTGCAAAAGGTGCCAACAAAATACCATATTACACCTCATGAGCCCATGAGTCCGAGTCCGAGTCCGAGTCACTAAGCCCCTATGGGGCTTAGCTTCCATGGAATAAATTCCAAGAGCAAAAATCATTAAGCTTTAACATGGAGTCTTATCCTTACCTCCTAGTAAAATCATCCACATGGTTTCCTCTTTAGGGTCACCACCCCATGTGCACATCTCTACAAAATACCAAGTATATAGAGATACTACTCATGGTGCTTTTCCAATGTGGGACTAAACTTCACTAGGCATGTGTTGAGAGCAAGCTCTCTTCACATGTTAAAAAAAGTACCAACATATATATATATATATATATATATATTTTATATATATATATATATATATATATATATATATATATATATGCAAATAACCTCTAGCCTAGTGGTTAAGTGAGGTGCATGCGACCTGAGTGGTCAAGAGCTCGATTTTTGGTGGGAGCGTTCGCCACAATTACCTTCTTTCAAATATATATATATATATATATATATTATATATATATATATATATATGTATATATATATATATATGATAAGGGAGGTGAGGTGCCACCCTCTGGAGGGTGGCTACATGTCACCTCCCTATGCTATCATCATGCACCAAAGTGCATGATGATATCATGGAGGGGTGACATGGTGCCGCCTCACCTCCCCATGCTATCATCATACAGAGAGAGAGAAAGAGAGAGACTAAGAGGGATGAGGTGGCACCATGTCACCCCCCATGCTATCTTCATGCACTTTGGTGCATGATCATAGCATAGGGAGGTGACATGTAGCCACCCTCCATAGGGTGGCACCTCACCTCCCTCATCCTATATATATATATATATATATATATATATATATATATATGGTAATTAGTTTCTGGAATCGCTCCTACTAGAATTCAAACTAAATCGCTCCCACTAGAATTCAAACTATTGACCACTCGGACCATATGTCTCACCACTACTATTAGACTAAGGGTCATATATATATATATATTTTTTTTTCACCACTACTACTAGACTAAGGGTCATATATATATATATATATATATATATATATATATATATATATATATATATATATATATATATATATATATATATATATATATATATATATATATTTATTTATATATATATTAACAAAAAGAAATTTATTGATGTATCAGGCGCAAAATGTCGAAGCCTATACAAGTAAGCGCGCCAAGCGTTGTGAAACAACAAAACCTAAAAGCCAAGACCGAGTGTAGGGGGCCGCTCAAAAGGTTACCGTAATGACTGCCAAAAGCGGTCCGGGGAGTGGGAGCATCGATTCCTAATATTGAGAATTTGACGGAGGACTTCGCTGATCAGTTGAGAAGAGTTGTATTGGCGGCCTTCGTACCTATATTTGTTTTAGTTCTTCCAGAGAATCCAAATTCCAGCGGCAGCGGTGATCTGATGGCTATTGGGAGAGCCCCAATCGTCCAGGAGATCGTTGAAGCCCAAGGCCTTTACGCCATCCTGCATTAGCTGGAGAAATTACGCCACAGCTGAGTGGCGAGATCTCCGGAAAGCAGGATGTGCTCAGCTGTTTCTGAGTTGGAATAGGTGCAGTAGTGACAGCTAGAGGCAAGGCTGAAGCCTTTGGTCGTAAGAGAGTCGTTAGTCGGAAGCTTCCTACACTGAGCTCTCCAGATGAGAAAAGAACACTTGTTGGGGATGCAAGATTGCCAGTATGGAGCTATCAATGGGGACAGCACCCCACTGCCCCCACCTCACGCCTGGATGAGGCCATCGTGAATGACTCTCTGGCGTTTGGGGCCCAAATCAGCGCATCCGGGATATCGTTGATCCGAACGTCCGCGACGGCTAGCTAGGTGGTCACCTCTGGCCCAATCTAGTCTCTGATCCTCGTCCATCTCCAGCCCACAGTGGGGTCCGAAAGATCATGAATCATACAATTGTTAGGAGCATTCGGGGTCCGATGGTAGACCGTGTTACCGATCTACCGTTCGTGACAAGACAATGAGCTACCATTGCCAAGCTGCAGACGGATGAGGGGTTCGGCAAGCTGGCGGCCATGAAGGATGCGGTGCCAGCATGAGGAGGAGCGGTTGTTGGCTATGGCCCTCGCAGGATTAGAATGTTGGAAGTATCTGGCTTTCATAAACCGCGTCCAGAGAGAGTTCTGTGTTCTCACCTTCCACCATAATTTTATAGAGTAGGCATTCACAATGTGTGATAATTTGATGAATCCGAGACCCCCCCTCATCTGTAGGTTTAGCCATCGTATCCCAGCTAGCCCAGCGGTGCTTGTCCTTACCGTCTTGATGGCCCCAGAAAAACTTGGCGAAGAGGGCCTTTAAAGAGGAGAGAACTTTGGCGGGCGGAGAGCAGACGACCAGGGTGTAGATTAGGATGGAGGACAGAACGTGCTTGATGAGGATCATCTTGCCACCTGGAGAGAGGGTCGCATTGTTCTATCCTTCGATCTTATTCCTGGCCTTGTTAGCAAGCCCGGCGAAGATGCCCACGTTAGATCTTCCATAAACTAGAGGACATCCTAGGTAGATGAACGAAGGGTAAGTTATGGAAAAGGAGGTGAGATTGGTGAGAGAGAGGCTGAGTGGCTCCTGTCGACATTGTGGTGGATGTAGATGAAACTTTTTTCGCGGTTGATCCATTGTCCAGAACAGCTGGTGTATTTCTCGAGGATGCTACTAACCACCTCCACGAAACTGATGTCGTCGGAGGAGAATATAAGGATGTCGTCGGCGTAAGCCAGGTGAGTGATAAGAGGGCATCCGACGATTGTATAAAAGTGGTAGAATCTGTGGATAACGGCCATACTGTTAAGGTTTCTTCTGAGGGCTTCAGCGATAATGATAAAGATGGTGGAGGATAGGGGGTCTCTTTGGCGCACGCCACGACTAGATTTCAAGAAGCCGTCTACCTATCCATTGATGACGGTGGAGAACCAAGAATTGCTTATGGATCTGAATAAGATATCTATCCAGGTTTCGGAGAACCCGAAAGCCCTAAGGACCCATATCATGAATTGCCAGTCCAGGCGGTCGTATGCCTTCTCCATATCTAGCTTGATGGCGACGTTGCCTCCCTGAGATAGGAATTTCATGCTTGTGATCATTTCTTGGGCTAGCAGAATGTTGTCAGTAATATTCCGACCTGGGACAAAACTGCTTTATTCCTCGAAAATAATCTTGGGGAGGATGTGGGACATGCAGTTGGCGATAATCTTGGAAATAATTATGTTGATAAATGTGTATAAGCTGATCGGTCTAAGATCTTTGAAAGTCTACGGGTTCTCTTTTTTTGGGATTAAAATGAGGTTGCCTCGAGATAATGATTTGGGGTAACAGACGCCTTTAAGGAAAGCGAATGTGGCTTCGAGTACGTCAGCTCTGATGATATCCCAGCAGGACCGAAAAAACACCCCCGTGAAACCATCTGGGCCAGGAGCACTGTGTTCATCGAGGGCCCATACCACCGACTTAACCTCATCCGTCGATAGGGGATTAATAGTCGCTCGTTGTTGTGCTCATCAATAAGGAGCAGGACCTTATCCAGAAATCCCTCATCCTTGACGACAATTTCTTTAGTAAATAATTTGGAGTAGAAATCAGTGGCGGCCGTTTGGATGCTCCATTGGTCTTTGAGAAGGGTGTCGTTATTGTCAGAGATTTGATGAACGGTGAGAAGATACCTTCGCCCCCTGACGCAGGCCTGGAAGAAGGCAGAATTTTCGTCGCCTTCGATATCCCAGGTCAACCTGGCTTTCTGTTTCCAAAATTTCGTTTTTACTTTCAAGCGGGATTTGAGGATCGCTTTGGTTAAATTAAGCGTCGCGCAGGACTCAGAAGAGTTAGCCGTGGCACACCTAATCTCCGTGTGAGTGACATCGTATTCTGTGGCCTTAACCTCTTGATAGATGTTGCCAAAGGCCATTCTGCTCCAGGACGCAAGGGTGACTTTGGTGGCCTTGAGTCTCGCGGCAACTCTGATGAGGGGTCAGTATTGTAAATCGATTTCTAAGTGGAAGTCACGATGTTCTGGAATTGAGGGTGAGGTCTCTAAAAATCTAGGAATCTGAAAGATTTTTTAATAGGGTTGGAGTTGTTGCTGACCTCAATAAGGAGAGGTGAGTGGTCGAATTCTGTGGAGTTAAGGTAGGAGAGGTTGGATATGAGATTCATATCGTCCCACCGGTTGTTGACGAGAGCACGGTCAAGACAAGAGTATTGGCGTCTGGAACCTTCTTGCATGTTACACCAGGTGAAGGAGTTACCGGAGTATGGGAGGGGGTACAGGTTGGCATAAAAAGTAAATGGGTTGAAGTCGTTCATGGCTGGCTGGTGGAGGGGCGCCCCCCGGATTTTTCCTCGGTGTTCGCTATCGTGTTGAAATCACCAAGACAGAGCCACGAAGGATGGTGGAGGGAGCTGTGGGTGTCCAACAGGGTGTTCCAGAGCTACTTGCACTCGATAAAGTCGAAACTGCCATGGACAGCGGAGATGAGGGAGGGGTCAGAAAGAGAAGGGAGTTCCACCCAACAAGAGAGCGCCTGAACGGAGTCGAGGACGGTGGCAAATATACATTTATCGGAGAAGAGGATCCAGATGTCGTAGCACCCAGCGATGGCGCTGGGGAAGCCAAGCTGAAGTTGGATGGATTTGAGTTCTCTGGGAAATTTTGGGTTCGATGATCACAATGATAACGATCCGGTGAATTTTGGTTAGGGTGATTAATCTCCTTATGGTAGGTTTATTGGCCAGCCCTCTGACGTTCCATGCTAGGATATTAAGCATTGAAAAGATTGTGATTGGGGGTGGGGTTGATTTTGGTGGTTGACCGGGTGGTCCTAGCCGATGGTTCTTGAGCTTGTTTCTTTTTCTTCTTACTTTGAGGGATTTTGGTGACTCTTTTGGTCACTGTGTTGAGTGTTGCCGTCAATGCACAGATGCTGGGGGCGAAGGTTCCTGAAGCTTCCTCCGGAGGGTGGGCGAGTTCTGTCTCGATCTCGGCCAGAGCGCTGAGGGGGTTATTGGGGTTTTAAAAACTGGCATCTTGTGCTTGTCGGATCCTGGTCTCGTAATTCTTGCCTAAAGAATGTGCGACCTCAAATGGTGGGGATGAGACGGGTGAGTCCACAGGGGCTGGGTAGATAACCATCGCCAACCGATGCTTTCCTGAGTGGATCGACTCAATGTCGGCTGGTCATTCGATGGTCACCTGACATTCATTCAAAGGTTTGTCGGGGAGGGGATTTGTCATGGAATCATTCGTTGGGGAGGTGCTCAGGATCTCGAATTTGTTGATGAGGGTGATGTCCGTGGACTTGTTTGGAGATCTGTCATTATCCGACGAGGAGGAGGAGTGTGGCCTGGGGGAGCTGTCGCTTTCGACGAAGTGAGAGTAAGAATTGGGGAGGGGAAAGGATAGGGCTTGGGGAGGGGTTGTGTCTTTTTCAGCGATTGAGACTTGCGTGGAGCTTTCTTCTTGAGCTCCGGGTGAGCCTTGAAGCAATGCTTTGCAAGGTGGCCTCTGATCTGACTGTGCTGGCAGAAGCATATGCTGTTGTCATACTCCAGCATTTGAAGGTATTTCCATCCTCCTAGCTCGAGCTGTATGAGAGGGGGTGGGTCGGAGGATAGGTCGATCTCTACGTAAATTTTGGCGTAGTTGCCTTGGCCATATTACGTGTTTTATTTGCGATGGCTACCAGGGTCCCGAAGACGCTGGCAATTCTCTTGAGCGCTACGGAGGCAAAACAGACTAGGAAAAGGTTCGACAGGGTGATCCACGTCGAGATGATCGTAGAGTCGACGTTGGGGTTAAAAGTGGGGGACCATTTGGCGATCTTCACGCCGTGGGGCCCGATGTGGGTGGTGCCCTTAGCCCATACCAAGGAGTAGTCGGGGTCTGATGGTAGGTGCAGGAGAAGGTGCTTAGAGTCCAGCGGTGCTACCTTATATGCTGACTTGAGACCCCAGCCTGCTATGGCTTCTTTAGCCACGGGCAGTTTGGGGCATCCGGCCTGGAATTTCAGCACGAAGGTCTTCGAGAAGGCTGAGGATAAAGTGGAAATCTCGTCAGGGAAGAATGGTACTCTGATGGGATGGCCTTCGGGAGGGGTGGAGAAATCGATCTCAGGAAGATAGGGCTCCTTCTCTGGGGGGGGCAGCTGCGCTACTCTATCCGGCCGTAGAATGTCCGCGTAAGTAGAGGGTGTCGCTTTGATTCAGGGGGGAGGCCCCTGCCCTGGAGAGGAGTGGTACTAGTTGAAGGGAGCAGGGGCAGCACCGCGCACCGGGGAGAGTCCTCCGTGCAGCGAGCGCTGGAGATCAGGATCAAGCTAGATGGGCGCCATGGGTAGCCGAAGAAGCCCGGGCGTGGACTGAGGCGCATGGAACCTGAAGGATGGTTGGGCGCATAAGCTAGGGGGTTCATCACCATTGGCGGGGGGCGCATGCCCACTGATGCTCGGCAACGTCGTGTGGCAGGTCGATGGGTGCGTGATCTCGCCTGACTGAGCTTGGGCACATACGCTAGGGGGAGCATCACCATTATCGCATGGCTGACGAAGCTCGCCCGACTCGAGCGCATACTCCGCGACTGCACGGATGGGCGCATATCCCGTCGTGGGCACGGGGTGCATAAGGTTGTGCAAGCTGGAACGTAGCCTCCGCAGCTGGAAAGGTGGACGCATAACCCTGCTTTATGGAAGGGGGCTCATGTGGGCCTCGACTCGAGGAGGGCGTATGACTCCTGATCGGGGAGTTGGGCGCATATGGATCCGAGGAGGCCGCAAGCGAGAAAATCGAATTTTTAAAATTCAAAGTTGATTTCCTCAGGATGGGGGGTCCGAAGACCGAGGTGGACGAGAATAGAACACTTCCCGCGCCCGACGGAGGAAGGGAACTATACGGTACCGCCTGGGGAGGGGGCCAGCTGAGTGACGGTGCGCGGCCGGGTTAGGGGTGACTTAGATCCTTCGCGTACGGGGAACGTTGTAGGCCGGCCTTCAGAGGTGCCGGCGGCCTGGATGGGAAGCGAGGTCGGCCATCGGAGTTTCTGTGCAACTCCGGCGGAGGAGAATCCAACGAGCGCCAGTTGATCGGGAGACTATGCCGGCGACGGGGAAGCGTGCCTCGGCGCGCGTCTGCCGCCAGCGAGGGGCCCTCTTGCCTGCCGCCGAGGGAGGTAAGGGTGGGGGGCACAAAACTCCGGAGCTAGGCGGCCGTGGCTCCGCCACCGATGGTGGGTATCCGAGGCGGTCGGGCAGCCACGGGCGGGGGATGAGGGGAGAGGGGGAGCAAACATGAGAGATTTGTGTGTATATATATATATATATTTATATATATATATATATATATATATATATATTTTATATATATATATATATATTGAAGGCAATGGATAATTGTGGGGAGCTCGCCTCCACTGGAACTCGAACTCCGGATCAGTTGGGCCGCATGCATCTCTCTTAACCACTAGGCTAGTGGTCGTTTGCAAATAATAATAATAATTATTATATATATATATATATATATATATATATATATATAGCAAAAATATATATATATATATATATATATATATATATATATATATAGCAGATGACCTCTAGCCTAGTGGTTAAGAGAGATGCAAGCGGCCCGAGTGGTCAGGAGTTCGAATCCCAGTGGGAGCAATTCCAGAAACAATTTACCTAGTTACCCAAAATATATATATATATATATATATATATATATATATATATATATATATATATATATATATATATATATAAATATATATATATATATATATATATATATATATATAGATATATATATGTAGTGTGTGTGTGAAACCATATATTCAACCTATGTTCTAGAACTAACATTACATGCTACCCGATAGGGGTATGTTGTCTCGGAGTCTGCACACATGTAATGTTAGCTCTAGAACATAGGTTGAATATATGGTTTCACACACACACACAATATATATATATATATATATATATATATATATATATATATATATATATATATATATATATATATATATTATATGGTTTCACACACACACAATATATATATATATATATATATATATATATATATATATATATATATATTTATATTGTGTGTGTGTGTGTAGACTCCGAGACAACATACCCCTATCGGGTCGCATGTAATGTTAGTTCTAGAACATAGGTTGAATATATGGTTTTTTTAATTTTCTACTCCCGCGGATGAGTCAAAATTTTGAACGGGTGGTTATGACTAGCTTGTACACGTTGGGAACAAAGTGTTGGAATTATTCAATAATTAAGGGGCCACACATGTAAAATTAATTGTGTTTGGGCTATCTAAATAATTAAGCCAAATTAAAGTGGTCTATTTAGATATTGGCTTAAGGGTATAATTGTCATGGAATTAATGTGTAGATACCGGAGATAATTCTAATTTGATGAGGGGCCAAATTAGAAATATCAACACATATATAAATATGTGTATTCATTAGGGTTATGGTCCCCAACTTATACGGCCACCAAAAGAGAGGTTTCTTTTTTTTCTCTTCTGCATCCCCATCAACAGAAAGAGAGGGACAAAGGATTCGGATTCTCCTTTGTCATTAAGGGTCGTAGCAAGTTGGAAGATCGAACCCAATAAAGAGACGATCGCTTCAACATCCATCAAGCCAAGCAATGGATTCAGGTACTCTTCCGCAATAAATTTAATTTATGTTCTTTATCTCATGAATCGACAGGGTACAATAAAAAAAAATCTAACAAGTGGTATCAGAGCCTCCCTTGTTTGATTCATGGGTTTGAAGTTTCAAGATTCAATTTTTGTTGTTGTTCTGAAACCCTAAATCGTTCGATCTAATTTAATTTATGGTTTCGATTGTTCGATCTACTTGGATGGTATCTGAATTTGTCTTCACATATCTATTCTTCCTGTTTAGATTATTTTATGCTTCCATATTTGTATTTTGAAGTTACCGTGCCATGATCTAAGTACCAGACCATATAGGGTTAGGAGTTAATGCAGTCGGTTGTCATTAATCATCTTCACACGTCTTCTCTACGATATGTAATTGAATTTCTGAACTGTTAGTATTTTGAGAAAGTCTTCAGTTAGATTTGATGTATAGCATCTCCATAAATGTTCATAAAAATGTGGTTGTAGACGTCCATAAATGTTCATAAGGTTGTGGTATGATCCATCGAGCATTTACATAATATAAGGTGCAGTTAGAATCATAGGGTTTGGAATTTTGTATAAAAGTTTTTTTTTAATTATAAACATCAATTGTGTTTTCTGTAACAAGGTTGGATTTTTTTTAATCGGCTGATGCTGTTATCTTATGTTTTAGAACTTAGTCCTGGCGACATTTCGAACTGAAGTATCACATGCCGCTTGTAAGTTTTGTTTGATTGGCCACACAATTAATTGGGTTTAAAAAAAAGGCTACTAAGGTTAGTTGGTTGCTGAGTAGGCAATTGTTTGTTGATAAGTACAACATCGACTAGTTTTTTTTTTTGGTTCCAAGATTTGTAACCCATGCCAAATAAATTTCTAACAATGTAATCTGTTAATGCTTATATTTGGTCTTCTATAGATTATTCTATTTAAAGTAATCCTTATGCATTATTTGATATCATCTTTGGATGCATATCCTCCGTAGATTATTTCATGAATTTTGTTATATTAATAATATCCAATTTTATCGAATTGAAATTCATGATTATGCTTTTGATTACTTTATTTGAGTAATAATTTTATGAATATGCATGTATATAAAGTTTTGGACATGATTCAGTTTTGTAAAATTTAGTCAATATTCAATTTTCTTTGGTGCTTTTTAAGACTAGCAATAGTTGTCCAATATTCTAAGTAGACTCATTAAAACAAGATGTCGCCAAAGTGACCTCTCTTGCGTAGATAGTCTATGAGGGATGTCGGATGTTTGTGTGTGTATATTCATCCGGGTATTAGCCGACCCAAAGGAAGGTTAATACTTGGCCGAATTGCACACATACTCGTGGTGATAAATGTGTGACAATTATACGGTTTATATGTGAATAATAACCCGATCCAAAGATAGGCTTATTATTTGACATGACTTATTGTCAACATTTGATCACTACACCAAGAGTACCACTTGCAGTTAATATTACTGTCCAAAGACTTGATATTAATGATGCACTAGGTATCTTGAGATGGGGTTCACCATTGTTTGGATTTGTTTGACTATATTTTACTCTTTGGTTATTAATTAGAGCATGTCCATTTTTTATTTTATTTTGTTCTCTTTACAGTTAATGTTGCTATAATATCCGCCAATAAGAATTTAGTTTCCAAATTTAATGGGATAAACTTTAAGGGCAAAGAAAATGAATACAGTAGCTGCTAAGGGTCCAGCTCAAATGAAACAAAAATATAAAACTAAGGGTTATTTCATTTGTGACAAGTCGTGACACATAAAGATGAAATGTACAAAGTACCATGTATGACATATAATAAAAAGTATATTTCTAAATTTGGTCTGTTCTGAGGTTAATTTAGATTTAGTACCTAGAAACACATGGTGGTTAGATTCTGGTGTTACTACCCATATTTATAGACAAGGTTGTCTGAGCTACCGAAAGCCAATTGATGATGAAAGATACATCTATGTGGGTGACGGCAAATCGGTACAAGTGGATGCAATAGGATATTTTAGGTTGTTTTTAGGAACAGATTATTATTTGGATTTGATAAGCTTTTTTATTGTACCGTCTTTTAGACGAAATTCAGTTTCAGTTTCCTTAATGGACAAATCTGGTTATCATTGTTCATTTGGAAATAATAAGTTTAGTATATCTTTAAATCCGAATATTACTGGTAACGGTTCCTTTAAGATTTATGATCGCCTATATTCAGTTGAAACTATTGTAGCTTAAATGAAACCTTGCAAGTGGAGTCATGTGGTACTAAACATAAAATTAACAATAAATATTTTTAGCCTCATTATGACATAAGCAATTAGGTCACATCTCTAGAAATAGAGTTGAACGACTTGTGTCTGATGAGATTTAGATTTTATTGATTTTATAGACTTTAATGTCCATATTAATGTGTAAAGGAAATACAGACCAAAGTTCAACTGTAAGCAGCTACTTTATTGACTATGCTGACAAATCGAGTGGTTAATAATTCTACAATCTCACAAAAAAAAAAAATTGAGACGAGAAGTGTAATAGTTTTTGAGGATGTTGAGTTTGGGGAAAAAATAAAGTTAGGATCATTGTCTTTGAGAATGAATCAAATAAGATTCCTACTATCACTTTTGACGATGTACATGATTCTATACCTGTCATGATCAATAAGTGAATTCAGAGCCTCAATAAGACAATGTTGAATTATCTCTATAAGTCGTTATTGAGATACCTTAACAACGACAACGTAGCGGCACTCCATTCAAGATAAGGTAATTATTCCTAAGGAATAAACTCAACAACCTCAAGAACCGTTAATATTAAGATGGTCCACCAGAGAAAGGAGAAATATAATTTTGGATAATATATGTCATATTTCTCTAGGAACGCGAGGAAGACTGTGGATACTGGAAGATGATCTAATCAACTTTCGTCAGACTATGGAATGTTTCAGTTCTCAAAGTGGATTGATACAATAAATAAGGAGTATAAGTTCATACAAGACAATAAAGTTTAAGAACTTATCCCATTACCAAAAGGTATAAAATCCATTGGTTGCAAATGGACATTTAGAACCAACAAGGATTCGAAGGGTTATGTGAAGAAGTATAAAGTATGTCTTGTAACTAGTGAATTTACTCAAAATTTTGGGATTGATTTTAAAGAGTTTTTCTCTTCGGTATCTTTGAAAAACTGCTTTAAAACAATCATAGCACATGTTGCACATTTTGATCCTGAGTTACATCAAAGGATGTCAAAACGGCATTTTTCAATGGTAACATTGACGAAACTATTTATAAGGTGCAACTAGAAAACTTTGTGTCGAAAGACACAAAGAATATGGTTTACAAATTGACAAAATTTATTTATGGACTCAAGCAAGCTTCTCGTCAGTGGTACTATAAATTTTACCAAGTTGTTACCTCGTTTGGTTATGAGGTTCACGTTGTTGAAGATTGTGTGTATCACAAATTCAGTGGGAGTAAAATTATTTTTCTAGTTTTGTATGTTGATGACATGCTGCTTGCCACAGATGATATATGCATATTGCATGACACTGAGAAATTTCTATCAAATAACTTTGAGATAAAATATCTTGGTGACGCCTCTTTTGTATTAGAAATTTAAATACACCGAGATCATTCTCGAGGTATTCTTGGATTATCACAAAAGAACTATATCGATAAAATACTTAAAAGATTTGGCATACAGGAATACAAACCAGGTAAAACCTCTCGATAAAGGAGACAAATTCGGTCTCAATCAAGTGTCCTAAGGTTAGCCTTAAAATTAAGAAAATACAATAAATTTTTACTTCATGATCAGTTGTAGGGAGTCTAATGTATGCTCAAGTATGTACGCGTCAGGATATTACGTACATATTAGGATGTTAGGCAGATATTTAAGCAAATATGGATGGATCATTGGGTAGCAGCCAAATTCTACTTAAGTAATTAATAGAGAACAAGAAATTATATGCTCTTTATAGGAGATCGGATAATTCTGGAGATCATAAGGTATTTCGACTCCAATTTTGTTGGATGCCAACACAGCAGGAGATCCACATCAGGTCATGCTGACTAATGGAGATATATTTTGGATGAGTGTCAAACATGCACTCATAATTTCTTCCACCTTGCCAGCAAGGTTTATAACATGTTGTTGGGTATCTATTCAGGGAATATGGTTGCGAAATTGTCACAAGGCTGCGCCTACAGTACGGTGTTGAAAGACCACATAAAATTATGGTGTGACAATAAATTAATACTGTATTCCAATAACAATAGAAACTTGTATAAGTCAAAGGATATTGACATAAAGATTCTAGTTGTGAAGAAAAGAATTCAGAATGATTATAGTGTCCATATAGCACATTAGGGCAAACTCCATGTTAGCCGATCCGCTCACAAAAGCATTATCACCTTGGATCTTTCATGAGCATATTGCTCATATGGGTGTTAATTAAGAATATGGCAATATAGTGGGAGTTTGTATTTGGGTGCTATTTGGTTTTGGACACATTTATGTATTAAAGTATTTTGGATATTTATCTGATCAGATATATGGAAATTGAGTTCTTTCTGTTTTTATTATGTTAAAGTATTGATCTCATTAAAGTTAAGGAGGACCAGTTGGAAATAGACATGTATTGATCACATTACGTGTAATTTTCATGCTACGCATCCATGATTGATTTATGTCGTTTAGCTATATTGGTATATGTGACCATTGATGGTTTAGTTACGCTATATGTGACGAATGCCGCTTTGATCCTATGTTGATATGGTTAATGAACCAGATTGTCCGGATATACCCTAAGGATTAAGATAGCAATTTATGAGCTCACTAAGGTTAACACAATTATAAGGTTACATATGTCACGACCCGCACCCACTGTTAGGGTACGAGAACGTAACTACGCCCAGCCTATGCCGCAGTGTCGGCGGTAGAACGCTGTCCTAGGTCACAACATTTAACAATATAATGCTAAGCAGTTTATACTCCCCGAATGGGGGTGACATAGCAGATACAGACTCAATCACATCTATTGTAGAGCTTGATAAGGATAGATAAAACATGAAATCCAAAAGAGATACAGGAGATAGAAGTCTAAGTGTCTAAGATACATAAACCCAGAAATACATCTCAAAACTCAAATACAGATACAATAATCCACAAGTAAATACAACTCCAGACAAAATGAAATAACTACCTAAACAACCTCTACTGTGTCTCCTCTAGGCTAGCAGGCAATTCCAGGCCATCAGTAAAATTTATCAACAAGTCCAGTCAAGATAGGAGCGAGTACAATACATCTCAACAAATCATAGCAGGTTAGAAAATATAATCATGCAGTAAAGTAAGATACAAGATCTGAAGAAATACAGTATGTAAATAGAAAAAGAACTGTAATAGAAATATCTACTATAAATAGAGAACTAACATTGGCTAGTGATGTAGAGTACAAGATAGCAGATGTGAACGGGACAGATTTGTACATGATCTATACTAAAGAGTTGTACATGATCTATACTACTATGGAATTGTTCATATGACTACTAGAACTCCCCTGTTTTCCCAATCAATACACAAGGATCTAAACAGGTTATGTTATTGTACATGATATCACATGGGGCCCTTAAAAGGGTGCACATGATAGTATACATGAAGGCTCTGTGAACATGATAGTACAAGATTCACAAGAGTGTACATGTATGGTGAAAGCACAGGAGTACATGATGAAAGTGAAACGCACATGACATAATATACCCGATGCTTCCGAGGGGGATAACATCGCATGAAGAGATCCGTATAGTACTAATCCGTGATAATGTCGTGACAGCATCAAGTATAGTAATCTAAAGCAGGAATATAATTCTAAGCAGGATATGAAATGATCAGAGAATGTACTCGCCTGATATCTGAATGTCCAAGGTAAAGATACTGTCCGAAGAGAGGTGTCTGGCTCCTAATTAGAACAGCACAAGTCACAACATGTCACTACTAGAATAAGGGCTTTAGGCGACTAGTCATTTTTTGTCACCTAAATGCAAAATTAGTTGCCTAAGATTTATCGCCACAAAATTTCTTGGTCACAAACATCGTCGCCTCAGGCTCCTGACCCAAAGTCAGGGACGAGTAATTAAGCAATTTAGTCGCAAAAGATCTTTGGCTACTACGCTGTTGCGAGCAAATTTTTTTGTCGTTCCAAAGTTTTGGCCAAGAATGTTTTGTCGCCTTAAGTTGTTGGATATTTTGAAATGAGGGATGTGCCAATATCTTTGGTGACTAAAATAGTTGACATAGGTAGTCTTTGGCGACTATATTTGGACTAAATAGTTGACATAAGTAGTCTTTGGCGACTATATTTGGTTGCAATAGGTAGTATATGGCGATTACCATTGGTCCCCCAAGGTTCTATGTGGTGACTATGATTGGTCGTAATAGTTAGTGTGTGGCGATAATCATTTCTCGCCTAAGATACTATGTGGTGTCTATGCTTGGTCGCAATAGGTAGTGTGCGGAGACTACTATTGGCCGCTAAAGGTAGTATGTGACTTCTATCGATGGTTGCCCAAAACACTCTGTGGCAACTATGATTGGTCACAATAGATAGTGTTTAGAGACTACTATTAACCACCAAAGGTAGTCTATGGCGACTATTATTGGTCGTATAAGATGCTATATTGCAACTAAGATTGGTAGTAATAAGTAGTATGTGAAGACTATTATTAACCACCATATGTTATTGTGGTGACTATTATTGATCGTATGGTCACCTTAGGTAATCTTTGGCTACTAATTTTGTCGTGGTAAAAAATTTTACATTGTGGCAAAATGTATGTACCATATATGAGGCGACCAAACAATTAGTCATACAAAATAGTCTATGGAGACTACACATTCAATTAGTCATATCAAGTACCAAGCGACTTTATTCTTGATAAATAAAAATAAATTAAACAAAATCAAATATGAATATTATTATATTATATTTATCATAATTCAAAACAACAACCAGTCCACAAAAATAAAATAATTGTCAACAAAAGTACTTAGTAAACTACAACCATAAAAGATTTAATCTAAGTAAGATTAGAATAGTTGTGGTCGCTCTCATCACCATCTTCATCGTCTTCATGAGATAAAGGAGCTGGTTCAGGAATTGAGAATCCGGGAACAAGTACTTGTAGTTGTTGCATCACAAAGCTCCATTGAGCCTTCTGTTCCTCGTGTTCAGCTACAACTCTCGTCCTAGTTTTCTTCTCTATTTGAAGCTGAGCCTGAAACTCTTGCACTTCGTTATTTAAGGCAGTTGAAGATGTATTAGATGAAGAAGACGAACTAGTTTCTCGAACTCGCCTCTTTCCAGCTCCACGAATTGTCCTACCACACCCACGCCCAATCACATCTTCCATAATCTCAGTACCTATATTTGGGTCTACAACAACCTCGTCCATCGGGGTTCCCTCAGGATACATCTCACTGATATTCTCAAGATAATCATTCTTCTTTTTCATCATCTCATCCTGTAAAAATAATATTTGATTAGTTAAAAGCAAAACAATCTTACTCTAGTATATAATAAAAATAATTTTTTAACAAAGTAAAATGTATACTTACATGTGCATCCTTTGCAGCATCATTAATCCAATCTTTCTTCTTTTTTGACATATGAGTTGTACCCCATGTATCGATATCAGGAAATTGAGAGCCACCCTAATAACATCATACACATATAATGATTCAAATGCTAATATTGATATTCAGGAACATTAATAAATAAAAAATAAGTATGTGGTTACCTCAACATGATCATGGTAATACAATGAGAATGGTCGCGAACCACCACAATGGTTCCATGGTTTCTTTGACCGGTTTATTGAATTGACTTCAGATCTTTTCTACAAAAAACAAAAAATTATTTGGTTTAATTATATTAAAATTAAAATGTTACTGACTTGCAAAAGAAACTTTAACTACAAGATATAACCATCTAAGTTATGATGATTACATGGACAATAAAGCAAGCATACAGTTCTAACAGTTTCTAGTTTGTATTAATTGATTACTACTCAGTTTATGTTTGTAGCTCACAAGCATGTATGCCACTTCCTCTACTGTGCATTGACATAAATCTTGAGTTTCGATCAACAAAAAACATACACCTACAGAAACTACAGTATCAGACACTTGATAGAGATGATATACAAGAGTATTGGATAAGGACAATAAATCTACTTTAATATAGAGATGATATATAGAAACTACTGTAATGTGAACCTAGGACATGAAAAAATTGGTAAAATTATCAACTGGACACGCACACAGATATATAGAGACTAGAGAGAATCTATTCTGTATTTATCATCATCATCGTTGCCTTCAAGGATCAGAATGGGATTGGCTTGGAGCACAAGACAATTCCATCAAAGAATTTGACTGAGTTTTATGATCTGATGTCAACTCGACATCAAGCATCTATATTGTTGTCAAATCCTAATATCTATGAGCTTAGCGGGTAGCTACACCTACTATTGACTATGAACATAACTTGAGTCGGCATCAATTAAAATCACACTGGCTTTAAGTACTATATTAGTATCTAGCATGAAAGAGTAAGATCAAATTTCTCATCAATTTCACTGCATATTCTTGATGGTACTAGTCACAGAAATGGTGCAATGACTTGGTTTAAGCATGATGCTATTGTTATATTTTTGTGGTGCAGGAACCAAAACCATCTATTGTACAGACTTGCTAACATGTGATTATATGATCTCAAAATGGTCATAATCAAGACTAAAGCCACCACTTGATGCACTGCCAAGTTCACCAAAACTCACCATTTCCATTTTCTACGAATACCAACAGGATATCTACAAATACCAACAGGAATGATTCGTTGCAGCAAGAGGAACAGAGGTACCCTTCTATGCCGAAAGAGTGCAAAAGGAACAGAGACGTGGGTGGGCGTAACCAGAAGCCTTGACATCAGGTTTTCGGGTTCTACAGCTATATCGTTGTTGCTATTTATTTCATTCTCCAGTTCTAATGGGCTCTGATACTCCAGGTCGAATGAGCTTTGATATTTATTACTTGTGAGCATGCTTCATTAACGAATGGTTAATGAAACCTCATGTTTACATTATGAGCTTGCTCTCTGTTGAAATAAAAAGTTGACTACTGCTAGGCACCAAAGCATTGGTAGAAATATGATATGACATCATATAGAGTTAGCGTCTAGGACTTGCAACCTGAAACTAAAACCATGTTGCATGGTCATGAATATGATATGACATCATATAGAGTTAGCGTCTAGGACATGCCACAGATTTTGGTGTGTCCTAGTGTATGAGTGCCCTTGCCATATTCGATACATGACCTCCGTGGACAAAATATGGATATGGTACCTATTTTGGAGTTATGTGCTTCATAAGGCTACCATTTCCTGCCATCCATATGTTCATCATGTTAACCTTTCTCATGTGTTGTATGTTGTCCATGATTATGGAACAAAATGTGTGTTTGAGATGGATCTAGAATCTCTAGATATTGGAGAAGTGCATAAATAGATAATTGATTAATTAACTGGTATGACCTTTCAGAGTTAGTTTCTCACAATTTGTTTATTATTCCTTTATCAGTATGATCTGCAATTCTTGCAGTGTGATTAAAAATCTAGTATTTTTAATATAGCTAAACCATTTTGCAGGAATTGAACAAAATTGATGCCTACACATCAACTCGGCGTGATCCTCAAGAAATAATTTCTCTCACTAAGAAACATTTTGGGGTAACTTCAGTCACTTTTTAATTCTAACTACTATAATTGATATGATTTACTGGCTAGATATTAATTCCTCTTTCTGCATTTCCAGATTGAATAAAAAATTCGCCATGTTCATCAAAGGTTCAACTCTATAGTTTATCGCCTGTCTTTGGCATGAATATTCTGCATTGCAAATATAAATACAGATGTGACTAACAAGTGGAAATACAATATAGATGCATTCTAAAGTCGAATATAGCCCTTTTCATGCCCTATTTTTTTATGGGGTATAAACGGGGTTATATTTGACTCATCACATTTCTTGCCAATATATAATATTGATTGGTCAAATCCAGAGGCAAACAGTAGTATAGTCCTAAGACTCTTCTAATACATAATATTCAAAACTAGCTTGTGGCAAGGATATATTCATTAAACTGCTATCAAACTGAGCTAAAAAATGAACTAACTTTATGTTTGTTAGATGATGGTATATGTTATAACAGTTCATATCATTGGTAGTTATATGAATCTATTCTGTATTTATCATCATCATCGTTGCCTTCAAGGATCAGAATGGGATTGGCTTGGAGCACAAGACAATTCCATCAAAGAATTCGACTGAGTTTTATGATCTGATGTCAACTTGACATCAAGCATCTATATTGTTGTCAAATCCTAATATCTATGAGCTTAGCAGGTAGCTACACCTACTATTGACTATGAACATAACTTGAGTCGGCATCAATTAAAATCATACTGGCTTTAAGTACTATATTAGTATCTAGCATGAAAGAGTAAGATCAAATTTCTCATCAATTTCACTGCATGTTCTTGAGGATACTAGTCACAGAAATGGTGCAATGACTTGGTTTCAGCATGATGCTATTGTCACATTTTTGTGGTGCAGGAACCAAAACCATCTATTGTACAGACTTGCTAAAATGTGAATATATGATCTCAAAATGGTCATAATCAAGACTAAAGCCACCACTTGATGCACTGCCAAGTTCACCAAAACTCACCATTTCCATTTTCTATACTGTAAATGTGAAGATCATGATTAACGATATAAATCTTCCTAGTGGGTGATCCAACACACATTGCAGCAACATAGCACAAACTAAGAAACCCAAAGGTTGCTTAGAGCCCGAAAACTTCAGCGATCGATTTCAGGCTTGTTGAACGTAAGCAGCTAAGTCATAATGTGGCCAAATTTCGCTTTACTCTCCCTACTCGAACTTCTGTGCTCGGTTTATCTATTGGACAACATATCAGTTACAGAGGAAAGGATAGTCTCGGTGAGGAAGTCATCAAACCTTATACTCCAACTACTCTGGACTCAGATTTTGGGTAATTCGAACTTGTCATAAAGATGTATCCTCAAGGACGAATGTCTCATCATTTTCGTGAGATGAAAATTGATGACTACTTATACGATGACATCCTTCTTAAGGAAGAGCTGGATGCCCTTGCTAGCAATTATTCAGGTCGCTTCAGTGTCTACTATGTGTTGAATCAGCCCCCTGATGCTTGGAACAGAGGTGTTCGCTTTACTCTCCCTACTATGTGTTGAATCAATGGCCGCACATGAGTTGGAATGTGACAGTTTGACAAATGCACTATGTCAAATTTAGATGTGCATGATGTATAAACATGCAAGACTACACCATTCAATTCAAACCTCATTCATCCAAAACCTCAAGGTTCCTAGCCACAGTGTAGGCAAGAGAAATAGTAAAAAGTGGAATATTATATCAAAACAAAAGAAACAGTCAGACCCACAGCTCTCTTAGAACGAATGGAAAGTCTCTATTCAACAACAGGGAATCAATCTCTCTTAGAACGAAATAACTGGAGGCATTTGATGTATATACCAAAAAGTACAAAAGAACTTCCATAACATTTTAATTAGAGGCATTTGATGCATATATATAATCAAGAACTTAACATGTACAGAATAAAAAAAATCAATAATAGGTTAAAAGTGAAAAGTTACCCGGTATTTATCACTCATGAAATGGTCACATAACCACTCCCACTCTGATAGATCTCTATCTCTTAGAAGCTCTAGAGGCGGATTTTCCCGGGCTACCTCATCTGACTCACAGCTCTTATAATACTTGGCGAGTTTATGCTTATAATCATTGTACCTATTTCTTATATTATCGTAAATATACTTGTACCATCTTGGGTCCTTCGTACCTATTTCAAAATTTGTCTAAATCAGAACAGAATTTGTAAGTTACTAGTCATTATATAAGAATTGAGTTATAAATGAATGCTATTTTATACTCACAGTGACTCCATCTATCAGTTTCTGCATAGTATCTTCATCAATGTCATCCCAGTGTGCTTGAGTCAGCGGGGCGTTGTTCCGAACTTGGTAGCCACACTCGTGAGATAATAAGCTAGATATGTTTCGAACTTGACCCACAGGCACCCCCAAATCCTCATCAAGATAAATTTCAATCCTCTTACCTGAGGTCAGCATGATGTTGAAGTTTTAATTGCTCTAGAAAACCCTCTCGTTTTCTTAGGAACAGAGTTTTTTGCATCTGATGCTAATATGACAAACCAAGCACAATAAACATTATTAAATAGCATAGTTCCTTAAGAGCAAAGTTTATTCATTTTCGCTAATTGGATTGATTATTTACCATGGAAGTTAGTAGAGCGTATTGAATCTTCAGCTGAATTATCAAAGGTATCATCAGAACAACTAGTCCTTTGCAATGGTTCAGAAGAATTGAGATTTATTCCCAAAGATGGAGTAGGTGCTACTCTTGCAGTCACATTCAAGTTTGACGAAGACCTAAGAGGGTTCAAACCAATTCCACCACCAGAATAATTGCCATTTGTACCCAAAGTTGATGTTGTTAACCTTGTAGTCATACCCGACGTCTTTGAGGGCATAGTAGGTGGTAAACCTTTTTCCACCACCTAGGAAAAAAAATTGATCATTATTTGTCTATACAAACATAGGAGCATAGTTTCTTATGAACATAGTTTATTTATTTTTGCTAATTGAATAGATTATTTACCAAGGGAGCCTCTTGGAGCTTCAGTTGAATTTTGACAGACGTTATCACAACTACCAAACCTGTGCGATGGTTCAAAAGAATTGAGATTCGTTCCCAACGATGGAGTAGGTGCTACTCCTGTAGTCACATTCAAGTTTGACGAAGACCGAATAGGGTTCGAACCTATTCTACCATCAGAACCCAAAGTTGATGTTGTTGACCTTGTAGTCCTACCCAACGACTTTGAGGGGATAGTAGGTGGTAAATCTGCTCCACCACCTGGAAAAAAATGCTTGATTAGTACATGTGTATATACAAACTGAAATTTATAAACTATGAGCACATGGAAAAGGTGTTTGCCAAGTGTAAATAGCATGAATTCATATTTTTGTAGCCCAGGTCATCTGTAATCAAGGAAAAGGTGTTTGTTGTCCATATGGAAAAGGTGTTTGTTGCCACTCCCCACCATTCAGAGGACTCAAGTACCTCTATCAACCAGGACCATTGGTATAGGTACTAGCCCCATTAAGGTACAGGGAAATTTACATAGGGTATTGCTTAGGCTACCTATGGAGTGGCAAGGTTAGCAAGCCAGTGGCAAAAACCTGGGAAGTATCCATATGGATTTGTTATAGGGAACTAGGGAGTAAAGGCTAGTACCAATATCAGGACACCCATAGTATCCACTCGAATTTAGTATTGATCATAAAACAACTCTGACAGTAAGAAACCTGTAGGATGCATTCATGAAGGGGGCTGTATACAGGCATAGGACTGTTATAAGTCCAGAATATGTGTGAACTTGGATTGCCATGTGAGTGTTACACTTATTTGGGTTAAGTCTAACCAAAATTTTTTTTTGATAAATCTAAGAAAATAATATCAATCAGATTGGTCTATGAATTAGACTCAGATTCAGGTTCAGGTTCAAGAATGGTCCCATATCATCTCTCCTCTATGGAGTCCTTAGGAAAGAGTATCCAAATACCTAAGCATAAGTTGCAGATGAATGTTTATTTCCCAAAAACAAAACATTTCAACTCCTTGATGACATCCATCAGATTTTGTACTATAACCGATTTTTTGTACTAAGAAAAACACAATATTCTCCAGCACAAGCAAAAGTTTCAGCATTCGCATTGCAGTGAAGTTTAAATACGACTCCAGAGAAAACATCTAATTATTGTTATAGAGAGACTAGCAAGATAACGGTACAATTCCTATTCAACCTAACAATAGTTCAAACCTATGCTTGACGATCCTATAATGTTAATACTGATAATTTGTTGCTGACATAAAATGTTACTTCTCAGTTCTTCAGAAATTTCATACAAAAAAGAACTCAGAAAGGAGATCTGATGCAAACCCAAATCAGTGACTGAGACTGTGTCAATGTACTGACCATATGCAGTATTCACATTGGTGTCTCAAAGAGTATCAGTATCAGAGTAGCTTTCCGGTCATTTTCGAGTAAGGGAAATCCCCATATAGGAGGCTAAGTGTGAATGTATCAGATCTAGTGTATCAGCCCATATCAAGTATCAGTTCATACCTTAAGCATTAGATGTTGCTATATGGATCGGGATGCTAAGTTCTGATTGTTAGGAATATAGATGGTAATATAACAGCAGGTAATGCCTAAGCCCCATTTTCCTATACCAGGGAGGGCTACAGGCATAGGACTGTTATAAGTCCAAAATATGTGTGAACTTGGATTGCCATGTGAGAGTTACACTTATTTGGGTTAAGTCTAACCAAATTTTTTTTTTTGATAAATCTAAGAAAATAATATTAATCAGATTAGTCTATGAATTAGACTCAGATTCAGGTTCAGGTTCAAGAATGGTCCCATATCATCTCCTCTATGGAGTCCTTAGGAAAGAGTATCCAAATACCTAAGCATAAGTTGCAGATGAATGTTTATTTCCCAAAAACAAAACATTTCAACTCCTTGATGACATCCATCAGATTTTGTACTATAACCGATTTTTTGTCTCAGAGAGTATCTGTATCAGAGTAGCCTTCCCGGTCATTTCCGGTTAGTTCCAGACTTTCAATTCATCAGTATAAAGAAGTATCAGTATATTCAGAGAAGTATCAGTAGTCATACTCAGTTTGGGGGCAATGCAGAGACTTGGGCGTCAAGTTAGTCGGTTAGTTAGTTAGAAATCTATTGTAATCTGCAGCAATGTAAATTTGCCAGGTCCTATAGAGAGGGTTTTGGCCATAGGAGAGTTCATAATAGATTTGTGAGTGCCATGTGGGATGAGGCAGAACATGTTACATATTCATATTAGTAGCAAGAATGCATTCTTGGCAATTGCCTTGACTAGGCAGCAGATGGTAGGCAATTTTGCTCAAAGAGTATCACTGGTGAAAGGGGGGTCGAGGCAGGAAATGGGCAGTATTTGGCCAATATGGCTTGCAGCAGGGACTTTGGGCTGTACTGCTGCTAGGCAACAGTAGAGCATGCAGTACAGAAATAGCAGTTGGCCACTTGGGCCTTAGGCAATAAGCCATTGGCAATAGACAATAGGCAATAGGCCAATAGGCAATAGGCAATAGGCAATAGGCCAATGGAGGGACTAAGCTCCAACATAAAACTACTACACCACAAAGCGTTGGGTGGTGACTTGCATCAGGTCAAAGATCAAAAGTGGCTTCAAAGAGTCATCCAAAATAGTCAATTTAGGTGTCATACTCTATTTTTGATAAATGGCTGGCACAATGGAACCCTCCAAATATGCTTCAACTTGACATTCCAACATTGATAAAGACGGTTCCTAATGGCTGATATGAGATTGTTGTATGGATGAAGGTTTGTAGGAGAGGAAATAAGTTGTAAACTCACAAACGAGTCTGACTCTACTTCAATTTTTCAAAAACTCTTATCCCAAGCCAATTTTAATCCTTAGAAAACACCTTTTATTTGCTTATTTCATTTCCTTTCTGAAGCCATGAGGGTATGTTGGGGTATGATGATCCTCTGGCAACTATGCAAAGTTCCAAACACCTATTATTTTCTTATTTCATTTTCTTTCTGAAGCCACGAAGGTATGTTGGGGTATGATGATCCTCTGACAACTATGCAAAGTTGCAAACTCCTATTATTTGCTTATTTAATTTCCTTTCTGAAACCATGCGGGTATCCTGAGGTTCAACTTCTCCACCTTGTTTGCAGCACTATATTTTAGCAACATTCAGGCTTTAGATGGATGACAATGGCTTTAGGAGATAGAGAATTAGTTATGCCTTTCTTTATTAATACCTTCACTTCATTATACATAAATAACACCATACAGGACGCCTCAGTAGTAAGCATAAACTGCATATGGGATGGGAGAGTATTTCCACCGTTATAACTTTTGGGTACTGCACGAAGGTCACTTATACCTTCTAATTTCCAAATTCTGTTTTTGGATAAGAAAGTGGACATGTTGGGGCTCATGAATACAAGATATCTGAGAAATTGCCAAAATTCCAAAATCTGTGACTTGTAGAACAATTGACAAGAAAAAGATATCATTAGTTTTAATGAAAGGGAGTGCATGCGGGGGGAATTCTCTAATATAAGAGGGTTTCAATAGAGTGGTAAATTTGAGAGACCTACAATAATTTCTTAGTTGCACCTTGATGTCAGACTTTTTAGTTGGTTGCTTAGTAGTGAAGCCAT
The DNA here is from genome assembly GCA_029216955.1 of Iris pallida. NCBI lineage: Eukaryota > Viridiplantae > Streptophyta > Magnoliopsida > Asparagales > Iridaceae > Iris > Iris pallida. The sequence continues at coordinate 13,866,719 of JANAVB010029815.1, read as the reverse complement.
TATGACTACTCTTGATGGTTAGAATTTCTTATTTTGTGTTATCTTCTTTATCTAAGATATGTTGTTCATCAACATAGGATTCTGATTGCATTTCTATGTACTCTCCTGATTTGGGTTTTCGGACATTTTGCTACTTGCTAGCTTTGAATTATTGGGAATTTAATACCTGTAAGAGCAGTATACTTGATAAGTATTTCTGCTACCATGCATATTTCTAGTTGAGTCAGGATTATCAGTTAGTTACAGTTGTATGTTGACAACACTTTGGCATATCTACAATTCCTTTAATAATGATTGGTTAATTTGTATTCAAGGACCAAGATTTCTTCCCTTTCTTGTAGGGGTAAGAACCATATCAGATATTAGCAGTAGCTGCCCTGTTGCACTAGGCAGCAGGGGATCCTGTTCCCTTAGGGGACAGTGGGTTAGGCCATATGGCCTTGGATATGAGTAGGGGGGAGGATAATGATATTGGTTAAGGTTGGCTTGAGGAAGGTAATGTGGTTAGAAGAGTCCTATAGGTTTTTTTTAAGGTAATGGATGATTATATATACTAGCTAAGGTAATAGTAGACTACCTATTAGCCTAGTAAGTGAGATATTACCTATATGTTTTAGACTATAGGATATATGTATCAGACATTATCAAAATTTCCGAAAACAAATGCTTTCAGTATCAGACAATAGCTAATAGAATGTGAAGAAGGGTTAGTCATACTCATTGATGTCGGCCGCTCCTTATGAGGAGGCACCACTCGATCCACCACAGGGAGGCTAACACTTGTTACAGAGCCATTTGCAGCATCTTTCCGATTAAGTTGATTCCTCTTACCACCACGTTGTACAAACTGAACCATGATCTGTGTGTATCATAAAATACAAATAAAGTTCACTAATTAATCATGATATACAAAAGTATAGTTAAGATGACAACTTGGACTTACATTCAGAAAAATTACCAATACAGAAAGTTAAACTTACTAATCTAAATCACTATCTTCATTGTTATTGTGTACAGTCATTTCATCGCCACTATCTGAAGATATTTCATCCTCTAACTCATCAAGAACATCATTATGCCAAATCAATAACTATTGCATCAATAGCAATAGGAGGAACATCATTTCTATGCAATGTGAGAAAACTCGGATCATTATCTTCAGCCACCCAAGGAATATCAGAAGAGGAGTTTTCTTGGTATGCAATGTCATTCTCCATTTCGTCACCCTCATTGATTTCATTTTCTGGAATATCCCATATATGCCTATGATGCATCTTTTGAATAACTTTCCAACCAAAGCCCAACTTTGGGTCATCCACATAAAAAACTTGCTTAGCTTGAATTGCTAATATAAATGGCTCACTTTCATACCACCGAGTATTAACATTAATGGATGTCAGATGGAAATCATGACGAATTTTTGCTCTTGCACCACTGCTTCAAGAATCAAACCACTGACATTTGAACAAAACAACTTGATAGCCTTTTCTATACTCCAAGACTACCACTTTGGTTAATTGTCCATAGTAATCTATGTCTCCGATGGCATATATCCCGCTATTCTGAGTTGAGAGCCTAGTATCACGTTCCACACAAATAAACCGAACTCCATTCACAATACAACAATCGTAAGAATGGACTTTACACTCGGGTCCTCTTGACAACTCGTACAACTCTTCATTGTATAGTGGTGAATTCTCCTTTTTCAGCTTCGACATCTAAAATTAACAATACACATATATTGTTACATAACATATTATATACTAGAAAAAAGGACTAATTTGAGACTACTTATTCAATTGTACATTTACCTTATGACGGAACCAACTGGGAAATAGTTGCTTATGCCTTTTTTCAATATCCACATTACTTTCCTCTTCCAAGATTTGATAATGTTCACTACATGATTTATTGAAGCAAAAAAGAAGCCTATTAGTTACTACCACCAACTATATATATAATAATGTAACATATATCCACTTACTTCAAAAATGGAGACACCTCATCGCAGTTCGTCAATATGTACCAATGAGCAACATTACGATCGGCCAAGGTCTATTCCTTTGACACTCTACCTTGATACGGACGAGCAACTTGTGAAAACACTGATAGTTTCTCATTACGTTCACCACCATCTTCGTATCTATCAGGCTTGTTGAAAGTTGTCTCAACATTGTGCAAGTACATTGAACAAAATGTGAGTGCTTCATTAATAATGTATGCCTCTGCAATTGACCCCTCTGGTCTAGCCATATTTCGAACATATTTCTTGTATGTTCCCAATAACCTGAAATCGTGTTTATCCTTTAGAATATAATAGCATATGTATAGGATTGCACTAAATTAGATATAAAAAAAAAGAACTGGAAACAAAGATATACCTTTCTATGGGGTACATCCAACGATAACCAACAGGTCCAGCAAGCTTTGCCTCCCTTGGTAAGTGAACAGCTAAATGCAACATAATGTCAAAAAATGCCGGTGGAAAGATCCTTTCAAGTCTATATAGTATGTAGACAATCTCATCTTCCATCTTATCCAAGTCCTCCACATTCAATGTTCTCGCACATAATTGTTGAAAAAACCTCGAAAGTTGAACAATTGGAGTGTAGACATCCTTTTTTAGATATCTTCGAATGCCAACTGGAATGATTCTTTGCAGCAAGATATGAAGATCATGACTCTTCAATCCAGAAATTTTTCCTGTGTCAATGTTTACTTTTCTTGCAATGTTGGACGCGTAACCATCTGGAAGTTTTAATGATCTCAAAAATCTTAAAAATTCTCTTCTGTCATTTGGCCTTAGTGTGTACTCTGCTGGAGGCTTCTCATATTTGTCTCCTTTTGGTTTTAACCAGAGCTTCTCTCTTACACCCATTTTTTGTAGATCTAAACGAGCCTTCCATGTGTCCTTGGATTTATTATCCAAATCCAAAAGAGTCCCCAAAATATTATCACATATGTTCTTTTCTATGTGCATGACATCTAAGTTACGCCTAATTTTTAATTTTGACCAATATTCCAATTCAAAAAAGATACTTTTCTTACTCCAATTTAATTCATCATCTCTCCGCTTTCTCTTTTTGTTGTTGGGATGTTTTCCCATTGGCTCAAAAGTGATACTATCTAATTGAGCCAACAAGTCATCACCTGAGAAGTCCCTTGGTTTTGGTCGTCTTTCCTCTTTCCCATTAAAATCTTTTGGACTTCTCCTCCACACATGGTTTCTTGGCAAGCCTCGACGAGCTCCCATGAAACATATCTTATGTTTTAGGGGCTCAGATGTTATATCCATGTTATAGACTGGACATGCCTTATAACCATGAGTGACCCAACCAGATAAGTTTCCATATGCCGAAAAATCATTAATCGTCCACATAACTGCTACACGGAGATTAAATACAAGATTTGTTGCTTTGTCATAAGTTGGCACGCCTTTCTCCCATAGCAACTTAAGCTCATCAATCAACGGTCTTAGATAAACATCAATTTCCCTACCAGGTGCTGATCGACCAGGAATTAACAAGGGCATCATGGTATATTCTTTCTTCATGCACTTCCATGGTGGCAAGTTATAAGGAACCACCATCACTGGCCACATACTGTAAGATTGGCTCATATTACCAAATGGGTTAAAGCCATCGGTTGCAAGCCCTAATCAGATATTCCGTGGCTCCGCTGCAAAATCAGGATACATCTTGTTAAATTCTTTCCAAGCAAGACCATCGGCAGGATGCCTCATTACTAATTCATCATTTCCCTTTCCATTTTTATGCCATAACATATCTCCGGCAGTATGCCTAGACATATACAACCTCTGTAACCTAGGCGTTAGTGGAAAATAGCGCAAAACTTTATTAGGAATTTTTTTTGGATCATGCTCACTATTCACATATCGAGGCTCATTATAAACTGGACATTTGTCCTTCTCTGCATGCTCTTTGTAAAATAAAACACAATCATTCTTACATGCGTGGATTTTTTCATACCCTAAGCCAAGGTCCTTTAGAATCTTACTTGCAGCATAGTATGATTCTGGCATGTGATGATTTGATTTGGGTATCAACCGCTTCATTAGCCCTAACACATCATTGAGTGATTTATTTGACCACAAATTATTGACCTTGCATTGCATCAGCTCCACTGTGAATGACAATAAAGAAAACTCAGTGCAACCAGGATATAATTCACGTTGAGACTCTTCCAATAACCTCTCAAACTCAACTGACTGTTGCCTATGAGCATGATTGTCGCTATCTTCCGTTACACGATCATCAATGGCATCATCATCATTAAAATTGAAAGACGCATGAGGGAAGGCATCTGCAATAATTTCATCCACATCATTACTTCTACCAAGAGGAGTTTGACGAGCACTCGGAATAGTAGTAATATTTTTTTCTCTTTCCTCCCTATGATAAATCCACACATTGTAGTCTAGGGACATCCCATGAATACACAAGTGTTTTTCGACTTCTGCCACTGACGCTGAATACCCATTATGGCATTTACGACATGGGCATTTAGTAAGGCCCTTATCATTAACATGTTCCTTTGCAACATCCAAAAATGATGCCACCCCGCTCAAATATTCAGCAGTGAATCTATTTGGATTGTATATCCATTCTTTGTCCATGGTTCTGCAAATATTAAAAGAGAAAAAATTATACTCAAGACCGTAATATATGTATAATATATGTATATATATATATATATATATATATATATATATATATATATATATATAACCCAGCCGTCCGAGGGGGAATTCAAACCCAAGACTTGTTCTTGGGCGGTCCCCCGCACTACCACTAGGCTAGTACCTTATACACACACACACAATTCATAAACAAGTAAAAGGACGGATGTGCCTAAATATAATATAAAGCCTTTAAGCACATATAAGCACATCTTGATCAGTGTGCATGCACGATCATATTGACCTATCCTGGTATATAACATGTGTTGGCTTATATATTACTTCCATAACTTCAGTATATACCGATTATTCTCTGTTTCAATTATATATTCATTGCCTTGAGGAACATGACCCGAGCTTGGGATGCTATGTCAAATCTTGGTTCCTTCACATCTACAATTGTAGTTAACATGATTATGACAAAGTAACAACATATACCTAACCGACAAATAAAAGGACATGTCTATCAAAGTCCAAAAAAAATATAGACAACACTTGTAAAATGTGAAAGACAACAAGTATTCAACTTGACTTGAAAAAATAGTCCTAATCAAGCAATTGCCAAGCAAGGTTCACAGTATTTGTATCGGACCCTTCCTATGAGTTTCGGAATCGGCACTATCAATAATACTAACAGTTTCAGATATTTGGTGACTAAATTTTTGGTATCAAAAAGCAAATAATTATTTATAAATTTAGATAAAATATATAAGTTTAGGTATTTACAATATCGGTATCGGCTGGATCGATATCGACCGATACTGCAAATAAAAGGACATGGTCAAGAAGACAATGACATTTAAAAATAGATTGAAAGCATTGGAACTTGAACACAGTGGTGTAACAAACAAGACGAAAGGGCATAAACATATGGAAAACTATGGATTATATGAAGTATCTTTTCAGTGCTTTGTCGCTTTTAGTGGTTTTGAATCGACAATCTCTTTTGGTCTCAGTGGATACTTAAACCTTGGGGACACATGAAGCCCGGTTAGTAATTTCTCAATAAAAGACTAACAATATGAGTTTCATTATTTGGTTGGAATTATTTGGCTATCAGTTTGCTGGAACTATTGACAAATAAAACCAAACAAGGAACAAACAGAGTTCAAAAGAACCAAAAAGAAAGAAACATCTTATAGTGGCTTGTCATGTTACCTATCGATAATTAATCAACTATGTACATGAATATAATATGACAGGAAGGAGTTTTAGAAATAGAGGGGAATAGAAGTTGATAGTAATCTAAGGCAGAAGACTTCTTCGAGGGAGAAGAAGGCAGCGATGGCGTTCCGCAGATCTTCCCTCTCCGGATTGCGCAATCTCTTTTCTCTCGACGGCACGCGGTGGAGTCAGTTCTCCTTCTCATATATATTGTAGAATCTGACCTAATTCGACTTGCATTAGGAATTGAATCCTAATTTGGGTCAGAGGATATATGCTCCAGGGATTGAAGCGCGGGATTGTAACCTAAATTTGGGTTCTCCGCGGGATTGAAAAATTTTGTTGGCCGCGGGAATTTTTTTGGGTGCTAGCTCTCACGCGGTGGACCTATGAAGGCCTAATATATTTTTCTGGGTGCTCACGGGCCATATACGCTCCAGGGATCAAAGGCCTAATTTATTTTTAATAATAGTTTTTCTAATATCTTTTGTCACCAGATGCTTTTTTGGGCTAATTTTTTTAGCTTTTTTTTGGTAAAACCTATGGTCCGTAAAATAATAGTGGTGCAAGAATATCCATCCTCGCAAAAAAATGGCTACAATTTTCTGTCTAATTTAGGCTAGGAATATTTTACGTAGTCGTCATAGATTTTTTTTGCAACCAAATTATTGGTCAGCCCAAATTAATTAATAGTCGCTAGAGAATTCATAATTATTTTTGTCAATTTGGACAACTTTAGGTGACAAATACATTTTTTAGTCGCCAAAGATCAGTTTGAGCAACTAATTTTTTTTTGTCGTCCCAAATTTTGTGGCCTAAAGCCATTATCCTTATAGTGTGTCCAGAAGGGTAATATAAAGTACTACAATGCATTCTACATGAATCTAGGTCAAACTAGGCCAAAGTCAACCCTTGATCAACTCTGGTCAACTGCACTAGTCAAACTAGGTCAAACTAGGTCATGTCCTAACCCAGCAAGTCTTACTAGGCCTAACCAAGACTATCCTAGCAAGCACACATCAATACAAGGCTATACAAGCCAACATACACCCGACTCTATATAGCATGCAATTATTCAATACTCAAATAGGCAAGAATTCACATTGGATATACACTAGATAATCTATTACTTTAAGCTATATATGTCTACACATATATACACATGCATATATTAGTATTCAATATTAGGTCTATAATCATGTCATTTCAAATGGTTATATAAACTTATATATATTACAACACAATATGCTAACATATATATAATATACATACATAGCTAAGTTAACTATATTCATAAATACTTATTTAAGAGGCTATGTGTGTGTATGTGAACATGGCAAAGGGGAAAGTGAGGGTTAAATGGGCATACATTGTGTATACATATCAAAGAGTGTCAAAGTGTAAGTGAACAATGTGTCAAGTGTGATAGTGTCAACATAGTGTAAGGGGGTACATGAGGTAATATAGGATTTGTGTTAACATAGAATATTACATCTCATTAACTTGTATATTGCATACATTATATCTATTATTACATTACATTCATGCTTGCATTCATTCATCATTCATTTACTCTCTTGCACCACTATATGCACCATACATTACATACTATGGAACCTACATATTCATTACAAGCCATACTTAAACATGCTTACATTAAATAGGATACTTATACCTCATACATCATTTATTTAACCATTTATTTATGCTTGTATTCTCTATTTAGTTACATAATGTATATACATTAACATGGGTTAAAATCAAATAGAACATTATATTACACACAAGGGTGCACAAAATGCATATGCCGAATAGTAACTCCTACTAATAATCAATACTGTACTATCTCAGCATGAATTAAAATTTAGGATTAAAGTATATTATAGATCTATGTGTTAGATTTCCGAAACTTCAAATGGATCACATTTTCGTTTCCGAAAACTCCTGGAATCACGAAAACACCGAGAACGCGTTTGTCTTTCGTACAGCTGACACTCAAATAATTCTCCAGAAAGTTACAGAAAGGATTAGGCCTATTAATAAATATTTTTGGAAAGCTAACTTCAATACGCTTCTTTTAAAAAAAACGGGAGATTAAACCGAGCTTTGAGCTAGAAGTTATGACATTTCTAAGTTAGGGCTGAAATTAAAAACGTGGATAAAAATCATGACGGATTTAGATAGTTTGAGCCAAAAGAATACACGATATATATCCTAATTATCCACAACAATAATAGCAATAATAATATGAGGAACCACACTCACAAACTTGATTATATAATCATCATGAACCATTTATTACATATATAAATATAGATACACTCTCATTACAATATATATATATAAATCTATATATGTAACATGAACACATCCACAACACAAAGGACACTCCTATGACCTCCAAATGGACACAAAATGGACACAAATGGAGATACAACCATGGAGGTCATTCCTATGGGTTCAAAATAGACCTATATGTATGAGGAAATAAAAAAGAGAAGAGATTTATATCTCCCGGTAGATCGAATCGAAGAAAAGCCTTCCCGGAGCGACACCGACACGTAGAGATTCCAAAAGGACACGAACGACCTCCGAATCCTCCCAAACTTGGGTAGCTTCCTCGTTGGCTAGAATGGAGAAGGAAAGAAGAAGATTTGGTGGTGAAATGGAAGGATTTGGTGAAGAAATTGCTAGGGATTGCTCTCTAAGAATTTGGGGAAGAACAAGAGAGAGAAAAATAGTTGGATAATGACAAATGGGAGGCTCAACCCTATCCTTATTGTGGCTGACCATAAAGGTGGTTTTGTCCTATTAGGAAAAGTCCAAAAGCCCCTACTAACCTATTCTATGAGTATTAGGAAAGGGCTAATTGGTTGGGGCTAAATTAGTCATTCTAAAGTCTCTAATCACACTAACCTTATCCATAATAATTAGTCTAACCTCTAACTAAAATATTTCTATCATGTGGACTAAAATTTATATCATGTGGGCCATGCCTAACTAGTGTGTGGGTCCCACTAGAGTCAAACTACCCCCGGGTCCCCGTTTCAAGTCGGATTGAGTTGAAATTTGAACCCGACTCAAATAACCCCAAAACAATATCATAAATAATAAAATAATATCAAAATAATTCAAAGAGGTCAAATGCACAAATATCCTTAGGCCAAAAATGACATTAAAATATCATAATCACATGGTTAGGCTCTAGGTCAAACAGTCTCTAGGGTTTCACTAGCAAAACGTCAAAACCACAAGTCATTAATTTAAATAATGTTAAAATAATTTAAAATCACCAAAAATCATATCATAAATTAAATATCATTATTAAAATAATTATAAATACAAAATTTCAAAATTACCCTCATTTAGGAAACTGGGTTCTATAACTCTACCCACCTTAGAAAAATTTTGTCCTCGAAATTTAAGATCGATAGTACTTCTTCTAGAGCCTCTAACCTACCCAATATCTAAGGTAACACTGGAATAATAAACGGACATCTAAAAAGTGTCAATCTAGGAATACCTCCAATACTGCTCTGCTGTACGGCGGTAATGGAACTTCAATAAAATATGGACTGGAACCTATATCCAAGGGACTGTACCTATTTTAAAGTGGTCTTAACTAAGGATGAAAAGGAACTGATCATAGGATATAGGTATGCTCAAACTATTATCTTCCTATTAACCATCTATTAATACATTCTATTACCAAAGGAACGATGCATTACTAAGATATATAGGCCCTATCTCTCATAACACATTTATGCTCACCAAAAGACTAGTACATCCCATCAAGGCTGATACTATAATCTCTCATAAATCTCATAAGCTACATGTTTATAGACACACATCCCCACATCAAGGACTAACCTATATATATCTACAACTGATACTAATGGGGTGACGTCCCTATCTTCCAACAATCAAGGTCTAATTTTTTTTTTCTAAATCATGCAATTTGAAGGAATAGTATACAAGGTCAGGGCATACCGTAGCAATTGGAAGTCTCACCTAGGTACACTAATCATTCTAGGTCAAAACAGTACTATGGTATTAACACACAAACAATCTAGGGTGTCCTAATTTGGAAAGGTAAGGGAACAACAATCATCAAGGTTGTAGGGCTGTTTACCATCCTATATGAAAATTGGTCATTAACAAGCAACTAAGAAATTATTAAAAGGTTACTATTCCATAAAATGGCAAAAATTGAAAATTTAGGCATAACAAATCACAAATAGATTTTTGTCTTGACACGATCTAAGTTGATCAATTTTGGGATAAACGAGATTTGGGTAAGAATGGAAATCAAGAAAATCAAAGTATGAGCACGAGCATCCAATGATGGAGATTCAGGTCATGATTAAATTTAATTCGATTGAGTACGAATACGAGGTTCATAGGCGATAAAAAGATTTCAAGGAGAATTGTCAAGGCTGTCGCGAATGAGACTCTAGGGTCAAGTTTAACTATGTCTCCATTCTCGTAGATTGATACATAAAAAAGCGAACCAAAGTACAATAGGTTGATCAGACCATCATGTACCGGTTCTGATTAGACAATATGTTAGTGGGTGGCCACCCAATAAAATATGTCATGACCAAGCTCGAAAATAGATAAGCTTGCAAAACTAAGGCTAATTTAGCAGCACAAGATATAAGGGTGGTAATGATGAAAGGAATTACATAGTCCAAGTTTCTTAACCAACGGGTCAAGTAATCAGATAAGGTACAAGGTTAAGCATCTAAGGAAACAAGCAGAACACCATCACATGTCGGGTCGAAAGAATTGAGTCAAGGCTGGATTTCTAATTGAAATAAGAAGAAATTTAGTATAATGGTAGAGGTTATAGTTTAGCCAGTTGACCAGAAAATTATATCAAGAAAATAGAGTACAAGAAGACGGGTTTTAGTGGGACATAATATACCTATACGAAGGTGAGCTCGTCTAGGTCTTGCATATAAGATTTGTTGGAGGGTAACAGCTAGTATTACATTCCGAATATCAAAGTCACGATAAGGAACATCAAGGATCTCAATTAGAAAGTGGGAGTTCAAGAGGTGGTAATTAATGCACAAAAATAATGAAGATCGAGTTAGTCATCTGCTTCTGATACTCTTAAGTTCATTTGGTCATAACTTGCCAATCATATCTTTACCTCACCAGTCTCCATATGAAAATTTAACCTTTACTTAAACCCTTACCATGACTACCGTAGGCAATTCTCAATTTCCAAACATCACTCTTGAAGCACAACCCTCACATTTAGGAATCAACATTAACCATTTATTTAAATTTCCAAGTTCTTTCACCTTGTCTTAAATTTGACCCAAAACCTCTAAATTCCGTTTACAAATTCCTTGAAATTGTTCAAATTGTTCTCCTCGTATTATTTAATTTAAATATCTAGGCCTTACAAAACTTATCTTTCATCATAAAATCAACTTCCGTATTTTCTTCGACATACACCCTTGAATATTATTCTCCTAAAAATATTTCACAACAATCTCTAAACTTCCATAACTTTGTGCTCTCTATTTTCCTCGTAACATCATGTTTAATATCCTTATTAAACACAATTAACTTCTGTTTTCCATTACTAACCTTCTACATAGCCTCAGAGTAAAAGCTTTCCCCAGAATCAATAACCAAGATTTTCTAAGTTCTCAAAACTAGGTTGACCTCTGATATCCTCATTAGTTTTGAATACACCTATAAACTATCTCATAACCTCAAAATTTCTCTAAATGTAATTATTTCCAGATTGGCAGTATACATCTCTTTATTCTATTCGAGACCTTTACCACATTTCTATATCAAGTTTTCATATGAAACACTCTATATTTGATTTCCTTTAGATCATCATAAAATAACCAGTTACGTCTTCTCTGAGCTACATAATTTACGTCACTTCCTTAACATTTCTCAGGCAAAATGATATGAAGATTCAAGAGTTGTCAAGGTATAGCTGACAGAATTATATACGAGATAGGGAATTGATATAATCAAGACAGGTATATAAGACAAGGAATGATGGTAGTAAAAATATTGGCAGGAAAAGAATGATAATAGAATCTGTTCTGCTTATTTATTTAAATGAGGGACCCATGTTTTTTTGAAACAAGAATTATAATACCAAATCCAAAATAAGGCCTAGCAAAACCATTAGTTTATTGTATTAAGAAGAAATAAATTTTTGTAAGAAGTTACACAAGGTTTATAAAAATAGCTAAAGCTGCATCCTAAGTAAACAATGAGAAACAAAACAAAACAAAACAAAACAACAATAATTCTTTCTCTTTTTTTTGAATGACTGAAACAAAAGTAGCAAAAATATGTTCGAAAATATTTAAGGTACAATCTGATAATCATATGCGTCTATCCAAAATTATTGTACTCTAAATCCTTGTCATACTAGTGAGCAAGGCTACGATAATCACAGAGTCCTTGACTTATGCACATACCTCTAGAATCATGGTATTTAACATTTTCGCGATGCCGCTAGCTTGGCTGCGAAAACCTTAAATTTTCACACCCGAGAAATATATCCAAAATCAGACTATATGTCCTTACCATACTGGCTAATGTGACTATAGAAGACAAGATTTCCATAACTTATATGACCTAGCCCATATAATTTCATCTTGCCAAAAATTAAATTAAATCAACAATGAATACCAAAAAAATCAAATTTATCAACGAACATCAAAATTCAGAAATGAACAAAATCCTTCAAATTATATAACTACAAACTCGGATGCTATAGCTAACATCAAGATTCAAATTTCAACAATCTTCATCAAAATCAATAAATACAAACTCAAATTCAATAATAATCCATCAAAATCAAATTCAATAGCAGAAAGTAAAGATAAATCAAATCAAGGAAAAAAGAAAAGAGTTTTCAAATCGGAGTTAAATAAGATTCTCAAGGGTCGTCCCAGGAATCTCTCAAGAGTTCCTATTTGTGATTGAGTACCTTCAAAATATATCCTAATCCTACTTCAGGCTGTAGTGGTACTCTAGTTCGAATACCACTACACAAACTCGACCTGCAAGGGCCACCACTAAAAACGTGTCACGACCCGCACCTACTGTTAGGGTACGAGAACGTAACTACGCCCAGCCTACGTCGCAGTATCGACGGTAGAACGATGTCCTAGGTCACAACATTTAACAATATAATGCTAAGTAGTTTATACTCCCCGAATGGGGGTGACATAGCAGATACAGACTCAATCACATCTAAGGTAGAGCCTGATAAGGATAGATAAAACATGAAATCCAAAAGAGATACAGGAGATAGAAGTCTAAGTGTCTAAGATACATAAACCCAGAAATACATCTCAAAACTCAAATACGGATACAATAATCTACAAGTAAATACAACTCCAGACAAAATAAAATAACTACCTAAACAACCTCTGCTGTGTCTCCTCTAGGCTAGCAGGCAATTCCAGGCCATCTGTAAAATTTATCAACAGGTCCAGTCAGGACAGGAGCGAGCACAATACATCTCAACAAATCATAGCAGGTTAGAAAATATAATCATGCAGTAAAGTAAGATACAGGATCTAAAGAAATACAGTATGTAAACAGGGAGAGAACTGTAATAGAAATATCTACTATAAATAGAGAACTAACAGTGGCTAGTGATGTAGAGTACAAGATAGCACATGTGAACGGGACATATTTTATATGATCTACACTAAAGAGTTGTACATGATCTATAATACTATGGAATTGTTCACATGACTACTAGCACTCCCCCGTTTCCCCAATCAATACACAAGGATCTAAACAGGTTATGTTATTGTACATGATATCACATGGGGCCCTTAAAAGGGTGCACATGATAGTATACATGAAGGCTCTGTGAACATGAGAGTACAAGATTCACAAGAGTGTACATGTATGGTGAAATCACAGGAGTACATGATGAAAGTGAAACGCACATGACACAATGTACTCGATGCTCCCGAGGGGGATAACATCGCATGAAGAGATCCGTATAGTACTAATCCGTGATAATGTCGTGACAGCATCAAGTATAGTAATCTAAAGCAGGAATATAATTCTAAGCAGGATATAAAATGATCAGAGAATGTACTCGCCTTATATCTGAATGTCCAAGGTAAAGATACTGTCCGAGGAGAGGTGTCTGGCTCCTAATTAGAACAGCACAAGTCACAACATGTCCAGAAGGGTAATATAAAGCACTACAATGTATTCTACATGAATCTAGGTCAAACTAGGCCAAAGTCAACCCTTGGTCAACTCTGGTCAACTGCACTAGTCAAACTAGGTCAAACTAGGTCATGTCCTAACCCAACAAGTCTTACTAGGCCTAACCAAGACTATCCTAGCAAGCACACATCAATACAAGGCTATACAAGCCAACATACACCCGACTCTATATAGCATGCAATTATTTAATACTCAAATAGGCAAGAATTTACATTAGATATACACTAGGTAATCTATTACTTTAAGCTATATATGTCTACACATATATACAGATGCATATATTAGTATTCAACATTAGGTCTATAATCATGTCATTTCAAATGGTTATATAAACTTATATATATTACAACACAATATGCTAACATATATATAATATACATACATAGCTAAGTTAACTATATTCATAAATACTTATTTAAGAGGCTATGTGTGTGTATGTGAACATGGCAAAGGGGCAAGTGAGGGTTAAATGGGCATACATAGTGTATACATATCAAAGAGTGTCAAAGTGTAAGTGAACAATGTGTCAAGTGTGATAGTGTCAACATAGTGTAAGGGGGTACATGAGGTAATATAGGATTTGTGTTAACATAGAACATTACATCTCATTAACTTATATATTGCATATATTACATCTATTATTACATTACATTCATGCTTGCATTCATTCATCATTCATTTATTCTCTTGCACCACTATATGCACCATACATTACATACTATGGAACCTACCTATTCATTACAAGCCATACTTATACATGCTTACATTAAATAGAATACTTATACCTTGTTTGCCATAAAATATAAAAGAACAGAATAATTATCGGAGGACCGAACTTTTACTTCACGTTACAAACTCGCTTGTACAAAGAAAGCCTAGGGACGAAAACCTAGGTACAGCAGTCTAAGTACAATTATTTATTTTAGATTCTGGAGGGTGACGATAGAGGCTCGGGAAGGCGACGGCAGCCCTGCCTTAATCCTTGGACGATCGATATGCAGCCTTGGCTCCCTGCGAAAAGATGGTAGGCATTGACGAAGAAATGCTCTTCTTGCTCCTCTGTTGCTATTTTGGCTTCTCTCTCTCTGTGTGTATTCTTTCTTCTTCACTATTGGGGGGGACTCTTTGTATATACGTATTTTTCTCTCTGAAATTGTATATCTTACAAGGGAATGGCACCTGGCAATTTATAATAGTGGGATGTGATCATTAGGGTTGCCAATGATTAGCTTTTGGAGATGGCGGCGGCTTGGAGATTGGTCCATCTTGGCTATTCGTTTTAATTATGATGAATCTGGGCCATTAGGTATAGATTGTACCAAATCTCATGAGCAATTTATGCTGATTGGAATAAATCTTCCTTATACTGATCTTTTGATATCTGCGAATAAATCATATCTATTCTTCTGCCACGTGTCCCAGATCTATTGGGATCTGACCCAATCTTTAATGGCAGCCAATCTGAGGAATTAATCGTTTTAGGACATGTGTCCTAAGTGCTGCTGGAGAGAATCTGGACCGCATGAATAGTGAGCCGCATATGAATATGAGCCCACGTGTCAGGGCTGTGTGGGCAGTGGCCTTTATTTGAATCCTCTAACCACAGAGGAGTAATCCTTGTGGGCCGCATAGGTATATATCCGCCTGGGCCGCATGGATAAGATCTTCTTGAACCGCATGAGAAGTCCTCGCTCGAGCCGCATGAGGCTTTCACGGCCTGAGCCGCATAGGATGGATTTACTTCTGAACCGCATGGGAAGTCCTTTGTTCGAGCCGCATGAGGCTCCTATGGCCTGAGCCGCATAGGATGGATTCACTTCTGAGCCGTATGGGAAGTTCTTTGCTCGAGCCGCATGAGGCTCCTATGGCCTGAGCCGTATAGGATTTATTCTGAGCCGTATGAGAAGCGAGCCGCATACGAATGCCCATGTGGCAAGGCCACGTGGCATTTTTATGGCTCTCGGGGGATTTGTGTCAGAGAGTTCTTTCCTCTTCCCTAGAGATTTATCATTATGGCAGAGCCATAATTACCTGCCTTTGGTGTCAGGGCTGTCAACTTTTTAGAGGGGTCAGCCGTTATAGCAATTAATGTAGCGTGGGTGGAGGGGAGCACTATCAGGCCACGTGTCTTCTGAGCCGCATAGAATGCTTCGGGCCGCATAGCTCCTTGTACCGCATGATGCCCCGAGCCGCATGGGCTTTCGGAGTCGCATGGGTCTTTCCTGGCCGCATGAGTCATTTTTTTTAGTATTTTCTATGCTCCTACAGGACCCCCTTCAAAGTTTTCAATTTGTAAAATTGAAATACTTTGAATAAGAAGCATGGCCAGGTTCCTCTAGCCGTATATGGAATTCTGACCGCATAGAAGTCTCGGCCGCATAAATTATTCAGCCGCATAAGTGACTTAACCGCAGGAGACTGTTCAACCGCATAGCTGCTTGCCACGTGTGCAGGTCTTTAATTGCCTCAAATTCGTTTCAGCGTCATCTTTGTAGTAGGGAATCCCAAGAGTCAGCTCATTAAATCTTGACGCCTTGGGTGAATCTTGGAAACGAAACCCAAGGAGTCAGTTGCGCTCTTCATGAGTCGGTCATTGGCCTACGTATCCTCTTTCTTCCGTCTTCCTATAAATAGAAAGAGTTTGAAGAGGGAGAAGGCTTCTTTATTTTCCTTCTTCTGCCCCATACCTTCCCTATCTCGATCGCACTTCTCCTCTTTTGATAGTTAATGGCTCCCAAGAAGACCGTGGCAGTAAAGGGCAAGAAGGTGGCCTCCACTTCTACTTCGGCTGCGGCTGCTACTCCATCCTTCGTCGTACCTGATATTCATCCTGACGTTCACCCCCCCATTACTGGTAAGGGCAATGCATGAGTTAAAGAACCCCAACCGCCATGGTTACGTTGCATACTTTATGTACGAGCCTTTATGAATCGCATGTTTGCCCTATGGCTGAGCTGCGAGCCGCATAAGAGAACTATCGCGTCTGTATGCGTACCTTGCTGGCGAAGCCGCATAGGTGACGCTTAAACCGCATAGACCTTTTATTGCACGGAGCCGCATGAGATTTCTGAGAGTCTCATGGGGCTGCATGGATGTCTTCTTGAGCCGCATGGGGTTTGAGAACACCCAATCGGCTCTCTCTTATTTTATCCCTCCGTTTAACTTACTTTTCTCTATTTGTTCTTCAGTGAACCTGCCAGTTAACGCCGCTGGAGAACTCTTGGTGGGTAGCGCTCAAGCCGTTCTCGGCTATAGGTATGACCATATTGTCCAGTATATGGTTGACCAGTTTCCGAGCGATGAGCCTACGGTTAGATTGAATGCCATCAAGAATCAGTCTTTTCACTTCCTTAATGCTATGATGACCTCCGGGAAATTTGAAGGGGAGTATTTGAAGCCTGCGTTCTTTTTTGGAGATGCCTTGACCGTAGAGAACGATCATGTCCTGGAGGTGTTGGAGGACTGGAACTTTGTTTCTCACGTGATAGCGATTCGCATCCCTCAAATGGAGCGACACTTCCCGCTATCTTGGTTTAATATGTTCCCGTTAGATCGAAAGATGGGAGAGACTTTAACCCCTACCAGAGGTGGGATGTTTGTGGGGAACATCCATTATAATAACCATATAAAGTCTGTGATCGCCGGCAAAGTGCACACTAGTTGTTCTGTGACGGGGTTGGTCCCAGGTTCTTTCTTGAATATGGCGGGCCCTAATTTCTCATTCTCTACCGCCGATACTTTTATAAATCAGCTTGCTCGGAAAGGCTCCTATCCCGTTGGTCGGTTGACGTTCCCTGGTTGGGTGCACTCTGTTCCTTCGTGGATCAATTTGTCTATTTGGATCTTGCAGAAGTATGAGGCCTTTTTGTGCGAGATTGGCCTGTACCATGCTATCCGAGGTACCAGTCATGGCTTGTCCATAAACAAGAAGCTGTTCATGTCTCTGCTGGAAATGTATAATTGCCGTACGGGGACCTTTTACACACCTGTGGGGGAGATGGGACTCGTGCTCCATGAGATGCACGCGGTCTCCAAGCTTCCTTGGGGGGACGAAGCGTTTGAAGCGTATACTCCCACTAATGAGGAACTCGAAGATCTGGAACGACGGTATCCTGGCTTTGCGGCCCTTTACCAGGAGATCTTGTGCCATTATAGCACATGTTATCAGATGACTCGAAAGGATAGTAACCTGGAAGGGAATGCTCCCTTCACCAGAGATTGGGTGCACTATCTCTTCTCGACAGATGCCTTAGGTAGAGTCACCTCTCGTCGCCCTCGATCTCGGGAAGCGGTTGAGGACTCGGTGTCGTCGGCTAAGGGAGTGGCCACTACCAGCGACAGATTCGGGAACCAAACTGATACTTTCGATTACTTTTACCAGGATACTCAGGAGCTGTCTGAGAAAGCGCTTTTGGCAGAATTTTTGATGATCTGGCTACGAAACTGTGTAGTCTCGGGAGGAGCCGGTTCTATTGAAAGAATTAGTTGTAACTTCATCCTTCCGGCTGTGAAGTTAGTTTTACGAATCAGGCTAGCTCTTCTCCCGGCCATGGTGTGCAGCATACACCGTAGCCTTCGTACCTTCACATCCAAAATCATTGCTCGCGACGTGACCAAGGATTTTGAACGAACTGAGTTGCCTTATCACTATTTGATGGGGTGGCTGCTGATACATTACCCATCTTTGATGAGGCCGGGCTCTGAAGATGGTGTAACTGATGTTGATGCATTTATCTTCCGCTATCGTGACGAGCCTTGGGAGTGTGAAACCATGCGGACTTACCGGATGGCATTGGCTAGAGCAGATAAGTATCATATCTTCGTATCCGTCCCTCGCTTTACTGCCAGGGACATAGAGGTTGTACATATTCACGGTATCGCGCCCCCTCAGCTTCTGGATGGCCAGATGCTATTATGGTTGCGTAACATTCGTCCTGCACATCTAGTATACCGTAACCGCAATGCTGTTTTTTTGGAGCCTTATCTGCCTAGCAGGTTTGCCCGGCAGTTTGGATACAGCCAACTTTGTCTGGACAGCCCCAGTCCTTGCCTGGGTTATGAGGGTAGTCTTCTTGATCGTATCAGAGCTTGGCAATATTATGATTCGTTCCACACTCGCACCATTTTTTTGGTCCCTGCCATTAAGGAGTCAGTGGAGATCTTGTACATGGCAGCTCTGTATCATGTCATGGCGAATAAGCCACCAGTTGGTTTTAACCCGGGTACCAGTTTTATTGTTGGCACCGGTCTGGAGGAAGGTTCTCAAGGGGCCAAGAAAAGAAAGGTTAGGGCCGAAGTGCCAGATTTGGATTTCGCTGCTGAGGGTAGAGAAGGCAACCAGTGCGATGAAGATGACTATATCCTTCCAGTGGTAGGCGCAAAGGTAGATCAGTCGTATGTTTTGTCAGATGAGGTGCTGAGGGATCAGTCTCTTGTTACGCCTGGTCCTACTCCGAAACGTAGCAGGCAAGTCTCTCCTATAGGCCGTGTTTCTCGATCCCGGAAGTTGGTCGCGACTAGACACCGTCCGCTGGCCATAAAAGAGGGTAGAGAAGAAGTCAACCCTGCGTCAGAGGTAACAAAACTGCTCTTGATCCTTTCCCCTTTCTTTTCTTTGAGTTTCAATCCTAACCGTCTTCGTTCCCTCTTTTAGGTGTCGGGAGAAGAAAAAGAAGAGTTTCAGGATGTCGAGGCGGTGACCCAGGGTGACGGGGACTCCTCTGAGCCTGTTCCTATTCGAGAGAACTCAGATCAATCTGTACCCTCCCTCGAGGTGACGGAGGCAGGGGACGTGACTGAGTTTAACTCGGGGATCGCGGATGAGGGGACTATGCCAGTTGTGGATAAGCCACGGCCTTTATGCCCTTCCCCTGGTAAGATTAGCCGAATCTTAACCCATGAGGAAGCCTATCTGCTCTATCATCATGTCCTTCGGGTTACGTCGATTGATTATTATTCTGGGCATTCAGGTCCTGTTCCTCCAGTGTCGAGGATGGACGTTGCTGAGACAACCCCAACCGAAGGGGCATCGGTGGAAAGAGGTGTACCCCCTCACTGTCCGAATCGTCTTGATGGGCCTTCTGGGGGCCCGAGTTTAGTGGGGCAATTCTCGAGGCCATCGGGGCAGGGAACGATGGTCATTGCATCATCCTCTACTCCGATGGCTTCGAGAGTCGAACTCTCTTCCCTGCCAAGCATCCAAGCTCTCCGGGTGGCGAAAGACGAGTTGGCCGCTATCCATACATCTTTCTTCTCGGAATCTGTTCCCTCGATGGCGACCTCTAGCGTTACTCCTCCGACGTTGCCACTCCGGCTTTCCCTGACGCCCTCCTCTGTTGAGGTTTTGGACGACGCGTTGCAGGACGTGGTTGCCAGTTTTCATCGTCATTTGAAGAGGGGAATCGAGGCCGCTTTAGACAGAGGGACCTCTTTTACCTTGGCCCGACAATGTGCCCATGGTCAAATAAACATCCTTAGGGATCTTCCTGATGATGTAGGGATGGCTTCGCTTCTGGAGGCGAAATTGCTGGAGGCTGATCAGCTGGTGTCCGAGCTTCGGGCATTGCGGCAGGCTGATCTGCCTACTATTATAAACGATGAGCGGGTTTCCCTTATTGCTGTTATAGAGAGAACCAGAGCGGCTCGAGATAAGACCAGACTGGGCGTGCTGAAGGATCTCAGTGACTTAGCTGATCGGTATGATCAACTGAGTTATACGATTGAAAACGTCGTGGCTCGGGAGGAGTCTGTCTCTCGTGAGATTACTGAGACACGGGAGCAGATCCTTGCACTTCAGAAGAAGTTGGCTTTCTTGGAGTCTGAACTCGAGACTACCCGCAATGACAGGGGACTGATTGTTCAGGAGGCTGACAGGGTTACTCAAGCTTCGACTGACCTGGAGACTGCCTTAAAGAAATTGGAAGATGACTGTCAAGCGTTCTTGGGTTTGGACAATGAGGAGCATTTATTCCAGGAGGTCGAGCGTCGTGCTCGGCAACAGATTGAACGGAGGACTACCTCAGTAAGAAATTGCCTCCTAGAATTGAGTGATGCTGAAATGTAGTCGACTTTTCCTTCTTATTTTGTTTCTGTTTTCTTTCTTTCTGAAGAGGACATGATCCCGAAAGTATGTAATGCTTTTTTCTTCCTTTAAATAAAGAGTACTTTCAATTCTACCATTTATTTATATTGCTTGCTGCGCCTGTGATATTGTGGTGATGTTTACCCCGTATAGGAGATATATTTGTGGACCTGTTACCCATGGCGTACCCATGGGGAGTTTTGATCAGGGTACCTGAAGCAGCCATAGCGAAGTGGTCATGGGTGCTCTGGGTATTGAGAAAAAGGAAGGCCGTAGAGCAGCTGGGCTCCCGGGGCCTAATGAGGTGATAGATTTGTGCTGAGAAATTTAGCTGAGGATATTTGTAGGCCTATTATCCTTGGCGCACCCTGGTTTTAGGGCACGGATAATAGGATGAAGGGGAACCGACATACTTGCTCAGAGGTGACGAGGACATGGCAAGTGGGAAGGTTTTTTAAACGTAGAGTCTTCCTACTCAGAGGTAATGAGAACATGGTAGGAGTGAACTCGTCGGAGGATATTGCTGGTCAATAGAGGACATTTGTGGACCTATTACCCTTGGCGTACTCCGGTTGTGGGTACAGATAATAGGTCGAAAGGGGATCATCATACTTACTCAGAGGTAATAAGGATATGGCAAGTATGAAGGTTTCTTCGACGGAGCCTTCCCATTCAGAGGTAGTAAGGACATGACAGGAGTGGGCTCAATGAAGGAGGGTACATAGAACAACTCAGAGGTAATGAGGACATGAAAGTTCTACGTGGGGGGTGATTTGTTTTTGGCGGAAGTGGGACGACTCAGAGGTAATGAGGACATGGCCGTCTTTGAAGTTTGCGGACCCATTACCTTTGTTGTGCACTGGGAGTGCAGGTATTAGATCATGAGGGAGGATCTCTTGTAGGAAGAAAGTTCAGCGGTATGGTTATACATGACTTTCTTTCAAAAGAGTGACCAAGATGTAAGTTCAGGGGTACAGATGGGTACATAACTCGACAATGTTGGAATCAAAGTGTAAGTTCAGAGGTACCAGCAGGTACATAACTTGGAAGTTTGGAATATCTTTGTGGAAGAAGGGCATGAGTTCAACGGTACACGTGGGTACGTTACTCGGAAATTTAGAATATGGTGAGTGTGAGTTCAGTGGTACCAGCGGGTACGTGACTCGAAAATCTGACAGTTCATGGAGTGAGTTCAGTAGTACCAGCGGGTACGTGACTCGATAATCTGGAAAACTATGAGGGTGAGTTCAGTGGTATCAGCGGATACATGACTCGAGAATCTGGAAAACTATGAGGGCGAGTTCAGTGGTATCAGCAGATACATGACTCGAGAATCTGGAAAACTATGAAGGTGAGTTCAGTGGTATCAGCGGATACATGACTCGATAATCTGGAAATTTGTGGAGCGAGTTCAGTGGTACCAGCGGGTACGTGACTCGAAAATCTGGAAAATATTGTTTAAACGTAGTATTTCTTCAGGAACTTGCCGTTGACGGACAGCATGAGCAAGTCTCCATTTTGTTTTGCGAGGCGGTAAGCACCGTTGGAGAATATTGTCTCTATGATAAATGGACCTTCCCACTCTGGCTGGAACTTGTCGACGGTCTTGTGAGTCATGACCATCGGCCTCTGGACTACCAGAACAAGATCACCCACTCGGAATGTTCTGATTTTGACCTTCTTGTTGAAGGCTCCTGAGATGCATGCTTGGTATAGCTCGATCCTTTGCTGAGCTAGGAGGCGCTTTTCATCTAAGGCCTCTAACTCTTGCAGTCGACGTCGGTAGTTGTCATCCGTTGTCAATTGATAAGTGAGGGCGACGCGGAGTGAGGGTATTTGAGTTTCTAACGGGAGAACTGCTTCACTCCCGTACACCAGGGAGAATGGTGTATTCCCGGTGGCTGTTCGAACTGTGGTACGATAAGCCCATAAGCATTCACCGAGCTTCTCGTTCCAATCGCGCTTGTTGGAAGAGACGAACTTCTTGAGGAGTTTGATGATCGTTTTGTTGAACGCCTCTGCTAACCCGTTTGCTGTTGGGTTGTACGGCGTCGAAGCGATATTCTGAATACGGTGTTTATCGTAAAACCGATAGAATGCGTGGCTTACAAACTGCGGGCCATTATCATGGATGATCCTTCGGGACAGTCCAAAGCGGTAGATGACGTGATGCTTAAGGAAGCTGATCACGTTCGAAGTCTTGACTTCTGCGAGAGGGACAGCTTCCGCCCACTTGGAGAAGTAATCCGTGATCGCAAGTATGAAGCGATGTCCTCGGGAGGAAGGTGGGGTGATTGGACCAATGATATCCATTCCCCATGCTTCGAATGGCCAGGACGCCACCGTCGGATGTAGAAATTTGGATGGTTGATGAATGAAGTCCATGTGGACTTGGCAAGCTTTGCACTTTCTAGCATAATCGATCGCATTTGCCACCATTGTGGGCCAATAGTAGCCCATTCGGCGAAGACGATCTTGTAGTTTTTGGCCGGGTTGGTGGGCCCTACAGACACTGTCATGAGCTTGTCGTACTGCTTATTTGGCTTCTGTGTTGGACAGACACCGAAGTAATAATCCGTCGTAAGAGCGGCGATACAGCATCTTCGTCTCTGTATCGTAGAAGAATCTGAGAGAATGCCTTCTGATGGAAGTGGCTTCCTTTGGGTTCTCGGGCAGGATGTCATAGACGACGAAGCCGATGAATGGTTGTCTCCAATCTGGGGTGTCATCGATCGTCTGTGCGGAATAACTTGCCACAAATTGCACATTATTTTTAGGACAGACCAGTTCATGGCCTATCACTTCCACTGATTGGCGGTCATAATTCGAAACTGCTAGGGAAACGGCAAGACCGGCTAAGGCATCTGCTTCGATGTTTTGGAGTCTGGGGACATGTTCGATGAAGAACCCCTCAAATGACGAGATGATATCGATCGCTATTTGGTGATAAGGGATCATGTCTTCGTGACGGACTTCGTACGAACCCCGGATCTGATTGACGATTAGTTGGGAATCGCCGTATGCTTCAAGGTATTCTACCCCCAGCTCTCTTGCAAGTTGGAGGCCAATGACCAGAGCGTTGTACTCGGCCACATTGTTAGAGCAGGGTTCTGTGAAGGAATAGGCGCGGTTGATCACCAATCCGGAAGGGAAGACCAGCACTACCCCGACTCCCTCGAGACGGGAATCGCCCTTTGCAGTGATGATGAAGCCTAAGAACTTCTCGCTGGATACGCCCAGGAAGGACTTTGTAGGGTTTATTTTCAAATTGTGCGTTCGTATTAGGTCGAATACCGTCCTTAGATCCTGCAGATGGTCTCCCTTGCTACGGCTCTTGACGGCTATATCGTCGACATAGCACTCTACCGTCTTGCGTAAGTGGTCTCTGAAGATGATGCTCATGGCTCTCTGATATGTGGCGCCAGTATTCTTTAAACCGAAAGGCATGACTGTGTAGCAGTACGTGCCAATCGGTGTTCGAAATGATGTATGCTTTTCGTCGTCAGGAGACATTTTGATTTGGTTGTACCCCGAGAAGCCATCCATGAATGACATGCGTTCGAAGCCGCAGGTATTGTCGATCATGATGTCTGTGATAGGAAGGGGGAACTCATCTTTGGGGTATACCTCGTTCAGGTTACGGAAGTCGATGCAGATTCGAATCTTCCTATTCTTCTTGAGGACAGGTACTATATTGGCGACCCAATCGGGATGTTGTTCCTCACGAATGAAGCCGCTGGCTATCAGTTTATTGACTTCAGCTTCGATCGCGCCCATGATGCCTGGACGGAAGCGTCGCTGTTGTTGCTTGACTGGCTTCGCATCTGGTCGAATATTGAGTTTGTGAAGAGCGATGTCAGGATTTAACCCGGGCATGTCTTCATAGCTCCAAGCGAACACATCAATGTACTCTCTGACAAGTTCTAACAACGACTCCCGTTCTTCGTCGGTTAGGCTTTTACTGATGAAGATCGATTTTGGAGAAGATTCGCTGCCGAGATCCACTTGTGTGACCTCATCTTCAGTAGGAGGTTCTCTCAGTTCGAACCGCTTTTTCTATTGCGCGTCTAATTGTTGGGCCTATGGCTCTAGCTCGAGGATTTCGGGGATGTCTTCGTCTTCCTCATAAGCGTCGGTGAACGCCATATTGACTGACATGACTTGTCTAAACACATCTCCGATGTTGGTATCTGAGTCGGAAGTTGGTGATCCGGTTGAATGTGACTGCCAGTCGCATTCTTCATCTGAACTTTCAGGGGTCGTAGTAGGCGTTACATACCCTAACCCGCATCGAGTTTTGTTATAGTAGTTTCGTGGTTTGCCTGCCGGGACTGGCGGTTTCAAGGGTAATCGTCGCCCAGTGCCGTAGTTCAACCCTGGCGTCGTCTCTAGATCATACCCCTGTTTCTGCATGAGATATTTGGATTGAGGGCTATAGAGATACAGAGGCAGTCTCCCGGCATCTGACCCGAGGTCGACTTCTTCTATGGTACGGGGATGTGGGTTGTTTGTCCGACCGAAGATGATCGGATGATCTCCTCCTTCGAATATTCGGTAAGCGTCTTCTACTGGAGTAAGCTAGATCGCGTTGTACACATTTGTCACCTGTGTTTGTAGGTGAGCGCCTATACCGTATTCCATAGCATACATAGTACATAGCTTATTGAGCTCGGTGTAGTTCAAAGATAACCCTTTATTGATGATGTAAGGTATCTTTTCTAGGGGGATTACATCATCAGCGGAGGGGACATTGGTGTGGGTAGCCATATACTTGGCTAGCTCGGGTTCCTCTTCGGCTACCCCCTGTGTGAACGAAGACTGAGAGGACGTCCTAGGAAGCTTGATTGTCAATGGTTCAGTTGATGGGGCAGAGCGGGGAGTTGTTGGCAGACTAGCGACCCCTAGTTTGACATTTGATATGGAGCGAGGAGTGGCTGGTTCGCTGGAAGTGTCAGACCATGCATCGGGGTGACGACCCTTCCTAGGAAGGCGTATCATCATGGGCCGGTCCGAGGTGTTGAGCTTCCCTGCTTGTGGTTGGCTGACTCTTGGTAACCTGATTGTTAGTGGCTCCATTGTGGGTCTCGGCACTTGGCCGGACCTTGGCAGCCGGATTATCATCTGCTCCTCTTGCGCCGAGAGGCTGATCGCGTCCTTCCGCAGAGTGGCAGTGAGGGGTGCGAACTTGCCCGGTTTACGAGCTTGGAGGTGGATCGTCAGGGGTCCTTCTGATCCCGTGGCTGTCTCAGTATGAGCTTGTGCGTCTCCTACATCAAGGTACCTCTTCGACTTTTCGTATAGGCAGGAGTCTGAGTAGTAGGATTCGACCCCTTTGAAGGGATCGATATCAGCAAATTCTGTCTTCACGAAGCCGTGTTTGTCGACGTATTTGAAGCACTGGTGTAGCGTGGAAGGCACGATCATATAATCGTGTATACATGGGCGCCCCAAGAGGATGTTGTAAGAAGTGTCTGCATCTATGACGTAGCAGGTGACTTCGGATTGGAGGTCGCCAATTTGACACTTCAGACGAATCTTCCCAATAGGGTAGCTCCTGCCCGAATTGAAACCGCTGATGGCGGTGCTTGTAGGTGTCAGGCGATGCATTGGGATACGGAGATGATGTAGCAGACCCTTCGGGATGATGCTTATGAAAGAACCAGGATCAATGTGCATCCGATCCACCTTTACGTCATCGATGTATCCTGTGTAGTATAGCGGGCGATCATGTAAGTTGGTTTTGATGAGCATGTCCTGCGAAGTGAAGACGATGTTGGGCATTGCTCCCGTGCAGGCACTGTCTTGGAGATCCATGGGTGAGTCTTCCCCGGTGAGGTTGGATTGAGCGAGATAGGCATCGGCATTTTGGAGTGCTTCGCTCAATACAATACGAACGTCCTTGGAGAGCCTTAGGAGTTCATATAGTGACAATTTGGCCGGAGTGTTAGCCAATTGTGCTAAGATGTCAAAGTTATAGGGCCTCTCTAGCCCTTGGGCTGCGTCCTTTCGGAGGGATTTGTCGAAGTGAGTCTCCTTCGGCCTAGGCTTGTCGGTCGTCGAAGGCTGAGCCGGTCCCAGAGCATCAGTTGTAGTGGGTTGATGATTTTCGGCTGGGTTGTCAACCACAGGTTGGGATTGCACTCCGGACCGCGTGACGACGGCTGTAGCTTCCTCGTTGTATGTTGAGATTGTGTGGCAGGTCCTGATTTTTCTACTGTTCCTTTTATTGGTGGGAGATGGTGTGGACCGAGTTACTTCTGATACTAAGTCTGGATGGACCCACATGACCTCCCCTCGTGAGGTGGTGAGAGGTACTAGACCGGCAGCCTGATCTCGGGAAGGGGGAAGATTGGTAATCTCTATTGTTGCCAGAGGGACGGGGATCACCCCGTCTTGAGTCTCCGTCGGAGGGAAGCTGCCGAATTGTACGGACACCATATTGGCTGCTACGGTTACCTCTTCGAAGTCGATGGCCAGAGCGTTCGAATCGATGAGGCTTCGGATGTACCTTTTTAGTTGGTAGCAGTCGTGTGTAGCGTGGTGTACATAACGGTGATAATGGCAGAACTTTGGGTTCTCCAGATCAGCCGGCCGAGGCTCCCGTCTTGGTGGAGGAAGCTGAATTCTACCCCCTTGTATGAGCATGTCCAAGATAGGCTTGACGTGGCCATCTTCGAAGGAGTAATCGATTTGCGGCGATTGTTTATCTTCGGGCTTTTGTGCCGTGTCAGCCACCATAGCCTGCTTTCTCTTACTGTCCCGATTGTTGGAGGGGTTACCCCCATTATCGTTGTTGGGACGCTTGCCCTTGTTTTCTCCTTCCGAGATGTGTAACCCCAGTTGGCGAGCCTTCTTTAGTCATTCTTCGGCGCTTGTAGCGCTGATGATGAATGCATTCCAGTCTTTGAATTGACTTTCGCCCATTCAGAGACTGATCGTAGGAAGCAGTCTCTTTTGGCAAATCTCAATCAAAGAGAAATCTGGATTTCCGGAGGGCAACTTCATGGCGGTATGGCGGAACCGCTCGATGTAGTTCCTTGTCAACTCCTTCTCCCCTTGGACGATGTCCATGAGCGTGGACATAGTGACGTCCTGTCCTACTTCGTAGAATCGCTCCAAGAACAAGCGCTTGAAGCCGGCGAAGGAATGGATGCAGTTGTCCGGTAGATTGCGGTACCAATCGAAGGCGACCCCTTCTAACGCCCCAATGAATAAGCGTGTGAGGATGGCATCATCATGGGGCAGATGGTCGGTGGTAACCTCGAAGTAAGTGATGTGCCGACTTGCTGAGGTTTTGCCATCATACGGGTTGATATTGAACGGCTTATATCTTGGTGGGAATGGAACATCCCTCCATTCAACAGGGTATGGTTGCCATATTCTGAGATCTTGAGCGTTTTCTCGGGCATAGAACATGGCTCGGAGCTCCTGGACCTCTCTCCTTACTTCTCGGGTCTCATCTGTCGCGGTAGGGGCTGTTATTTCGGGGGGATTATTGTCCGGGTTTGGTACCGCTAAGTTTGAATCTATATTGACCGTGGGGCCCGTGCTTGTTTGACCAGAAGTTCCTCCTTATAGAGTGGACAGGGCCGCTTTAATCTCGTCTACAGATTTGACCAAAGCAAGTAATATGGCTTCGAGACTGTCAATGCGCTGGCGATCACTGGAACCACCTTGATTGCTGTCCGTCATGAACATCGTCCTTACGTGAGGAGTGATGGAAGGGACGGTAGAGGATTTGCCCTCCGAGTCGTACCCGTGTACCGAGAAGTCATCAGGATATGTAGGAATATTGTCTTCTGGTTCGGACTCGGAGGGAACAGTACCCCCAGCCTCAGAGTTTACTTCGTCTTGAGAATCACGGGTGTCCTCGGGGACATCGGTGCCTGTCGTTCCTGATGGAAGAATCGTTTCCCCGGGCTCGGCTCCTTGAAACATTGGATTGTTACGGATGTTCGGATGAGTGCTACCCCCAACCCCCAGCGATGCGGATGATGATTTTTCCACTGCAGCAGATTTCGTCTTTGAACGGGTGTGTTGGAATACTCCGGTGGAAGACAACCGTTTAGACGACAGTTTCGTAGCTGTAGTGGTTGATATCTTGGGACTGGAGATGCTTGTCTTTTTCCCCCTCCTTTCGGTGGGGACCTTTTGAGCGGAATTGCAGGAGACAACAGGGGGTACCTCATCTTCTGAGCTCGGGTGCTGTAGTCTTTGGAAGACGGACGGCCGCTCTTCCGTTACTGCCGCGTTATTGCAGCAGCAATTGACGATGATTTGGGTGCAGCGATGTCCAAGCGAGGACTCTTTGCACGTCGACACTCCTTCTCTTTCCTTGCGTTTGTGGAGGATCGCCTCCCGCAGGTCAGAGGAACCACTCTGTCCATTTGCCGCCGGGGGCTGGACTCGAGCGGTTGCATACAACTTCCCATCCGAGGCCCGAATGATAGTAAATGGGACACCCCGATAGTCAGAGGTTGGGACAGCTGACTGGACCCGATGAGTCCGCGCTGTCCTAGACTTCCTCTTTTTAGCACCTGCGGGTGCGTAATAGGAGGAGTCCAAGTTGAATAACAGAGAGTCTGGCTTATCATCCAAAGAAGTATCAGGGTCAGGACCGTATGAGAGACGGTCGAAGACTGATCTAGAGAAGCGTGAAACGGACGCTATGCGGCTACGTACCGTACAGGCTGTCTGCATGCGGTTGTCTTCTGCCGTCGGATGAATTGTTTTTGTGTGGCTAAGAGTCACGACCGTACAGGCTGGCCGTATACGGTTGGCAATTATGGCCACATGAGTCTTCTGCAAGCGGTTGACTCCCATAGCCGCATAAGTTTAATCCGTATAATTGGCAACTATAGCCGCATAAGCCATGCGGCTAACAGATATGGCCGCATGAGTTTTCTTCATACGGCTGGAGGATGTAGCCGCATGAGCTTTCTCCCTACGGCTGAAAGCCTTATGCGGCTCGGATCTCATAGAGTTCCTCTTTGCCCCTGCAAGTCTAGCATCATAGTATTTTCTTCTGCCAGACTTGGGGACAGCAGAGTTGTCTACGATCTGAAGTGGGGCCGGAGGGGGATCTTGCTTGTCATTTTAAACAACGGAGGGTGTCTCCGTAAGAGCTTCAGTAGGAACGAAGGATCGGGGTCTCCACTCCTTACGGGCCTTCTTCGTACGGGTTCGCTTCTGTACCGGGCCAGTGCTCTTGTCGGAGAGCATCTCTTCGAACGCCTGTTGGTCGAACCGGGCGACCATCTTTTGTTGAGTGGAGCTAAGCTTGGCTGCATCCGATTGCATCACCAACTCCTCAGCCGTGGAGAAGTTTGTCCCCAGCAGAGTCGCCATCGTGTTTGCCATAAAATATAAAAGAACAGAATAATTATCGGAGGACCGAACTTTTACTTCACGTTACAAACTCGCTTGTACAAAGAAAGCCTAGGGACGAAAACCTAGGTACAGCAGTCTAAGTACAATTATTTATTTTAGATTCTGGGGTGTGACGATAGAGGCTCGGGAAGGCGACGGCAGCCCTGCCTTACTCCTTGGACGATAGGTATGCAGCCTTGGCTCCCTGCAAAAAGATGGTAGGCGTTGACAAAGAAATGCTCTTCTTGCTCCTATGTTGCTCTTTTGGCTTCTCTTTCTCTCTGTGTATTCTTTCTTCTTAACTATTGGGGGGGTCTCTCTGTATATACGTATTTTTCTCTCTGAAATTGTATATCTTACAAGGGAATGGCACCTGGCTATTTATAATAGTGGGATGTGATCATTAGGGTTGCCAATGATTAGCTTTTGGAGATGGCGGCGGCTTGGAGATTGGTCCATCTTGGCCATTCGTTTTAATTATGATGAATCTGGGCCATTAGGTGTAGATTGCACCAAATCTCATGAGCAATTAATACTGATTGGAATAAATCTTTCTTATACTGATCTTCTGATATCTGCAAATAAATCAGATCTATTCTTCTGCCACGTGTCCCAGATCTATTGGGATCTGACCCAATCTTTAATGGCAGCCAATCTAAAGAATTAATCGGTTTAGGATATGTGTCCTAATAGCTGCTGGGGAGAATCTGGACCGCATGAATAGTGAGCCGCATATGAATATGAGCCCACGTGTCAGGGCTGTGTGGGCAGTGGCCTTTATTTGAATCCTCTAACCACAGAGGAGTAATCCTTGTGGGCCGCATAGGTATATATCCGCCTGGGCCGCATGGATATGATCTTCTTGAACCGCATGAGAAGTCCTCGCTCGAGCCGCATGAGGCTTTCACGGCCTGAGCCGCATAGGATGGATTTACTTCTGAACCGCATGGGAAGTCCTTTGTTCGAGCCGCATGAGGCTCCTATGGCCTGAGCCGCATAGGATGGATTCACTTCTGAACCGCATGGGAAGTCCTTTGCTCGAGCCGCATGAGGCTCCTATGGCCTGAGCCGCATAGGATTTATTCTGAGCCGCATGAGAAGCGAGCCGCATACGAATGCCCACGTGGCAAGGCCACATGGCATTTTTATGGCTCTCGGGGGATTTGTGTCAGAGAGTTCTTTCCTCTTCCCTAGAGATTCATCATTATGGCAAAGCCATAATTACCTGCCTTTGGTGTCAGGGCTGTCAACTTTTCAGAGGGGTCAGCCGTCATAGTAATTAATGCAGCGTGGGTGGAGGGGAGCACTATCAGGCCATGTGTCTTCTGAGCCGCATGGAATGCTTCGGGCCGCATAGCTCCTTGTGCCGTATGATGCCCCGAGCCGCATGGGCTTTCGGAGCCGCATGGGTCTTTCCTGGCCGCATGAGTCATTTTTTTTAGTATTTTTCATGCTTCTACACACCTCATACATCATTTATTTAACCATTTACTCATGCTTGTATTCTCTATTTAGTTACATAATGTATATACATTAACATGGGTTAAACTCAAATAGAATATTATATTGCACACATGGGTGCACAAAATGCATATGTCGAATAGTAACTCCTACTAATAATCAATACTGTACTATCTCAGCATGAATTAAAATTTAGGATTAAAGTATATTATAGATCTATGTGTTAGCTTTCCGAAACTTTAAACGGATCGCATTTTCGTTTCCGGAAACTCCCGGAATCGCGAAAACACCGAGAACGCGTTTGTCTTTCGTACAGCTGACACTCAAATAATTCTCTAGAAAGTTACAGAAAGAATTAGGCCTATTAATACATGTTTTTGGAAAGCTAACTTCAATACGCTTCTTTTAAAAAAAATGGGAGATTAAACCGAGCTTTGAGCTAAAGGTTATGATATTTCTAAGTTAGGGCTGAAATTAAAAATGTGGATAAAAATCATGACGGATTTAGATAGTTTGAGCCAAAAGAATACACAATATATATCCTAATTATCCACAACAATAATAGCAATAATAATATGAGGAAACACACTCACAAACTTGATTATATAATCATCATGAACCATTTATTACATATATAAATATAGATACACTCTCATTACAATATATATATATAAATCTATATATGTAACATAACACATCCACAACACAAAGGACACTCCTATGACCTCCAAATGGATACAAAATGGACACAAATAGAGATACAACCATGGGGGTCATTCCTATGGGTTCAAAATAGACCTATATGCATGAGGAAATGAAAAGGAGAAGAGATTTATACCTCTCGGTAGATCGAATCGAAGAAAAGCCTTCCCGGAGCGACACTGACACGTAGAGATTTCAAAAGGACACGAACGAGCTCCGAATCCTCCCAAACTTGGGTAGCTTCCTCCTTGGCTAGAATGGAGAAGGAAAGAAGAAGATTTGGTGGTGAAATGGAAGGATTTGGTGGAGAAATTGCTAGGGATTGCTCTCTAGGAATTTGGGGAAGAACAAGAGAGAGAAAAATAGATGGATAATGACAAATGGGAGGCTCAACCCTATCCTTATTGTGGCTGGCCATAAAGGTGGTTTTGTCCTATTAGGAAAAGTACAAAAGCCCCTACTAACCTATTCTATGAGTATTAGGAAAGGGCTAATTGGTTCGGGCTAAATTAGTCATTCTAAAGTCTCTAATCACACCAACCTTATCCATAATAATTAGTCTAACCTCTAACTAAAATATTTTTATCATATGGACTAAAATTAATATCATGTGGGCCATGTCTAACTAGTGTGTGGGTCCCACAAGAGTCAAACTACCTCGGGTCCCCGTTTCAAGTCGGATTGAGTTGAAATTCGAACCCGACTCAAATAGCCCCAAAACAATATCATAAATAATAAAATAATATCAAAATAATTCAAAGAGGTCAAATACAAAAATATCCTTAGGCCAAAAATGACATTAAAATATCATAATCACATGGTTAGGCTCTAGGTCAAACAGTCTCTAGGGTTTCACTAGCAAAACGTCAAAACCACAAGTCATTGATTTAAATAATGTTAAAATGATTTAAAATCACCAAAAATTATATCATGAATTAAATATCATTATTAAAATAATTATAAACATGAAATTTCAAAATTACCCTCATTTGGAAAACTGGGTGCTACAACATATGTGGCCCAGTGGAATATTGTTGGAATTATTCAATAATTAAGGGGCCACACGTGTAAAATTAATTGTGTTTCGGCTATCTAAATAATTAAGCCAAATTAAAGTGGTCTATTTGGAAATTGGCTTAAGGGTATAATTGTCATGGAATTAATGTGTAGTTACCGGAGATAATTCAAATTTGATGAGGGGCCAAATTAGAAATATCAACACATATATAAATATGTGTATTCATTAGGGTTATGGTCCCCAACTTATACGGCCACCAAAAGAGAGTTTCTCTTTTTTTTTCTTCTGCATCCCCATCAACAGAAAGAGAGGGACAAATGATTCGGATTCACCTTTGTCATTAAGGGTCGTAGCAAGTTGGAAGATCGAACCCAATAAAGAGACGATCGCTTCAACATCCATCAAGCCAAGCAATGGATTCAGATACGCATCCGCAATCAATTTAATTTATGTTCTTCATCTCATGAATCGACATGGTACAATAAAAAAATCTAACACAAAGTCTACGTATTAAGGTGTGCAATGAATCGTGTGTGTCCGGGTCGATCTGCTACAATTTTGATCAGGTTTAATTAGGTTAAGATCGTGTTAGTCTGGTCTAAACTTTCGAGCCGGATTGGACCTGATTTTAGTTGAAAGAGATCAACCTGGTCCTGATCCACAGTCCGTTTTGATCGGTTGGATGTAGTTCGCAAGTTGACAGATATTGTTTAAAAAATAAAATCATATTTTCGTACTAGAGAAGGGAGACAAGGAAATCAAGTCATACACAAGAAAATATTTTTTTATATAAGAAATTTTACATTAACACTAAATGTCCCACAAAATTTTCAATTTAATTTATTTTTTTATTTATAGAAAATGGACAAATTATATCTCTACTTTATTTAAGAATAAATTTTTTATTTGAAATTTTGTCTTCAGTCTTCAGTCTTCTCTCTTAAGTTACTTCATGCTTCCACCTTTCCATGATGACAAACTAGACTATTTCAAATCTTTAGTCTTCATAGACATGGACCTTGGCCTTCATGTTTCAGCTTCAAGTGTCATTTATAATAAGAGCTTGAAAGTAGTTCTGTAACATCGGTATTTTCATCTCTTGAATATTGCAAAAGTTGTTCCACATTAATTTAATCTTGCATTCATAAACTGGCTTCAAAAGTTCTTAGTAATATTTTACTATCTTCTTGGTTAGCATTTAAGAACTTAAACTTAAACAAGACTCTGATACTACTGTGAACACCGAGAGCATAATTATAAAATCACGTGTCCCAACAGAAAGTAGAATATAAGTCTTTTCATGTGTTCTTTATCACTATAAAATATCAAATTATGTTATAGAACCTTCATCATCTTCGAAATAGAGAGTTCAAATAATGTAAAGATAATGCTTGAGTTGGGAGTGAACGATATTTTTGTTTTGTTGCAGTATAGACGAACATGAATGAACATATTTTCTTCATATAAATTAATTAGAACATCTAAATATTATTTAACTTCTATTTTACAATATTCATAGTATCATGAGAATTATCTAACAATATATTTATACATTCAAATTTAATTATATGATGCAAAATTACAACAAACAATATAAATGTGGATTATCATACAATTATTTTCTAAATTTTGCTTCTAGTTTTGATCAAGGCCAAATGCATGCCTATATTTGTAAATAAATAAGAAATATTAATTATCTCTATTAAAGCTAAATGAAAAGTTGGATAACAAACTCTAGATAAAGTATATCTAGCATCATAAAATAATTTCAAAAATTCTAAAATTGAATCAACATTTATCCAATCAATCTCATTTAATTGATTATTAGTACTTGGACTTGCATTAGTAAAGTGTGAAATAGCATATTTATATTCAATACAAGATTTCAACGTCAAATAGATAAAATTATATCTATGTGATACTTCTTTTAACAAAACATTAAAGTCGGATTATATTATGTACATAGTTCTTTAAAGTTTTGTTGCTTGATTCTTGAAGTATTTGATGAAAGAAGCCATCTAAAATTTTCTCAATTTTCGTGAATATGTTGAAGGCATTCTTTACGATTGAACTAAGAATATGACAAATATATCTTCTATTATAAAATTGACCTTCTAGTATACGTTGGTACCCTGATCAAGAATTTTGGATTTATCTTTTCCCGGTGAACCCTTGATCATTGCTATTGTGCCAGAATGGCAAAGCTTGTTGTATGTTTATGTAACTGTTAGATTTCTAAGATTTCTCGTTTTTTCGTACATCACGTAATGAATGGGCTATCCCGGGTGATACTTGTCATGTAAACTATGTAATGACTAACGTAATTGTTTAAGTTTTTCATTGAGTTTTCTAGAGGATTGAGCCAACCTTGGGCCTACACGAGACTGTTAGAGACCAATAGCATTACCATAGAACCGACATGGGAACTGCCATCAGAACGGATACCTAAACAAATGGACAAAGCCTTGATTTTCTGCTCGAGCAGTATATCGTCGATGTACCATAGTATACTGCCGGGTACCATAATATACCGTCAGTGTACCGTGGTATACCTCTGGTGTACTGTGAAGGCAGGAAACAAATCATCAAGGCATGATCTGAACATTGAATCGAGATCCAATGACCACGATTATTTACCTTCATTTATATAAACCTTTAACCCTCCATTTTTATT
This sequence comes from Iris pallida, assembly GCA_029216955.1. NCBI lineage: Eukaryota > Viridiplantae > Streptophyta > Magnoliopsida > Asparagales > Iridaceae > Iris > Iris pallida. Next base: position 13,830,304 of record JANAVB010029815.1, on the reverse strand, counting down.
CATTCATTCATTCCACAATTATTCTCACTCACTTTACTATCCTTGTCACTCTTCCTATCTTTCCTCCTCACCTAAGTGATGTCACGAGTGGTAGGAGCAGGATTTGTGCTTTTTAGCCACCCAGTGGTGGAGATTTATGATGACAACATGCTAGGAACATGTCACGATCGCACCACCCGCCCCAAAGATAAATACACCTTGCTCTCAGCTATATTCATGGACATTATGTGTGTGAGTGTGTGTGTATACAATTTTGTTTTCGTTTTGGTGATTCTACTTACATTTCTCGGATTCTTTATATATATATATATATATATATATATATATATATATATATATATATATATATATATATATATTTTTTTTTTTTGAACCAGGTAAATTGTTTATGAAATCGTTCCCACTGGAATTCGAACTCCTGACCACTCGGACCGATACATCTCTCTTTATATATATATATTTGTTAGTCCCGGGACTTGATCAAAGATGGTAAAACAGATGCAACAAAGATCTACGAAGATACAAATACCAAACAACCCGATTACATTATGGAGGAGGAAAATAGAGAAGAGAAGATCTCTCGTTCTTCCTTGCAAACGTGTTGCAATTGGGACAGAACGAGTTACAATAATCTAGAGAGAGATGAGAAGAAGAACAATGCTGGGGTGTCAAAACACCCCTGCTCAAAGCAAGATTCGCCCCACACGATCTGCTTCCAGGAACCAGCAAGTTGAAGAACTTGTGGAACGCTCGAAGTCACCTCTGTTCTGACTCCTCGGATGGACTTGCAACGGCGGCAACAGCTCTCTCTCTCTTTCTCCTTTTTTTGACTTATATTTTTCGTGTTATCCACAAAGGAGGCCAGAAGAGAGTATATATAGAGAGAGGGTGGAAACCCTAGCCGCCTCTTTAGTTATGGAAAGATTGAATCAAATCGTAAAAAGATAGCCACGAGATTAATTCAAATCCCACAAAGATAGCAACGAAATTAATTCAAATCCCACAAAGATAGGATCTGAATTAATCGCATTGAATCAGTCTTTCCATAACTGACTTGTAGTCTGCACAGTCAGCGGAGCCCTCCATGTGGCAGCAGCAGCAGCCTGGCCGCATGAGCCTCATGGCCGTATGGACCGCATGGGCCACATGGACCACATGAGCTGCATGACCACATGGACCGCATGGACCACATGACCCGCATGGACCACATGAGCCGTATGGACCGCATGAGCCGCATGGACCACATGGACCACATGAGCCGCATGGACCACATGTGCCGTATGGACCGCATGGACCACATGAGCCGCATGGACTGCATCGCCGCATAACCGCATGTGTCGTATGGACCACATGGCCGCATGAGCCGCATGGCCGCATGAGCCGCATGGACCGCATGAGCCGCATGAGGCCGCATATGAGCCGCATGCCGCATAAGACCACATGGCCGCATATGAGCTGCATAAAGACCGCATGACTGGTGACGTACGTGCTAAGTACAAAGTGCGCCAATAAAATGCCACATTACACCTCATGAGCCCGAGCCCGAGTCCGAGTCCGAGTCGCTAAGCCCCTTTGGGGCTTAGCTCCAAATGGAATTAATCCAAGAGAATGACAAAAGCATTAATGCTTAATCCTTGGAGCCTTATTCTTACCTCCTAGTAAAATCACCCACAAGGTTCCCTCCGTAGGGTCACCACCCCATGTGCATCTCTCAACAACACACCCACGTATATATGTTGAGATAACTCATGGTGCATTTCCAATGTGGGACTAAAATTTACAAGGCATGTTGAGAGCAAGCTCTCTCCATGTAAAGAAAGCACCAACAATCCCCCACATATCACAACATATATATGTGTCCTGGGTTGAGCGTTCCTTACAGTAACTGTCAATTTTGTATTAGGATAGATGTCGCTGACGACTTGAATCTTTTCGCATGGGTTAAATAACAATGTGATACAAGAATGAACTACGCCTTGAATTCTGTACCACAATTGTAATTCTTCCCACTCACAAAGTGTAGTTACGTGTGCTTCTGGCTGTCCATTAAAGGCCCTGTGCCAGTCTGGTTTCAGTGTTTAATTTTGGGCGTCTATAAGTTTATCCTCAAGAGACGGCCTGATATCTCTTTCCATACACTATAGGTGAGTTCTTTATTAAAGAGATATGGCATGAAGCCTTGCTCTTCCTTGCGGTGCTACGCCGCTATGACATGGCCTGAAGTCGAGGCATTACCCCTACCTGGGAACCTCATCGTAGTGTCATGCTACCGTAGCATGAGGTCACAAGCCTCTTTGTAGTGCCAAACTACCCAGCATGAAGCCTAAGGCTTCCTTGCGGTGTTACGCCGCAACGACATGGCTTGCAATGCCGAGGCTTTACCCCTACCTGGGTACCTCATCTTGGTGTTGTGCCGCTGTAACATGGGACCATCCTCCCCTTTGTAGTGCTGTCTACAACTCTTTAATTACGTCATACAGCATTAGGCTACCTGCCTATTTGCGGTGCTACGCCGCTATGACTTGGCTTGCAAAGTCGAGGTATTACCCCTACCTGGGAACCTCATGGTGGAGTCATCCCACTGTAGTATGGAGTTTCACTCCTTGTAGTGCTGCTCTACCGTACTTCCTGTAAAGCACACCAGGCATTCACTCGGCGTGAGAACTCATTAAGGCGTTTAAGCCAACCTTCCACAGGATCTGTTTTTTTTCGCAAAAAATACATAGTAGACAACAGTGGTTATGGGTGCGTATCCCTTCCATGTTCCAGAGAACAAGTACCCACTGTTACCTGATAGTTTCCCAGTCAGTGATCCTCCTTTGAACCAAAAGTTAGATGCCTAGTAGATTTCTCTTTGAACTAATAGCATAAAACTTTATGGTAGGATTACAAAGACACACTATCAGAATGCCTTCAAGCCTATTTTACAAGCTGTGTCATCGACCAACTGGCGCTTGAGGCCCTTTGTGAACGGATCTGCCAGGTTCTCCTGACTCCGAACATCAATCACTGCAATTACACCTCTTTTGATAAGATCGTGTACTGCCCTGTGCTTCAACCGCACAGTCCTCTTCTTCCCGTTGAAGAGGTCATTAGATGCCACCGCCACAGTTGCCTGGTTATCACAGTATATCGGTATCGCTGGTATCTGAACCCCAGCCACTGGAAGATCATACATGAGCTCCCGAAGCCATTCTGCTTCATCTGCTGCAGTTTCAAGTGCATAGAATTCAGATTCCTTAGAGGAACGAGATAGTATAGTCTGCTTCTTCGACTTCCACGATATAGCAGCTCCATCCAAGGAAAAGACATATCCACCTGTGGATCTCTTGCTTTCCACCTCTGAACACCAGCTAGAATCACTGAAGCCTTCCACTACTGTCGGATACCCATTATAGTGCAGTACATATGTCTGAGTTTTTTTGAGATATCTCATCACCCGCTTCACAGCTTTCCAGTGCTCAACCCCTGGGTTGCTTATGAACTGACTCAGCATTCCCACGGCGAAAGGTATGTCAGGCCTTGTGGCAGTGGTTGCGTACATCAAACTTTCAATAACGCTAGAATACTCCAGCTACCTGACGCTTTTCTTTGAGTTTGGCTTCAGCTTCTGATCACACCTGTATGCGTATCGATCCTTGGAAGATCCTTATACCCATAGCGTGTGAGCATCTTCTCAATGTAGTGAGATTGTGACAGCGCTACTCTAGTGTCTGTCCGGATGATCTTTATGCCCAAGATGACATCTGCATCCCCCAAGTCCTTCATACTGAACTTGGTTAAGAGGAACTTCTTTGTCTCTGTGACACAGCCTATATCTGTACCTAGGATTAGCATGTCGTCCACGTACAGACAAACGATGACTCGTCTTCCATCAGCGAACTTTGTGTAAAGACATTTGTCCGTCTCGCTGACTCTGTAGCCGTTTGACCTAATAACTTTTCAAACTTCTCATGCCACATCTTGGAAGCTTGCTTCAAACCAGACAATGATTTCACCAACTTGCAGACTTTGTCTTCAAGACCTTTGACGACAAATCCATCTGGCTGTTGCATGTAAATTTCTTCAGTCAGCTCCCCATTCAGGAATGCGGTCTTTATATCCATCTGATGTATCACCAACTTATGTATAGCGGCTAGAGCGATTAATATCCTGATGGTGGTCATCCAAGCTACTGGAATGTACGTGTCAAAGTAGTCTATCCCCTGTTTCTGAGAAAATCCCTTGGCTACCAGCCTGGCCTTGAACTTGTCAATAGTTCCATCTGCCTTCATCTTCTTCTTGAAGATCCATTTACATCCGATGGGCTTTTCTCCTTCAGGTAGATCTACCAACACCCATGTGTTATTGGAGGTGATAGAGTCAAACTCGTCATTCACTGCCTCCTTCCAGAAGATAGCATCTCTGGTCTTCATCGCCTCATCAAAGGTAAGAGGATCTGCTTCCACATGATAGGTGACAAAGTCATCTCCGAAATCTTTCGGTCTCCTCGTTCGCTTAGCTGACGGCTCTGCGAGTTCTGGTACAAGAGTTGTTTCCTCAACAACAGCTTCTTCTTGGACTACTGGCCCATATGAGATTTCAGTCTCATTTATACCTACATCATTTTCCGAAATGTTCGAAAGAATAATGTTTTTGTCTTTTGCAAACTTGTCTTCAAAGTATTCAGCATCACGAGATTCGATGATATGATTTGACTCAATATCAAAAAATCTCCTAGCATCACTCTTCTCGGCATACCCCAAGAAGATCGCCTTCGTAGTCCTTGTCCCTAGCTTCTGAATCTTCAGATCTGGGAGCTTCACATACGCCAGACACCCCCACACTCGAATGACATTCAAGTTTGGTCTGACTTTGAACCAGAGTTCATGAGGAGTTACGTCCGAAGTTGCATATGGCACTCTATTTAGAATAAAAGTGGCCGTCAATGCAGCTTCTCCCCAGTAGCATTTAGGAAGACCCGCGGTTAGCAGCATTGAGTTTATCATTTCTGTCAACGTTCTGTTCTTCCTCTCCGCTACTCCGTTGGATTGAGGAGAATATGGAGCAGTAGTCTCGCATATGATTCCATGTTCTTTGCAGAACGATGCGAATTCATAAGACCTGTACTCAACACCTCGATCACTTCTTAACCTCTTGAGTTATTGTCCAGTCTGCCGTTTAGCTTCGGCCCTGAACTCTCTGAACTTCTCGAAGGCTTCGTCTTTAGTCTTGAGCAAGTAGACGAACGCGTATTTTGAGAAGTCGTCGATGAAGGTTATGAAATACTTCATCTCGGCCTTCGTGGAGAAATGTTTGAAGTCACAGATATCGGAGTGCACCAACTCCAGATGATCTGTACTTCGATTGACCCGATGAAAGGATTTCCTTGTGATCTTCGTCTGAGCACACATTTCACACTTCTCCACCTTACCCCCACATTTGGAGATAAGTTCTAGACTAGACATTTTGTTAATTCTTTTACAATGAACATGTCCTAGTCTATTATGCCACAACTCAAGAGAATAATCAGAAAATGCAACTGCATTAATGTCATCAAACTGGTTGCAAGCTGAATTTTAAATATTCCTTCGGTTTGATAAGCCTTTCCGAAGTATGTTCCATTCTTGGACATCACCATCTGACCAGCATTGATGTCCATCCTCAAGCCTGCGTTGCAGAGCAGGCTCCCAGAGATCAGGTTCTTGGCAATCGCATGAATATGCTTCACACCTTGAAGCGTCAGAGTGTTCCCAGAAGTGAGTTTCAGTTCCACGATCCCGATCCCCAGAACTTCAGCTTGGGCTTGGTTCGCCATGACAACCTTATCAGATATCGGCTGGTACGTGACGAACCATTCCTTGCCAGAACAGACATGACAAGTCGCACTAGTGTCTATCCACCAGTCAGAGTCAACCCCCACATTTGTGACATGTGCGATCATAGCAACAAAGTTAGAAACCGATGAAACCTTATTAGGCTCACCTTTCTCAGATTGTTTAGGCTTAGATCTGCATTCACTCTTGTAGTGGCCTTTCTTGCCACAATTGTAACAAGTTACGTAGGACTTAGTCTTCTGTTGCTTGAATGAAGGATCCTTCACTTTCAGATTAGTGAAGTCCTTCTTCTTGGGATGAGAAGCCGCCTGCTTCCCCTTGGGATCTCTCGTATGCACAAGATTGGCCTTAGCCAACTGTTTGGACAGAGTGTCCACCTTCTGTTGGGAACGCATCTCGTCCTCAACATGGATCTCTTGAAGTAGATCTCCCAGGCTAATGTCTAGCTTCTTTCTGTGCATCCTTGCATAGAAGGTACTCCATCAAGCAGGAAGTTTTGAGACGATCCCTTCGACGACAAATTTGTCGGAAAGGGGCATCTCTTCGTCTTCCAGTTTCTGACGCAGCTTCAGAAATTCCTTCACCTGTGGCAGCATGGGCTTTTCGTCCTCAAAGAGCAATTTGTGATATTTTTCAACCATAAACATTTTGCTCCTGTTCTTGTCTTCTTCATACAGTTTTTCCACAGATTTCCATATGTCTCTAGTAAGTTCCTTCTTCGAGTAAGATTCTACCAGGGAGTCCTCCATAGCATTCAGGATGAGAAGCCTGCAAATGCTATTTTTTCTTCTCCACTTGGCCTGGAGTTTGGTAGCCG
>JANAVB010029815.1:13578671-13818671 GCA_029216955.1 Iris pallida | reverse complement strand
AAGTGCAACCTACCTCGCTATACGGTTACGACTGTCTGGATACATGAGGGTTTAACTACAAGCCGTCAGTCTCCTATGGTCATGAACAAGCCTATTGTCTCAATCTCAAGCAAGCAATAACAGTTTACAAGATGTCAGAGCACCAAATATACAATAGTAAGGCGTCCCATACATTACATATTTGAATGATCATAAAGCTAGTCGTACAAAATGTCAAGACTAGCAAGAGTTTCTGTCATACATGATCAACCCTAGGATTCGTCAATCATGTTACAGCCCGTAGGCAGACAGTAAATAAAAGTGTAATCGAGCTAAACACTTGCTCGTCGGCTAAACGCCTCAAAAGAATATTTTACAATAAAGTGGGAGAACAAAAGAAACCCACTCATTGCCAGGGTTACGCCTGGTGGTCACCATCTAGCTGGAAGGTAGGTAGATCCTCTGGAGCTGCTCCGATATCTGGCCATACAAAACCAGCTGGGTCAGACCCCAGAAAGAGCAAGTACCACAAAGGAGGCTTCACTTAGGAACTAAAACCAGCATATAATAAGAGAATATTAAAGATAATTATAAATAAAACTGATAATAACGGGGCAACAATAGAGAATTGAGTACGAGAAAACTATCCAAGTAGACGGGTTGCAACCCTTAAACCAAATAAGGACCGGGGTTGCAACCCTTCACCTGAATAGAGACCCGCCTTAAATACTGCTGATAAAGTAAAACATGACGAGCATGACATAGGGTGCAATAAGACAATAAACGAAGAGCGAATACAGAACTGCTCCGGGAGCCAGGTTATAACCCTTAAACCAAACAAGGACCGGGGTTGTAACCCTTCGCCTGAACAGAATTTGTCCCCTGATCATTATTGTTAAGGTAAGCATAAATAATCATGACGTTATATGATAAGATAACCATGGGACTACTCAGATAACCAGGTTACAACCCTTAAACCAAACAAGGATAAGGATTGTAACCTTTCACCTGAACAGAACTTTGTTTTTCGTCATTTATCGGTAAGTAAGCACAAGAATTCAGGTCATGCTACAATCTTGCACAGGATCAGAACAAGACTAAGCTGGGCTAAACTCCATCCAATCAATCACGGCCAAATAATGAGTACGGCTTGATACTTTAACTAACTAGGGTTATCACTGGCCTAGTTACTAGCAAATGTAATGAGATTCAACAGCCACAAGCCCTGCAGACCATCCAGTTATCCAGACGCAATTAGGGGATTGAATCTATGTGGGTACATCGTCCATGGAACGCATGTACCCTTAAGTAGCTTAGTGGGTGCAACACATGACAGTGTACTGAAAATGTGTACTACTCGACGGTAGGCTACAAATCCTATGATAGGGCGCCCCGATAACGGAATTGCCTGTAGCTGGGAAACCTCTCTATGACTACCGGATTTTTTAGTTATTAGCCTTAGTCGATTTCAGTAGGTACCCCTGACCGTGGTATTCAGGGGTCCCCATCCTAGACATGATACAAGACAATACTGGTTTATTTGTACAACACAATCATCCACGCTGTCCAGGTCATTCGTTCTTGTCATGTCATACTAGCCGTCGCAACGACATATCAAGGTATATCATGTTAGGTATACTTGTCAAGAGTGCGCCATGGCGGGCCACTATCGTGTTCATAGAACATGTGTAAAATCTACTTGATTCAAGCATTCTATCAAGGGTCAGGAAACATAAGCATAAATATAACATTTCAATATAAAAGAATAATATAATAATAAAAGAGGACAAGTGCAATGGAAGGAGCCATACGGCTAAGGGAAATGACTCATGCGGCAGCGGGGAGGCAGTGTCATACGACTGAAGAGAACGGGCGCGTGCGGCTAAGGATGCGGGTCTCATGCGTATCGGAGAGCACAGGCGCATGCGGCTGAAAAGTATGAGGCGCATGCGGCTAAGGATGCAGGCTTCATGCAGATCGGAGAGCACATGCACATGCGGCTGAAAAGTACGAGGCATATACGGCTAAGGATGCGGGCTTATGTGGCAAAGGGATTGGGACTTATCCGGCTGGGAAGACGCGAGCATATGCGGCTGGAAGAATGGGTCATATGCGGCTAGAAGAACGGGTCATATGCGGCAGCAGGGGAACAACTCATGCGGCCAAGAGAGGCGAGCATATGCGGCTGCGGGAGACCAACTTCATGCGGCTGAGTCAAGCCAAGGCCTATGCGGCTGAGGGACAATAAGCATATGCGGCAAGGGGATTATGACTTCATGCGACCAGGAGATGGGTTTTATGCGGCCAAGAAGACGCAAGCATATGCGGCTAAGAACGCCATGCGGCTGAGAATCTTGTCGCATGAAAATCCATGCGGTCAAGTACTGCTCTTCTCCTCTATTTTCCGAGAAGAAGAACTGTTGGAAGCCATGGCTTCAAAGCTCCATAACTCTTCCATCCAAGGTCAGAATCCAGACATCCATAGGTCAAAATAGGACAGAAAGAAATTCTCTACAACATGTAACCATCAAAACTTAAAAATAGCAAGGTTAGATATATCGAAACCCAAGAAATCCGAAAATACAATAAGCTTAGAGCTACACAAATAAACCATGGAAATTAGAAAATGCTAAGTATTAAAGTGTCTTAGAATCTCGTGGAGAAGATAATGGAACAATAAAAACTGAGTTCCTCCATGAAGCAAGCTGCACTTGCCTAAGCCTCCTGTTAGGTAGAAGAGAGTAATGGTGAAGAAGAAATAATGAAGAAGAAGTAATGAGGAGAGAGAGAAGTTGGTGGCTAATAAAAGAAGAGAGGGGGTAGGTGGGGCTAGTCCACATGACCAACCGAGCCAAGCCGAACCATGTAAATCGAACCAAGAAATGAGATACCACAATAAACCATGCAATAAGACATGCCGTGAATCAAAATACGTACACGTATACCAAAATACGTAATACGAACCACGGTCATTACAACTCTACCCACCTTAAAAGAATTTTGTCCTCAGAATTTTAATTAAGAAGCTAGAGTGGCAAGGACAGGTTATAGTAATCACAGGCAAGCTATACTAAGCAATCAATCAAGCAATCATTTATATAGTCAAGGAAGTCGAGGGCATAAGGCATAAGAAGACATTATACCTTACCAGTCAAACAGGTCAGGATATCGCGATCGGATATCATCCTCATGCTCCCACGTTGACTCACCCAAAGAGTGATGACCCCAAGCAACACAGACTAACTTAATAGTCTTGTTCTTGAGTATTTTCTCTCTCCGGTCTAATATAGACACGGGCCTCTCCTCATACGAAATATTGGTACCAACAACCAATTCCGAATGATCTAGGATATGGCTCGGGTCCGGAATATACCATCGTAGTTGGAATATATGGAACACGTCATACACCTCACGTAACGACGGTGGAAGAGCGAGATGATAGGATACATCTCCTACTCGCTCCAGAATATCAAAGGCCCTATATACCTAGGACTAAGCTTTTCCCATACGCCGAAACGAATGACGCCACGGTTAGGCAAAATCCTCTGGAATACATGGTCGCCGACAGAAAACTCAAGGAAACGCCGATGAGAATCGGCCCAATGACGCTGGCGATCTTGCACAACTCGAAGATGATCCCTGACTCTTCTGACCACCTCAACCGTCTGAGTAATCATTTTCGGATCGAGCATCTGCCTCTCTCCAATATCGTCCCATGCTAGCGGGGATCTGCACTTCCTACCATATAGTACCTCGAACGGAGCCATCTGGATACTGGCCTAGAAAATATTGTTGTACGAAAACTCCACCAGGTGTAGGCGATCTTCCCATGAACCACCAAAGTCGAGTGTACAAGATCTCAACATATCTTCCAAGGTTCGTATGGTACGTTCTGACTGACCGTCTGTCTGCGGATGATAAGCTGAGATAAACTGGTGGTGAGTTCCCAAACTCCCTTGTAGGCTACGCCAAAAGTGCAACGTAAATCTTTAATCTCTGTCCGAGGTGATACTGATTGGTACTCCATGCAACCTGACTATCTGTCTGAGATACATTTCTGCTAGCTGAGCCGTCGACTGACTAACTCTGAATGAGAGAAAGTGAGCCACCTTCGTGAGCCTGTCTATAATAACCAAAATAGCATTCCTACCGGCCGGGAACCTAGGTAATCCAGTCACGAAATCCATGGTTATATGCTCCCACTTTTATTCCGGAATCAGCAAGGGCTGAAGAAGTCCAACCGGCCTCTGATGTTCAGCTTTAACTTGTTGGCAAACTAAACACCGAGAGACAAACCGGGCTATCTCCCTCTTCAAGCAATTCTACCAAAAGTTTTGACGAATATCACGGTACATCTTCGTGCCACCGGGATGAACGAAATACTGAGAACTGTGAGCCTCTGCCATGATCTTCTGTCTGATATCACCACTAGGTACACAGCGACGCCGCCCATGCCTAAGGGTACCGTCTTTATGGATACATAACTCTAGCCTTCGTCCCGCTACACACTCTGCTCTGAGCCGCTGAAGCTTGGAATCTGCTGACTGAGCTAACTTGATCCTTTCAACTATACTGGACTGAACTCGTATACTGGCCATCAATGCCACACTAGTAGGAAGGACCACCTCGATTTCCATCTTCTGTAGATCTGCTAACAACTCTGGCTGCGCTGTGAGGAAATAAACTCTGGCTCTCCTGGTCAACGCATCTGCTACTACATTGGCCTTCCCTGGGTGATAATGCAGGTTGACATCATAATCCATAAGTAGTTCTAGCCATCTTCTCTGGCGCATGTTAAGATCCTTCTGAGTGAACACATACTTCTGGCTCTTGTGGTCGGTAAAAATCCCTACCCTATCTCCATACAAGTAGTGCCTCCACAACTTAAGTACAAATACTACTGCTGCCAGCTCCGAGTCATGGGTTGGGTAATTTCTCTCATGATCACGAAGTTGGCACGACGCATAAGCTATTACCTTTCCATGCTGCATTAGAACACATCCTAAATCTCTGTCGGAAGTATCACAATACACTGAGAATTCCTCGGTCCTATTCGGAAGCATGAGAATGGGTGCCGTCATCAAGTCTCGCTTCAAGTTCTCAAAAGAATCCTGGCACTCGGTTATCTAAGTAAACTGTACATCCTTGCGGGTTAACTGGGTCAATGGCGCAGAAATCCGAGCAAAGTCTGAAACAAATCGTCGGTAGTAGCCGGCTAATCCAAAAAAACTGCGAACTTCTGCAACTGTACTAGGCACTTGCCACGTCTCGATAGCCACGATCTTCTGGGGATCCACTTCTACTCCTCCTCTGGTGATGATATGACCTAAGTATGAAATGCGATCGAGCTAGAACTCGCATTTACTAAACTTGGCATACAACTGGTGCTCTCTGAGAATCTGGAGGACAACTCTGAGATGCTACTCATGCTCTACTTTACTCTTGCTGTAGACCAGGATGTCGTCTATGAACACAATCACAAACTGATCCAAGTATGGCATGAAGATACGATTCATGAGGTCCAAGAATACGGCCGGCACATTGGTTGCTCCAAATGGCATGACAAGGAACTCCTAATGCCCGTACTGGGATCTGAAAGCTGTCTTCGGGATATCCTGCTCTCTGACTTTGATCTGATGGTACCCTGACCGCAAGTAGATCTTCGAGAATACTGCTGCCCCTTGAGTTGATCAAACAAGTCATCTATCCTCGGGAGAGGGAATCTGTTCTTGATTGTCACTGAGTTCAAGGTACAATAATCTACACATAACCTGGACGTACCATCCTTATTTTTCACAAGAAGCATTGGGGCTCCCCAAGGCGATCCACTAGCACGAATGAATCCTTTGGTTCTAAGTTCTTCAATCATCTTGTATAATACCTCTAACTCTGACGGCGCCATCCTGTAGACTCTCTCCGACACTGGGGATGTCCCTGGGATCAAGTCGATAGTGAACTCGATCTCTCGCTCTGGCGGTATTCCTGGAAGCTCTTCTGGGAAAACATTTAGAAATTCTTCAACTATCCGGGGTAACTGTACTGCTGCTACTGCCATCCGCAATACTGGAGGAGAAGGTTCAACTTCGCCTCGAAAAAAGAAAAACTCTGGCTCGCCTGGAATGCTAAAATCAACCCTGCCAATATGGCAGTCTATCCTAGCATACTGGTCTCTCAACCAATCCATCCCTAAGACCACATCATAATCGGCCATCAGGAACTTTATCAATCTAGCGGGGAATTCTCTACCGCTAACTATGATCCGACACGAGAAAAACACTCTATCTACTCCCATAAGTCCATTACCAGTAAGTATATTGAGCCTTACTGATAATGACTCAGGCTCCAGTCCTATCCGTGTCGTAAATCGTGCAGACATAAATGAATGTAATGCACCAGAATCAAATAACACTAAAGCCGGAAAGGTGTTGACGAGAATAGTACCTGCCACTACCTCATCTGGTGCTAATCCTTCTTCTCCCATGGTCAAAGCTAGCACTTGACCATGTCCTCTAGGTACGGATCCCTTCTGCTGAAAACTTTTCTGTCTGCTCTGGATCAGGGCTTGGGCATACTGCTACGGTCTCTGTTGCTGGAATGCCTGGGCCTGCGTCGACATTGGCCTCAGGAACGGGTACTGCTGTTGCTGCTGGACTGGTACTGGAACTGGTCCCCTAACTGAAGGACTAGAAAAGGATGATAAAGAGGAACTTCCCCTGTTCGGGCAGTTCCAAACCCTGTGGTCCGGGGCACCACAAACCAAGCACAAACCCTGTGCTCTGCGACACTCTGATTCCACATGTCCTGGCTTCCCGCGATGTGAACATCCCACTACAGAAGAGTGCTTCTGCTTCTGCTGCTGAGGGTACGTCGGGGTTGAATGTTCAACAGACGTCACTAAGGCCGCCCGCCTCGGAGCTCCAATGGTCAAAGTCCTAGCCGCCGGGACTGGTGCTGAAGACTGATTCATCTGGCCATGGGATCGCTTTCGACCCCCGATCCTATCTACGATCCTCTGATAGGTATACTCATGCCTCCTGGATGCTCTCAATATCGCATCAAAAGTCTGATGCTCAAACTGCTCTACTGCCAATAAAATCTCTAGATGGAGCCCCTGCTGGAACCGTTGGGCTCTATCGAACTCGGTCGCTACCAAGGTGGGAGCAAACCGACTAAGTCTCGAAAACTCGGCCGCATACCCGTCGACCGTTCTGTCCATCTACTTCAAATTGTTGAACCTCATCTATAGATCGTACCGAGCTACAACATCGAAATACTTGGTCTGAAATCTCTCTCGAAATACTATCCAGGCAACAAGTGCCACTAATCCAACGGCCTGCACTGTCCACCAGCTGCGGGCTAGATCCAATAACTGCAAGCGCACCACGGCCACCTTCTCGTTATCTAGGGTCCTGGCTGCTTCTAGAATCACTTCGGTGTCCTGAAGCCACGTGTCTGCGGCAATAGCATCTTTGCTACCATCGAAGAAGGAAGGGTTCAAGCGCTTGAAACTGTTGGCCGTACTGTTACCTTGATGACCTCATCTGGTTAGAGCATCTGCCACTGCCTGGTACAAGGCATCTTCTTGACGGTCATAAAAAGCTAACAATATCCTGATGAGACCCACCAAGGTGCCATCATTAGGCTTTGCAGGCTAGATGGGCTGAACTGGTGGCTCTTGACCCCCAGTAGGCATGACTCTGGAGGCTACTCCTGAATGCTAGACTTGATATCCAGGTTACTGCTGGTCCACAGGAGGGGCTCCGCCTTGCTGATCGGCAGGTCCAGGAACAATGCCGCTGAAGAAGACGACATAGGGAACAATAAGGAAGGACCAGGACAGATCAAAGATACAAGCATGTGATCAGGTCAAGAATTCAAGAATTTAGAGGATACGAGCAGAGATCAAGGGCGAGTATTGATTGAGACATCTATTCGGTTAACCTTCACATATCTTGATTTTCAAGACCTGCATGGGCCACCACTTAAACCATGTAACGCCCCAGAACCAGAATACTGGAGAGCGGGAGCGTACATAGCCAGCTACATATATTAAAGTGTAACCCACCTCGCTATACGATCACGACTGTCTAGATACATGAGGGTTTAACTATAAGCCATCATTCTCCGATGGTCATGAACAAGCCTATTCTCTCAATCTCAAGCAAGCAATAACAGTTTACAAGATGTCAGAGCACCAAATATACAATACTAAGGCGTCCCATACATTATATATTTGAATGATCATGAAGCTAGTCGTACAAAATGTCAAGAATAGCAAGAGTTTCAGTCATACATGATGAACCCTAGGATTCGTCAATCATGTTACAGCCCGTAGGCAGACAGTAAATAAAAGTGCAATCGAGCTAAACACGTGCTCGTCGGCTAAACGCCTCAAAAGAATATTATATAATAAAGTGGGAGAATAAAAGAAACCCACTCATTGCCAGGGTTACGCCTGGTGGTCACCATCTGGCTGGAAGGTAGGTAGATCTTATGGAGCTGCTCCGATATCTGGCTATACAAAACTAGCTGGGTCAGACCCCAGAAAGAGCAAGTGCCAGAAATGAGGCTTCACTTAGGAACTAAAACCAGCATATAATAAGAGAATATTAAAGATAATTATAAAAAAAACTGATAATAATGGGGCAATAATAGAGAATTGAGTACGAGGAAACTATCCAAGTAGCCGGGTTGCAACCCTTAAACCAAAGAAGGACGGGGTTGCAACCCTTCACCTGAATAGAGACCCGTCTCAAATACTACTGATAAAGTAAAACATGACGATCATGACATAGGGTGCAATAAGACAACAAACGAAGAGAGGACACAGAACTGCTCCGGGAGCCAGGTTACAATCCTTAAACCAAACAAGGAGCGGGGTTGTAACCCTTCGCCTGAACAGAACTTGTCCTCTGATCATTATTGTTAAGGTAAGCATAAATAATCATGACGATATATGATAAGATAACCATGGGACTATTCAGATAACCAGGTTACAACCCTTAAACCAAACAAGGACCGTGGTTGTAACCCTTCACCTGAACATAACTTGGTTTTTCGTTATTTATCGGTAAGTAAGCACAAGAATTCAGGTCATGCTACAATCTTGCACAGGATCAGGACAAGACTAAGCTGGGCTAAACTCCATCCAATCAATCACGGCCAAACGATGAGTACGACTTGATACTTTAACTAACTAGGTTTATCACAGGCCTAGTTACTAGCAAATGCAATGAGATTATTCCAACAGCCACAAGCCCTGCAGACCATCCAGTTATCCAGACGCAATTAGGGGATTGAATCCATGTGGGTACATCGTCCAAGGAACTCATGTACCTTTAAGTAGCTTAGTGGGTGCAACACATGACAGTGTGCTGGAAATGTGTCCTACTCGACGGTAGGATACAAATCCCATGATGGGGCGCCCAGATAACGGGATTGCCTGTAGCTGGAAAACCTCTCCATGACTACTGGTTTATTTGTACAACACAATCGTCCATGGTATCCAGGTCATTCGTTCTTGTCATGTCATGCTAGCCATCGCAACAGCATATCAAGATATATCATGTCAGGTATACTTGTCAAGAGTGCACCACGGTAGGCCACTATCGTGTTAATAGAACATGTGCAAAATCTACTTGATTCAAGCATTCTATCAAGGGTCAGGAAACATGAGCATATATATAACATTTAAATATAAAATAATAATATAATAATAAAAGAGGACAAGGGCTATGGAAGGAGCCATGCGGCTAAGAAAAATGACACAGCGGCAGCGGGGATGCAGTGTCATACGGTTGAAGGAAACGGGTGCATGCGGCTAAGGATGTGGGTCTCATGCGGATCGGGGAGCACAGGTACATGCGGCTAAAAAGTACGAGGCACATGCGGCTAAGGATGCGACATTCATGCGGATCAGGGAGCACAGGCACATACGGTTGAAATATACGAGGCACATGCGGCTAAGGATGCGGGCTTATGTGGCAAAGGGACTGGGACTTATGCGGCTGGGAAGATGCGAGCATATACGGCTAGAAGAACGGGTCATATGCGGCAGTAGGGAAATAACTCATGCGGCCAAGAGAGATGTGCATATGCGGCTGCGGGAGACCAACTTCATGCGGCTGAGTCAAGCCAAGGCCTATGCGGCTGAGGGATAATAAGCATATACGACAAGGGGATTATGACTTCATGTGGCCAGGAGATGGGTTTTATGCGGCCAAGAAGATGCAAGCATATGCGGCTAAGAACGCCATGCGGCTGAGAATCTTGCCGCATAAAAATCCATGCGGTCAAGTACTGCTCTTCTTCTCTATTTTTCGAGAAGAAGAACTGTTGGAAGCCATGGCTTCAAAGCTCTATAACTCTTCCATCCAAGGTCAGAATCTAGACTTTCATAGGTCAAAATGGGATAGAAATAAATTCTCTACAATTTGGAACCATCAAAACTTAAAAATAGCAAGTTTAGATAGATCGAAACCCAAGAAATCCGAAAATACAATAAGTTTAGAGCTACACAAATGAACCATGGAAATTAGAAATGCTAAGTATTAAAGTGTCTTAGAATCTCGTGGAGAAGATAATAGAACAATAAAAACTGAGTTCCTCCATGAAGCAAGCTGCACTTGCCTGAGCCTCCTGTTAGGTGGAAGAGAGTAATGGTGAAGAAGAAATAATAAAGAAGAAGTAATGAGAAGAGAGAGAAGTTGGTGGCTAATAAAGGAAGAGAGGGGGTAGGTGGGGTTGGTCTACATGACAAACCAAGCCAAGCCGAACCATGTAAACCGAACCAAGAAATGAGATACCATAATAAACCATGCAATGAGATATGCCATAAATCAAAATACGTTCACATATACCAAAATACGTAATACGAACCACGGTCGTGCCAACCTGGTTTTGGGGTATGTATATTGGGTATCTACAAGGTTTCCCTCAAGAGATGGCCTATATCTCTATCCATACACTCTAGGTGAGTTCTTTTAAAGAGTCTTGGCATGAAGACTTTCATTTCCTTGCAGTGCTATGCCACTATGACATGACCCAAAGCCGAAATAACATCTCATGTGGTGTCATACCACTGTAGCATGAGGCCCAGCGTCTTTGTTGTACCAAACTATCTAGCAGAAGCCTTTCGCTTCCTTGCGGTATTACATCGCCATGACATGGCTCGCGAAGCCAAGGCTTTACCCTTTCTAGGTACCTCATAAGGTGTCACACTACTGTAACATAAGGTCCATCCTCTTTGTAGTACTGACTACCACTCTTCATTCTACAATATTAGGCTCACTTGCCTATGGTGCTTCGCCACAGTGACTTAGCCTGAAGTCGAGACTTTACCCTCACTAGGTACCTCATTTGGAGTCACCCTACTGTAGCATGGAGTACTATGTTCATTTGTAGTGTTATAGTACCCTTGTTTCCTGTAAAATACGTCGGAGATTCTAAATGCCCGAGAACTCATTAATGCTTCCAAGCCATCCTCTCACAGGACTTTGTTCTATACAAAGAATAAATAGTAAACAACAGTCATTCTAGGTCCATAACCCATATTTCCTAGAGGACTACCCACTGGTAATAGTGGTTCTAGGTCCATAATCCAATCCCGTAGCTCCCAAAGGACTACCCACTGTTCTTGATATTCTTTCAGTTAATGATCCTTCTTTGAACTAAAAGGAAGATGCCTAGTAGATTTCTTTTTGAACTAATAGCATAAAAATTTATAGTAGAATTACAAAAAAACAATATCATAGTGTCTTCAAGCCCATTTTACATGCTGAGTCTTCAACCAGCTGGTGCTTGAGACCTTTGGTGAACGGATCTACCAGATGTTTTTGGCTTGGAATATCAACCACGACAATGACTCCTCTTTTGATAAGATCATTTACCGCCCTGTGCCTTAGACTCACAATCCTTTTTTTGCCATTGAAGAGGTCATTATATTCTATCGTTGTAATCTTCTGGTTGTCGTTGTATTTTAGTACTGCCAGTATCTGCACATCAATCATTGGAAGATCGTACATGAGCTCCCGAATCCATTTTGCTTCATCCGCTGCAGATGCTATTGCATAGAATTCAGATTCCATAGAAGAGTGTGAGAGCATAGTCTGCTTCTTCGACTTCTACGATATAGCATCTCTACCCCTGGAGAAGACATATCCTCCTATAGACCTTTCACTCCCTACTTTTGAGCACCAGCTTGGATTACTGAAGCCTTCCACTACTATTGGATCTCCGCAGTAGTATAGGGCATACTTCCGAGTCCTCTTAAGATATCTTATTGCCATCATCATAGTTTTCCAGTACTCCACGCCTGGATTGCTCGTAAATTGACTCAGCATTCCCATGGCAAAAGCTATGTTAGGCTTTATGGCAGTAGTTGCATACATCAAACTCTCGATGACGCTTGAATACTCTAGCTGTCTGACGCTTTTCCTTTAATTTGGCTTGAGTTTTTGTCACACCTATATGGCGTATCTATCCCTGGAAGATTTTAATATCCATAGAGTGTGAGCATCTTCTCAATGTAATAAAATTATGACAACGCTACTCCTGTTTTCGTCTCGATGATCATTATCCAGAGGATAACATCAGCATCTCCTAAGTCCTTCATACTGAACTCAGCCGAGAGGAACTTCTTTGTCTCAATGATACTTGCTAGATCTTACCCAAGATCAATATGTCATCCACGTATAGACAAACGATAACTCCTCTTCCGTCAGCGAACTTTGTGTGTACACACTTGTCCGTATTGCTGACTTGTAGTCGTTTAATCGTATTACTTTATCAAATATCTCATTCCACATCTTGGGAGCTTGCTTGAGACCATATAACTATTTTACCAATATGCAGACTTTGTCTTCAAGGCCCTTGATGATAAATTCTTCTAGTTATTACATGTAAATCTCTTCGATCAACTCACCATTCAGGAATGCGGGCGATTTTAACATCCATCTGATGTATAACTAGCTTGTGAATTGCACTTAGAGCAATCAACATCCTGATGGTCGCCATCCGTGCTACTGGAGAATATATATCAAAATAATCAATACCCTGCTTCTAAAAAAATTCCTTGGCTACCAGCCTATCCTTGAACTTGTCAACAGTTTTATCAGCATTCATCTTCTTCTTGAAGATCCATTTACATCCGATTGGTTTTTCTTCTTCAGGCAGATCGACCAACACCCACGTATTATTGGAGGTTATCAAGTCATACTCTTAATTAATAACCTCCTTCCAGAGGATAGTGTCTCTGGTCTTCATCACCTCATTATAGATAAACGGATCTGCTTCCACATGATAGGTGACGATATCCTCTCCGAAGTCCTTCTGTCTCCTCACTCGCTTAGACACAGGTTCTACGAGTTCTGGTTCAATAGTTATTTTTGCAACAACTTCTTTTTGGACTATATTTTTGTAAGCAGCTTCAGCCTCCTGTGCACCCACACTATTCTCCGAAATATCTGCGAGAACAATATTTTTATGCCTTGTAAATTTATTGTTAAATAATTCGGTATCACGAGATTCAATGATATGAATTGATTCGATACCAAGGAACCTCCGAGCATTACTCTTATCGGCATAACCCAGGAATATAGTCTTCGTAGTCCTTGTTTCCAGCTTCTAAATATTTAAACCCGAAAGTTTCACAAATGCCAGACACCCCCCATACTCGAATAATATTCAAGTTGGGTCTGACCTTGAACCAGAGTTTATGAGGAGTGACATCGGTAGTTGCATATGATACTCTATTCAGAATGAAAGTAGCCGTAAGCACTATTTTACCATAGAAGCAATTTGGAAGACCCGCAATCAACAACATTGAGTTTATCATCTCTGTTAACGTTCTGTTCTTCCTTTCTGCAACACCATTTGATTGAAGAGAGTATGGAGCAGTCGTTTCGTTGACAATTCTATGTTCACTACAGAATGATATAAATTCATGAGACCTATACTCTCTACCTCGATCACTTCTGAGTCTCTTGAGTTATTGTCCGGTTTGACGCTCGACTTCAGCCTTGAAGTCTTTAAATTTCTTAAACACTTCACCTTTAGACTTGAGTAGCTAAATTAATGCGCACTTTGAGAAATCGTCAATAAAAGTAATGAAATACTTTATCCCGGCCTTTGTGGAGAACTGTTTGAAGTAACAGATATCTGAGTGCACCACCTACAGAAGATCTGCATTTTGGTTTACATACTTGAACGGTTTTCTAGTGATCTTTGTCTGCGCACAGACCTCACATTTCTCTAACTCCTTACCCCCATATTTAGAGATAAACCGTAGACTAGATATCTTATAAATTTTTTTATAATGAACATGTCCTAGTCTATTTTGCCATAACTCAAGAGATTAATCAGAAATACAGATAGTATTAATTTTCTCAATTGGAGTTACAAGCTGAAGTTTGAACATCCCTTCGGTAAAGAAATTTTTTCCAATGTAGGTTCCTTTATATGACATGACTACTTAACCAGTGTTAATGTCCATCGTTAAGCTAGCGTTACAGAGTAGACTTCCAGAGACCATGTTCTTAGCTATCACCGGTACGTGTTTCACATCCTGAAGCGTTAGTGACTTCTCCAAAGTCAGTTTCAGTAACACCGTCCTGATCCCTATTACTTTATCTTGTGTCTTGTTCACCACCATAACCTTCTAAGATGTAGGCTGGTATGTGGTGAACCACTCCTTCTTAGAGAAAATATGGCAAGATGCCCTAATGTCTATCCATCAATCCGTGTTAACACTAGTCGAGTCAACTAGCACAATCATAGCAACAAAGTTAGCCTCATATTGCTATTTCAATTTAGGTTTGTTTTTGTAGTCTTTCCTCCAGTGGCATTTCTTGCCATAGTTGAAACAAGTTCTAGGTGCTTTGGACTTTGGCTAGAACTGAGCTGACTTTACCTTCAGTTTGATTTGAGCCATCAACTTGTCTTCAACATGAATCCAGTACAAGAGGCGTTCAAGATTCACTGTCATCTTTTTGCGATGCATGTCTGCGATGAAATTGCTCTACTCTCATATGGAGCTTTACAACAATACCCCTGATGATGAAAGTATCGACCAAGGGCATGTCGTCATTCTCAAGTAACTTGAGAAATTCTTTACCTTGAGGCAACATCGTCTTGTCGCCCTCCAATTGCATCTTCTAGATCTTTTCGGTCACGTGAATATTGTTCCTGTTCTCATATGTCTTGTAGAGATTCTCTACAGACTCTCAAACGTCCTTGGTATAGACCGTCTTGCTGTATGACTCTACCAGAGAGTCCTCCATAGAGTTTATGATAAGCAACTTGTAGAGGTTGTTATCTCTCCTCCACTTGGACTACAGAGCAGCGGCCTCAGCGACCCTTCGAGCATTTTCACCTTCTAAGGATCTGTTAACACGTAGTCCATGCTCACAAGCTGAAGATTAAGGCTAATATTTCTTCTCCAAACGTTGTAATGCTGCCCGTCAAACTTCTCATGTTTGTTAAAACTTATGTCAAGACTGTTTGATTGGTTGTTCTCCATCGGATCTATATCTTGATTTGAGATTGTTATTCCCGAAATAGATATAGATGAAAGAATGAAAAGAATTTAGAGATCACTTACAAATAAATTTGCTCTCTATTCTGATATAACAACTTTCAGACGCAGAGATCTACTTGTAAATAAATTTTCTCTTTGTTCTGACTTTTTGGGATTTCAGAGAATACTTACAGAATAAATTTGCTCTCCTAATTTTCTTAGCCTACTCGAAGAAGAAGAAGAAGAAGAAAAAAAAAGAAAGGAGAGAGAGAGAGAGAGGCAACTCTGCTGGGGTGATGTAGATTACCGTTGCTCAAAGCAATATTCGTCTTTATACGACTTGCTTCCAGGAACCAGCAAGTTCTCAAAGAACTTCTTGAACGCTCGTTAGTCAGCTTTTTGTGACTCGAACGAACTCCCTAAACTCAATATGCTCCTTTTTCTCTCTTGGTGCATATTACAAAGGAGGCCAGGGGACTCTATCTATATATTGGGGTGAGACTTCACCTTTTCTCCTATCCGATGCGAGACTAAAATACCATACTCAAAAATAGAGTTTGATATTTAGATCATCCAATAATCAACATAGTCGTGTGTCAGTCCACGCCTACCCCTCGAATACTCCCATGCACGCATGATACATCCTGGAGTCTGTATCCGAGTCCGAGTCCGAGTCCGAACGACAAAAAGCAACTTACTTCCTAATTAGAGTTAATCCTTTTTCTTTCTACGTAAACACCACCACATGGCACCCATACGTGCCCCACTACATCGCCCATGTGCACACCTCAACACATGCAGAGCAAAATATTAAGATACCCACTTGGTGGTATAGCCGATGTATGACTATTTTACGCTAGTCCAATGGTAAAAACACCAACAGTTTTGATCATGAACGATTGATTTTACATATTTCGACAAAATTTTATATTCGTGCTTGTGGGTGATTCTTGGCACACACATAGTGTGGGGGATAGGGTAGTGTTGGGGCATAGGGCACCTATGCACTAGTCGAAAATGGTTTCGTATAAGAATCGGGAAAATATAATAATCATTTTTTGATGCACGACACACGTATCAAAATTTATTTATGAGTTTTGAATGTCCTGACAGTATACCACCGATTTGCTCACTCATCCCCTATCTCTCCTCTTTGCAGTCAGCCCCTAACCCTAACACTTTGTCATCTCCCTCTCCCGCTCTTACGTAACTCTCTCCTCTGATCACCCCTTAAGTCTCTCTTCTCTCATCCCTACAGGCTAGAACCCCCCACTCCCGAGCTTCCTTCTCTCTCCTCACTTTACTATTTTGTTCACCTCCTCCCCCTCTCGATCTCGCTGTCTCGAACCCTATCTATCTCTGACTCTGCTTTTCTTTCTCATCACTACTATACTATCACAACAACTCCTTCTTGTCACCACCCCAAACACCACCTCTTTCTTCACCCATTACCATATCTATCGCCGCTCCATTACCACCACCACTATCTTCGTCGTCCCCTCCACCATCTCCTTTGTCGGTGACATGCCCCATCTCGTTCGACTAGCTCCATTCGTTGGCATCGTCATGAATTCCTTCGCTGCTCGCTCGAACCACTCTCTCTCTCCTCTCTTCTTTTCCAACTATTGAGCGTTACCCACCATGAGGATAACACCACATCGAGCAGCGGGACACCCTTGGGCCCTGTGCTACTCCAATAGTCAGGTGGCCTCATGCCCAGTGTTTTTATTGAATAGTATGATGCCCCATACACAACACTGTTATGTTGGTATTATTTTTCGTGCCACATAAATCTATATACTACATTAGGCAGTAGGACTACTCGAGTTTTGTACTACCTCGTGCACTGTGCCATCTCTATTTACACACAACTTGTAAGCCCCATGAATTTTAGGATTTCATTTAAAATTTTCAAATGAATTATTTTTCAATAAATAATTATATTATAATTAGTTTTGAATATTAAATATACTTTTTGTGACTTTGATTTTTGGAGCGTCAGAGATGTTAATCTCTTGAAACTTTCTTCATGAGTTTTGCTGCAAATAGGATTATCTTCATTTTGATGTATCATATCTCGCTCAAACTTATTCCTTTGTATTCTATTTACATCGCACAACTTTCTAGTCAATTTAGACCAATTGACCATCTGCCGTAAAACTTGACCTAACTTCCAATTTAATTTCGGGGCTCGACATCGATACAACCTAATCGATTCAATATATAATTTTGACCTATTTTACATCTATTATACACATGCCACTTGTGTGCCATCCAGTTGAGCTCCCGTATGCTATTATTTCATAAATGAACATAATTGATCTAAATTGTAGTCATGATAGCACCAAGCCCAAACCTAACCCAATCGAACCCAAACACCCAACCCAATTTTATGTGGCCACATACATGGCACCCAAAAAACACACAACACTATATTCTCCCCTACCAAACACCAAACACCTAGTCAACCCACTCAAAAATCCAATGGACAACACCAATGATTATATACCTTAAATATGGTTAACCCGTGACACATACTACCAACCACACATTAAAATGCAACCCATAAATAGGCAATCCAATTGGTGGCTACCATCCCTTCACATATCACCATCCCACACACTCAAGTGTCCCTCACATGTCAAACATGACAAAATCCAAACCCTAACTTACACCACTCCCACACTCAACCCCTCTCATCTCTCCTTTAAACACACACACACACACACACACACACACACACACACACACACATACACACTACAGCCGCCAAGGCTACCCCCGCCAATCTTTTTCTTCTTATTCTTCTCCTCCTTATTAACCATAGGAGCCCTAACCCTAACTTACCTCATGTCCTTCCTCTTTTCCACTCTCCTTCTTCCTCCCTACCTTCCTCTAAAGTAACCAAAATTTGAGGAGTCGGTATCAATTTATTCCGGATTGCTCCATATAGAGTTCCTCGAACCGTATTTTCTAAATAAACAGGAGCCAATCTTAATTGATCTTGTAACAGATCTGCTACTGAACGAATACGTTTGTATATTTTGAGATACAATTGAGTAGAATAATCTAAACTAGATCTAATAAAAATAAGAATTATTTTTTTTAGAATAAGTATGACCGAGGGAATTCAAGATAAAAAATTTGTAGTAGAATATGGATTATGGATAATATTTTTAAATATTTTACCATTAAGGTTAGCAACCATTACAGTGATTATTCCTACAACTACCGCTGTTAGGGCTGTCTGGCCGCCATGCCGCCACGTGCAGCCACTGCACGGAGTCGTTGGCCGTCTCGAGGTCACTAGCAGGTAGACAACAACAACAACCGCTGCAGTCTTTAGCAAGACCGTCGCGCCACCGCGTGCATCCACAACGCACAACCACTATGCTCGATCGCCATCGACCATTGGTCCCCTGTCATCGTGCTGGCCGCAGGACTATATGCCACCACACTGGCAGTAGTCCTCGTGCGGCCCCTCGTATGACGACAGCAGCTAGACGTGCCTTCCTGTATGTGTGATCGCGGTCGTATCGCCGTAGCCACTATACGCAGCCCCGGCCCTTCCGCCATCGAGCGGTAGTCGTGCACCGTCCGGGGATACCCCCATATGGCCACCCTGCCTGGCTGTGGTCCCCTACGCAGTAGGGTCTTAAATTTGAGTTCAGAATCGAAATCCCGTCGAAGCGCGCGTAGATCTAAAGTCAGAATTCATGATTCATGGCAGCGACTTTGTACATATTTTCTGGATGATTTGACCATTAGATCTTGAAACTCTTTCATCCATCGCAATCTTGGTATAAAGCTCTATCTACACCTAAATTTTTAGCCGTTAATTTGACCGTTTACTATATAGAAACTGGCCCAAAGTTGGTTGAATAATTGCATTTATTTTTGACATTTTTGTAGAACCAACTTCGTGAATTTGTTTCTCCGTCATCGCAGCTCCGTTTGATGCTCCACTAATTCCTGTATACAGTTGGTATAACCCTCTTCTTGTGATGAACATTTCATTCTATTGCGAGATTGTTCGATTGGTTGAATTCGTCGCCAAATTTACCGTCCAAATTCACAATTTCAACTTGTAAAATTATAATTTCTAACCCGGGACTCCAGATTCTAATTCTGATACCACCAGTGGACTCGTGGTGTCGTTCTGCCCAAAAATATATAGTTTGCCAGATTTGGAGGATATGGGTCCCGACACGCATTTTCGTGCAAACTGGGTTCCAAAGTCCGGTTTAATTGGTCATTTTGAGATCGGCTCATCGAAATCCAATTCTGGATATACCGTTGGGTTCGTAACGTCATTCTGGACTCGATAACATATATTTGCTAGATTTAGTAGACTTTGGCTCCTGTACGTATTTTCGTGCAAACTAGATTCCATTTTCTGGGTCAACGAGTCATTTTGAGATCGGTTCATCGGAATCCAATTTCGAATGTACCATTGGGTTCGTATCGTCATTCTGGACTGGTGGACATATAATTTACCAGGTTTAGAGGACTTTCATCCTGGCATATTTTTGATGCAAAGTGGGTCCAATGAAGGATATCATTTTGATCCGAAATTACTATTTTGTGTTAGCCCAATGATTATATCATATTTTTGAATATGGCTAATCAATTAAATTTAACATAATGACGTCACTAATATTCTTGAAATTACTATCATGTTGCTAAACATGTTGCTAATTAGACTTAGCATTGACCTAATGTTAGCATTGTCCTAATGTTCTATATTATATTGCTATTTTTGTATCATAATGTATCATACTGCTTTTTTCGCCTAATATGTATTTGCAGACATGCAATAAGCATTATCAAACATGATCAAACCAGGACATATGCAATAGAGAATAATTATTAATGGGCCAAAGACGACGTTATACAAGGAACCGAAACGTATTCAGATTTTCAGATCTGTTTATCGTTGGACGACTGCCGTCAAGAAAAAAGGCGTCTTCAGGTCTGCTCAAATATCAGAAGAAAGGCATCATCAAAGGGCTCTTACTTTTTCTATTTTATTGATATAATTTTCACATTTATTGAGTCTAGGAATACGATGTATATTGCGTCATACTGGCAAATATGCTACCGAAGAAATATTTTCAAAATACCCTTTCATTTTGAAAATAAGTCCACTTACAAAAGTCCAAACTACTTCCTAACTGCTTGACTTTTCAAAAATCTCAAAAACTAATTTGCAAAAACCCTAACATAACTCTAACAAAATTTGGCTCGAATTCGGCCAGAGTTCGGTTAGTGGACGTTGTATTTTGAACTTGGTCCTCCTGCGGTTACGGATCTTGCCGAGATTTTCTCATAGAGTTCTGTCCGAATTCTGCCCGAATTCTGACAGAGTTATACCTTTGGAAAAACTATAAATAGAGGAAAATTTTGATCATTTCAACTTACTCATTCACTTTCTTATCTCTTCTCTTTAAGCCTAATACGTTCTTCTAAAGTATTTGAGCTATTCATTTTCAAATTCCAAGCCAGTTACAATCTCTAGTCAATTTGTCAGTGCAGTACGGTCTAGAAGTTTTGAATGATTGTAACCAGAGGCTTGATTGAAGATAAACACTTCACAATTGAAGTTGGTCGAGTACTTTGGATCAAAGCTCGTATTGTAGATATTGCAAGAACTTCAGATGAAAACTTGTGGTATTTTCAATAGTGGATTCAACTGGAAGCTAGAGTTTTTCCGACTGGACTAGTCCTCACAAGAGGAAAATCAGTATACATCGCCGTGTTTGTATTTGTTTTCTGATCTCTGCTTTTTATTTTACTTACTTATGATATATTATCTATGATTTTGCTGCTAACATTTATAACTAGCTAATTTCCGTTGCCTACTCTATTCATCCCCTCTAGAGTATTGTGCTTTACAATTCGTTTCTACAATTGGTATCAGAGCGGGTGCTTGTTATATAGATATTGATGCTCATACCAATTGCTCCTATAATTGGTATCAGAGCAGGTTCTCTTTATATAGGTCTTTGTTGATCATACCAATTGATCCTACAATTGGTATCAAAGCAGGTTATACAGGTAAAACAAGGTAACAATGCTATTATATTCTTATTTATTACAGCTGTTACATAGATTACGGTATCACATATGCAAGTATGTACTTCACAAATGAAGAGCAATCCAGAAATAGGCTCCCACTATTTGATGGAATAAACTATAGTTATTGGAAGACACGGATGAGCTTCTACCTGAAGTCTCTAGATTTTGACTTATGGTCAATTGTTGTTAATGGCTACAAAAAGCCTACTTTCACTTCTATTCTCACATCCTCTATAATCAACAAGCCTTATTATAGTTACACAGAGGAAGCGAAGAAGTTAGCTAGCCTTGATGCAAAAGCTATGCATACCTTTTATTGTGCTGAAGACATAAATGTATTCAATTTTATTACTACTTGCACAACATCTCATAAAATTTGAAAAGTTCTTCAAGCTACTTATGAGTGCAGGTATGAAAGCAAAGCTATCAACTCCAGAGAGGAGGATAATTTTCATAATGATGCAAATATGTGCATGATGGAATTGGGATTTAAGGTACAACACAATCCCTTATACGAAGAAGAGCTTGTATGTAACAACTGTAAGAAGATAGGCCACATCCAGAAAGATTGTACTACTGCTAGAAAGAAGAGTCACTATGAACGATCAAATAAAGGAAGATCATCATCTCATAAGTACGCTAGCACGAGCTTATGGTGTGAAAGCGAATCAACAGATTCTGAAGAAGAAGAGAGACCTCATCAAGCTGCAAATTTATGCTCAATGGTATTATCTAATGTGATACAAAATAATTATTTTTACAAAGAGAGTGAATTTTCTCATGATGAGTTATCTGATGCTTTCAGTGATCTATTAGAAGAATACAAGAAAGTATTAGATAAGTATAAGCAAGTTAGAATAGATATTCTCTCTATAAGCGTGAGAATAAAAAGCTTACTTACTTATTGAATGATGCTAGAAATACTTTTTCTTTTGATAATTCTACTGGGATTTTCACACTTGAGTTTAGATAGCATGAGGTACTTGATTGCATTGAGAAAAGCACTCAAGAAAATGCTAAACTTAAAGAGGAATTAGAATCAGAAAAAAGAAGTATTCTATTGCTTCATATATAATTAATGCTCTTAATACTAAATATGATGAGATCTGTGCCAACTCTAAAAAGTAGAGATTAGACTAGAAAAACAGTTAGTACAATCTATGACTCAGTCTAACACAAGACACGTAGCATATCACAAAGTTACAGACGTCAGATCTTTTACAAAGGAAGCAAGCAAAACTAAAGCTTCACGCAACCATGCTTTTTATTACAAGTATCCACGCACATCATATTACACTACTGCACATTCTCATACTGCTGCACATAGCACTAATATTAATACTTTATGTCATTATTGTGGTATGAATGGACACGTTTCTAATCTTTGTCAGATTGGAAAACTAGTTGATATGAACTTATGCAAATGGGTTCACAAAGCTAACAAATATGAATCCAAGTATTGGATACCAAAGTCTTCACCTAATATTTCAGGTGGAGCTACTTATGCCGAACTATAGAACCATGGAACGTGTTGGTGGTTACATTGCTACAATGGTCATCTTTCATGCAACTGCACCAACATAAGTGTGGCCACTTGACCACTTTGGTAGCATGCTAAATGATTTATTTTATGGTTTTATTTATAGAATCTAGCATGTTCTTATTAATATCTCGCTATTTGATATCTTTTAGTTGTTTATTATTTAAATCAATGTGAGATATAATCCTAGCATGACTAGCTGTTTAGCTTAAATGATTAGTTCACACTATATATTATTTTATTTTCTTTTAGTGTGACAAATTTGTCTATGTATGCTCTTCAATCTTAGTCTTTATCTATGAAGCATGCATACAAGTCTAGTCCATAGAGCTTAAGTTTTTTTTTTGAGTTAATGTGTTTTTGACTTCGTCTTTAATATTTTTAAAATTTTTACCGATTTGTCTTTAACATGTCATATTTACTTTGATCAGTATTTTGTAAGTATATATGTTTAGCACGAGTCTTCTATTTACTTGAAAAGTATATACTTTTATGTTAACCTTGTGCTTGCATAATATATTCACTATTGATTCTCATATTTTATTTTGATTAACTTCTGATGAATCAGTAACATCTTTATGGTGATATTTGAGTTAAGTTCAAGTTCTATATTATTTTAAAAAGTAGTTTCAAACTTGTAGTTATCTCATACTTTAGCTATTGATTACTTGGAACAAATTTATGTTCTTCTCCTTATTAGCTTCTTCTTTAAAGCCTCTTTTAATGATGTTTTTTAGCTTGGCTTTTTGGTTGACATTTTTGGATACATGACTCCTATTTAAATTATTTTTAGTACCTTGATCTTGATAAACCATTCTTTGGGTATTTATTCTTTTATATTTAGCACTGCAACAAAAAGATCTATTAATGACGCTCGACAAGGAGTTTTAATGACGGCTGATACATAAGCGTTATCAAAGTTGAGAAATACCTTTTTTCCATGACGGTTTGGGCTAATTCTGGGCTTTTTATAACGTTTATAAAACAAAACGTCATTAATATTTTAGAGCGGTGGCAAACTTGTAATTCCTTCACTGTATAAAAGCTAAGTGGGAGAGAGAAAATTCATTTCTCATCTATTTTCTAACGAGCAACATCTCTCCTCCTCAAACCTCTTCTCCCCCAATTTTCAACCCTAACCACGTCCGAGAGGAACTACGGGCTGTTCTACCCCAACCAGGAGAACGACTCCCTCCTCTCAATCGCTCGCTACCGCAACGACGAGGACGGAGAGCCGAGAGGGAACGGCCACGGCGGTCGAGAAGAGGAAGAGGAGGATGAGGATCGGTCGTCGCCGGCTCGTGCGCCGCCTGGAAAGAGGCAACGGCTGGTAGAGGTCAGAAGGGACTGCCCGTACCTCGACACCCAATCGTCAGGTGAGCTCTTCTTCGTAGTTTTAGGCTTTTAGGGTTAAATTGGTTCTTTTCTTACGAGTTGGCGCTAGAATCGATTTTTTTTATATAATTAATTGATTGCATCATAAAATTAGAAGACCAGAAGCCCTAGCCTTCATATTTTCCTCTCTCGTCTTTCTCCATAAAGCAACTTTAGCTTTCACGAGTTATTAATTTCAATCAATGAGAGTTTTACTACTAATAATGGAAGTTATGAACTTTAATTGTTAGGATTTCATTCTTACGAGTTATTGCATTTTTTATTGCTATGATTAGAGTAAACTTTTGGTGTAGGTTTTATAATATTAATTTATATTTTCTCTCTAGTCAATGTTATTTTAGACGTTTGAATTATGTGATTGGTGTATACTGGTTAACAATTAATTTGTGAAATACTATATTGGTCACAATTGCACAGCTTCTTAGAACTTCTGTTCGGTAAAGCCTGATTAATCAGATTATTTGTTTAATAATTTAGCCAATTAGTCGCAAATTAATCCCTTTTTTTAGACCACTGCTTATGGTTTGAATTTCTATAGGTTTCCAAAGTTGTTTTTTCATAGAAACTATA
This sequence comes from Iris pallida, assembly GCA_029216955.1. Classification (NCBI taxonomy): domain Eukaryota; kingdom Viridiplantae; phylum Streptophyta; class Magnoliopsida; order Asparagales; family Iridaceae; genus Iris; species Iris pallida. The sequence continues at coordinate 13,793,595 of JANAVB010029815.1, read as the reverse complement.
CAAATTGCACTCATATTTCAATACTTTAGTGCAGTTAGCAATGGAGTTTTATTGCTAGTTGGTTGCACAAGTGCAAATACATCATAGCTGTAGGAAATAAAGAGGCTACATTGTGACTAGAATGGGATAAGACTTGATTAGGGCTCTTTGCCAATATTTATAGGACTAGAAAGTATATGAAAAGACATCAATAATCCCGTCTAGAAACAGAAAGCAAACGAAGAATTGCTGCAAAAAAAAGGATTGGTATTGAAAAGCCTAAATGGAATGAATCCTCAGAACCAGTTAAACCCAAACTTCTGAGAGTAGGCTCTCTTATTGTTTAGTTTTTATGAGTGTGTTGTGAAAGAACTCAGCCAAATAAAAGAGCCCTGGTTTGTGAGACATGAAACAATCACATGAAGGAAACAAAATTGTCTCTATTCGCCATCCTTTTTCTAGTCAAGGAACCATGGTATTAAGGCGAGTGCGAATTTTGAGTCTTGATAGATAAGCTTGCTTCCTCACTTTTTGTTGTTTATTTGATGGGTTGCTTTTCAACTCTGTGTTGCTCACTTTTTGATAAGGGTTTCTTTGTTGTTGGTGCTATAATTTATGTCCATCTTTTTAATTTAGTATTAGGATTAGGTTTCTTCAAACAAGTAACATGTATTGAGGCAGTGAAGAAGTTGCTAATGTGACGGAGAAGGTGTCCTATGGGAGAGCTAAATGGAAGATGGGATAACATTGTTTTCTTTTTGCCTTGGGTTCCTCCTTCTACTGTGCCAATTCCCTACCTTTCCTAGTCCCATGGATTTTCTTTTCTACATGTTTTTAAATGAATTTGTCGCAACAAGAGGAAAGTAGTATCAAAGACTTCTTTACAAATTTAAATGTGACATGAAAGAATGGCACATCAAATGCACAGTATATTTAAAGTTTTGCCATGTTGTTGCATGTTAAAAAAATTGTATGTGTACAAGTTTGATTCACCTTTTATGTTGAACAACCCTTTTTCTTTGCTGTCAACTATACATTTGTCCAAAAAATTTTAGAGTTTGCATGTCTTTTTTTTTTCCCCGAAAGGCCATGGATTTTAATTTTCAAAATCAATTTTTCTAGCACCACATGTAGTGTTCTAAGTTGTTAATTTATGAACCACAGGTACATATACCCTATACCTGCAAGCTTCTCTTCAAAGAGCTAATGGCCATGGCAATTGCACCCAGGATGCTCACAAAGGAAGTGAAATCATCCCATAGCTAGTACCGGGTTTGTTACTCGCTTTTCTTTATTCAAATTTTGGTTACATTTTTACTAATTCAATTATCTGCCAGTAAATATCCATTGGGATAAGCCTTTTTTCTTTTGATTTCAAAACTGTAAAGCTAGTTATGTTTATCTTATTTGTGTTATGATACAATTATATGACCACAACCATCTCAGGGAGGTTGAATATATAGATTGTAAGTTGAACCAAAGAACTAACTTTTACGCCAAAAACTTACATTTGCTATAGTATTTGCTACTAGGCAATACAATATCGAATTTACATTTCATTCTATTATATCTTTATTTTGAAATATGTTACAAATTATAATGTGTCATTTATACCTGGTTCTAACTTGATAACATCTAAATTATGGATATAGGTGGGGTGAGGATTTGGAACACGAGACCTCAATTTGGTTGGCATTTTAATATCATTATATTTTTAGCAATTCTCTATTTGCGCCAAGTGCAGTCAGTCTAATAAGTGATACTTTCTTAATTATGCATTTTTTATTTTGATTTCTAATATATAAATTTTTTGTTAACTTTCTTTAATTTGTTGGCTTGGTAAAATCCAAGTTGATTGCTAGGCTCACATTTCAGCGTTGATTACTAAAGTGCTAAGCTGACATTTTCGATTTTTTGCAAAAAGGGCACAACGTAATGCTGAGGTGCATGCATGCGCTAGTGAGGGTTCAGGTGAGAGTAAGGGATCAAGGATGAGGCTCTCCCACGACGGCGCCGGCTGCAGCAGCACCAAGTCGTCGCTCAGCTGCGACACTACTTCTCTTTGGGACTCCCGATATCTTCAAGAGATGGTAGAGAGAAGATCCATGGCCAGAATCCACTTAAGTAAATTTTTCTAATAATTTGGTTAGCAAAAGAGATATTTATTCCTATTTTTTGGGTGCGTTATATTTTTGGATATTCAATGAAATGAAGATGTTGATATGTACTCTATTATGAGAAATATAATAAAGATGGTGATATATAATGTTAAGTTTTTGGAATGTAATATATACTGTGCAGTATAGAGCATTATAAATATGCTAATTTGAATAGTATAAAGTGTTATAAATGTGCTGCATTGAGCCTATACATATTATCTATTCATGACGTTTTAAAATTGTTCTGAATTGTGCACTATATATTAACTATTCATAACGGTTTTTTTATGACGCTTTTAAAAAACATTTATAACACCCGTTTTCATAACGGTTGCTGTGAAAAAAAGCGTCGTGGTTCGTCATTAATGACGCTTTTTAGCCGTCATTAAAAGGGTTTTTTGTTGTAGTGTAGGAATTCTGGATTTTGATGTTGTTCAATGATACTGCATATATTCATTTAAATCTAAGTTATAAAAAGTAGAGATCATTTTGGGTAAAAGCCGAAAGGGTTCTTCTGTCATACAGGTATAAATAGCCTGAAGCGATACGGTATACTAGTCTTCGGACTACCACTAGCTGGGAATTAGCCCCTACAGCTAACCCGAAGTGATCAATTCTTTATAGACTTAAGATTTATTAGGGTCTATTTGTAACCAGTATTTAGTTCTGAATTCAAGGTACTGAACCCAGTCCCCTAGGTTCCAGAATACGTCAGCGTGTCTAGATCCTATATTTTTATTTACAAATATTTTATATTTTATTGTTATCCAATGATTTTGAAGCACATATGAATAAATGTAATTGATACATCTTATACCGTATGCTACATTATTCTAAAAAAAATTTTAAGTCCATAGAATATAATTGATTTTATATTGCACAAAATCTTCTTAAATCCTCGGTTATTAAAGAAGAGATTTATTTTGGGTACAAGCCTACAAAGGGTCTGTCTGTCACCATGGCTACAGCTAAAGCGAAGCGATACTTAAGTATTCTCCAGTTTACCTTCGTTAGCTGGGACAGTACCCCTACAGCTAACTCAAAATTGATCAACGCTTTATAAACTAAAGATTTATTAAGATCTAGTTGCAATTGTTATCTGATGAATTTTGGATTTTAGCTTTGATGGATAATATTATTTAATTTTATGAAAGGTAACATACATTGATCTTCCACAGGTTAATGTTTGTCATCTATTGATATATTCATTTTTACTATCACACTATTCGATATTCAGACTTGATGATCTTGTGACTACTCATTGAATATTATGGTCTTGTGATTTCGTCTTTAGCTTGTGTAATATTGATGATTTGAGCTTTTTATTATATTCTTCTTGTTCAAGTTATTTACTGTCTATAGCAATAACTCTTTGCGGAGGAGAAGTCAGGGATATTAAATTTCTCTCTCTCAAAGTGTTTCTTCTCTTTAACCCTACGATTATTTGATGGACACCGTGCTAAGGTTTTAAAAGAAAAAAAGAACTTTGATAAGAATATCTAATATTTTGATGAGTTAGTTTACTACTTTTGGAAATATATTTTGTTTGTTCATCTTTAAGTATTTATTTATTGGATATTTCTTTTTGCCTAAAGATGATATTTGTTTTTGGAACTTTATATGCATTTGATCAAAGGAAAAAAAGATCCATATCTTGGATATTCCTTAGATTTTGTTATTATTTATTTATCTATTTTTGCATATAAATTACTTCGGAACTAGACAAATATATTTTAAGGGGGAGCAAATGAATTATTTCAAGTCTTTTATGTCCTTAATATGTGATATACCTAGCTCATCATGGACATATATTCTTTCACTTAACATATCTTGTTGATTTGTTCATGATTTTTGAGCTTAGTAAATTTATGAGAGAATATATGATTATTATTATTTATTTATTTTTAATTCTCTTATTTTATTTGAGTTTCTAAAAGTTATCTTGCTAAATATATTTAATTATTCTTATTTGATTTTTTTAGTTTAAATTGATTTGGCTTTTCTTTTGAGGTTTTATCTCAAAGTTCATGATTATCTATATTTAGACTGATCATACTTGCATTCAAGTCGACTGAATTTCTCCTTCTCAAGTATTTTGTCTTCATTACCTTCATGATTATCTGATGGATATACATATATCATGCTAAGGTAATTGAATTCAAATGCATGAACGTTGGTATATATTTTGCATAGATCCTAGTATACTTATTTTGATTTTATTACGATGATTATACTCTTTATGGAATTGATTCATTAATTTTTATGGGCAAATTATGAATCATATTTTTTGTGATCATTGTTAAAAGTATTATTATATTCTTTATATTAGTATATACTAGATCTGTGAATTTCCATTTCTCATGGATTATTTATGACCAATAATTGATTTCTATGTTATTGGTAGCTACTCTTATTAAAATCCTTTATTGGTCTCTTTCAAAACTACAGTTTCATTTATTCATCATATATTGTGTTTTCTAGTTGGTAAACTATATATTACTTGAATTTTTAGTTGGTAAACTATGTATTACTTGATTTCACTTTTCTTTGTTAACGTTCAACAAATTATATTGTGTTTTGACATATTGTTCTATTTTATGTAATTTTCTAAACTTGTCATTACACTGTTCTACTAATCCTTGATCATGATTATTTTTGCCTTCCTCCTTTACTTATGCTTGAGTTTGTTTTATTGTTTATTAAGGGGGACTAGTCCTCACAATTTAAACTTGTCATTACACAGTTCTTTTAATCCTTGATCATGGTACGGTCTAGAAGTTTCAGAGTGATTGTAATCAGGGGCTTGATTGAATATAGACACTTCACAATTAAAGTTGGTCGAGTACTTCGGATCAAAGCTCGTATTGTAGAAGTTGTAAGAACTTCGGACGAAAACTTGTGGTATTTTCCATACTGGATTCAACTGGAAGCTAGAGTTCTTCCGACTAGACTAGTCCTTATAAAAGAGAAACCAGTATACATCACCGTGTTTACATTTGCTTTCTGATCTCTGTTTTTATTTTACTTACTTGTGATATATAATCTGTGATCTTGTTGCTAACATTTTTAATTGGCTAATTTCTGCTACCTACTCTATTCACCCCCCTCTAGAGTATTGTGCTTTACAATTCGTTCCTACATTTTATTCCTATGTCCAAAATTGGACTTATGGGTAGGCTATCCTAGCCAATTTGAACATTCTGGACACGTTGATGATGTTTGTTTTTTTAAGCCCTCTGAATTTTAGGGTTTCTTTTTTTTAAATAAAATTATTATCAATAGATATTTATTATAATTAGTTTTGATCATTAAATATACTTTTTTGTGACTTTGATTTTTGGAGGGTCAGGTATATGAATCTCTCAAAACTTCCTTTATGTGTTTTGCAGTAGACAAGATTATCTTTATTTTGATATTAATGTCCCACTCTTGTTCCATTGCATTCTATTTATATCGCACAACTTTCGGACCAATTTAGGCCAATTTATCGATTATCGTAATTCTAGACCTAACTTCCAACTTGAGTTCGGAATTTGACTTAGATCAAAACTATTTAACACAATATATGGTTTTGACCCATTTTGAGCCTATGACACATATGCCTAGGGGGTGCCACTTAATCGGGTTCCCAAGTGCTATTTATTTGCGAATGGCACATTAGACTCATTGGTTGATTTTTCAAGATTGATTTGACTAAAAAAATATATTTGGACCCTAACCTAGCCAACCCCCGATTTTATAAATTTTATAACATCCCTAATTAAGGAATTTGGGATCTTCGAAATAATTTTTAGCAATATGATTTCTCTTATATGTTAATTATCATCATTGTTGAGTATCAACGAATCTAGACTACTTAGGTTTTCTATCAAAAATATTATGGTCCCCTCTTAGTCAATACTTCACTATTATTATTATTATTATTATATACTAATCTTAATTTTATATATATATATATATTTATATATATATATATATATATATATATATATATATATATATATATATATATATATAAAATATATATATATATATATATATATATATATATATATATATATATATATATATATATATAAAATATATATATATATATATATATATATATATATATATATATATATATATCACTACAAAAAATAGGGTTTTGGCTACGGAAGATTAGTGATAGAAAATTCCGTCGCTAATAGCGACAAATGAGCGACGGATTCGTGACGGATTCCTGTTCAATTATAAAGTAAAATATCAATTATTTTTATTCCCCACAAGTGTCGACAAGGAGTCGCTTTTCCATCGGTAATCTAGCGACGGAGTTATTTGTCGTTGCTAAGTAGTTGGACATTTGTCAGTATTTGGTAGGAAATACGCGGGAATGTGCGCCAAAGTTTGCGTCTAATTAGCGACGGGCATGACTTCCATCGCTAAGTCAGTTTCGTCGCTAAGTTGTCGCACAGTTGTCGCAATGTCGTCCAGATTTTTGTGCTGCCAAGAATTTTACGCTTCAATGGCGACGAATTAGCGACAAAAATTATCCATAACAAATCCGTCACTAAATTTCTGAACCATTTAATTCGAATCGACGGGGGGGAGGGGGGTTCATACCCCCCCGAACTCTCTCTCTCTCTCAAACTGTCCTTAAGAGCTCCCCCCTCGACGTCCGACGTGTGCCGACGAGCCCTCCCCCCTCTTCCGACGTGCCCACCGCCGACTAGCCCCCCTCTCTCAGGTACTACTCTCTCCTCTCTCTCTCTCTCTCTGCCCCTCTTAGGGTTAGATTTCGGATTAGGGTCTGGGGTTGGGGTTAGGGTTGGGTATGGGGTTAGGGTTAGGGTATGGGGTTAGGGTTAGGGTGAGGGTTCGGGTTAGGGTATTGGGTTAGGGTTTGGGTTTGGGTTAGGGTCTGGGGTTTGGGTTCGGGTTAGGGTTAGGTTCTGAGGTTAGGGTTCAGTTTAGGGTTTGGGTTTGGGATAGGGTTTAGGGTTAGGGCTAGGGTTAGGGTTAGGGTTAGGTTCGGGTTTTAGGTCGGGGTCAAGTTCGGGTTTGGAGTCAGGGTCACGTTCTAAGTATATATAATGTATCTATTTTTACTTTTTGATACTAATTATGAGTATATTAATAATTTGATCTATTGCATGAAGCATTATAAGGTTGAAGCATGTGAGGTCGTAAACCAATCGGTAAGGGTGTAAAAGCATAGAAAATAAGAAACTTGATCTATTGCATGTAAACCAATCAGTAAGGGTGACTATTATTTCATTTAATTTCAAAACTACTAAGAAATAACACTATAAATACTTATAATTATGCCTAGATGTATAAAATATTTTTTAAATATTAATAATTTATTAATAATTATTTGTTTTCCGATACCAAAAATTCGATACTCCGATCCGAAATTGCCGATACTGTGCCGTTATTGCCGATACCGATACTCATAGGAATGGTCCGATACCGATTCCAATACCTATACTTATAGGAATCGGACCATTCCTATGAGTATCGGTATCGACGATACTACCGATATCGTCGATACTACCGATATAATCGATACCGGTACTCATAGGAATTGTCCGATTCCGATACCGATACTCAGTTTTTGCTAAAGCTGTTTTGTAAGCATTATGGGCCTATTGTTCACTTTTAAAAAACTAAAACTTTATAAATCTTCGTTCTACAACTTAGTTATGCATAGAACACCGTTAAAATATGCATATTATGCAAAAAAATAGTGGTAAAACACTACTAAAATATGGCAGATTAGTGACGTCCAGATACGTCGCTAATTATGGAAAATACGTCGCTAATCGTAATTAGCAACGACTTTAGCGACGGGAAATGAAGGTCGCTTTTAAGTAAGTCGCAGATGGCAGATGCGTCGCTCTACGTCGCTATTTGCGACGTCAAGGTCGTGTCGCTGAGGCGTCGTAAATTTAGCGACGTAGAGCGACGAAAGTGTTACGTCATAAACTTAGCGACGTCGGGCGACTACGTAGCGACGTCCTGTTCTATTTACGTTATTACGTGGCATGCCTGCCACGTCAGCAATTTGGCGACGTACAGCGACGTCACGCCGCTAATCAGCGACGTATAGCAACGTCACAATACGTCGCCAAGACGTCGCTATCCATCGCTATACGTCGCAGAATAAAAAATATTTAAAAAATAAAAGTTATATTTTTGTTATGCTGTGTGTCTGTGTTTACAGTGTGTGTGAAGTCCAGTGTTCGAACCATCGATAGTTTCGCTTACTGTTCTATGTTTTATCTTGGATAAAAAGAGCAACAGTTCAGGGTGCACTTCTCAGACCTTCCTCTTCACGTCCTTAACCTTCTCGGGATCCTGTACGACGTCTCGAGAGAGTGAAGGATGTGAAAATGAAGCTCTCAGAAGTACATCCTGAACAGTTGCTCTTTCTGTCGAAGATAAAACATACAACAGTAATCGAAACTATCGATGGTTCCGAACACTGCATTTCACATACACTGTAAACACAGACACACATCATCGCTTATAACCCAGCGTAGGTATATTTGTCATCCTCGTCGCAGATATCACAAAGTAAATATCACAATAAAAATATCAACAAAGTAAATATCACAAAGTAAATATCCAACAAACTATACTTCACAGACACACATCATCACAAACATCCAATAGAGTCAAATAAAAATAGAAGATGATAAAAAGTCTCCCTCCAAGTGTACAAACAAATGTGTACCAATAAACAATTTGCCCATAGGGCCAATACATACAACTCATAAAAAATCAATAAAATCACTACGGACCCCTGCCGCGCATCTGGGATAGCATGTACTCATACTGCTCCTGTGTGAGCTGCACCGTTGGGGCAGTAGGAGGCAGTGTAACGTCTGGAGTCTGTACCGTCGATGGATCGGGAGGACCTATCTGCTCCAGCTCTCGTAGTCGGTCACCATGCGCAGCAAGTGTCACGACCCGCACACTAGAGTAAGGACACGAGACGTGGGTATGTCCAGCCTACGCCGCAGTGTCGACGGTAGAACACAGTTCTAGGTCAACATACATCTAGCAATATATCTCTAAATAGTTTATACTCCCCGAATGGGGGTGACATAGCAGTAAATAAACTCAATCACAACTAAAGAAGAGATAACACGATATGAAATAGAACTCAAGGAAAAATAGATGATAAAGTAGTCTAAGATAATCCCAGCAAATATCCAGAGGTACATGGTCTCAGATACTGAATGAAAGAATATATACAACTCAGAACTCAGAAATAAGTCTAGCTAAACATGTCTCAAGACTACATCAAATAAGATAAGCCTAACTAAACTAGTCTAGGCAATGGAGGTGATGTCCTCAGCTAGAGCTAGGTCCTTCTGAGGGTCCAGCTCGCAAGTGTCATCTAAGGCTGCCCCGTAGTAAGTACCCAGACAAGCCTCCTCCTCGTTCTCTGTAATATTTTCAATAGGTCCAGTAAGGACATGAGCGAGTATAGTACATCTCAACAGTTCATAGCAGGTTAGAAAATATAATCATGCAGTAAAGTAAGATACAGGTGCTGAAGAATACAGTATGTAAACAGAGAGAGAGAGAACTGTAATAGAAATATCTACTATATAAGTAAGGAACTAACAGTGGCTAGTGAGTCAGAGTACAGGATAGCACATGTGAACAGAACATATTTGTACATGATCTACACTAAGGAGTTTCACATGATCTATACTACTATGGAATTGTTCACATGACTACTAGCACTCCTCCGTTTTCCCTAATCAATACACAAGGATCTAAGCAGGTTATGTTATTATACATGATATCACATGGGGGCCCATGAAAGGGTGCACATGATAGTATACATGAGGGCTCTGTGAACATGAGAGTACATGATTCACAAGAGTGTATATGTATGGTGAAAGCACAGGAGTACATGATGAAAGTGAAACGCACATGACACAATGTACCCGATGCTCCCGAGGGGGATAACATCGTATGAAGAGATCCATATAGTACCAATTCATAATAATGTCGTGACAGCACAAGTAAAGTAATTTAATACAGGAAATAATTCTAAGCAGGATATGAAATGATCAGAGAATGTACTCGCCTGGTATCTGAGTGTCCAATATAAAAGTACTGTCCGAGAAGTGGTGTCTGGCTCCTAATTAGAACAACACAAGTCACAACAAGTCCAGAATAGTAAAATAAAGTTCTACTATGCATTCTACATGAGTCTAGGTCTATCTAGGCCAAAGTCAACACTTGGTCAACTTTGGTCAACCCTAGAGGTCAAACTTGGTCAACTATGGTCAAACTAGGTCTAACAAGTCTAAACTAGGTCAAACTAGTCTATACTAGACTACATTAGTCTATACTAGGTCACTCAACCTATAATAGCTAGTACACAACACTACTAGGCTATCTAAACCAACTATACATGCTAGTTGGCATTCCTACATATTACCTATATATGTACATTACATAGATTATAGTACAATTATTAGGAAACATCACATTATATATATATATATATATATATATATATATATATATATATATATATATATAGGCTCAACATATATACATATAGGTAAACATTACATATATTATATATGTATACATACTAGATACATAAACCTACATATATGAAGACTAGGAAATATAGAAAGAAAGTGTGTGTGTGTGGATGAGGGAGGGTGTGTCATGAAGGGTGTGTTGTGTAGGTGACTTGAGAGAGTGAAGTGATGAGTGAAAACAGTATTATAGGGACATAGATAATCAGTGAACAGTGAATGGGGAGTGCACAAAACAGTGTGTGGTGTGTGACTGTGTGTGTGGGTGTGTTGGTGCACTGGACTGAAACAGAAAGGTAAATGTGAGAAGGGAATCAACAGTTCAGTTATAGGAACATTAGGAAAACTCATCTCAAGTATAGCCTATACTAATTCTCAGGTTTCAACCATAAAGTTAATCCCAGATTTCAGTTTTCATCCCTATCATTCCCAGGTTTGATACAACATAGGAAACATTCCCTAGATCATAGTTGAACTCAAAAAAAACAGTCTAAAATAGTGTACTACATAACAGTTATAACCTATCATTTAAAGCTCTAAAACAAACCCAATTCTCAACCAAACAACACCAAATTTCCAACACAGCAAGATAATATATAGGAGAATAGATTTAGGGACTTAAACCTACATGTTGACAGTACTAGTGGGTTTAAATTGATGGCAAAGTTCAATATCAAAATCTGGAAAAAAATCAGAAATCAATGCACAGTTTCAGAATTTGGGTAATTTGATAAACAACTATTGAAAACACAATAAAATGAAATTTAAAGGGTTGGTAATCAAAATATACAATACATATGTGTCCCACAATACAATGGTGTCCACCCAAGTAGACATGATGTGTCCAAACAGAAACGAGACACGAAACAGTGCACACAGGTACTGTTTCAGTGCACACATCGTACACGTGTGCACGCGTGTCGTGCACATGACACAGCACGAACTAGGCCACGTGCTCGTGCACACGTGTACAACTACACTAGGGCTAGGACTAGGTTGACCTGCACCGTGTCCTAGTATCCGCGTGTCCAACTTACACACGCGTATCAGTGTCGAGAAATTTTTGACTGGAACTGACAGTGGCGACCAGTGCAACGTGAATAACTCCCTCGACACGCTATGTAGGCCCCTGAAACTTGACATGTGGCATGTCAGTGGGTGCCCTATGAAGTGTGTCGAACCCCGTGTTAAGTGGCCGCGTGTCGTGTCCGGCACAACCCCCGAACAGCAGGGCATGCAGTCCCGAGCGCGCGCGAACGTGTCCCCATGTCCAAACTGACACGACACCACACCATAATCACCTCAGTCCAAAAGAAATATGTAAGCGACAGCAAAATAGCAATTTCTATTCAAAAAGATTTCGTAAATAACCAAAAAGTTCCTTTGAGGCATTTACACAAACACATTTATAAGGATAATAATATGTGTCCAAATAGGACACGAAACTCATGAAACCCGACACGAAACCAATGAAGACACTTAGGGGACTCTTAGGGCTTCCTAAATATGTAAAGAAATCGAAATATCATGTAGAAATGGAGAAGTTACCTATAGTTGAACTTTCAAGAAAAACCCCCTTTCTAAAGCTCTTCTCCTTGATGTCCCAATCCACTCAAATCACAACAAACTGAAATGAAACTTCAATGACAGCAAGAATAGGTATATTAAAATCTAATGGAGGAGATTTGAATGAAAAAGGAAAAGGAATCTAAATCTAGGGATTAAATAAAATAGGAAACAAACCTTTCTTAAACTTTGAGCTTTCCCTAAGAAAGCGGCAACCCTAAAATTAGGAGAGTATTTATAGGGTGATGTTCCCAATGTAGATAGGGGTGGCCGGCCACTTAGTCTAGGGAATAGGGTTTTGTAATGTCTTGGGCTTTGGGCCAACCTACAAGGCTATGGCTTGAATTGATTTATTAATGGTTCTAAATCATAAGCCATGACTTATGACTTTCTAATTCCTATTGCTAACTAGAGTCTAATGACCAAACCAAGGATTAGCTTAGGTTAGACTAGAGTCATATAACCTAACCAAGTCCATACTAACTAGGGTTAGCTTCTAGGTTGGTCTACAAGGGTCAAAACTAGTCAAAGTCAATCTAGTCCAAACAATTCCAAAATAATTCCTAAAAATTTTCATAAATTCAAATAAATTCTAATAAATTTAAATTACCCTAAAAATATCAAAAATACCCTCAAACTAGAAATATGATAGTGACAACAAGGGTACTCACCATCCTCTGAGTACTTTCCTCAAGAGAAGTATGTAGCTGGGTGAGTGAGGCAGCCACGGTCATCTGCGATCCCTCCAGCTCGACCTGTCTTTGCTCTGTACGCTGCATAGACTTGTGAGCATGTGCAAGCTGGTAGCTGTAGCCTGCTGCAGACTCATCAGCTCCTATATAATGCGCTCGACCGCATCAAATCGTCCGGTGATCATCGGATCGTCGGATCGTCGCTCTGCCCCAGCTGCCTCAGAAATCTGCTGCTGAAAACAACATCATTTAATTAATATAATATTATAATAATCAACACTATTAAAATAATGTAGACGTATTAATTACTTATCTCTCTAGTTTCTCTACTTCTTTCTCATCACAGTTGAGTAATACATACACCTGAGCAGCCCTTAGCTCATCATCGTTCAGATATCTCTTCTTTATTCTACCTGATTGCTTTCCTGGAGCATTGAATACCTTCAGTATTGTATTATTACATTTATGTTCTCCGTCGTCGTTTCTGGAAGCTCTCGTTCTATTAGTTGCATCATGAGGCTTGAAATACATCGAACAAAAGTTTATAATCTCCTCGAGAACATAGGCTTCACAAATAGAACCCTTGACCCATGCCTTATTTTTTACCTTTCTTTTTAGGTGATTCAAATGTCGCTCGAACGGGTACATCCATCGATATTCGACGGGTCCACCAATACGTGCCTCATAGGATAGATGAATCGATAAATGCTCCATAGAGTCGAAGAATCCAGGAGAAAACACCCTCTCTATCTTGCATAGTGTTACCGTAATATCCTTCTCTTGCTTTTCTAGACGACCAACTAGCAATTTCTTAGAACAAAGATCCCTGAAGAATATGCTAAGCTCCGTCAATGGATCCTAAACTGCCTGCGGTAAGAATTCTCAAAATGTAATCGGAATTGACCTCTCCATGAATACGTGACAGTCGTGGCTCTTCATACCCGTCAATTTGTTTTCCTACAGATCGACACATCTTCTCAGATTTGACATATATCCGTCTGAAAATTTTAGGCCCTGGATCCACCGACAAAGTCTTACTTTATCCTCCTTGTCCAGCGAGAAAATTAACTTTGGCAGGAACTGTTTTCCATTCTGCTCTATCAAATGCAACGTAGGGCGTTTGCATATTTCTTCTAAGTCCAACCTGGCCTTGGGATTGTCTTTCGTTTTTTCTTTTACGTCCGTCACAGTATTATTTATGTTATTAAACACATTCTTCTCAATATGCATGACATCAAGATTATGTCTGATCAGATTGGTACTCCAGTATGGCAGATCCCAGAATATGCTCCTCTTTGTCCAATTATGATCTCTACCACATCCATCGCACTTGTACCCAGTTGTAGGATCTTCGATAGCACTTGGAAAATCTCTAACCTCCTCCCATATCGTGGCTCCGTACCACCTTGGCGGTGGATTATCCTTCTCTACAACGTCGGCATGGAATGCATTATTGTTCCTTCTGAACGGATGATCTTTTGGCAGAAATTGCCGATGACAATCAAAGAAGCACGGTTTTCCTTCGTGTTTTAAGTGGAAAGCCTTAGTACGGTCCATGCAATACGGACATGAGAGACGGCCATGAGTGCTCTATCTAGATAACATTTTATAGGCCGGAAAGTCGTTGATGGTCCACATAAGGGTTGCCTTCATCTGAAAATTCTTCTTCCTGGAAACATCGTACGTGTTAGCGCCTACTTCCCATAAATGATTCAACTCATCTATCAAAGGCTGTAAGTACACATCAATGTTCCTCTTGCGATTGTTCGGACCAGGAATTATAATGGTTAGAAACATGTACTGAGTCTTCATGCACATCCAAGGCGGTAGGTTAAACGGAGTGACAATCACAGGACAGCACGAATACTAGGATCCCGAAAGACCAAAAGGAGTAAAACCGTCAGAAGATAGCCCCATCCTGATATTACGTAGATCTGAAGCAAAATCAGAATACACTCGATCCAAGTGCTTCTACGCTTCTCCATCGGATGGGTGATCCAACACTCCTTCAATCTGTTCTCGCATGTGCCAACTCATATTTTCGGCCGTCTCTTTTACCATAAATAATCTTTGCAACCGCACGTTAAAGACAAGTAGTACATTAAATCGGTCGATCTTCTTGCACCGGTAGACCTTCCTGTACTAGTTGTCTTTTAGCGATCAGCACCACAAAATCTGCACACATCTGCGTCCTTGTCGTCTTTGTAGTACATCATGTACCCATTGCGACAAGAATCAATTTTCTCGTATCCCATCCAGAGCGATCTCACCATCCTCTTAGACCGATAGAAGTCTTTAGGTAACTTAGCACCCGCCGGCAAGATCTCTATAATCAACTCCAACACCCGATTGTAGCATTCTTACAACATGTTAAAATCTGACTTAATACTCAACAGTCTTGTAACCACCTCCAACGGTGAATGATCCTCACAACCAGGATACAACGGAGTCCTTGCATTCTCCAGCAACTCTATGAAATTTGTAGCATCGACATTCGGTGCCTTCTCAGCTTCATCATGAACGAAACTAGGCCCCGTAGCATCGAAAACCATGTTCAAGCACCCATCGTCGTATGCATGATTATCTGAAACAAAATTAGGTCCCGCATGAATATACGGCTCAACATAAGGCTCCGGCTCTGACGCTAAAGACACAAGTTCTCCGTGTGCGGTCCACTGATAGTAATTAGGCGTGAAATCCCTCGAGTACAAATGATATGTCACTTCCATTTCTGGATAATATTTCACGTTATGACATTTCACACACGGACACTTAATTTTGGTGCCATCCATGTGCTGAGGGAACGCCTTAGCAAACTGCAGGAACTTCTCTACTCCCGCTATGTATTCTTCCCGCACACCACACATATTAGCAGGACGACGATTGTACATCCATGAACGATTCTGCAAGTAATAATTCATATCCATTTAGAAATAATTCTGCAAAGATGGACACACATTATCCAATAGGCACAAATTCGTATATTATGTCTTATTATGGGACACACATTAGTAGCGGACAGTTACTAATAACAATGTTAGGCATGATTTCTAGTGTATAATATGCAATCTAGGTCAAACTAGTTTGTACTAAGTCAAACAAAGTCAAACTAGGTCAAGCTAAGTCAAACAAAGTCAAACAAGGTCAAACTAGGTCAAAGGTTGGCCTATAGTTGACTTTGCCAACTCTTAGTCCAATCTAGGTCAGATGTTGACTCTACTTTGACTTTCAGTCAAAATAGTCAACCTTGATCAAACAAGGTCAAATCTAAGTCAAATATTATTTTTCCAGTCATTACCTACCAAGGTACCCTTTACCTTATCGCTATTGGTATATCCCAATACCAATACCTTAAGTTGGAATATCAATACCTTAGTCTAGGTAACTAATACCTTAACATCCACTTTACCTTAGATACTAGATAATACCATATCCTAGTAATATCCTACCCTTAGGCTAGTAGATAACTCAATACCTTAGGCTAATAGATATTACCATCTACCTTAGGCTAGTATCTATCCACCTGCCTCAACATCATAACCATTACCTTAGCTAATACCTTATCCTTAGGCTATAGGTAATTCTCATTACTTTGCTAATACCTTAGATACCTTAGGATACTAACTCTACCATTTTAATAGTATACCAACACTCCTAAGATACTCTAATATTTACATAGAGATATACCCTATAGGGTATCCTATTACCATAGACTAATCTAGGACACTCTTAAGATACTAGGATATCTAACTATCATAGGATACCAAATTCTAGCCAAGATACTAACTTAGGGTACTAACTTCTAGCCCATATCCTAATATCCTATTATCTTGATACCCTCAAGATACTAGCATAATCTAACTACCCTAAGATATCTAACTTAGGATACTAACTTATCTAGGATAAATAGGATACTAACTAACCTATCCAAGACACTAACTAACCTATCTAGGATACTAACTTCTAGTATCCTAAGATATTAACTCACCTATCTAACTCTAGGATACTAACATCCTAAACAAGATATTAAATTAGTGCCTAGGATACTATCCTAAATATCTAACTTAGGATACTAACTTATGTATAGACACTAACATACTCTTCCTAAAACAAAACCACACCCCCCAACATAATAAGAGACACTAGCTTCTAGTCACTATTGCAGCTGCTGCCCTCACTGCTCTTGCTACTGCTGTCAGCAGTTGCTGCTGGCATTGCAGCTACTGCTACTACTACCCTGCAACACAAGCTGCTGCTGCTGCTGCCTTTGCAGCCACTTGTTTCCCCCACTTGCTACTCTATCATACCCTCTCTAACACACACAACACTCACTACCACATCTAAATCCCTCTTACCTTTCTCACTCTCAAACACACACACACACACACACTCTAACACTTATCTCAATATCCCTCTTCACTCACACTCACACTACCATACTATCACACTACTACATCTAACCTCCCCTTCCTTAAACACACACTAAAAAAACACAATCATACACTCACACACTCTCACATCTCATCACAAGCACAAATACGCTATTAAAATATCTAATCCCTTTCTTAAAACAAACACACATAACCATAAACAACCAACCACCAATCCAAGCCACAAACAAACAAACCAAAGGCCAAATGGATAGCCAATAACTTGCCATGCTTCCCCCTCTCTCACCCTCACACAAGACACAACCGCACACACTATATATTTATAAACTTTTATCTAAAATTGTCCACATACATAAATATATACCAATTTATATATATTTACATATATACATGACTTGTGAGTCAAAAATACATAGATATATATATATAGAAATCCATATGAAAACCAATTGGGATACCTTAACCATGACTAACCTACCATCATTTATGCACAAAACTGAAATTAGGATTCTAAATGACCTGTTGGGCATTTCCATAAATACTTGGTGTGTTACCCTCCGTGTGTGTGTGTGTGTCTCTATGTGTGTGTGTGTGTGTATGTGTGTGTCTGTGGGAGAGAAGGAGGAGGAGGAATTAGGTTAGGGTTTACCGGAGATGAGGAGTAGCTCGATTTGGGGGAGGAGGAGCTCGACGGGGGGAGGGGGGAGGGAGTCGCCGGGGGGGGAGGGGGAAATCCTTTTTCGAGTTTTCGAGTGAGGAGGAAAAAGGAGTCCTGTGCCCTAAGTAAAAAAGTTAGCGACGTCAACAGTGGACGTCGCTAACCATCGCAAGCATTTTAATATAAGTGACATATTTTAATAATATGTCGCTGAACGTCGCTATTCCGTGACATACTGTATCTACTGTCGCTGAACGTCGCTATTCAGCGACGTTTTGTGACGTCATTAGAAAGGAGTCGCTCTATTATATAGTTAGCGACGGAATTTCATTCCGTCGCTAAACAACGTCGCTAATAGAGCATATTTTAGTAGTAAAATAGTAAAAAATGTTCAAAATGTATTGACTACGTAGGCGGTGTCTAGGCGGTAGGCGGATGTCACCCCCAGTTTCCAGAAACAGGGGTATTTTTGTCATTTTTTTCATTTTTATTATTTAAAATTATTTATTGATTTATTGTAATATTTTGGGGTTATTTGAGTCGGGTTCAAATTTCAGCTCAATCCGACTTGAAACGGGGACCCGGGGTAGTGTTCACCCTAGTAGACCCACACACTAGTTAGCCATGGCCCACATGTCATTTATTTTAGTTAGTGACTAGGCTAAATTATTTGGATTAGGATTTATTGGATTAATGTGTTAGAATGACCAAACTAGCCCCAACTTAAAACCCCCTTTTTAATGCATTGTTAATAGGCTAGAGGGGGGTGATTTTGTCATTCCAAAATGGGTCATAGCAGCCCATATATGGCCGGCCACCTCTAGGTAGGATAGGCATGAGCCCTTTTGTTATTTCCATACTTTTCTATCTCATTTTCTCTCTCTTGTTCTTCCCCAAATTTCTAGAGAGCATCCCTACCATTTTTATCTCCAAATCCATCTTTTCTTCCACCAAATCTTCTTCTCCCCTTCTCTACTCCATGAGAGGAAGGTGCTAGCCAAGTTTGGAAGGATTCAGAGCTCGTTTGTGTCCATTTGGAATCTCTACATGTCGGTGTCGCTCCGGGAAGGCTTTTCTTCGATTCGATCTACCGGGAGGTATAAATTCCTTCTCCTTTTCATTTCCTCATGCATATAGGTCTATTTTGACCCATAGGAATAACCCCCATGGTTTTGTGTCCATTTGAGTCTATTTTGTGTCCATTTGGACACTTGTAGAGGTGTCCTATGTGTAGGTTTGTGTCCATGTGGGAAAACCCCTATTTGGACACATGGGAATTTATTAATGTATTGATTTAGTGTTGTTTTAATATTATTCCAGATTTTTGCTTGTGTTTAGATTGAGTTTTCCTAGGTATCATATTGTATCATATTACCTATATCTATATATGTATATATGTAGTGATATATATTAATCTCTATATATGTATATGTATAATATGGTTATATATATATGTGAATATATATTATGGCATATAGTGTGTGTTATTATGTTGGTGGTGGGTTATGTGGTCGGCCAAGGGAGGAATTGTATTGAGTGTGGTTGTGCATAGCAGATGTTTGATTGAATGGGATGGAGAAATCATAGTGTGGATGTGTGTTATATAGAGAGGGTGGAGTGTGAGTAGAGTGGTAGTTTGGGAAGGGAATCCTGCTGCTAACAGCAGCAAGAAAGTAGCAATTAAGTCCCATATTGCCCACATGAAAGTTCCCATAGCATCAAACACCTGTCCAATTTTCAGGCCTATTAGCAGACCCCAAAACAGTCCTACCATAGCCTATTGTAGTCCCAAACCACACTTCCAGTTCCAACTAACCATTTTTAGTCTCCTATACAGTCCCCATTTGCAACCCTTAGCAGTTCCTTAAATACTCTATATGCTGTTTTCCCCCTTCACACATTTCTGTCCAGTCATTCTAGCCTATATGACTGTCAAGAACAGCATATAACCCCTACATTACAGTCCTCCTAAACCTACAGTTCAGTCCCAAACTTGCCATACATGTGGCTATCTCCATAGTCTCAAAATAGCCTCCTAAAACCCATCCTTTGATGCCCCAAACATTCCAGATTTTTGCCTAATTGCTGTCCTATATTTCAGCTTTAACTTACCCACAAAATCAGTCTCTATTACATGCCAAAACCTGTCCCATACACCCCAATGATTCAGCCTGGTAGCAGGGCATTGGCAGCTCAAATATCAGTCCAATCCAGTCCCAAACAGACCCCAAAATAGGTCCTATACATCACCTAGGTGCTGTCCTCATTCCCCCATTATTGGCTGCCCCATTTCACCTATCCATAGCTCCCATTCCTGTCTACTTACCAGCCTACATGTGCTGTCCTAATAGCTTCCAATATCAGCCTTACATGCCCATGTAACAGCCCTATATAGATACTAAAAACCAGTCCACATAGACACCAAACATCAGTCCATGTTAGTCCATATGTCAGCCTAATATTAGCCATGGTTTACCCCAAACCAGTTCCTAATACCAGTCCCTTCCTTGAGCTTGTGTGTGTGTGTTTGTGAAAGAGATTAGTGTGGTGAGCCTAGTAGTGTAGGTGTATGTGAGCCTATATATATATATGTATTGTATATGAGTTAGATATGTATTTTATATATATGAGATTATATATGTATTATGAGATGTGTGAGTTTGTGAGCCTATGAGAGTGTGAACCTATAAGTAAACCTATAGGTAGAGCCTAGTGTGACCATGTGTGTGAGTATGGTATCATGAGTGTTGAGTGTGAGTGAGTGTTAGGGAGATATGAGAGTGATATGTGATATTGGTAGGGTAAAGGTAAGGTAATGGGTAAATGGGTAACATGTGGTCTAAGATGACTTAGATGACCTAGATACTAGGTTTTCTTGGTAGGTAATATTAATATAGGATGGTATCTAGCTATCATAGGAAGCTTAGACTAGTATTCCTAGGTTAGGGTGGTATTGTGCAAGGTATTGGTATTTACCTTGGTAAGGTAATATAGGTAATGCATAGAATAGGGTATTTGAGTTTGGAGTCTAAGATAGAGTTAGAACTTAGTTCCCTTGGTTGGTAATGATCAAATATAGTGCTCATAGACTAGTTTTGACGTCGGTTGACCATTTTGACCAAAAGTCAACGAAAGTCAACCGAGAGTCAAACTTAGCCTTTAAGCGACCAAATTTGACCAAAACCCAACCAG
The DNA here is from genome assembly GCA_029216955.1 of Iris pallida. Classification (NCBI taxonomy): domain Eukaryota; kingdom Viridiplantae; phylum Streptophyta; class Magnoliopsida; order Asparagales; family Iridaceae; genus Iris; species Iris pallida. The sequence continues at coordinate 13,772,403 of JANAVB010029815.1, read as the reverse complement.
TATTGACCAGTTGACTGAAAGTCAACAGTTGGTCAACATGTGACTTGTTTGACCTAGGGTTGACTCAGTATTGACCAGAGTTGACCAGAGTTGATTTTTTGACCAAAAGTCAACTGTAAGTCAACCTTTGGTTCCGATTGACCTAGTTTGACTTGGATTGATTTCCTGTGACCTTGTTTGACCTTGGTTGTCCTAGTATGACTCAGTATGACCTAGTATGACCTAGTTTAGCTTGGTGTGACTTAGGTTTGACTTAGATTTGACCTAGATTGACCTAGATTCATTTAGAATGCATTGTAATGCATCTTATTATCATTTTTGGACTCATAGTGACTTTTACTGTTCTATACGAGACAGACACCACTCCTCGGATAGTATATTCTCTTCAGACACTCAGGTTATCAGGCGAGTACATTCTCTGACCGTTTTATACTTATATGGATTTACATTCTTGCTCTACATTACTGTACTTGATGCTGACACGATTCATTATCACGGATTGGTACTATATTGATCTTCTTCTGAGATGTTATCTCCTTGTATTCACTAAGTACATATTGTGATGTGCGTTTCACTTACATATTATATTTATTGAATACCTTATCATTGTACACTCATTGTGCATATTGTACTCTCAGTATCACATTGAGCCATTGTACAAGCCATTGTACAAGCCATTGTACAACCATTGTATAAATCATTGTACAAGTCATTGTATAAGGTAACGTAACTGAATTGGATCCTTGTGTATTGATTGGGGAGGGGGAGTAGAAAATGGTTATGTGATCAATCGTATTGTATAAGAAATTGTATATGTCCATTGTACACCCACGTACAAAGGAGTCCTATTTTATTGTATAACCTAACCCGTTTACATAACCATATTGTGCTCTAAAATCACATGTTCCTTACAGTCTTACTTATCATATTTAGATATTTCCTGTTATCAAATCTCTACTGTTTTTCATATATCTTCTTCTTTCAGCGTTTTATGTACTTTACTCTATTGCATGCTTTATATTTCCTAACTCGTTATGAACTGCGTGAGATGTTTTGTGCTCGCTCCCGTCCTGACTGGACCTGTTGAAAATTTTACAGAGGATGAGGAGGAGGCCTGCATAGACACCTACTATGGGGCAGCTGTAGATGCCATGTGTGACCCAGATTTCCAGCCTGATCCACTAGTTTAGAGACTGAGGCTCCCTAGTCTAGGTTTTTCTATTTCTGTCTTCTGAGATCTGATTGTATATATTCTTTCTTTTCAGTACTAGAGTCTTGTATTGAGCTGGATGTTCTGATTTGTTATGTCAGTAGACACTTAGACTCTCTGGTTGTATTTACGTAGTTTTTCTTTCATTCCAGTATTTATCTATCTTCTTCCTATATTTTCATTCTGCTTTAGTTGTGATTGAGACTGTATATTGCTATGTCACCTCCATTCGGAGTGTATATACTGTACAGGTACCTTTATATTGTTAGATGATTGACCTAGGACAGCGTTCTACCGCCGACACTGCGGCGTAGGCTGGGCGTAGTTACGTTCTCGTACCCACACAGTGGGTGCGGGGCGTGACACGTTTTTAGTGGTGGTCCATACAGGTCGAGTTTATGTAGTGGTATTCGAACTAGAGTATCACTACAGCCTGTAGTAGGATTAGGATATTTTTGAAGGTACTCAATCACACTAGAAAAAACTCATATCAAATTCATACCATCTCAGTTCTTGCTGATATTGTTCTCCTTGAATATAACTGTCCTCCTTTGCTATTTCGACTCATTTTCAGCAATTGTTTGTTTGATCTGTCTTCAGGATGGTGGAGACACGATCACAGCGTGCCATTCATGGAGATACTGTAGAGGAAACTGCTACCTCTCAGCCAGTTCAGCAGGGTCGGGAGGCTACAGCTCCTGCTACCTCTGCTCATATTGGGACTTCAGCAGAAGCAATAGCTGAGGGTATGCCTTCACCAGTTCGGAGGCAGGACCCAGTCATTCCGGATGTACTTCTTCAGCAGCAGCAGCCACCTGCAGGGACAATTGATGCCGTTCAGCTGTTAGCCTTCTTCCGGCAGTACATGGAGGGTTAGCAGACCCAGCAGCAGGGGCAGACAGCAGAGCTCACACGAGGCATTGAGCTGGCAATGACTGCGGTAGAGAGAGTCATAGCTCAACCAGCGGCAGCCCCGCAGTCGTACCAGCCACAGGAGAAGGGCATCCAAGATTTCCAGAAGATGCACCCGAGAGACTTCCGAGGGACAGAGGGGATCTTGTATGCCGATGAGTGGATCGAGCATATGGAGGAGATTTTCAGATTGGCTGAGATCCCGACGAGGCTCCAGATAGAGGCAGCGGCCAGCATGATACAGGATCTGGCCCGTACCTGGTACCAGACCGACCCGAGGGTCGGTACAGCAGGACAGACTTGGGCAGCATTCAAGAAGCTGTTCAAGGAGAAGTTCTTTCCAGACGCAGCGCTGGGAGCCCTCGAGACCCAGTTCGAGGCCCTAGTCCAAGGGAACTAGTCTGTGGAGGAGTATGCAGGAGAGTTCTGCCGCCTGAGCAGATTTATAGATGACTTGTCAGAGACGACGAAGGCCCGGAGGTTCCGGAAGGGCTTGGTAAAGGAGGTCAAGTCCTACACCAAGAACGCCCGCAGAACTACCTTTGAAGAGATTCTGGTGGACGCTTTAGCTGCAGAGGATGATCTTGAGCTTAGGATCAAGAGGGGGCGAGACCCAGTTGGGGGCACCAGCAGCGGAGGACCGGCCAAGAGGCCGCACGTTCAGCAGCAGTATCAGCAGCCGATGCCAGGCATGCAGTTTCAGCAGCAGTATCAGCAGCCGATGCCAGGCATATAGTTTTAGCAGCAGTACCAGCAGCCGAGGGCTCAGATACATCAGCTACAGCAGAGGCCTGTTCAGTATCAGGGTCAGGGACAGGTGCAATATCAGCAGGACACCGTGTACAACTTCTGCAAGAAGCCAGGCCATTGGTGGAACGATTACAGGAAGAGACTGGGTATGTGTTTACTTTGCAGATCAGCAGCGCATCAGTGTAGAGAGTGTCCCCAGAACCCGACACCATTGACTCAGGTAGCACCAGGAGCTAGAGCTCCGGCAGGGCAGCAGAGGGGACCACCATTGCAGACTCAGCAGCAGAGGTTTGTCCAGCATCAGTAGCAGGCCAGGGGAGGCCAGCCAGGGCGAGCTTTTGCCATGACAGTCGAGGATGCTCAGGCCGTTGGAGATCTAGTTGCAGGTTCCGTTCTTTGATTCAATTCTGCAATTCCTATCTTGAAATTCAGTTCCATCTAATCCTATCTGTTTTTCATTTGTTGATAAGATTGATCTGGTGTTTCCTTATGATTTAATTTTTCTTCTGAGATAAGTCGTATGGGCTAGGTCGCCTCGATTATGAGATTTTAGAATCCTCTAGGGTCATGCTAGCAGGCATAGTGAGGACATATAGTCAGACTATGGACGTATTTCTTGGGTGTGGAAATTTAAGGTTTTCGCTGCCAAGCGCGCGGCAATGCAAAAATTTTAAATACCATAGTTCAAAAGGTATGTACCATAGTTGAGGACTCTGTGATTATCGTAGCCTTGCTCACTGGCATGACAGAGATTCTGAGTATTATGATGATTGGATAGACGCATACGATTATCGATTTGTATGGTTTTTCTGTGGTTACCTTACTTTAAATTTTTGGATGATTTTCTTTTAAGGTGGATAGACTTGTAGCTTCTATTTGAGTGTAATTTTAAAAGTTTATAAATTTAGTCATTTAAATTCATGCTTTGATTCTTGAGATTTTGATCATTTTAATTTTTAGCCATGACTGGTGATTTTGATGTTTTACTATGGTTTGGTTTTAATTTCGAGGACGAAATTCTTTTAAGGTGGATAGATTTGTCACCCCCAGTTTCCAGAAACAGGGGTATTTTTGTCATTTTTTCCATTTTTATTATTTAAAATTATTTATTGATTTATTGTAATATTTTGGGGTTATTTGAGTTGGGTTCAAATTTCAGCTCAATCCAACTTGAAACGGGGACCCGGGGTAGTGTTCACCCTAGTGGACCCACACACTAGTTAGCCATGGCCCACATGTCATTTATTTTAGTTAGTGACTAGGCTAAATTATTTGGATTATGATTTATTGGATTAGTGTGTTAGAATGACCAAACTAGCCCCAACTTAAAACCCCCTTTTTAATGCATTGTTAATAGGCTAGAGGGGGGTGATTTTGTCATTCAAAAATGGGTCATAGCAGCCCATATGTGGCCGGCCACCTCTAGGTAGGATAGGCATGAGCCCCTTTGTTATTTCCATACTTTTCCATCTCATTTTCTCTCTCTTGTTCTTCCCCAAATTTCTAGAGAGCATCCCTACCATTTTCATCTCCAAATCCATCTTTTCTTCCACCAAATTTTCTTCTCCCCTTCTCTACTCCATGAGAGGAAGGTGCTAGCCAAGTTTGGAAGGATTCGGAGCTCGTTTGGGTCCATTTGGAATCTCTACGTGTCGGTGTCGCTCCGGGAAGGCTTTTCTTCGATTCGATCTACCGGAAGGTATAAATTCCTTCTCCTTTTCATTTCCTCATGCATATAGGTCTATTTTGATCTATAGGAATAACCCCCATGGTTTTGTGTCCATTTAAGTCCATTTTGTGTCCATTTCGTCACGATGGTGCACGGACTAGTATATATCGGATTCCTGTCATGAGTTGTCATTCCTGGATTTTCTCGAGATACTGGTACTTGCTCGATCTTGTTCTTGGACTTGTATTGACACTGATTCCTGAGAGGGAGTAGCTACCTTCTTAGGGAATGCCGTGTCATGACGTACTATGTCCGGATCCGTATACTATTCGGGGATGGGGAGTTATTATAGGTTATGTGATCAATAGCTTTACTTGCATTCCTGTTACTACTTGTATCATAACTATACCCTCGCCTCACGTAGGGTAAAGCATGACCTGTGCTACTACTTGTCTCATAGCTTTCCATTCTGGCTGGCCCGAGGTCCTGTACTCTTAGTCGGTCAAATGGAAGAGCCTGATCTTGTCCCTGTCACGACCCACACCCGCTTTTCGGGATACAAGTGCGTGAGCAAGCCAGCTACGTATCAAGCGGACTCCAGCCCGACTCGAATACGTATAAGGTGTCAAGAGCCTGGTATCATGTCCAAAATGGTAATCAAAACTATATCTTAATCCACGTGAGGTATATAAATCAAGAATGAACAAGTATGGTTCATGGTCTGCAGCCCACTAGCATAAATGTCTGATAAGACTCCAAAGAATGTAACAAGTGTCTATAAACTGAATCAATAAATAGGATATTGCATGATAATCAAGAAAAGCACGAGCTGGATAATAAAACGTGATATCAGTACCTGAATCTCGTAAGCGATATTGTAATCATCTGAAACCCGCAAGTGTCATAAACCTCCACCATCCAGAACTACTAAATAACTACTTGCAATCGCTAAACCTGAAGAGATCATCAGGTCCTCAGGGGACATAGTAAGATACATAAAAATATGCCTATCTAGCAGTTTAATCATGCATGATAATATAAACAGGATATAAATAAGGAACGACACTAACATGGCAAGAGACTACGACCAACTGCTAACAAGTGACTAACGACAGGTGGCTACTGGCAGGTGACTATAAACTGGAATACAAGAACAACTACACGTAACTGAACTGCTGGAAGAACAAATGAACAAGAGATCAATGGAATACCAAACCCTCGCCCCGAGTGGACTTGCAGGTTTGAACTAAACACTAATCCTCGCCCCGAGTGGACTCGCAGGTTAGTTCATGGCAAGATACACTCGTCCAGTGTGTGGACTCTCTGGTGCCAATAAAAACGACAATAAAAGCTTTCAACCCTCTCCCTTCCCTCAAACCCTCTCCCTTCCCTCAGTCCCTCTTCCGCCCTCCTCGATTCTGGAGCTGATTTCAAATTCTTCGCTGGCATCGGGAGCTAGAGCGCTCGCTCATTCATTGAGCCTTGGGCCCCCCTGGAAGTCTCACCAGGCATTGGCACGGTCAACCCCCCTGAGCTGGTTATTGAGGGGCTCTCGGGGAGGCACGTGTCTCATGAGAGCGCCGCTTGTTCTTTCCTTTCTTCCGCTGATTCTTCAGGGGGTCACGTGCCCCTCTCGAGCGCTAACGTCCCATGCGCACTTCAGGCGCAGCCCGTCACTACGCGCCCTTGGCTCCAAAAATCAGATAGCCAGCCTTGCGCCTCTTTACCTGATGCCTCGGGTCACGCGCCTCTCTCGAGCGCATCCGACCCTTGCGTACTTCAGGCGCACGCGCCCCCCTCGAGCGCAACCGGCCCTTGCGCACTTCAGGCGGAGCCCGCCTCTGTGCGCTCTTTGCTCCAATTCTCGGGAAGCCAGCGTTGTGCGCTTTCGGCGCAGCCCGCTGTTGCGCGTTCTCCGGACGCACCCACTCCCAACTCCTTGGCGCTTCCCGGGGCTAGCCTTTTGGCGCATCCCGGGGACTCTTCCCCTTGCCTATTGGCTCAACCCGGGGAGTCCCCCCTGCCTTTCGGCCCCTCCGAGAGCTCCCTCTAGCCCATTGGCGCACACTGGTCTCGCGCCACCCAGGCCCTATATCGCGTTGCCGCAGCCGCGCATCTCCCCAGGGACGACGCCTCCTGGTGCCCCTTCGCCTTTACGGCTCCATCATCCTTCTCCAGCGGTCACCATCCTGCCGCGCTCTGTGCTCCCTCCTCACGCCTCCTACGCCGAGGCGTTACGACAAGACCGGGGGAGCCGTTCGCCTTTAGGCTATGTGGAGATCCAGCTCCCAAACTTAGAGTTTCCGCCTGCTTACGTCGGTGACCCCATCCGGGTCCCCTTCGCGGCGTCAGAGATCTCTGCCCTATCCTCCTCTTTTTCTATGACATTTGTGCTCAAGTTCGGGTTCGGATGCCCGAAGATCTCCCTAGCTGCGGAAGTCATCGCCAAGTGGGGCCTCTATGCTGTGTTTCGAGTCGCTCCACTAGACCCGAAGCACATACTCCTTCACATCTGTTCCGAGTCGGACTATGCGATAGTCCGTGCCAAGGGCACTACCAAAATGGGAACACAGATCGCTAAAGTGGTCAAATGGTCCCCCGATTTCAACCCTAAAATTGATTCAAAAATCATATCAACCTGGATCACACTCCCAAACCTCCCCCTGGTTTGCTTCCCCGTAGCAGCTCTAAAACGGATCGCCGGCTCCTTTGGGACCCGGGTTGCCATAGCCGAAGAAACTCGCAACCTCTCCAAGTACAACTACGCGAAGATTTGCCTAGGACAGCGTTCTACCGCCGACACTGCGGCGTAGGCTGGCGTAGTTACGTTCTCGTACCCACACAGTGGGTGCGGGTCGTGACACGTTTTTAGTGGTGGCCCATACAGGTCGAGTTTATGTAGTGGTATTCGAACTAGAGTATCACTACAGCCTGCAGTAGGATTAGGATATTTTTGAAGGTACTCAATCACACTAGAAAAAACTTATATCAAATTCATACCATCTCGGTTCTTGCTGATATTGTTCTCCTTGAATATAACTGTCCTCCTTTGCTATTTCGACTCATTCTCAGCAATTGTTTGTTTGATCTATCTTCAGGATGGTGGAGACGCGATCACAGCGTGCCATTCATGGAGATACTGTAGAGGGGACTGCTACCTCTCAGCCAGTTTAGCAGGGTCGGGAGGCTATAGCTCCTGCTACCTCTGCTCATATTGGGACTTCAGCAGCAGCAGTAGCTGAGGGTATGCCTTTACCAGTTCGGAGGCAGGACCCAGTCATTCCGGATGTACTTCTTCAGCAGTAGCAGCCACCTGCAGGGACAATTGACACCGTTCAGCTGTTAGCCTTCTTCCGGCAGTACATGGAGGGTTAGCAGACCCAGCAGCAGGGGCAGACAGCAGAGCTCACACGAGGCATTGAGCTGGCAATGACTGCGGTAGAGAGAGTCATAGCTCAGCCAGCGGCAGCCCCGTAGCCGTACCAGCCACGGGAGAAGGGCATCCAAGATTTCCAGAAGATGCAATCGAGAGACTTCCGAGGGACAGAGGGGATCTTGTATGCCGATGAGTGGATCGAGCATATGGAGGAGATTTTCAGGTTGGTTGAGATCCCGACGAGGCTCCAGATAGAGGCAGCGGCCAGCATGATGCAGGATCTGGCCCGTACCTGGTACCAGACCGACCCGAAGGTCAGTACAGCAGGACAGACTTGGGCAGCATTCAAGAAGCTGTTCAAGGAGAAGTTCTTTCCAGACGCAGCGCTGGGAGCCCTCAAGACCCAGTTCGAGGCCCTAGTCCAAGGGAACCAGTCTGTAGAGGAGTACGCAAGAGAGTTCTGCCGCCTGAGCAGATTTATAGATGACTTGTCAGAGACGACGAAGGCCCGGAGGTTCCGGAAGGGCTTGGTAAAGGAGGTCAAGTCCTACACCAAGAACGCCCGCAGTACTACCTTTGAAGAGATTCTGGTGGACGCTTTAGCTGCAGAGGATGATCTTAAGCTTAGGATCAAGAGGGGGCGAGACCGAGTTGGGGGCACCAGCAGCGGAGGACCGGCCAAGAGGCCGTACGTTCAGCAGCAGTATCAGCAGCCGATGTCAGGCATGCAGTTTCAGCAGCAGTATCAGCAGCCGATGCCAGGCATACAGTTTTAGCAGCAGTACCAGCAGCCGAAGGCTCAGATACATCAGCTACAGCAGAGGCCTGGATCAGTATCAGGGTCAGGGACAGGTGCAGTATCAGCAGGACACCGTGTGCAACTTCTGTAAGAAGCCAGGCCATTGGTGGAACGATTACAGGAAGAGACTGGGTATGTGTTTACTTTGCAGATCAGCAGCGCATCAGTGTAGAGAGTGTCCCCAGAACCCGACACCATTGACTCAGGTAGCACCAGGAGCTAGAGCTCCGGCAGGGCAGCAGAGGGGACCACCATTGCAGACTCAGCAGCATAGGTTCGTCCAGCATCAGCAGCAGGCCAGGGGAGGCCAGCCAGGGTGAGCTTTTGCCATGACAGCCGATGATGCTCAGGCCGTTGGAGATCTAGTTGCAGGTTCCGTTCTTTGATTCAATTCTGTAATTCCTATCTTGAAATTCAGTTCCATCTAATCCTATCTGTTTTTCATTTGTTGATAAGATTGATCTGGTGTTTCCTTATGATTTAATTTTTCTTCTGAGATAAGTTGTATGGGCTAGGTCGCCTCGATTATGAGATTTTAGAATCCTCTAGGGTCATGCTAGCAGGCATAATGAGGACATATAGTCAGACTATGGACGTATTTCTCGGGTGTGAGAATTTAAGGTTTTCGCTGCCAAGCGCGCGGCAATGCAAAAATTTTAAATACCATAGTTCAAGAGGTATGTACCATAGTTGAGGACTCTGTGATTATCGTAGCCTTGCTCACTGGCATGACAGAGATTCTGAGTATCATGATGATTGGATAGACGCATACGATTATCGATTTGTATGGTTTTCTGTGGTTACCTTACTTTAAATTTTTGGATGATTTTCTTTTAAGGTGGATAGACTTGTAGCTTCTATTTGAGTGTAATTTTAAAAGTTTATAAATTTAGTCATTTAAATTCATGCTTTGATTCTTGAGATTTTGATCATTTTAATTTTTAGCCATGACTTGTGATTTTGATGTTTTACTATAGTTTGGTTTTAATTTCGAGGACGAAATTCTTTTAAGGTGGATAGATTTGTCACCCCCAGTTTCCAAAAACAGGGGTATTTTTGTCATTTTTTTCATTTTTATTATTTAAAATTATTTATTGATTTATTGTAATATTTTGGGGTTATTTGAGTCGGGTTCAAATTTCAGCTCAATCCGACTTGAAACGGGGACCCGGGGTAGTGTTCACCCTAGTGGACCCACACACTAGTTAGCCATGGCCCACATGTCATTTATTTTAGTTAGTGACTAGGCTAAATTATTTGGATTATGATTTATTGGATTAGTGTGTTAGAATGACCAAACTAGCCCCAACTTAAAACCCCCTTTTTAATGCATTGTTAATAGGCTAGAGGGGGGTGATTTTGTCATTCCAAAATGGGTCATAGCAGCCCATATGTGGCCGGCCACCTCTAGATAGGATAGGCATGAGCCCCTTTGTTATTTCCATACTTTTCCATCTCATTTTCTCTCTCTTGTTCTTCCCCAAATTTCTAGAGAGCATCCCTACCATTTTCATCTCCAAATCCATCTTTTCTTCCACCAAATTTTCTTCTCCCCTTCTCTACTCCATGAGAGGAAGGTGCTAGCCAAGTTTAGAAGGATTCGGAGCTCGTTTGTGTCCATTTGGAATCTCTACGTGTCGGTGTCGCTCCGGGAAGGCTTTTCTTCGATTCGATCTACCGAGAGGTATAAATTCCTTCTCCTTTTCATTTTCTCATGCATATAGGTCTATTTTGACCCATAGGAATAACCCCCATGGTTTTGTGTCCATTTGAGTCCATTTTGTGTCCATTTGGACACTTGTAGAGGTGTCCTATGTGTAGGTTTGTGCCCATGTGGGAAAACCCCTATTTGGACACATGGGGATTTATTAATGTATTGATTTAGTGTTGTTTTAATATTATTCCAGATTTTTGCTTGTGTTTAGATTGAGTTTTCCTAGGTATCATATTGTATCATATTACATATATCTATATATGTATATATGTAGTGATATATATTAATCTCTATATATGTATATGTATAATATGGTTATATATATATGTGAATATATATATTATGGCATATAGTGTGTGTTATTATGTTGGTGGTGGGTTATGTGGTCGGCCAAGGGCGGAATTGTATTGAGTGTGGTTGTGCATAGCAGATGTTTGATTGAATAGGATGGAGAAATCATAGTGTGGATGTGTTTTATATAGAGAGGGTAGAGTGTGAGTAGAGTGGTAGTTTGGGAAGGGAATCCTGCTGCTAACAGCAGCAGGACAGTAGAAATTAAGTCCCATATTGCCCACATGAAAGTTCCCATAGCATCAAACACCTGTCCAATTTTCAGGCCTATTAGCAGACCCCAAAACAGTCCTACCATAGCCTATTGTAGTCCCAAACCACACTTCCAGTTCCAACTAACCATTTTTAGTCTCCTATACAGTCCCCATTTGTAACCCTTAGCAGTCCCTTAAATACTCTATATGCTGTTTTTTCCCTTTCACACATTTCTGTCCAGTCATTCTAGCCTATATGACTGTCAAGAACAGCATATAACCCCTACATTACAGTCCTCCTAAACCCACAGTTCAGTCCCAAACTTGCCATACATGTGGCTGTCCCTATAGTCTCAAAACAGCCTTCTAAAACCCATCCTTTGATGCCCCAAACATTCTAGATTTTTGTCTAATTGCTGTCCTATATTTCAGCTTTAACTTACCCACAAAATCAGTCTCTATTACCTGCCAAAACCTGTCCCATACACCCCAATGATTCAGCCTGGTAGCAGGGCATTGGCAGCTCAAATATCAGTCCAATCCAGTCCCAAACAGACCCCAAAACAGGTCCTATACATCACCTAGGTGCTGTCCTCATTCCCCCATTATTGGCTGCCCCATTTCACCTATCCATAGCTCCCATTCCTGTCTACTTACCAGCCTACATGTGTTGTCCTAATAGCTTCCAATATCAGCCTTACATGCCCATGTAACAGCCCTATATAGATACTAAAAACCAGTCCACATAGACACCAAACATCTGTCCATGTTAGTCCATATGTCAGCCTAATATTAGCCATGGTTCACCCCAAACCAGTTCCTAATACCAGTCCCTTCCTTGAGCTTGTGTGTGTGTGTTTGTGAGAGACATTAGTGTGGTGAGCCTAGTAGTGTAGGTGTATGTGAGCCTATATATATATGTATTGTATATGAGTTTGATATGTATTTTATATATATGAGATTATATATGTATTGTGAGATGTGTGAGTTTGTGAGCCTATGAGAGTGTGAACCTATAAGTAAACCTATAGGTAGAGCCTAGTGTGACCATGTGTGTGAGTATGGTATCATGAGTGTTGAGTGTGAGTGAGTGTTAGGGAGATATGAGAGTGATATGTGATATTGGTAGGGTAAAGGTAAGGTAATGGGTAAATGGGTAACATGTGGTCTAAGATGACTTAGATGACCTAGATACTAGGTTTTCTTGGTAGGTAATGTTAATATAGGATGGTATCTAGCTATTATAGGAAGCTTAGACTAGTATTCCTAGGTTAGGGTGGTATTGTGCAAGGTATTGGTATTTACCTTGGTAAGGTAATATAGGTAATGCATAGAAATAGGCTATTTGAGTTTGGAGTCTAAGATAGAGTTAGAACTTGGTTCCCTTGGTTGGTAATGATCAAATATAGTGCTCATAGAATAGTTTTGACGTCGGTTGACCATTTTGACCAAAAGTCAACGAAAGTCAACCGAGAGTCAAACTTAGCCTTTAAGCGACCAAATTTGACCAAAACCCAACCAGTGTTGACCAGTTGACTGAAAGTCAACAGTTGGTCAACATGTGACTTGTTTGACCTAGGGTTGACTCAGTGTTGACCAGAGTTGACCAGAGTTGACTTTTTAACCAAAAGTCAACTGTAAGTCAACCTTTGGCCCCGATTGACCTAGTTTGACTTGGATTGATTTCCTGTGACCTTGCATGACCTTGGTTGTCCTAGTATGACTCAGTATGACCTAGTATGACCTAGTTTAGCTTGGTGTGACTTAGGTTTGACTTAGATTTGACCTAGATTGACCTAGATTCATTTAGAATGTATTGTAATGCATCTTATTATCATTTTTGGACTCATAGTGACTTGTACTGTTCTATAGGAGACAGACACCACTCCTCGGATAGTATATTCTCTTCAGACACTCAGGTTATCAGGCGAGTACATTCTCTGACCGTTTCATACTTGTATGGATTTACATTCTTGCTCTAGATTACTGTACTTGATGCTGACACGATTCATTATCACGGATTGGTACTATATGGATCTTTTTCTGAGATGTTATCTCCTTGTATTCACTAAGTACATATTGTGATGTACGTTTCACTTACATATTGTATTTATTGAATACCTTATCATTGTACACTCATTGTGCATATTGTACTCTCAGTATCATATTGAGCCATTGTACAAGCCATTGTACAAGCCATTGTACAAGTCATTGTACAAGCCATTGTACAAGTCATTGTACAAGTCATTATATAAGGTAACGTAATAGAATTGGATCCTTGTGTATTGATTGGGGAGAGGGAGTAGAAAATGGTTATGTGATCAATCGTATTGTATAAGAAATTGTATATGTCCATTGTACACCCACGTACAAACGAGTCCCATTTTATTGTATAACCTAACCCGTTTACATAACCATATTGTGCTCTAAAATCACATGTTCCTTACAGTCTTACTTATCATATTTAGATATTTCCTGTTATCAAATCTCTAGTGTTTTTCATATATCTTCTTCTTTCAGCGTTTCATGTACTTTACTCTATTGCATGCTTTACATTTCCTAACTTGTTATGAACTGCGTAAGATGTTTTGTGCTCGCTTCCGTCCTGACTGGACCTGTTGAAAATTTTACAGAGGATGAGGAGGAGGCCTGCATAGACACCTACTATGGGGCAGCTGTAGATGCCATGTGTGACCCAGATTTCCAACCTGATCTACTAGTTTAGAGACTGAGGCTCCCTAGTCTAGGTTTTTCTATTTCTGTCTTCTGAGATCTGATTGTATATATTCTTTCTTTTCAGTACTAGAGTCTTGTATTGAGCAGGATGTTCTGATTTGTTATGTCAGTAGACACTTAGACTCTCTGGTTGTATTTATGTGGTTTTTCTTTCATTCCAGTATTTATCTATCTTTTTCCTATCTTTTCATTCTGCTTTAGTTGTGATTGAGACTGTATATTGCTATGTCACCTCTATTCGGAATATATATACTGTACAGGTACCTTTATATTGTTAGATGATTGACCTAGGACAGCGTTCTACCGCCGACACTGCGGCGTAGGCTGGGCGTAGTTACGTTCTCGTGCCCACACAGTGGGTGCGGGTCGTGACAGCGGACTCTCTCCACTCGTACCCGCCTACCGTCGTTTAGAACCTAGTAGCATATCATAGTACCTAGAGTATATCGTAGTATATCATAGTAGCTAGGTAAGTATTGGAAATTAAATTTATTTATGCCAAGTCTTTTGGGCCTGTTTGTCATTGATTATAAAAGAACAGAACAATTATATCGGAGGACTGGACTTTTACTTCACAATACAAACTCGTTCGTACAAAAAAAGCCTAGGAACAAAAACCTAGGTACCACAATCTAAGTACAATTGTTTATTTTTTATTCTGGGGGGTGACGATAGAGGCTCGGGAAAGCGACGACAGCTCTGCCTTACTCCTTGGACGATCTCTCTTTTTTTCGCTCTCTATCTTCTAAATTTTCCAGGGTTTACAAGGGAATGGCACCTTGCTATTTATAGAAGTGGGGATGTGATCATTAGGGTTTGCAATGATTGCCTCCTTGAGAAGTCGGCGGTTAAGGATCAATTAAATTGGGCCATTAATTTTGATTGTAGAAAATCTAGGTAATTAATGTAGATTGCATCAAATCTCTGTGGGCAATAAATGTTGATTGCCATGAATATTTGTGATTTGTGATAGCCTGCCACGTGTCCAATTTGCTTGATTTAATTTGATCTGGTCAACTATGACGCTCGCAATAAATCTGCTTTTGTTAGGATTTGTTAGCACCCATAATTCCAGAGAAGATAAGACTGCCACGTGTCTCAATTGTTGTAAAGAGCGCCACGTGTCTCAACTGGACCGTCCTGACAGAGCCGCATATGGGTGGTCCTCTCAGCCGTATGAAGCATACAGCCGTATGAGGATGGGCAACCGCATGGGGATGGACAGCCGTATGGGGATAGGCAGCCGCATGGGGATGGGCAGCCGCATGAGGATAGACAACCGCATGGGGATAGGCAGCCGCATGAAGTGGGCGATCGCATAACTGCAGCAGCCGCATGGAGTGGCCTCGGGACTTGTTGGAGTTTGTCAGCTGTAAGAAGATTTTCTCCTCTTTTCTAGGGACACGCCATCATGTCAGTCATTATTGCATCTTTGTGCCAGAGCTGTCATGGCTGTCATTTGTCAGAGCAGCCGTCAGGGCATTAAATGCAGCCGAATGTCAAGAGAAGAACTGTTGAAGGCCACGTGGCTTCTTTCTGGGCCGCATGGAACTATCCTAGCCGCATGGACCCTTGAGCCATATTGACTCATGAGTCGCATAGACTTCTGAGTCGCATGGGGATCCTGAGCCGCATGGGGATCTTGAGCCGCATGGGGATCTTTCTGTCGGAGCCGCATAGGCCTTTCTTTATTCTTTTCCATGCTTCTACAAGACCCCCTTCAAAGTTTTCAATTTGCAAAATTGAAATACTTTGAATAAGAAGCATGGCCATGTAAAAACTCTTCGGGCCACATAGGATGTTCTGGCCGCATGGATGTCTCAGCCGCATGGCCTCCTCAGCCGCATGGCTATCTGAGCCGCATAGGATGTCTGGCCGCATAGGCTCCTTGCCACGTCTTTATGCCACGTGTGCAAATCTTTGCATTGATTGTCTTTGATTTGCTGTCAGATTTAAAGCCACTTTTTGGGGCAGGATCCCAAGAGTTTAGCCTTGAATAGTTGGATCGCCTTGATAGCCGAAGAGTCGGTTACACTGCACATGGATCGATGTTTCGGTCTATGGGCTCCTCCTATAAATAGCAGCGTGTTTTTGGAAAAAAGACTTCTTTACTTTCTGTTTTTGCCATAGCTTTCTTGTCTTTGTCTTCCTTCGCTGATCATTAGCAATGGCTCCCAAGTCCTCCAAGGTTGCGACGAAGGCTACGGCGAAGGGTAAGGGCGTGGCCTCGACGTCGGCTGCGGTACCCGAAGCTCACTCCGACGTTCATCCTGCCGTTAAGGGTAAGGATTTGGGAAAGTCATATGCTTCGAAACCCTAACAACGGCTATGTTGCATGCTTTATGCACAAGTCTTTAATGCAAACTGTTCGAATTTTATGGGCCACATACATGTCCCATAACCGAGCCGCATGGGGGTATACCCCATGTCCGAGCAGCATGAGAGTCGTCTTAGTGGGCCACATGAACACTTCGTAAACTGAACCGCATAATGACCTGTCGATCAGAGCCGCATGGACTCTTTTGAACCAAACCGCATGGAACCCCCTCTGGATTTATCTGCATAGAGCTGTGCGAAAATCAAACCGCATAAGCTCCTTTGAATTTGAGCCACATAATGCTCTTCTGGTTTGAGCCGCATAACGCCTTTGTTAAGCATAATTGCATAAGCGTACGCGAAACAGAGCCGCATAAGCTTACACTAATTAATGTCACATAAGCTCATGTTGAACAATAGAACCGCATAAATTCTTTATAGGCTGGGCTGCATAAGCCAAAGCCCCTCTTTTAACTTGTTCCTTTTATCTGTTTTCAGTGAATCTGCCAGTTAATGCAGCGGAGGAACTTCTGGTAGGTCAGGCTCAATCTATGGGCTATCGGTATGACCATATAGTTGAGTATATGACGAAGCAGCTTCCGAAAGATCCTTCGGAGAGGTTGACTGCCATCAAGAAACAACCTTTCTACTTTTTTTGTGCCATGATGAACTCAGGACGATTGGATGGAAAATATCTGAAGCCGACATTCCTCTTTGGGGATGCTTTGTCTACAAAGAATACCTTAGTGCTTGAGGTATCCAAGAGCTGGAATTTTACTCTTGATGGGGAGGAGATCCACATCCCTCCGATGGAGCGCCATTTTCCCCTGTCATGGTTCAACATGTTACCGTTGGAGAGGAGGATAGTGGGGTCCCTGACTCCAAGCAGGTCAGGGATCTTTGTGGGGGACATCTATTACAACGGTCAGTTGAAGTCTGCGTATGCGAGAAAGGAACCGACAGTCGGTGTGTGACGAAATTGGCTCCGGGTTCCTTCATAAATGCACCGGGCCCCAACTTCACTTTCTCTCAAGCTGACACCTTCATAAACTAGCTTGCGCAGAAGGGGTCCTATCCTGTCGGCCGGTTGGCGCTGCCGAACTGGATAAACCTTATCCCTACGTGGGCTAATTTGACTTTGTGGATTTTGCGAAAGTATGAGATTACCCTGCGTGAGATCGACCTCTACTATGCCATTCAGGGTACCAGTCACGGCTTACCCATAAATAAGCCGTTGTTCATGGCCCTCTTGGAGAGGTACAACCGACGGACGGAAACTTTCTTCTTGCCTGCCGGGGAGTTAGGGCTTGCTCTTCACGAGATGCACATTATCTCCAAGCTGCCATGGGACATAGAAGTCTTTGAAGTATACACCCCTATGAATGAAGAGCTCGAGGGTTTAGATCGGAAGTTCCTGGGTTTTGTTGCCGTATATCGGGAATTGATATGTCACCATAGTACTTGCCACCAAACGGCCATCAAGAAGGATGGTAGCTCAGAAGGGACAATTCCTCACACCACGACCTAGGTCTCATACCTTTTTACGCTGGACGCCTCAGGGCGGGTATCTTCTTGAGATTCTCAAACCCAGTAAGATGTGCAAACCCTTGTGTCATCCGCCAAGGGATCGGGGTCTACGAGCGACACATTTGGGGGTCGATCCGACACCTTTAGTTATTTTTATCATTGTACTCAGCAGCAGTCGAAGAAGATGGTTCTTGCAGGATTTCTGATGGTATGGCTACGGAACTGCGTAGTCTCAGGAGGGACGGGCTCCATTGAGAGGCTTAGTCGCCACTTCATCCTTTCTGCTGTAAAACTCATTTTTTGGGTCAGACTGGCCCTTCTTTCGGCTATGGTGTGTAGCATACACCACGACGTTCGTGCCTTTTCGTCCAAGGTAATCGTCCGTGATACGGTAATGAATTTTGAGCGCATGGAACTGCCGTATCATTATTTAATGGAGTGGCTGTTAATGTACTGCCGGTCTTTGATGAGGCCCGACCCAGAGGATGGTGTCACGGCTGATGATGCCTTCATTTTTTGATTCCGTTATCAACCCTGGGAGTACAAGACCATGCCAGCTTGTCGAAGGGCGCTGGCGAGAGTGGACGAATATGACTTTTTTGTGTCTGTTCCTCCTTTTACCGCTGAAGACGTGAGGAGAGGTCATGTTGATGGTACTGAACCTCCTCTTCTCTTGCCCAAGAGACTACTCTATTGGCTACGCAATATCAGTCCAGCACACTTAGTATACCGTCACCGCAACAACGTTTACCTGGAGCCCTATTTGCTTAGCAGGCTCTCCCGCCAGTTCGGGTACAGCCAGCTATCTTTTGACAGTCCCAGCCCTTGCCTGGGCTTTGAAGGTAGCATCCTGGATGGTATCAGGGCATGGCATTATTATAATGCGGTTCATACTCGAGCCACCTTCTCTGTCCCTAATGACGAGGCACCAGTAGAAATTCTGTATATGGCGGCCTTATACCACGTAACGGTGAATAAGCCTCTCGTTAATTTTGACCCGAGGATCAGTTTCATCGCGGGTACTGGCCTGGCGGAGAAGCCTCAGGGGTCGAGGACGAGGAAGCAGAGGGCGAACGCAGTTCTCGTGCCTGACTCGGAGTCCACCATTGCGGACGAAGAGAACGATGAATATGATGCAGATAGCTCTTCCCTTCCGGTGGAAGACGTTGAGGCGGATCAGCCGCCTGTTATGTCAGATGAGATGGTAGCGGACCAGCCACCTGTCGTACCAAATGAGATGGTGGTGGATCAGCCGCCTGTTGCACCTGGTCCTGTACGGAAACGTAGCAGACAAATCTCCCATGTTGGCGGTATTCTTTACTCCCGGAAATGGGCTGCGACCAGACGTCGCAAGCTTACTATAAAGGAGAGAAGCAAGGACGTCGACCCCGCTTCGGAGGTGAATCGAGTTACTACCATCTTTATTCAGTTCTTTCTTTTCTCCTGAACTTTGACCTTAATCATTTTCCTTTCCTCTCGCAGGCGTCAGAGGAGTCGGTTTCTCGAGAACCGGCCGCTGAGGTTGATCCGACCCTGACCACTTTGGTCAGTGACATGTGTGCCGTGATCATCTCTTTTGGGGTTCTCCTGGAAGTGGCTGAGGAGTCCCACCATGGTGACGGGGGCTCTGCTGCACCTATCCCTGAGACAGTTGAATTTCAGCAGGGGTGATGCTGAACCAGCTGGATCCCTTTCCGGGGTGGCTGGGGCACCAGAACCAGCTGAACTTGACTTGGAGGTTGCTGGTGAGGAGCCCACTGCAGTTGTGAGCGATTCGCAGCCTCCATGCTCCTCCTATGGTCAGATAAGCCAAATCTTAACTTGTGAGGAGGCCTATCTGCTATATCATCACATCCTTCGGGTTAGACTGATTGATGGTTGCTCTGGACATCTAGGTCCTGTCTCTCCAGTGCCGATGATGGACATTGTCAGGATAGGCTCTGCCGAAGGGGAACTGGCGGAGAGGAGCGTACCCCCTCCTCTTTTGACTCATATTGAATGGCCTTCTGCTGGCTCTAGTTTGGGAAGTCAGGTGGCGGCACAGTCGGGGCAGGGGACAATAGTCCCTGCGTCCTCTTCTGCTCAGGCGGCTCCGAGAGTCGACCTTTCTACTTTACCGAGTGTCCAGACTCTTCAGGTGGCGGAGGAGGAGTTAGCCGCTATCCGCGCATCTTTTCGCTCAGAATTTGTCTCTCTGGTGGCAAGTTCTAGCGTGCTTCCTTCGACACTGCCGGCCACGCTTCCTTTGACGCCGTCCTCTACGGAGGTTCTGGACGAAGCGTCACAGGACGTGGTTGACAGCTTCTATCGCCACTTGAAGAGAGGGGTTACGGCTACTGTGGAGCGGGGGACTCCTTTTTCCTTGGCCCGGCAATGTGCCCGGGGTCACATTGATATTCTTAAGACTCTTTCCGGTGGGGCGGGGTAGCTGCGCTTCTGGAGGCAAAATTGTTGGAGGCTGATCAGTTGGTAGCCCAGCTTCAGGTGCTACGACAAGCTGATCTGTCTGCTGCTATAGATCAAGAGCACTACTGCTATAGATCAAGAGCGCAGTTTCCTCACAGCTGCAGTAGAGAAGATAAGGGCTGCCCGGGATAAGGCCAAACCGGTCATACTGAAGGACCTCCGCGATCTATCTCAGCTATATGATCAGTTGAGCCTTGAGAGTTAATATATCACGGCTCGGGAAGCGACTGCCTCCCGCGAGGTAATTGACACCCGGGAGCAGATCCTCGAGCTTCAGAGGAAGCTGACTTTCTTAGAGTCTGAACTCGAAGCGGCCCATACGGAAAATGGAATGATCATCCAGGAGGCTGACAGAGTCACTCGAGCTTCTGCTGGCCTGGAGCTCGCTCTGAAGAAGCTTGAGGATGGCTGGCAGGCACACATGTACTTGAATAATACGGAGCGGTTATCTCAGGAGGCCGAGCGCCGAGCTAAGCAGCGGCTTGAACGGAGGACCGCCTTGGTGAGGAATCGTCTCCGAGAATTATGTACCGCCGAACCATAGATGTTTTTTTTTACTTTTTTATGTTCATGTTCTTTTCCTTTTTTCCATATTGTAATAGAGACATAGTCCCAGATAATGTAGTACCTTGGATTCTGAATAAATGAGCATGTTTCGACTCATCCTTTATTTCTTGTACTTGTTGTGTTTGTGACATTTTTGTCCCACTGGGGACTATTTGTTGACCTGTTACCCTGGGCATACCTTGGTTTTAGGTACGGTTAACAAGTTTGAAAGGGATACTTAGAACAATTCTACGGTAAGGTGGTTATGGACGTTCCTGGTATCGGGAGAAAGAATTCCATGGCGCAGCTGGGCTCCCGGGGTATGATGAAAAAGGATGTATATGTACTAGGAAACTTAGTACAGCATTTGTATTCAGCAGAGGACATTTGTGGGCCTATTATCCTTGTCGTACCCCGGTTCAGGATACGGATAATAAGACGAGAGAAGACCAACATACTTACTCAGAGGTAATGAGGACATGGCAAGTATGGGGTTTTTACCGTGGAGTCTTCCTACTCAGAAGTAATAAGAAAATGGCATGAGTGGACTCAACGGAGGATATTTGGGTATGGATAATAAATCGAAAGGGAACCAGCATACTTACTCAGAGGTAATGAGGACATGGCAAGCATGATGGTTTCTTCGATGGAGCATTCCTACTCAGAGGTAATGAGGACGTGGTAGGAGTGGGCTCCATGAAGGGGTACATAGAACGACTCAGAGGTAATAAGAACATGGAAGTTCTATGTAGAGGGGTGATTTGTTTTTGGCGGAAGTGAGACGACTCAGAGGTAACATCGACGTGGTCGTCTTAGGAATTTTGTGGATCTGTTACCCTTTTTGTGCACTGAGAGTGCAGATAGTGGATCACGAGGGAGGAGCTCTTTCAGAAGAATAAGTTCAGAGGTATGGTCATACATGACTTACTACCTAAAAGAGTGACAAGAATGTAAGTTCAAAGGCACCTGCGGGTACATAACTCAGCAATCTGGAATATTTGGAGGAAAAGTGTGAGTTCAGGGGTACCAGAGGGTACATAACTCAGCAATCTGGAGTATATGGGGGAAAAATGTGAGTTCAGCGGTACTGGAGGGTACATAACTCAATAATCTGGGATTTTGTGAATGTGAGTTCAGCGGTACCGGCGGGTACATAACTCATTAATCTGGGATTTTGTGAATGTGAGTTCAGCGGTACCGGTGGGTACATAACTCAATAATATGGGATTTGGAGAATGGCGTTTAGATATAATATTTCTTCAGGAACTTGCCGTTGATGGGCAACATGAGCAAGTCTCCGTTTTGTTTTGTGAGGCGGTAAGCATCGTTGGAGAATACGGCCTCAATGATAAATGGACCTTCCCACTTTGGCTGGAATTTATCGACAATTTTGTGAGTCATAACCATCGGCCTCCGAATTGCAAGAACAAGATCGCCCACTTGGAATGTTCTGATTTTAACCTTCTTGTTGAAGGCTTCGGAGATGCGTGCTTGGTATAGCTCGATTCGTTGCTGAGCCAATAGGCGTTTTTCATCTAAGGCCTCCAATTCTTGTAGCCGACGACGGTAGTTATTGTCCGTCATCAATTGGTAAGTGAGAGCGACGGGGAGCGAGAGTATTTGAGTCTCCAATGGGAGAACTGCCTCACTCCCGTACACCAGAGAGAATGGTGTGTTCCCAGCGGCCGTTCGAACTGTAGTATGGTACGCCCATAAGCATTCACCAAGCTTCTCGTTCCAGTTGCGTTTGTTGGATGATACGAACTTTTTGAGCAACTTGATGATGGTTTTGTTGAATGCTTCTGCCAACCCATTCGCTGTCGGATTGTATGGCATCGAAGCAACATTCTGAATTCGGTGTTTGTCGCAGAATCGATAGAAGGCGTGGCTTGCGAACTGCGGACCATTATCGTGGATGATCCTTCGGGGCAGTCCAAAGCGATAGATGACGTGATGCTTGAGGAAGCTGATCACGTTTGAAGTCTTTACTTCTCACTACTACAAAAATTGTTAACAATGACGCTTTATAGATGACACTCATAAAAAATATCATTAATGTTACTTCTAATGTCAACCCATTAAATGATCGTCATTAATAACTTAATCAATGACATAAAAAAAGGTAATGTCATGAAACGTGTATTGAGACGACGATTAAAAAGATAAGGGTCGTAAAAAAAATTTATGGATGTCATCTTTTGTGTATGAAAGAAAAGGTGTGGGACTAACAATGACACAATAATATTAAGAGTCATATTTAGTTTAATCAATAATAGAGACATGTTGTGTGTCATAAAATATTGATTAAAAATTGATAGTATTGGATTGAATCCAAATTGGACGAAAAAATATATGCTAGTGTTGATTGCACGGTTGGTTGGAGACTGGACAATAATAGAAATAGAGTTAGGATTAGTTCTTTAAAATATAAAATCTGAATATAATTAGTTATTACAATTTGGGTTAGGATATTTTGATCTTTTTTCACTTATGTTTATCTCTAACAACAAAAAAAATGTGAAGTTCATGTGAAAATAAAATAATTAAGTTATTATTTTATTAATAAACATAATACTATATATTAAAGAGCCAAAATTAAATAATTGATATATTTAAATATAATTTTATTTAGTTTAACTAAATTTTTATCTATTTTTAGTTGGCCATTGTTCATTTGCATATAACAAAGATTATGCACAAATGTTGTACTTACATCAGGTAATACCTTTTGAAAAAATATTTTCTACATGTTTTATTATGAAGACAAATTATTAATTAAAAAATATATATAGCAAGAGAATAATAAAAATAAAAATAAAAATAAAATAAAATATTTTTATTCTTTTCTTTTATACTAGGCTTATACTAGGGCTGCTCCCCCTTCTTCAGGTTCGCCATTCTATCATTCTTCACTAAATAAATCCCCTAAAAATTCCTTCCCCCAAATCAAAACTCTTGTAGGCCTACTCTCCCGTTCTCCTTCTCCTCCTATACTTCTTCTTCTCATCATCTTCTCCTCATCTACTTCTTCTCCTCATAATCTCCTCCTCCTCCTCCACCTCATTCTTTTCTTATCCACTGGCAACGAAACGAGTTGTAGTCGACAACCCACTGCTCCAGTCGTCTTCTCGTTGATGACCGGAGCCGACAGTAGCAGGAGCAGAAGATCTGGCCACCACAGACGTGCCACCCCCCACGTGTTATTTTCTCCTGTGGAGAAAGCCCTCACCACGATTTTGCCCATTTTTATTTTTTTATGATATGG
This sequence comes from Iris pallida, assembly GCA_029216955.1. Classification (NCBI taxonomy): domain Eukaryota; kingdom Viridiplantae; phylum Streptophyta; class Magnoliopsida; order Asparagales; family Iridaceae; genus Iris; species Iris pallida. The sequence goes on along the minus strand of JANAVB010029815.1, from coordinate 13,748,572 downwards.
TTACTTGATAATGCCTTTGGTAAATAATTTTTGTTTTTAGTTTTTGATATGGTTCCTTGATAATGACAGGTCCTTAAATTTCCCCTTTGTGACTTGGATCCAAGTAACTACATTGAGTATTGGCATTCTATTTCTCAAATTTATTTAAGTCCTACTAGGCTTTCCCCTCTGGGACATACTCCGAGTAAGTATTAACTACATACGTAGGTGAAGTGTATGTTGTTATGTCTCTAAGAGTTTTGTGTTACATGGAAATCTATTATGTGATACGTGTCCGACACGATATTGAGTTTTTTTTTTGCTTTATAATCATTATCTATTGTTTCAAGTTGTAAAACAACATCCTCATTTTGTTAGGTTTGTCCTGGTCCTAGCAAGTAGGCTCATAATTAAGTTCTAGACCTCCAAATTTATAGTGTATATCTAATTTTGTTACTCCTACTTCTCATATTAATTCTACTACTCTCTTGTGGATGTTACTAATCATCGAACCTATTAATTTTCAGTATATTGTTATTTCCCACAAAATGAGTGAAGGTTAGCTGATGGGGTTTAATTAATAACATCTTGTTATCCTCTAGTTTTGCTTGATTATAGGTTTGGTATCGGCAGTTCGGTATACAATATGGCCTGTACATCCGTCTTGCACCAGTAAGTGATACAAAAAAAGAAAAGATTCAAGATTTTGTAAGTGTTGGAGAAAAGGTCATATAGCCAAAATAATGGTGCATGCTATTTTTTGGGAGAAAAAAACAGGGTAATAAGCCTACTCAGTTTGCATGGACATGTTGTTCCTTAGCCAGTATGAGATATCTTTAGCTAACTTTCAGTTGATTGATCCAATCTCCCCATCCTCCGTCCTATTTAATGTATACTTTCTATATTTAGAATTTGAACCTATTACCTATTTACCCTATGTGCTCGATGTGAGCTTGTTTTGTTAAGTTCTCTTAATGAAGCATAGGATTTCCCAGTTTTTGCTTAAAAGTAGTTTTGTCACATATCATTACCAGAATGCAGCAGCTTATCAGTGTTTAGTTTGCAGTCATTAATTTAGGAAGTGCAGGTACACTTATTATCCAATTAAGCTTTCCCGGTGCAGTTAACTGCTTTCCATGTAAAATCTCTCCTTGACATCTTTCTCAGGTAGTTACTTTTTCCTTCCGTTCATGAGCTTCATATGTTTAATTAAACTTCTCGGTTACATCTTGGCCTGAAGCACAGGTTAGGCTATTTTATTATGGTACACATCTCTAAATATATCTCCTATTGGGCCATGGAGAGTTAGGAACCTATGGTGGGCTTACAATTACTGATTGTGTTTCCTTCAAAATCCCTTTTGGAAGTGTAATAATATGTTTCCTAGTTAATGTTGTGCGTCATGTTTTAGTGCAGTGAGGCCTCTCTTTCACTAAAACCAGAATTGATGTGCACAACTTGTCGTTTGGTGAAGTTGTAAGACACCTATAAGATTATAGTTTGATGGACTTACAGTGGAAGTAGGCTTCCTGTATGCTAGCATAACAAGTTCAGCACCTATACACTTTTATGTTTCCATGTTTGTTTTGTTACTTGAACTGGAATTGTTATGATTTGATTAATGTAGCATGTTTAGGTTTTGAAATATATATTCATAGCAGGCATTGGAACACCTTAAATTAATCTAGAATAAACAACTCGTAAAAAGCCATCTTGAATATGCTATGATTAACGAACTGACGCCTAGCTACAATTTTCTTAATGCAGGTAAGGAAAAGGCCTCTGAACAAGAAGGAGGTATTCAGGAAAGAGGAAGACGTCATCACAATTGATCCAAATTATAGTCATCTTACAGTCTACGAGACCAAACTCAAAGTGAGTATTCTTGATTTATTCTTTGTATTTTTTACATGCATGCTACCAAAAGAGGGGCTTCTGGCACTGGTTATAAAATTTCTTTGGTTATTCGCCTTGTATTTATATTTAATTATTCTTCTGCGTCTATGGAACTGATTTTGCAATGCACAACTTGAGTCTAAATGGTGCCAGAGACATATTGAAGTTGAGGCCACTTCCTTTGCCTCTTACATATTGCAGTCATTATTTTTCAGCCAATTATGCATGTTCTAGATCCTACAGTGAAAGCAATCATTTAGAAGCCAATTTTTCTTAATAATAGCTACTAATGAAAGTGAACCTAGTCATTGTTTAAGCACTTTTTGCCAATCCTGTCTGTTCTAAATCTTACAGTGAAAACAATCATTTAGAATGCCATTTTTTCTTACATAATTGTTAACTACTAAGCAAAGTGAACCTAGTTTGAACTTTTGGCCAAGTAAAACAATCATGATATATTTGAACATGCTGGCCTATATATTATCTTAACACAATTGCTAATGTTCTAGTCCGAGACGAATTTGGCACTATTGCTTGCCCCATGAATGTCCTTACAATAAGGTTTAGTATTACTGTTAGTTTTTAACACACTTTTGTAGCACTTTCTTTTGATATTTAGTTGCTGATAAATCATATACATGAACATGGTAATATGTTACCACCAAAGGGGTGGTCTAGTGGTAACACTAGTGAGGAGGGGAGGGAAGGGGAGGAGTGGGCGTGGGGTTGAATCTCAACCCGAGCAAATAAAAATAGCGATGGGTGGAGTCCTGGTGCTAGTAGCTCAGGACAAGGACGATCATCGATGACTGGTCTTACCTAAAAGAAATGGTTACATGTCCTTACTGTAGACTAAATCATAAATAGAATAGTCAAACACCATTAACAAATGAATTTGACATTTTTATTTTTGGTAACAATAGTTGTGTTGAATTCTGGTACAATCAGTACAGGTGGACAGTTAGTACAATGTCATTTCATCCGATGCAAATGTTATTGCAATTGACCGTGGGATCCTATGGAGGCAAGAGGCTGCTCGTGGTCTTGAATTTGTTGCTTTTCATGGTTAGTCCTATCTCATTCTTTGTATAATAAAATACAACAAGCTTGAACATCTATATTTTAAACTGGTGCCTAATATATATTTTAGTATATGCAACACTATATTCCACAATCCAGACAATTAGGGGCGCAATGTGTCCTTATATTAAGTATCTATTTATCCTATTGCAGTCCAATAACCACTGAAGTGTAGTCCAATTGGTAAACTGATGGAAATATAACTTGAAGGTATACTTCAATAATTACTAGCCACATCATGGACAATTTACACTTGAATATGGCCTGGCATTAAATGTTACTTGGGGATCCAATTGTATTTGGGTTGTTTCATTAGTCATTACATATTTCGACAATGATGGAGGTTTTACGAGTTGATCTTCATATTTGATGCCGTTGTTACTGGTATTGAGTTCTGCTCCACATTCAACCTCACTCTGATTGAGAAAAGCTTGTATGTTGATGACCATAATGATTGAAGTTTTTGGTATAGAATAGGTTACTAAATAGCTAATCAAGTTCATAATTGTTTCTTGGTTGATTGAACATCTACCATAGTACCATACTCCAGAACATCTGCTAGGGCCTATTTCCTTTTATATAACAAAATAGATCCAATCAGCTTAGAAATACAAAATTCATCTAACTGGTATATGACAATGCTATTTTGAGGAGTGTTGGTAAGGTCAAAAATTCCATTAATTTGTAAACTTGGTGCATTTGCCACTTTGTACTTCTAAAGTGACTGTTTTATTTAGTGATCATCCACAAAGGTAGTTTTTACGGTTACATGTCCTCGCATCTACCAATCCATCCTCATTATACTAACTCTGTATCTGTCCACTTTAATTTGTTGATGCAAGGTTACTTTGTATCTTTGGAGTTTAGAATTTGTTGTTGAATGCAATAATACTAATAAATATATATTGTTTTAGTGTTATCTTACACTTCTGATAATGTTCCCATTAATACAGTTCATTTCTACTTTTGTCCTGCTAAGATTGATGTTCTTTTCTTGGATAACAATTTATCTTGAAGAAAATTCTTATCACCAGTTATTTATGTTGTACTATAGATGGTTTGATGATGATATGTTTACTGCTCGACTACTCGGTTGCAATTGTGAGACACAACTACAATATAGTCAACAAGACTTACAGTGGAAGGACATTCATGTAAGTTTCTTTAGCCTCTAGTTTAATATTTTTAAATCCGTCGTAAACTATATAGTAAAAATCCCCTCCAATGGGGGAATTGAATCTCTCTCTCAAAATCTTCCTTTTCAAACTTGTTATTGGTCTTTATATGTGGGATGATGGTATAATGGAGTCTTGGAAGACAGTGAAGTGTAGTAGTCCAAAATGAAAGTATTCAACTCTTGAAATTTTAGTTCAAATTGCTCATTAGCTTTTTTGTCCCAATGTATGTCTCCTTAGTCTTCTTAATTATTTTGCATACTTTTATTGTGGCCTTCGTCTGCGTACTAAAACGCGATATTATAGTGGCTAGATTTATTTTATTGTTATTGCAAGTCGTTCTTTGTTCTGGTGTTTATTTTCACACTACAATTCTGTTGTAAACTTGTGAAGTTAATATGGTGAAAGCCTTTACTAACTTTGTGACTTTCTACTGTCATAAGTTCATATAATTTCATCGAAGTGAAAACTTGAAATATTTTTTCTCAATATTCATTCTACAAAAAGATGGTAATGAAAAATATTAATCCTAACAGGTTTCTAGCAACAGAATTGGCAAATGACATTATTGTTAACATTGGAGATGTGGAGTTTTATCTACACAAGGTAGGTTTTGTGTTTATTTTTGTATGGTTCGCCAGATAAGTTTATGATTCTAGGAATACAATATATATATATATATATAAATAATGACATCATTAACATAGTCGTTGGTTTTGTGTTTATTTTTGTAGTTTGTTGGAAGAAAGGATTACTCCATCAGTGAAATTGATGAAATGAGAGGAGTGCTGACCAAAGTTATCATGGATACTGTTAATGAAGACCATATGTAAAAAATGATGCATATATAAATTTTGGAAGCATTGTTAATTATGTTAGAATTTTTGAGATTAAAATAAAATATTATTTTAGTTCAATATTGTTGGCACTTTGAATAATTATAAACAAAATATTTTTGGTTGGTGTTATTTCAAAGCTAGATGTGGGTCATATATTGTTACATATTCTTCTTTGTTTTCCTTATTTGGGATACTGTATATAGAATATAAATTGTAGAATACAGATGAAAAGATGCAAAAATGGGTACTTTGAAAAATGGCGGGCATTTAATGACGATTGATATAAAAATAAACCATCATTGAAAAATAATGTAAATCGTGATATACACTTTTAAATATCATCGTTCATATTATAAGATGACAATTTTCATAAAAGTTTTAATAACAAAGATGACGCATAAAAGTCATATAAAAGTCATGTTTTGTAAATAAAGATGACGTGTGTTGAGTTATCATTATTTTATAACAATAGAAGTCATCTTTTGCAAATAAATATGATGTATAGAAGTCATCTTTTGTAAATAAAGATGACGCATAAAAGTCATCTTATATTAAAAAAGATGACGTGCATTGAGTTGTCATTGTTTTCTTGTGATAAAAGTCATCTTTTGTAAATAAAGATGACGTATAGAAGTTATCTTTTGTAAATAAAAATGACGCATACAAATCATCTTTCGTAAATAAAGATGACGAATATCGAGATGTCATTATTTTTTCACGATAAAGATGACACCTGCGTAGATGACGGCTAGACAAATGTCATCAATTAGCATATTTGGCCGTCATTGTTAACCATTTTTTTAGTAGTGTCTGTAAGCGGAATAGCCTCCGCCCATTTAGAGAAGTAATCTGTGATGGCGAGTATAAAGCGATATCCTCGGAACGACGGTGGAGTGATTGGACCGATGATGTCCATTCTCCATGCTTCGAATGGCCAGGACGCCACTGTCGGATGTAGAAACTCGGATGGCTGGTGGATGTAGTCCGCGTGGACTTGGCAGGCTTTGCACATTCTTGTATATTCTATCGCATCTGCTACCATCATGGGCCAGTAGTAGCCCATTCGGCAAAGACGGTCTTGCAATATTGGACCAGGCTGATGGGCCCCGCAGACATCGTCATGAGCTTCGTGTACGGCTTCTTTGGCTTCTGCGTTTGACAGACATCGAAGCAATAATCCATCGTAGGATCGACGATACAGCATTTTTTTCTCTGTATCGTAGAAGAATCGGAGAGAACACCTTCTGATAGAGGTGGCATCCTTTGGGTTCTCGGGCAGGATGTCATAGACTACGAAGTCTATGAATGGTTGTCTCCAGTCTGGTACTTCGTCTATTGTCTGAGCAGAATAACTCGTTACGAATTGAACGTTGTTCTTGGGACAGAACAGTTCATGGCCTATCACATCCACCGATTGATGAGCATAGTTCGGAACCACTAGGGAAGCGGCAAGGCCAGCTAAGGCATCGGCTTCGATATTTTGGAGCCTGGGAACGTGTTCTATAAAGAACCCTTCGAACAACGAGATGATGTTGATCGTTATTTGGTGATAGGGGATCATGTCTTCATGGCGGACTTCGTATGAACCCCGGATTTGATTGACGATTACCTGTGAATCGTCGTATGCTTCAAGATATTCTACCCCCAGCTCCCTTGTAAGTTGGAGGCTAATGACTAAAGCATTGTACTCGGCCACATTGTTAGAGCAAGGTCTCGTGTGGGAGTATGCACAATTAATCACCAGTCCGGAAGGAGAAATCAGCACCACCCCGACTCTGACGACGATGTTGCCCTTGGGTCCGGTCCTCGAAGCACCGTCGAAGAACATTCGCCATATATTATTGTGAGAGGTCGCATGCGAGTCGGCGACCTCATCTGGGATTTCTTCGTATATTCTGGCCGACTCCGAGCGTGGGTGGGCTGCTAAAAAGTTTGCCAGAGCTTGACCTTTAATAGCCTTTTGCGGGACGAAGATCATATGGTAGGGGGACAGTAATATTGCCTATGTAGCAAGGCGAGAGCTGAGTGCCCCTGGTTTAGTCATGAGAACCCTGAGGGGGTTGACTCGTGATATCACATATATGGTTTGCCCCGTGACATAGTGTCGCATCTTTTGAATGGCAAACACTAGGGCTTCTCCACGACAGTATATCAGTGCTCTGACCTGATCATCATTCGACTGAGGTAATATATAGCTTGCTCATGGCCTGCAGCGTTGTTTTGTGCTAGTAGAGCGCCGAGGGAATGCTCCATTGCTCGTACTAGAGCAGGAATGGTTTTCCAACAACTGGGGCCATCAGGACTGGAGGGTTCCACAAATATTCTTTGATGCTGTCGAGGGCACGCTGGCATTCTTCATCCCATATGAATGAGACGCCCTTCTTCATGAGATGGATGAATGGCTGACATCGCCCGGAGAGGTTGGCGATGAACCTCCTGATGTAGGCTAACCTCCCTTAAAGGCCTTGAAGTTCTCGGAGATTTCTCAGGGGACTCATCTCCATGATTGCCTTCGTCTTCTCAGGGTCTACGTGGATACCCTGGAAGGTGATGATAAAACCCAAGAACTTCCCGCTGGATACGCCCAAGAAGGATTTCGTGGGGTTCATTTTCAAATTGTGTGCTCACATCAGATCGAACACTGTCCTTAGGTCATGCAGATGATCTTCCTTAGAGCGGCTTTTGACGGCGATGTCGTCAACATAGCATTCCACTATTTTGCGTAAGTGGTCTCTAAAGATGATGCTCATAGCTCTCTGATAGGTCGCGCCAGCATTCTTTAAACCGAAAGGCATGACTGTGTAGCAGAACGTGCCTATTGGTGTTCGGAATGATATATGCTTTTCATCGTCGGAAGACATCTTGATTTGGTTGTACCCCAAAAAACCATCCATGAACGACATATGTTCGAAGTCGCAGGTGTTGTCGATCATGATGTCTGTGATAGGGAGGGGGAACTCATCTTTGGGACACGCCTCGTTCAGATTGCGGAAGTCGATGCAGATTCGAATCTTTCCATTCTTCTTGAGGATCGATACTATATTGGCGACCCAGTCTGGATGTTGTTCCTCACGAATGAAGCCGCTGGCTACCAGTTTGTTGACTTCGGCTTCGATCGCATCTATAATGGCTGGGCGGAAGCGTCGTTGCTGTTGTTTGACTGGCTTTGCATCTGGCCGAATGTTGAGCTTATGAAGAGCAACATCGGGATTTAGCCCTGGCATGTCTTCATAGTTCCAAGCGAACACATCAATATATTCTTTGACGAGTTCTAGTAGCGATTCTCGTTCTTCGTCTGTCAGGCTTTTACTAACGAAGATTGGTTTTGGAGAAGAGTCACTATCGAGATCCACTTGTATGACCTCATCTTCAGTAGGAGGCTCTCTTTGTTCAAACCGCTTCTTCTATTGCCCATCCAGCTGTTGGGCCCACGGCTCTAATTCGAGGAGTTCAGGAAAGTCTTCACCTTCTTTGTAAGCATCAGCGAATGCCATATTGACAGACAGGACTTGTTTGAATACATCACCGATGCTGATATCTGAATCAGAAGTTGGTGATCCGGTTGAGTGTGAATGCCAGTCGTATTCCTCATCCGAGCTTTCAGGGGTCGTTGGAGGCGTAACATATCCCAGTCCGCATCAGGTCTTGTTGTAGTAGTCCTGTGGTTTGCCAGTCGGGCCCGACGACTTTAAAGGTAATCGTCGACCAGTGCCGTAGTTCAAACCTGGCATAGTCTCCAGATCATATCCCTGTTTTTGTATGAGGTATTTGGATTGGGGTCTATATAGATAGAGAGGCAGTCTCCCGACGTCCGATTCGAGATCGACTTCTTCTATGGTGAACGGCTGTGGATCATTCTTCCGATCGAAGATGATTGGATGGTCCCCTCCCTCGATTATGCGGTAAGCGCCTTCCACGGGAGTAAGTTGATTTGCGGTGTAAACATTTGTCACCTGTGTATGTAGGTGAGTGCCTATACCGTATTCCATAGCGTACATTGTACAAAGCTTATTAAGCTCGATGTAGTTCAAAGATAGCCCTTTATTGATGAAGTAAGGTATCTTTTCTAACGAGATTAAATTATCTGCGGATGGAACTGTAGGACCGTTGAGCACCTCTAGAGGGGGGGTGAATAGAGTGTGTGCGTGTGCAGCAGAAAATAATCACCAATTAAAAATATTAAGCAGTTATATATTATGGCAGTAAATAGGAGGCAGTAAATAAATACAGTAAAGTAAGAGTCAAGAATTCAAACTCAGTGACACAGCGATGTATACTGATATCCCTCTGAGAGGACTAATCCAGTCTCGAGTACTCTTGCTCGATGTTAATCCACTATGACACAAGCTTTAACTGAGCGCTTGCAACTCTTACAACACCGTGCTTGGCGACAAGTGCACGACCGACTTCACAACACCGTGCTTGGTGACGAGCGCACGACCGGCTCCAGAAGGCAATTGGAAAACTGGAACGTTTTCTGAATACAACCTCCGATACAACTCTTCAATACCAAACTCTAGATTAAACAGAAACTGTACTAGCTTGGCTAAGAGTCGTAAAGGCTTAGATATGAAAGTAAAATCTCAGAACACTTTAGATAGAGAAGAGAAGAGATGAAATTGGATTGTTGAAATGAATGGTAATCTCAACTCTATTTATAGTGTTTTTGGGGAACCGAACTCGGGCAGAGTTCGGGCAGAGTTCGGATGCTAGGATTTCGCATACGAACGTTGGATACAGATTTGGTGGGAACTGTATTTCAAATAACCCAGACCGAACTCGGGCCGAACTCGGACCAAACTCGGTCAGAGTTCTGTCAGAGTTCTGCTGGTTCAGAACAGTAAGGAATAAACCAAATTTGCATAGGTTTTGGGCTTTTTGGAATTGTGGATTTTGGGATACGTAGGTAGGCTTATTTTTGTTTGTGGACTGAGAAAAACCTAAGCCAGTACCGATCCGATCAATCTCACATTTTTTCTAGACTCAATAAATGGAAAAATACAGAATAAATATGAAAACCAATAGCCCTTTTGATGACGTCTTTTTCCTGACATAGAAGACGCATTTTTCCTTGACGGCAATCGTCCAAAGATAAACAGATCTGAAAACCCCTTGTATAACGCCGTCTTTGGCCCATTAATAATTCTTTGTTGCATATGTCCTGCTTGTCTGCAAGTACATGTTAGACGAACAAAACAGTATGATGCAGTATGATATAATCATAACAATATGATATAGAACATTTAGGACAATGCTAAGTTTAAGTAGCAACTTGATAGAGATTACATGAATATTAGTGACATCACTAGTTAAGCTTAATTGATTAGCCATATTCGAAAACATAATATAATCATTGGGCTAACAGGAACATCAGTGTGAGCAGCCACATACTTGGCCAGTTCTGGTTCTTCTTCGGCCACCCCCTGTATAAATGAAGACTGAGAGGATGACTTGGGCAACTTGATCATCAGAGGTTCTGCTGGTGGAGCAGAACGTGGAGTCATTGGCAAACTAGCGACCCCCAGTTTGGTACTCGATGCTGGGCGAGGAGTGGTTGGCTCGCTAGAAGCCCCAAACTTTGCATCGGGCTGATGATTCTTTTTGGGAAGACGTATCGTCATTGGCTTGTCAGAGGGGATTGTGCTTCTCCGTTTGTGGCTGGCCGACTCTAGGCAGTCTGATTGTAAGTGGCTCCATTATGGGTCTTGGCGCTTGGCTGAACCTTGGTAGCCGTATTATCATTTGCCCTTCTTGTGCCGAGAGGCTGATTGCGTCCTTACGCAGAGCGGCCGTAAGGGGTGCGGACTTGCCATGTTTGCGAGCTTGGAGGTGGATCGTCAGAGGTTCTTCTGATCCTGTGGCAGTCTCAGTTCGAGCTTGCATATCTCTTTCACCAAGGTGCCTCTTCGACTTTTCGTATAAGCAGGAGTCTGAGTAGTAGGATTCGACCCCTTTGAAGGGATCGATGTCGGCAAATTCTGTCCTTACGAAGCCGTGTTTGTCGACATACTTGATGCACTGGTGCAGCATGGAAGGCACAATGATGTAATCGTGTATCCAAGGGTACCCCAAAAGGATATTGTAGGAAGTGTCTGCATCTATGACGTAACATGTCACTTCTGACTGAAGATCGCCGATTTGGCACTTCAAGCGAATCTTCCCAATCGGGTAGCTCCTGCCCAAATTGAAACCGCTGATAGCGGTGCTTGTTGGCGTCATGCGATGCATAGAAATACGAAGATGGTGTAATAGACCCTTCGTGATGATGCTTATGGAAGAACCAGGATCAATGTGCATCCGATCCACCTTTACGTCGCCGATGTCTCTAGTATAATATAACGGACGATCGTACAGGTTGGTTTTGATGAGCATGTCCTGTGGAGTGAATACAATATTGGGCATCGCTCCTTTGCAAGCACTGTCTCGGAGATCTGCAGGCGGGCTCGCTCCCATGAGGTTGACCTGAGCAAGATATGCGTCGGCGTTCTGGAGTGCATCGCTCAAGGCTGCGCAAACATCCTTGAAGAGTCTCAGGAGCTCGTATAATGACAATTTGGCCGGTGTATTGGCCAATTGTGCCAAGATATCAAAGTTGTAGGGCCTTTCCAGCCCATGAGGTGCCTCTTTTTGGAGGGATTTGTCAAAGCGAGTCTCCTTCGGCCTAGGCTTGTCGGTCGTCGGAGGTTGAGAAGGTCCCGGAGCGTCAGCAGTAGCCGGCTGATATTCTTCAGTCGAGTTATCTGGTGTAGGTTGGGATTGAGCACCATACCGAGTGACGACAGTTGTGCTTCTTCGACATCTGCTGAAATTGTGCGGCAGGATCTGACCTTTCTACTCTCCTTCTTGCCAATGGAGGGTGGTGTGGACTGAGTCACTTCAGGTACCAAGTCTGGATGGACCCACATGACCTCCCCTCGTGACGTGGTAAGGGGTACTAGACTAGTAGCCTGATCTCGAGGAGGTGGAAGATTAGCAATCTCTATTATCGCCCGAGGGATAGGTATCATGCCGTCTTGAGTCTCTGTCGAGGGAAGCTGCCAAACTGTACGGACACCATGTTGGCTGCCACGATTACCCCCTTGAAATCAATGGCCAAAGCCTTCGAATCGATGAAATATCGGATGTATCGCTTCAGTTGGTAGCAGTCGTGTGTAGCATGGTGGACGTAGCGGTGGTAATGACAGTACTTTGGGCTCTCCATTTCTGCTGGCCGAGGTTCCCGTCTTGGTGGAGGGAGCTGAATTCTATCTCCTTGTATGAGCATGTCCAAGATGGGCTTGACATGGCCATCTTCGAAGGAGTAGGTCATTTGCGGCCATTGCTTGTCTGCCGATTTTGACTCAGGTTTTTGGGCTGTGTCGGCCACCGTAGCCTGCTTGCCCTTTTTGACCCGATTGTTAAAGGAGTTACCACCATTGTTGTTGTTGGTATTAGGACGCTTGCCCTTGTCCTCTTCCTCCAAGATGTGCAATCCTAGTTGGCGAGCCTTCTTCAACCTATCTTCGACGCTAGTGGCACTGATGATAAACGTCTTCCAGTCCTTGAATTAACTTTCACCCATCCAGAGGCTGATTGTTGGGAGCAGTCTCTTTTGGCAAATTTCAATTAAGGAGGAATCCGGATTACCCGACGGCAACTTCATTACGGTTTCGCGAAATCGCTCAATATAGTTCCTTGTCAGCTCTTTCTCTCCTTGAACGACATCTATGAGGGTGGACATTGTGACGTCCTGTCCTACTTCGTAGAATCTCTCCAAGAACATGCACTTGAAGCTGGCGAAGGAGTGGATGCAGTTGTCTGGCAGGTTGCGGTACCAGTCGAAGGCGACCCCTTCCAATGCCCCGATGAATAATCGTGTAAGGATGGCATCGTCATGAGGCAGATGCTCGGTTGTGACCTCGAAGTAGGTGATGTACCTGCTTGCAGATGTCTTCTGATCATATGGATTGATGTGGAATGGTTTATACTTTTGTGGGAAGGGAAGATCTCTCTACGTAGCGGGATATGGTTGTCGTATCCTGAGGTCTTGGCAGTTTTCTCGGGCATGGAACATGGCCCGGAGCTCCTGGACCTCTCTTCTTACCTCCCTGGCCTCGTCAGCAGCGGTAGAAGCCGACATTTCAAGAGGATTATTGCCCAGGTTTGGTGCCGCTGAGTTCGAGTCCGCATTGACCGCGAAACCCAAGTTTGTTTGGCCAGGCGTCCCTCCTTGCAAAGTAGGGAGGGCTGATTTGATCTCGTCCACCGATTTGACCAAAGTGCGTATTATGGCCTCCAGAGTGTCGATACATTGGCGATCACTGGGACCATCTTGTTCGTCGTTTGTCTTGAATGTCGTCCTCACATGAGTAGAAGTGGAAGGGACGGTGGATGACGTTCCCTCTAAATCATACCCCTGTACCGAAAAGTTATTAGGGTATGTGGAAATGTTCTACTCCGGTTCGGCGGGGATTTTCTGTGTAGAGTTGCAGGAGACGACGGGAGGTGCCTCATCCTCTGAGCTCGGCTGTTGTAATCTTTGGAAGACGGACTGCCGGTCTTTTTGTACCGTCGCGTTGTTGCAACAGCAGTTGACAATGACTTGGGTACAGTGATGCCCTTGGGAGGACTCTTTGCACACCGAGGCCTCTTCTCTTTCCTTGCGTTTGTGGAGAATAACCTCACGCAAGTCAGATGGGTTTGGAACGACCATGTTTGCTCCCTGGGTTTTGGAAGACTTTTGGGAACCACTCTGTCCGTTTACCGCCGGGGGCTGGACTCGAGTGGTTCTGTACAACTTTCCATCAGAGGCCTGCATAACAGTATGTAGAGCGCTCGAATGGTCAGAGGTCGGGACAGCGGACAGAGCTCGCCAAGCTCGCGCTGCCCTAGACTTCTTCACTCTAGTGCGTGAGGGCACATAGTAGGAGGAGTCTAAGTGGTGCTGCAGAGAGTCAAACATATTTTTTCGAGAGCATGAGAGATCAGGACCATAGGAGAGGCGATCGAAGACTGATCCTGAGCCGTGTGGAGTAGACAACATGCGGCTGGAATTAACAGTCTTTCATGCGGCTGGCAATCGTAGCCGTATAGGCTTTCTTCATTTGGCTGGAAGTCTCGGTCGCATAAGTCTTCTCCATACGGCTGGAAATCTTGGCCGCATGGGTATTCTGTATCCGACTGACAGTTTCGGCCGCATGGATATTATGCATGCGGCTGGCAATCTTGGCCGCATGATAGTTCAGCCTGCGGTAAGTGTCTTTGTTCGGCTTCTTTCTGGAGCACATAGAATCACTCTTTGCCCCTGCAAGTCTAGCATTGTAGTGCTTTCCTCTGCCAGACTTGGGGACAGCAGAGTCCTCTATGGCTTGAAGTGGGGCCGCATGAAAGTTGTCTTCGCCATATTGGGCAGCAGAGAGTACTCCGTCCATAGCTTGGGGAGGAGCAATTGATTCTGGCCTCCACTCCCTGCGAGATTTCTTTGTGCGGGTTTGCTTCTGGACCGGGCCAGCGCTACCGTCGGAGAGCATTTCTTCAAACGCCTATTGGTCGAACCGGGCGACCAGCATTTGTTGAGTGGAGCCAAGTTTGGCTGCATCCGATTGCATCACCAACTTCTCAGCCGTAGAGAAGCTTGTCCCCAGCAGAGTCGCCATCGTGTTTTCTATTGATTATAAAAGAACAGAAAAATTTTATCGGAGGACTGGACTTTTACTTCACAATACAAACTCGTTCGTATAAAGAAAGCCTAGGAACGAAAACCTAGGTTTAACAATCTAAGTATAATTGTTTATTTTTGATTCTGGGGGTGACGATAGAGGCTCGGGAAAGCGATGACAGCTCTGCCTTACTCCTTGGACGATCGGACGTAGCCTTGGCTCTGGTGAAGAAATGCTCTTGGACGTGTGGGGAGACTCCCTTACGCCTTCGGTTGCTAGATCTCTGGATGTCTCTGTAGTGCTCTCTCTCTTTTTTCTGCTCTCTGTCTTCTGAATTCTCCAGCTTCTGAATTCTCCGAGGTTTGCAAAGGAATGGCACCTTGCTATTTATAGAAGTGGGGATGTGATTATTAGGATTTGTAATGATTGCCTCTTTGAGAAGTCGGCAGTTAAGGATCAATTAACCTGGGCCATTAATTCTGATTGTAGCAAATCTCTGTGGGCAATAAATATTGATTCCCATGAATATTTGTGATTTGTGATAGCCTGCCATGTGTCAATTTGCTTGAGTTGATTTGATCTGGTCAGTTATGATGCTCGCAAAAAATCTGCTTTTGTTAGGATTTGTTAGCACCCATAATTCCAGAGAAGATAAGACTGTCACGTGTCTCAATTGTTGCGAAGAGCGCCACGTTTTTCAACTGGATCATCCTGACAGAGCCGCATATGGGTGGTCCTCTAAGCCGTATGAAGCATGCAGCCGCATGAGGATGGACAGCTGCATGGGGATGGGCAGTCGCATGGGGATAGGCAGCCGCATGGGGATGGGCAGCCGCATGAGGATGGACAACCGCATGGTGATAGGCAGCAGCATAAAGTGGGCGGCCGTATAACTGCAGCAGCCGCATGGAGTGGCCTCGGGACTTGTTGGATTTTTTTAGCTGTAAGGAGATTTTCTCCTCTTTCCTTGGGACACGCCATCATGTCAGTCATTATTGCATCTTTGTGCCAGAGCTGTCATAGCTGTCATTTGTCAAAGCAGCCGTCAAGGCATTAAATGCAGCCGAATGTCGAGAGAAGAACCGTTGAAGGCCACGTGGCTTCTTCCTGGGCCGCATGGAACTATCCGAGCCGCATGGACCCTTTAGCCGCATGGACTCCTGAGCCGTATAGACTTTTGAGTCGCTTGGGGATCTTGAGCCGCATGGGGATCTTCAGCCGCATGGAGATCTTTCTATCGGAGCCGCATAGGCCTTTCTTTATTCTTTCCCATGTTTCTACAGTGCCTATCAGAGTTATAGATTTTTTCAGAAATCTAGGATAATGCTGATTTCCTCAAAAGGCTTGCATAAGTAAGAGTGTATAGAGTGAGTATCCTAGTAGTATATCGTAGTACCTAGAGTGTATGGAGTGAGCCTCCCTACTCTCCTACTTCTCATTCGGGTCATGTGGCTTCCTATTCTGCATCGTATGATATCCAACTCAACCAAAGCATAGAGAAGTGTGGAAATATTAATATTAACCAAGGTTCACAGTATCGGTATCGGAATATCACCCGATACCGATACTGTGAACCTTGGTTAATATTAATATTTTCACACTTCTTTAGGCTTTGGTTGAGGTGGATATCATATGATGCGGAATAGGAGGCTGAGAGAGTCAAATGAGAAGCAGGGAAGTAGAGGGGGGTCAGAGAGGGGGCCTTCTTGAGAAGCAGGAAAAGTAGAGCGACAAAGTAGGGGGGTCTGTATCAGACTATATATTCTTAATTACAATCCTGTTTACTTTGTCTTGCGATATAGATTTTCACATCCAATCTGCGATGGATCGTTACTTCGTTGATCGTAAATGGATGTACAAATAGCAACACGAGAGCAGAATTAGTATGAGTGACAATTTTATGACAGGCGTGGAAGTGTTTCTTAAGTATGCCATGAGCAAAGCTCATTACATGGACGGTAACAAAATCAAGTGTCCATTTGGTAATTATCTTAACAGACGTTACAAAGAAGTGGTGACTGTGAGAGATCATTTGACCCGTAAGGGTTTCGTACATGATTACGGACTGGGGTCATCGCAAGGTAAACTATATACAGAAAGGAAGGCTGTGTTTGTTGCGGACCCTGCTACTTTTGCTTTTTATAAGGATGCTGCAACGAATTTTGTCATCGAAGACGACGTAGGCTCTGTCGATTATGGAGACCTGCAGAAGCTTGCACGAGAGATGGTGTACGATGGGCGGGGCCTAATTTTGATCCGGAGGATCCTAATCCCAAGGTGAAGGAGTTCTATGATATGTTTATGGATGCAGATACTCCTCTATATCCTGGTTGTGAGACTCATTCCGTATTGTCAGTGACGATGCGATTTGTTTGCCATTGATCGTCGTAGAACAGAATAATTTTATGGAAGGATTGAACTTGACTCACAATTACAAACTCGCTTGTACAAAAGAGAGCTTAGGAACAAAACCTAGGAAAAGTAATCTAAGTACAATTGTTTAGTTTTGATTCTGGGAGGTAACGGTAGAGGCTCGGGAAAGTGTTATCAACTCTGCCTTACTCCTTGGACGATCGAACGCAACCTCGGCTCAGGTGAAGAAATGCTTTCTAAAGACACGAAGGGAAGAATCTGCTTCTGAGCTTTTTGTGTTTTCCTGTGCGTCTATATGCCTCTTCTTGCAAGGGAATAACACCTTATTATTTATAGGAGTTCATTTGGAGTGGGAAGTATAGCCACATGGCAAATTTCGGGCCACATGGTTGTAACTGTGCCTCGAGAATCGGTTTATAGTGGACAGCTGGGGGTTGGTTGAGATTAATCATAATCTGTTTGTTACAGTAAATTTGAACTGTTAAGACTTGGTCAATCTCTGCCACGTGTCTCAACTACTATTTTGTGGCGAGCCACATGAAGGATGTATCCTAGCTGAGCCGTATGAGGGACTGTCTCATAACCGAGCCGCATGAAGATTGTCTCATGACCGAGTCGCATGAAGGATGTCTCATAACCGAGCCTCATGAAGAATGTCTCATGACCGACCGCATGAAAGACGTCTTCTAAGTCGAGCCGCATGAAGAATGTCTCATGACTGAACCGCATAAGAGATGCTTCATGATCGAGCCGCATGAGAGGTATCTCATGACTAAGCCACATAAGGAGTGTCTCGTAGGCGATCCGCTTGATGAATTTTATATCTGAGTCGTACGAAGAGTCTCCTTCGGTTCGTGAACTGTGCCGAATGTCATTATGATTTTTTTGCCTTTTCAGGAGCACGTCACGCGTTATCTTCGTGTCAGAGCTGTCATCTCTGTCAGAGCTGTCACCTTTGTATCAGAGTAATTATGGCCAGCTACATAGGGAGACATTTATTGCTTAGGCTGATTTTGAACCGCATAAGGCTCCCCGTTGCTCTTGGGTCGCATAAAGCTTTCTGGATTTTGAGCCGCATAAGGCTCCATGTTGACTTCGAGCCGCATAGAAAATCCTCTTCTTTTCCATGCTTCTACAAGACCTCCTTCAAAGTTTTCAATTTGTAAATTTGAAATACTTTGAATAAGAAGCATGGGTATATCCTAGGAAGCGTCGAGACCGCATAAGCTCTTCATGCCGCATAGGCTTCTCTGACTGCATACTAGTTTCGTGCCACGTGGGCATCCTATCAATTTGGCATTAATTGTTTTTTGATTTCCTTTGATGATTTGGAGCCATCTTTTGGATAGAATCCCAAGAGTCGCCTTAATCCTTCGGTTTGTAATGATGATTTGGAGCCGTCTTTTGGATAGAATCCCAAGGGTCGCCTTTATCCTTCGACCAGCACGAAATCCGAAGCGGCGTCTATTGATCTACGCGCCTTTGCCAGCCTATAAATACAAGAAGTTTGAGAAGAGAGGTTCTTTCTTTCTTTTTTCAAACTTTTCGTCGCCCTAGTCGCCGTTTGTCCTCTTCTTTCGACCAACTATGGCTCCCAAAGCTTCTTCCAGCGTTGTAGCGAAGGGCAAAGGGCTTGCTTCCTCGTCGAATATGGCAAGCTCGATCCATCCCGATGTTCATCCTCCTATTAGCGATAAGAGCGATGGAAAGAAACTACAATAATCTAAACCCTAAATATAATAGCTATGTTGCATGTTTTATGGGTGGGCCCTTCTCTGTTATGCTTCGGCATAGTTGATGCTCTTTTTATCTTCATTGAACTGCTCAAGTTCTGTGTGATGAATCTGCATGAGTTGTGCCGTATGAGCCGCATGAATGCCTCATGACTGAACCACATGGGATATGTTTCATGTCTGAGCCACATGAGAGATGTCTCATGACTGAGCCGCATGAGAGATGTCTTATCACCGAGCCGCATGAGAGATGCTTCATAACCGAGCCGCATGAGAGATACTTTATGACCGAGCCGTATGAGAGATGTCTCATGACCACATAAGCACTTTATGGACTGGGCAGCATGAACGCCCACCTAACAGTGCCGCATAAGCTCGAAAAGCATTAAGTGGTTTTCTCTGACTATCATCTGACTTCTTTCTTTTTTAGTGAAGCTGCCGATCAATCCCTCGGAGGAGCTCTTAGTAGGTCAGGCTCAATCTCCCTTGGGTGTGAGGTTCGACCAGGTGGTCGAATATGTGTCTGCCCAATTTACTAAAAATCAATCTGAGGACAGGCTGAGGGACATCAGAAACAAATTCTTCTTCTACCTCTTGGGCATGATGAACTCAAGGAGATTAGGGGTCGTGCATCTGAAACCCGCGTTCTTCTTTGGGGATGCCTTAACTGTCTCGAACTCCAGCGTTCTAGATTTATCTAAAAGTTGGAGTTTTCTTCCAACGGGATGTCGATTCATATTCCTCAGATGGAACGTTATTTCCTGCTATCCGGGTTTAATATGCTGCCAATTGACAGAAAAATGGTGGACTCCCTAACTCCAAGCCAGCAGGGGATCTTCATGGGTGATATTCATTACAATAAAACACCAAGGTCAGTAGTCGCGAGCAAGATACCTGTCAGCCGCTCTGTGATCGGGTTGGCCCAGGGCAGTTTTATAAACGTGCAGGTCCTAACTTTAGGTTATCCCAAGCTGATACTTTTATGAACCAGATTGCTCAAAAGGGGTCCTACCCTACTGGTCAGCTGTTGCTGCTGAACTGGATGAACCCCTCCCCTCCATGGATCAATTTGTCGTCTTGAGCAGCAGAGAAAACTTGTCCCAGAGCCTAGGGAAAGGCAACGATTTTGGGCCTCCATGCCCTGCAGGCCTTCTTTGGGCCATCTCGTTTCTGGATTGGGCTATCGCTCCCTTTGGAGAGCATCTCTTCGAACGCTTGCTGGTCGAAAAGAACAACAAGCATTTGTTGCATGGAACCGAGTTTGGCTGCGTCCGATTGCGTCACCAACTTATCAGCAGTGGAGAAGTTAGACCCCAGCAGAGTCTCCATTGTGTTTGCCATTAATCATCGTAGAACAAAACAATTTTATGTGAGGACTAAACTTGACTCACAATTACAAACTCGCTTTTGCAAAAGAGAGCCTAGGAACAAAACCTTGGAAAAGCAA
Organism: Iris pallida; assembly: GCA_029216955.1. NCBI lineage: Eukaryota > Viridiplantae > Streptophyta > Magnoliopsida > Asparagales > Iridaceae > Iris > Iris pallida. Next base: position 13,728,412 of record JANAVB010029815.1, on the reverse strand, counting down.
TCTAAGAACAATTGTTTAGTTTTCATTATGGGGGGTGATGGTAGAGGCTCGGGAAAGTGTTATCAACTCTGCCTTACTCCTTGGACGATCGAACACAACCTCGACTCAGGTGAAGAAATGCCCTCTTAAGACACGAAGGAAAGAATCTGCTTCTGAGCTTTTTGTGTTTTCCTGTGCGTCTATATGCCTCTTCTTGCAAGGGAATTGCACCTTGTTATTTATAGGAATTCATAAGGAGTGGGATGTATAGCCACGTGGCAAATTTTGGGCCACATGGTTGTAACTGTGCCTCGAGACTCGGTTTATAGTGGACAGCTGGGTGTTGGTTGAAATTAATCATGATCTGTTTGTTGCAGTAAATTTGAACTGTTAAGACTTGGTCAATCTCTGCCACGTGTCTCAACTACTATTTTGTGGCGAGCCGCATGAAGGATGTATCCTGGCTGAGCCGCATGAGGGACTGTCTCATAACCGAGCCGCATGAAGAATGTCTCATGACCGAGCCGCATGAAGGACGTCTCATAACCGAGCCGCATGATGAATGTCTCATGACCGAGCCGTATGAAGGACGTCTCCTAAACCGAGCCGCATGAAGAATGTCTCATGACTGAGCCGCATGAGAGATGCTTCATGATCTAGCCGCATGAGAGGTGTCTCATGACTGAGCCGCATAAGGAGTGTCTCGTAGGCGATCCGTCTGAAAAGTTTTACAGCTGAGTCGCATAAAGAGTCTATTTTGGTTCGTGAACTGTGCCGGATGTTATTATGATTTTCTCGTCTTTTTAGGAGCACGTCACGTCTTATCTTCGTGTCAGAGCTGTCACCTTTGTGTCAGAGTAATTATGGCCAGCTACAAAGGGAGATATTTATTACTTAGGCTGATTTCGAACCGTATAAGGCACCCCGTTGCTCTTGGGCCGCATGAAGCTTTCTGGATTTTGAGCCGCATGAGGCTCCATGTTGACTTCGAGCCGCATAGAAAATCTCCTTCTTTTCTATGCTTCTACACGGTTGTTGAACATAAAGTCTGATTTTAACTAGCCGCAAGCTTGCTATAATCGGATCACACAACTAAGCAAGGAGGTGTTACAAAAGGAATCGAAAGAGCTTCCAAAAAAATTTTACAAGTCAAAGATAATGGTCCGACAGCTGGAACCGGGGTACAAGAAGATAGATTGTTGTGGCAACGGATGAATATTGTACTATAAGGAGAACGAGGACATAAAAAGATACAGTTTCTGTAATGCGGATCGTTACAAGCCAGTTCGAGGAAAATAAAAGTCAACTAGAAAATGATGTCTTTACAAGTATATGCATTACTTGTCGATCACGAAGCGCTAGCAGAGGATGTATATGTCTCTGAATACAGCAGAACACATAACGTGGCACAGCTAGGAATGCACAAAGGACGATGGAGAATTATCACATCCTTCGGATGGAGAGGCGTGGAAGCATTTTGATTTATGTCATCCAGATTTTGCTGCAGAGCCTAGAAATGTACGTTTGGTGCTATGTTCTGATGGCTTTGCCCCTTTCGGGCAGTCAGGATCTCAATACTCCTGCTAGTCGGTCATTCTCACCCCTTACAATCTGCCACCATGGATGTGTATGAAGACTCTTTGTATGTTCTTGACAGCTATCATACCCGGTCCAAAAATCCGATGAAGAACATCGATATATATTTACAGCCGTTGGTGGATGAGCTGAAACAGCTGTGGGAGATCGGCGTCACGACCAATGATATTTTCACGAAGGTGAACTTTCAGATGAGATCTTCACTAATATGGACAATTAATAATTTTTTTAGCATACGGTATGCTGTCGGGATGGTGTACGCACGACACTATGTCTTGTCCGATATGCATGGAAAAGAGTAAGGCATTCCACCTTAAGCATGGAGGAAAAACTTCTTTCTTTGACTGTTACTGTCAATTTCTGCTCGCGACTCATCCTTGGAGAAAGAACAAGGACGCGTTCTGAGCTGGAAAGCAAGAATTTTCTTATTCACCTGCCAGATTATCGGGATACAATATTTGGAAAGATGTAATGGATTTGCCCATCGTAATGGAAGATCCAATATCGAACAATCATGTCAAGGGATTCGGACACAGCCATAACTGGACCAAGTAAAGTATCTTCTGGGACTTGCCTTATTGGAAAGATAATCTTATAAGGTCTAATCTTGATGTCATGCATATCGAAAATAATGTGTTCGATAATGTCTTCAATGCCGTTATGGATATTAAAGGAAAAACGAAGGTCAATCCAAAAGCAAGACAAGACATAACCGATATATGCAAGCGTCCTCATCTAAACATGTTACAAAGGGGAGCTGGTGGACAACTAACTAAGCCGATAGCGCAAAACACATTGAGCAAGTAAGATAGATTAATAATCTGCAAGTGGATATCTACTTTAAGTTTTCCCAACGGCTATGTGTCGAATTTGTCTAGATGCGTTGATATCAATGAATGCAAGCTAACGGGAATGAAGAGTTACGACTCCATGTGTTTATGGAAAGATTACTTCTCATTGCTTTGAGAGAGTTGTTGCCTTCTACTGTATGGGTTCCGTTAGCCGAGCTATCTACATTCTTCAGGGACATTTGTTCAACAAAGCTGTCGGTGCAACATATGGTTGAACTTGAGGAGAAGATTGTCTTAACAATTTGTAAGCTGGAGAAAGTATTTCCACCTGGCTTCTTCGACAACATGGAGCATCTACCGATTCATCTACTATACGAAGTCCGTATTGGTGCAGCTGTTCATTATCGATGGATGTACCCATTTGAAAGGTAAACAAACATCGATATAAATTAAGTGGATTTTACAATTCATTGTTAATTCAGGATAATTTGTCTCTCTAGGTACCTACACCATCTAAAACAGAAAGTTGGCAACAAGGCTCATATAGAGGCTTTGATGTGCGAAGCATATCTTATCGATGAGGTATCAACCTTCTGCTCCATTTATTTTGATACTCATGTCCAGACAAATCAAAATAGATCTCCAAAGAATGACAAAGACGTTGAGGATGGAGGCATATTCAATGTCAGGGGCAAGCCTATTGGGGCTAGTAAGAAACGGAGGTTGACTAACGATGAGTTTGATGCAGCTTTCCTATATGTCTTGTTAAATTGTGACATATAATAAGTAAGAGATTTAGAGAAGTAAGTGACTACACTAACACTCGTTATAATCTCTAATTTGATGAAGAAAATATACTTTCTCATTATTATTCTCTCTATCAATGTATTTAGAGATGAAGTCAAAATGAGGACACCCGATATTACTGATGAGGGACTTCAAAGAAAGGTTGACTGTAACTTTCCGTCATGGTTTCGCAAATACGTAAGTAACTAAGATAATATGTTATGCGACTACCATTAAAATATATGCAGCTAAAATATTTAAATTATCAATATGTGTTTACAGGTTTTATTGCAAGAAACAACCTAAAAAATAAGAGCCTTCGTTATTTGGCATTGGAACCGATTAAGCAAGTAAAGACTTCGCCAGGCTATGTCATTAACGGCTTCAAGTTTAAGGCAACTCAGAATGCTATAAATGCCAAATTTCTAAATGACGGCTTCAGTACAAAGGATTCTGGGGTTTGCATTAGAGGCACCATCTATGATGACGAGCCAGAATTTGACTATTATGGAGTACTTCAGGATATTGTAGATTTACAATATCCTGCCCCATATCATATGCATATTGTGTTGTTTAAATGTGAGTGGTTCGATACGACACCAAATATCGGAAGGAGAATCGATAAACAATTTGGAATCGTCGATATAAACCATCGCAGGAGATATAGAGGGTCTGACACATTTGCGATAGCAAGTCAGGCTGTTCAAGTTTACTATACATGCTACCCAAGGCATCGTAGAGATCGATTTGACTGGTAGGAAGTATGCAAAATTAAAGCTAGAAATACATTCAACGTTGGAGATCCAGCATACCAAGAGGACCAGGTCGAAAAGCTCCAATACTTGGGACAACAGTCGGATACCATGGATATTGAAGATATTATTGAGGAAACAGAGGGGAGTAAGATATTGATCCACAAGACTTAGCCATCAACCGTGGGACAAAGAGGCGTCTTGTCCCAATTATTGATCAGGCTGAAGAAGAAGAAGATGATGAAGAAGAAGAAGACTTGATGAGGATGAGGGTGATGATACAAATGAAGTCAAGGATGAGGATATGGATGAGGACGAAGATGAGGACGAGGCTGAGGATGAGGACGAAGACGAAGATGATGACTAGATTAAAAATATACCGGTATATAAAAACACTTCCAACTAACTTATTAAATTTACTTTTACCTCATAAAAACACTTACAACTAACTTAGTGAATTTATTACCTTCTAAAAACACTTACAACTAACTTAGTGAATTTATTACAGTTTAGTTATTTCAGTTTATACTTCTACATTGTTATTTCATTTCATGCTTTTGTCGTTCGATTCATCTACTTATTGTATGGTTTCATTTTTGCAGATGGCACTTCTAGTCTTCCTGTTGGTCGCGTCGGTACTTATCGTACTGCTGGTAGTATATTTTAGTTTAGTCTTCTATTTTTTATACTTATATATTATTAATTATGCTTATGTGTTTTATTTACAGGTCATGGGCACTGGCGGTCGCGGCGACCGTGGTGGTCGTGGTGGAGGTCGTGGTCGCCTTCTCCAGGATGTGACCCCATCTACCGAGCCCGATCCGGAGAGTACCCTGGAGACCTCCTCATCCTGCTCTCGATCTACCCGGGGGTATCGCCATCCATTGGCTCCGGGAGGACGCCAGATGCCAACCCATCGTCCGTTTCGTCAACGGATTCCCCAATTACTGTACGGTCGGCCCCGGAGTATCTACAGATTCAGTTCCATCCGGTTACTAGTGAGTACATTCGCGGACCCGTGGATCCTTCGACGCCACCAGAGAGACCGACAGGGGAGTTCAGACGGGAGCTATGTCCGCGGGTGAACTGTAAGTAAATTTATATTTTGTAAGTTATTTTTTTAATTTGTTTCATTTATTCAAGTAAATAATCCAGTCATTGCTTCTTTGTAGGTTTTTCCGTAGGATGCTACCGGGGAGCTAAGGCTCATTATTAGGCAAAACTTCCATGGCCCTTACCTCAATTTTAGTGAGGTGCCCCCAGAGTCACGGTACATCTGGCTCGACCAGATGAGGGTATGTATATATATCTTTTGATTACTTAATCATTAATTATTCTTTAGTCCACCATTTTTTTAATCACTTGATATTAGAATCTGTATGTCAGTTGACGTTCTAGTGGCCCCCATATCGCGAGGCAAAGATCATCAATACTTATAAAAAAAGCCGTCGGAAAGAAGCTGTGGGACGCGTAGGATGACATCCGCAGTGGGAGGAAGGTCTGGCTCTTGGAGGACTTCTATGAGCAGATGCTTGAAAAGATGAATACGCCTTAGTTCAAGAATAAATCAACGAAGGCGAAGGCGAATCGACTGGCAGGGGGTATGTATACGGGGGATCGAGGCCCCACGCAGCGACGCTTGGAGATCTGGTGAGATATCGAAAAAAAACTTTATTTTTTTAATTACTTCATATCAGAAAAAACTTTATTCTATGAATATTTCGTACGTAGGTGACAAATACGGCAAAGGAGGGAAAATATCCTCGCTCAGTCACCATGGGCGATGAATTTAAGAGTACGCACTGTAGGAGCGTAAAAAGTGCTGCATGGAATGAGTCAAAGAGATAGAAACATTCCACTCAACATGATCTATTGTTACAGGCTAATCGCTTTACGCCAGAGTCAAGCCAATGGATTTACGCCAGAGTCAAGCCAATGGTTTTACGCCAGGGTCAAGCCAATGGTTTTACGCCTAAGACAGGCTAACCACTTTACGCTGGGCAAAGCTGTCAAGTCTTACATTTAATGCAAAGTCTGACATGAAGATTTAATGATGACATATATCACAGAATTCAAAGGGATTTGTTTTACACAGAGACCAATGTTGTCGTTTAGTATGTGGATTGAGCTATTTTACGCTCACAGTATGGCTTCTTTTACGCATGGAGACTGTATGAGTTTTACGCTCAAAAGTTGACGTGTGCATAAAGTTTATTTAGGCTACTTTAAGCTCAAGGTTGCTTAACAACCACTTTACGCGGGAGCTCTGTGTCAGGGCTATTTTACGCCTAGTCTACTACTTTACGTTCAGAGTATTTTGGGTTATTTTTACGCCCTATTCTTCTTCACCAATTTGGAACGTGGTTTGCCTACATGGCTTTCATGCCACACATCTCGAAAAACGTGTGTACGTGCATCCTATTCTTATTGAAGTGATGGGACATGTGTCAACGTATGCAGTGGGTGACTTCGTTCATGGGTGGCAGTTATTAGCGTAAAGACGGAACTTTTGCTGAGTTTTTACGCACAAGAAGCCAAGTCTATAAATAGACTGATTTTTCTCATATAGGACAGACAGAGAGAGAGAGAGAGGAGAGAATACATAGAGATCAGAGCCCAGAGACTTTGATTTTTTGGATCATTCTTCTTCAACTTTTCTTCCAGAACAGAGTGAAGCAAAGCAGGAAAGCATTCGGCCTCGCCATCAGTGCCCAAGTGCGTCGATACCTTTCTGGTGACTTAGTTCTTCCAATTGTTAATCTTCTAGCAGTGATCTTTATCATCATCGTATGGTCCAAAGAACAAAGTGATCATTTACAGACCAGACTTCCATAGCAGTACTTCTCAGAATCAAATTTGTACTTTATATACTTTTTCTCGTTTTATTCTTAAAACCCGATTTCTAGGCATTTTGTTAAGTGAAACAAAAATGGCGACTCTGCTGGGGACGACCTTCTCCTCTGACGAGAAGGTAATTGCTCAATACGATGATGTGTCGATTGGATCGACAAAGAAGACTCTGGTTGTACAATTCGACCAGACTGCTTATGAAGAGATGCTCCGAACTGGGGGTGGTTCTCGCTGCTCCATTGTTCAAAAATCTCGTAAAGCACGAAAAGTTTGGATTCCTAAATCCAAAATAGCTTCTGATCTCTCTGTTGCTTCTGATGGCAAGGGAATTCTTCCCACTCCTGTCGTAGAGGCTCCCGTTCGTAACGAGACAGTCCTTACTTCAGCGTCGCACTCTTAAGTGTGGCAAGTTATCTCCCGTCTGTGACGGTGAAGATAATCAGGTTTTACGCCCAGTAGGTAAAAACGAAATTTTACGCTCAGTGCATAAGAACGAGTCTCCCATTTGTAATGAGGCAGACTCGAATGCTTGTGCTTCTAAGTGTAAAAATAAGTCTCCCGTCTGTGACGTAGTAGACACAAAAATTACGCTCTTCGTTTAAAGAAAAATCTCCCATCTGTGACATGGTCGATAATCAATTTTTACGCTCTACGCGTAAAGGTAAGTCTCCTGTCTGTGACAGTGTAGATAAAATTTGCAACGATGTTTTTATATCTAATGAGAATGTACCTAAATGCATACAGCATAAAAATATTGTTGGTAAAGCTTCAGGTCTACACCAACAGCCTTCTTATACTGCTCTACGTAAAGTACCAAACCTACAGATCACACGCAATAAAAATAGAGTCCTTCGTGCTCAAAAATCTCAAGATTTGCGCACACAACTCCAAACGCGTAGAAATGTACAGTTTGGTTCTGCAAATGCAGCCAGTAATCTTCTTTATACACAAGGGATTAAATGTTTTACTACCCCAAATGTAATAAAGAAGTCTACTCCTTCTGATTTACGTGAATTGCTGATGCAAAAGCGTAAAAATGGACAATCTCCCGTGACACTCCTCCAAGAAAATCATCACTGTGAGTGTCACCAGATTGTGATCAAATGTTGTTGCTTGGCTTCCAGATGGTCAGTTTTTGACCGATTGAATTTTAATGCGCCCCAACAACAAGATGATGAGTTGTCATATGCATCAGTCAACATGGCATCTCACACCAACAGAGGACGACGTCCTAGACTAAATACGTCCCAAACCCAAGGTCAACAATAATTCAACAAACTTTTTGATTCTTTTGAAGGAGTATATCAGAATACTCGATCAAGAAGACAAAGACAATTGCAGACTTCTGATTCTGAAGTTGGGGGTACTCAATCTCTTGAGTCCGAAACTGATAGTATTGATTCATACTTCTATACTAATTCTTCTGTATCTTCAAGAGACGTTGAATCCTATGCTATTGGAGACGAACCAGAGACGTCATCTGTTAATACAGAACAACGTCTCACTGCTGTTGAGCAATCATTGAAAGACATGCTTAACATGATGTAAAGCATGCACCAGATAATAACGGCTCAGTAAACTGCTCAACCAGCAATTGTAACACCGGTTAAAGTAGCAGCACCAACTCAAGATAGCCAAGGGGTTGATATACCTTTGAATATCCAAGAGCCTGCTGTTAATCAAATTCTGCATCTCCAGATCCCATCATTCCAGAAGATGTACCATCTCCGGTGGGGATTACGGTACAACCAACAACTTTTCAATCAAATGTGCTTCCACAAACCAGCGAAACCATTCAAGCAGTGCGTCAGCTCAAAGCACAGTTTGAAGTTTTAAAGCAAAAGGATCAACTCCAGAGGTTAGGGATTAAGCAACCTTATCCTTCTCATTGAAATGATGTACCTTTTCCACCGAAATTCAAGCCACAGTCAATGGTATTGTTTGATGGAAAGGCTTCTCCTAGTCAGGATATCAATTACTTTGATATTATGACTGTATATTTGCAGAAAAATGATGCTCTTCTCACTAGAGTATTCATTGGTTGCTTGACGGGTTCAGCTTACGACTGATATCATAGTTTACCCGACTATATTTCGTCTTTTGACGAATTTAAGGCAATGTTTCTCTCCCGTTTCTATGAAGGAGCTATGGACATGAACGTGTCCTCCTTAATAGAAATCAAGCAAAAAGAGAAAAAAGATACTCGGACATTCATTGAACGTTTCCGACAAGCGACTCTAAAGATGCCCCCTGGTATGCCAGATTCAACGCTGATTGATGCATATAAGATGAATCTGCGACCATCCATTGCTGTCTTCACGGGTTCCCAATTCACAGATTGGGCTTCGTTTATCATAGCAGCAGTTTCTGCCGAGACCAATGGTAGGTTGGCTCGTGAACATAGGATAATTTTTGCCTCTGAGGATAAAGGAAAGAAAAGTAATCCTGGTAATAATTCCGGCAATCGTAATATGAAAAGAAAAGACACTCTTTTGGTCAATCTTTCTAAGAATAAAACGATGCTGAATAATCAGGAATCTTCCAGGCCAAAAGAAGAATACTCTTTTAACGAAAGTGATATCCCAGGGATATTCCAATGTCTGGTAAGAGTAAAAAACTCTAGATTCCAGAGCAAAAGAGGCCTAATGAGGTGAATCTGACTGACAATCCTAAATATTGTATCTATCATAGATACATTAATCATCCTACCAGTGCTTGCTATGTTTTAAAGAAAAAATCCAAGAGCTGATAAATGGTGGTGCTATTGCTTTAACCAATGATGACCATACGGTTACAACCAATATGGTTTCCCTTCAATTTGGAGATTTTCCTCCACAACAAGTACCAGATGGAATTGTCCTAATTCCGAAGGCGACGATGAAGATTGTGAATATCCCGCCTGCAAGGGAGGAAAATGAAGGATTGTTGTCTCTTACATTAAAGAATGGTGAAATTATGTGGGTACATCCTGACTTAGTACCTGAAATGGAAGATGAAGGTAAAACTTCAAAATCCAAGAAAGGTAAGAAAGTCAAAACCTGTAACATGATTTCTCATGTTATTCCAGATCCTGATGATTTGGATCATCTATGGGATGGCTTTTCTTTGGAAGATAGACTGAGAGAATTGAACATATGTCCTCCAAGTCTGGCTCCTCCTGCCAAGCTTAAGCTTACTCATCAGCAGTGGCTAGCCATGAATAGCGTTCCCTTATACAGGGCACAACAAGTCTTCGCTGCTTATGAAAAAGCTCCTACAGGGATTTTTCCTCGTATCCTGAATCCTTTTCCTCCTGTAGCTGTAGAGACATTTATTCCTCATTCTCCTGTAGTTACAGAGATCTCTTCTTCTTCCTCTATGGAACCACCTGTTGAAAGTCCACTGCCTACTCACTTGTACAGTCAGCAATCTATCCTTCTCATGAAGAAGATGGGTTATGACTTTCAAAAGGCAGAAGGTTTGAATTATGATAAAGGAATACGACTTCCTTTACAAATTCAATGTCAAAAATTCACTATTGGATTAGGTTCTGAGGTTCCTCATAACAATCCTCACAAGAAGAAGGCTAAGGAAAGGAAGATTAAATCCTGCAATATGGTACTTCCTTCTTCTGAGTCTGAAGAAAAAACTTTTGCTGGTACAAGATCTGGAAAAGAGTACCACAAAAATTATGAGGGATCCTCCAAAGAAGCTGAGAATGTAGAAACACCATCAACTCAACCGTTTCTTGCTCCTGCTGTGGTTGAAAAGGGAAAGCAAAAAGCGGTACACTTTGACGTCCCGTTGAAGTCTACTTCCAGTCAGGGGGTGGTGATGAAACCCTATAAATTTGATATTCTAGCCCAGTTAGCTAATATTTCGGCTAGATTATCAATCTTCGAGTTGCTGCGCCTTTCTAAAGAAAGCCGCAAAACTTTGAGTGAAGCTTTGCTACAAGCTGATTCCTGCTTAGCTCAACTCAAGACTCCTGACAATATACCAGTATCATGCCCACAATGTCATAGTGTGATGGAAGTAATTCCCAACATCACCTTTACACAAGAAGATATGCTGTTGAAGCATAACAAGCATGATAGGCCTTTGTGTTACACTGGGTATATTGAATCCATTGAAGTTGACAGAATTTACATTGATCCTGGGTCTTCTATTAGCATAATTCTTCAAAGTATGCTAAGACCATTGAGGATTCCTACTAGTGATCTGACTTACACTATTACCACAATAGTTGGTTTCAACTCTGGAAAGAGCAAACCACTGGGGAAGATTCGTCTGAAAATTCAGATTGGTGATCTTCGAACTATGGCAATATTTTATGTTATTAACTCAGATGTATCCTACAATATTTTTCTTGGAAGACCATGGTTACATGAGCATAACATCGTGCCTTCAACTCTTCACCAATGCTTCAAGTATGTGGATCCCCAAGGGGTTGTAAAGATTGAGTTTGCTGATATCAACCCTTTCAAGGGTGTTGAAGCCTATTTTTCCAACTCAAGGTTTTATAAACAAGAGCATGTGAAACAGATATCAGATATGGCTGAAGATCAATCATCTGCTGAAGATCAGTCTATTAACGAAGATCCGCCAGAAGAGCAACCTTTGAATATCAAAGTCAAAGGGCGAATCCAACCCCAACCTGTCAACAATCAACCTTTGATGATCAAGGTTAAAGGAAGAACTCAAGCTTCATCTGAGAAATCAGTGAATGTTCCTGCTAAAAGCTAAATTCAACCTCTTGTGATCAAAGTCAAAGGGCGTACATTTCGTACGAATGATACAGAACCTCCTTTGATTGTCAATCTTGACAAATCTACGCAGAAGACGGATGATAGTCCACTAGTGATTAATCCGAAGCATAGCAGTCAAATTGTAAATGATGTAAATATTGATCATTATGTACTTTTTGATATCAATGAAGATTTTCTTTTCGGGTATATAGCTGTCAAGTTTATTGAAAGAATGACTTTATCTTCTGATAATCAAAGTCATCAATATAAAGATGACATAGACATAGAAGAAATCTTATACATTGACAATAAGGAAAATTCTTTTCCTTCTCATGTCGATGTTGGACCTTATGCTCAAAGGTTTCTAACATCTTCTTCCTATCTTCTTCCTGTAGCCGCTTCATCACAAGCTTGTGTAACTTATTGTAACACCCACTTTTCTAAAATAAGGGAGACCTAATCATGTGTTTAGGATTTCAAATTTCTACTTTTAAGCCTAGGGGTATTTTGGTCATTTTGACACTTTTGTGAAATTGTGAATTTTATTAATTAAATATGTGTTAGTTAAATTGTTGAGACTTGACCTAGAATTTAGCCAAATCTAGATTGTTAATCATGACCCTAGAGACTAAGTTAGAGGGTTTCATTAAGTAATTACATTAGTGAAATATCTAGATATTTGTTAAGGAGATATTTTAGGCTAAAGGTTAAAGGGGGCTACTTTAGTTATGAGCCATTAGATTGCCTAGAAATTGTTGGAGGAACCTTAGCCACTCATCCTAAACCCTAACCCTAACTTGATGGCAGCCAACACTCATCCCTACCCCTATAAATACATCCCATTAATCATTTGCACCAATTTTAATTCATTTTATTTGCCTCTTTTGTGTTCTTCCCTAAACTTCTTCCCAAATATCCAAATCAACTCCAAATTGAGCCAAACTTCTTGCATTGGGATCCCCTACCATTGAGGATGCTAAGGGGAGCTAGCTAGCAAGGTTGCACAAGCATTTGGCATCATCATTTGAAGAAGAACTCCCCTTTCCTTGGTTTTCATTGAGTTTTCACTCAATAGGTAAAATGCCTCAAAACCTAGTAATATTGTGATTTCTCCTCATGAATGCATGCATCTAGGTACCAGGGATCTATAGGCTAAGTTTTATAGGAATTAGATTGGGTTTGGTGTCCGTATCGGACACGTATCTAGGTTAATATTCAAGTGTTTGATGATTTGTCTCTGAGAATTAAATGTTGTTGTTTTCGAAAACAAATTGCATCATCTTCTAACCCTATAGGTGTAGATCTAGGAACCCTAGCTCTGAGCACGAATCTGTGCTGTTTTTGTGTCGAAAATCGATACGGACACGCTGCACGACGCTGTCGTACAGTGCCCTGCTACCCGACCTCCTTTTCTCCCCATACAGGACACGTGGATACTTCAAACTTGACATGGGGGAAGGGGCAATGTCTGTCATACCTCCCCCAAAGTTTGGTGTCGAATCATGTCGTGTCGAGGGAGCACGGACACGTGCACTGGTTTTATACTGCACAGTGCACGTAGTAGATCGACTCTGATACGCGTCTCGTGTCCTTCCTACACGACACGTGGACACGTATCAGGGTGTGGAACACGTAGCCTGATCCTAGGTGAACCTACACACGTAACCACGAGACGCGTGGACGCATGTGTCGTATCCTAGACCTAGGTGAACACGTGCACGAGGCCATACTGAACACTGTGTTTCTGACATTTGTATTTTAGTTTTGGACACATTCGTGTCCACTTTTGTGGACACAAACTACTTCCTAGACACGAGTACATGTATACCTAGTGTCTGCACACCCTACTTTAGGGTTACACCTAGTTAATTGATTCAATTTGATGTTTTTATAGGTTTCCTGATACATGTTACCGAGGTTCATATATGACTGGTACTGTGTTCATAGGGATTTAGGTTTTTCCTAAGATTAATTGTTTAAATAAAATTTTTACATGTTATGGATGCATTGATAGGATGTGTAGATAACAGGGTTTCATTTGGCTTTTGTTCGAATTTGATTTTGGGGTGTTAAAAAGAATTTGGATATCAATGTGAAGAAACCTGAGATTTCCCATTGAGTTAAAAACTGAGATTTCCCAAGTGGTTAACCTGTGTTCTTTCGAATTTTGATGATCAAAACCTGAGTTGTGTTGAAATGTTAACCTGAGTACATTTCAGTTCACTGAGAATTGAGTTAATATGTGACAAAACTGAGAATTACCTATGGATGGAAATCTGAGATTATTTGTTAGGCTGAAATCTGAAACTGGGTTGAATGCTTAACTGAGAAGGGGATAACATGATTGATAGGAGAATTTCCTATATTGTGATAACTGAAATTTGTTTCATTTGCCTGAGATTAACCCCCCACTTGAATGTGTTCCAATATGTACACTGTTATATTTCCAGTTTTACCATTGTTGTATTAAACCTGAGATTAGAATGGATGGTATTTTATTTACAGTTTTCCTTTGCATTCGCTGATCTTTTCCCTATTGAACATGCCACATTGTTAATTAGCTCACTGTCCTCTAATAACTACTGTTTCTACTCACTGTTTTCTATACACACTGTTAACCATAGTATAAATGCAAAAACTGAGATACAATATAATATACATACACACACACACAAGCCTCATATAAACACACACAACACCCTACCAATTCCTGTCAACACAAATACCTGAGACACACACCCCACCATGTCACACACACACCCATGTAACCTCTCTTTTCACTCTCTATGTATATATATATAGTTGTGATGTGTTAGGACTTGTGAGGCATGCCTTCTAACCCTATCTTCTATACACATAATTGATGTATGCCTATATACCTTGGACACTCTCTTGTTATGCAAACTGAGATTGCATTGACACTTCCCTCACTACACACACATATTCAACTGAACTGTACACTCACTTAACCATTCCCCTTCTTTACACTATACACTCCATACTCACCCTCTATCTCTCTAATTATATATGAACTTGATTTGAAATGGGGAAAACTGAAATGAGATGCTTAGTTTAACTTAGAATTGAGATTGATACTCTAAAACCCCCCTTTTTCTATGACTGTTAACACATGAACCTTGTATTAAACTAACTTATATGCAATATATGATATATGCAAATGAGATGTAAGAAGGTAATATACATGATGTTTTAGGATAATGAGTGTTTGGTATTTGTAGTTGAGAGCTTGCCTTGGCTCATTTGCTTCTTGGTTCATTGTAACCATACACATGCTATCTCTATCTCTCTCTCAATATATATATGTATATATATTATATATGGCTAATGTGTTAATATGGTAAATAGAGATTCCCTATAGTTATATACATATATGTATGTATAGACATATATATATATGTGGGTATAAGATATATGGCCTAGTGTTGATTTCTCTTTTCATGTACACATCCATGTTCACACACACATAGCTTACATGTTAGTTCCTTCCTCTTTTTATATATATATAATGTTGAACATGCATGAATAGGATGTGCCTTGATATGTGCTTGTGTCTGGCTTGTATAGCCTTGTGATTGGTGTGTGATTGCTAGATTAGGCTTGGTTAGGCCTAGTGAGACTTGTTAGACTTGTTTGGGCTAGGACTTGACCTAGGTTGACTAGTGCGGTTGACTAGAGTTGACCAAGTGTCGACTTTAGCCTAGTTTGACCTAGACAGCATGCAGATGCATTGTACATTTCATATATCACCCTCTGTATACATCTTGACTTGTGTTGCTCTAACTAGGAATCAGGTACCTCATCTCGGACAGTACGTTTACTTCAGACATTCTGATACGAGGCGAGTACATTCTCTGATCGTTTTATACTTGTCATGATTTATATTCTCGTTCTAGATTACTTTTACTTGATGCTGTCACGTTATCATCACGGATTGGTACTATATGGATCTCTTCTTGGGATGTTATCCCCCTTAGCGGGCGCATCGGATACTTTATGACATGTGTTTCATGTACATCATGTATTCCTTATTTCTGCGTTATTCATGTACACTCATGTTTTCTCATGTTCTTTCATGTACGTTCATGTACTCTCATGTTCTTTTATGTATGCTCATGTTTCCTCATGTGTTTCTTATGTAACCAAAATATCATGTACGTAACGTAACTTGAATAGATCCTTGTGTATTGATTGTGGGTAGGGGTGAGTATAAATGGTCATGTGATTTACCCATCATGTTTACTCTGTTACTTTTCATGTTTTATCATGTACACATCAGCCTTATTGGCTGATGTCCCACATGTTCACTCATGTACATCATGTTCAACCTAAGCCAATTACATGCCATCTCGTACTCTACATCACTAGTCACTTACAGTTCTTACTTACCATGTATATATTTCCAGTTATCAAATATCTCTCCCGTTTTTATGTACATCTTCTTACAGCGTTCTTGTATTTTATTCTATTACCTGCTTTATATTTCCTGCCATGATATGAACTGCATGAGATGTACTGTGCTCGCTTCCGTCCTGACTGGACCTGTTGAAAATTTTACAGAGGATGATGAGGAACCCTGCACCCCCTTACTTGGAGCTTGTCTAGATGACACTCGTGACCTGGACCCCTGGTGAGGTTCAGGCAGCTGCTCAGGATGATACCTTGTATAGAGTAGATAGCTTAGACTATTTCCTTTCATGTTTAGCTTATGTCTTTGTTTTAGAGTTGTATATTGTAGAGATGTTGAGACTTATATTTAGTTTCTGTTGTACCTCAGTTGAGGATTTCCTTATCTATTTTATCGTACCATTTTCTATCTATAGATTGTGATTGAGTTATACCTCTGTGTTGGCCTCCTTATGGAGAGTATTCATATTATGTTAGTTATAGTTCATGACCTAGAACAGCGTTCTACCGTCGACACTGCGGCGTAGGCTGGGCGCTGTTACGTACTCGTACCCTTACGGTGGGTGCGGGTCGTGACACTTATAGACGTCACAAAGAATCTTATTTCGTGGTTCCGTCTAATAAGAAAAACAAGCACCAAATTGTGTTTGGCTTGGCTAGAAATATCCCTGTTGCTCAGACAGATGATTTGAGAGATAAAGGTAAAGGAAGAATCCGAATTGACAGATATAGTCAACAATCTCTCAAGATTATCCAGAACATGGGATATGATTTGAAGACTATGTAAGGTCTCAATCAAGGCAAAGGTAGACGATTACCATTATGTGGTGATCTGTTTTACCAGAAAACTCGTCATGGATTGGGATATGATCCGTCCTACATGATTAATGACGATATACAAGAAGAATTTTCTTCTAGCTCTTCACAATCATCAGATTCAGAAGATGTCCAATTCATCGAATCTGATATTTCTCACTCCTCGTGTATTAAAGGAGACTATTCTGATGAATCTGAGCAAATATTTTCAGCTTACATGGTTCAAATTGATGGTGAATCTGACCCATTTGAGAATGATCCTTGGGCTCAACTGATGGACACTAAATGGGAACTTTGTTTTGAACAACGACAACCACCTACAGAGGACGAGATTGTCCAGATTGACGTTGGAGATGGAACTACGTCCAAACCAATATTCATCAGTAAGAATCTTTCTGAAGATGAAAAGGAAGAATTGATAAAACTGATCAAAGAATATATTAATATTTTTGCATGGAGTTATGAGGATATGCCAGGTCCAGATCCTAAAGTTGCTACTCATAAACTCAATATTCTTCCTAATGCTAAGCCTGTAAAACAACAGCAATGGCGTTTTAGACCAGATATGATGGATGCAATTGAAGCAGAAGTCAAAAAGCTGATCACGTATGGTTTTGTTCGTGAAGAACAACACCCCGATTGGGTTGCCAACATTGTTCCTATTATAAAGAAGAACGAAAAAGTCTGAGTTTGCATAGATTTTTGAGATCTTAATACAGCTTGTCCAAAAGACGAATTTCTACTTCCAATCACTGATGTCATGATAGACAATACATGTGGTTTTGAACGCATGTCTTTCATGGACGGATTCTCAGGATATAATCAAATTAAGATGCATCCAGAAGATGAGAAGCATACCGCTTTTCGTACACCCCTTGGAGTTTACTGCTATACGGTGATGCCGTTTGGTCTTAAAAATGTCGGTACCACATATCAACGGGCCATGAGCAACATCTTTCAAGAACATCTACGGAAGACAGTAGAATGTTATGTAGATGACATTGCTGTTAAGAGTCGATCAAAAGATGATCACATTCAAAACTTGAAGACAATATTTGAACTGATGCGCCAACATCAATTGAAAATGAATCCTACTAAGTCTTTCTTAGGGGTTTCCAGTGGCAAGTTTTTAGGATTTGTCATTACTTCTCAGGGTATCCATGTTGATCCTGATAAGGTTAAAGTAATTCTTGAAATGCATCCTCCACGCAATTTAAAAGAACTCTGTGGCTTCCAAGGTCGCATTGCATATATCAGGAGATTCATATCCAATCTCTCTGGAAGATGCCAGCCTTTCTCCCGTCTATTAAAGAAGGGTGTATCATTTGTTTGGGATGAAGCATGTCAGAAAGCCTTCAATGACATCAAGCAATACCTTACAAATTCCCCTGTTTTGGTACCTCCAGTGATAGGAAGACCATTTTTGCTATATGTTCGAGCTTTGGATCATTCACTTCGTGCTCTTCTTACACAAAAAAGTGATATAGGGCATGAACAAGCGATTTATTATCTTAGCCGAATGATGGTCGGAGCAGAACGCAGGTATACTCCAGTAGAAAAGTAATGTCTGGCCTTGGTTTTTGCTGTCCAAAAGATAAGACATTATGTGACAGGACAGACTATCCAGGTCATCTCCAGAAAAAATTCCATTCGGGTATTGATGAGAAAACTGAGCATTCTTAACTCTAGTTAGCTACCTGGGCGATGTTGCTCACTCCTTATGACATGGTTTATATACCTCAAAAATTAGTGAAGGGTCAAGCATTAGCTGATTTCTTAGCTGCTCATCCTATACCTGAAATATCAAAGTTATATGAGGACATTCCAGATGAAGTTGTAGATTGCAATATGACTTTGAACAATGACATTTGGCAATTATATTTTGACGGAGCATCACGGGTTGGACCTAAAGGTAATATTGTCTCTGAGGTAGGAATCGTCTTGGTTTCTCCTGACAAAATGGTCATATACCGTGCCTATTCTCTCAATGAACCATGCTCCAATAATATAGCAGAATATAATGCTCTATTAATTCGTCTCCAAGTCTCAAAACAATTGAATATTGAATTCCTGGAAGCCTATAGAGATTCTCAGCTAATTGTTAATCAGGTTAGAGGGACTTATGAAGTCAGAAATCCTGATCTCATCCCTTATCATCAAGTAGTAGTCGAATTGGTCCTTTCATTCAAAGGATTCTTCATTGAATTCGTACCATGTTCTCAGAATGTGGAGGCTGATGCTCTTGCTAGCCTAGCTGCAGATTTGGCTGTTCCAATCCGAAGACAAAATACAATTACTTTGTTGGACCGAGATTTATTCTGTGTCAAGAATAATTTGTGTATTTAACAGAGTTATACTACAGAATCAAGCTCTCAGCAAAGGGATTGGAGAACTCCATTTATTGATTATGCGGTTCATGAAATTTTACCTGAAGTTCCAAAAGAAGCTGCATCAATTAAAAGACGATCATTTCGTATTATGATTCATCTTTACATATGTTATATCGCCGCTCATATGATAGACTCTTGCTGCGCTGTCTCTCAGAAAGTAAAGCTAAAGTCATACTCCGTGAGGCTCATGATGGCGTCTGTGGTGCTCATCAACCGGATCCAAAATTACAGGACCGCATTCAAAGAATGGGG
This sequence comes from Iris pallida, assembly GCA_029216955.1. Lineage (NCBI taxonomy): Eukaryota > Viridiplantae > Streptophyta > Magnoliopsida > Asparagales > Iridaceae > Iris > Iris pallida. The sequence continues at coordinate 13,709,048 of JANAVB010029815.1, read as the reverse complement.
TATTATTGGCCTTCCATGATAGCAGATGTTGTAGATTACGCCAGAAGGTGTAAAGCATGTCAGATTTATGCCGACTTTATTCACCAACCTTCTGAATTTTTATATCCTACAACAGCTTCTTGGCCTTCCGAAGCTTGGGATATGGATGTCATTGGTCCTATTAACCCTCCTTCTGTTAAAGGACATCGATTCATATTAGCTATAACCGATTACTTTTCTAAGTGGGCAGAAGCAGTCCCCCTTGCTGAAGTGAAAATATCTAATGTGATCAGCTTCATCAAACATCATGTCATTTATCGCTTTGGGATTCCTCGACGAATAATTCATGATAATGGTCCATAATTTGCCAGTCAGGCATTTTATCGGTTCTGTGATAAGAATCAAATTCAAAATCTGGCTTCTGCGGCTTATAATCCAACTGCTAATGGTTTAGCCGAAGCCTTCAATAAGACTATCATTAAACTTCTCAAAAAGTTTGTCTCTTCTAATAAACGTGATTGGAATGAGAAAGTTGGAGAATATTTATGGGCTTATCGAACAACAGTCCGAACTCCTACTAGTTTTACACCATTTTTATTGGTTTATGGATGTGAGACTGTTCTTTCCTTAGAAATCCAGATTCCATCTCTACGAATAGCTATTGATAATGAGCTAACTATAGAGAACAATGATCGCTTACGACTCCAAGAACTTGAAGGATTGGATGAGAAGCGTCTTCAAGCACAACAACATATTGAGCTATATCAATCCCGTATATCTCGAACTTTCAATCGTAAAGTTAAAGAGAGGGTATTCAAGATTGGCGAGTTGGTATTAGCCGTTCGAAGACCGATGATTATGACTCACAAAAGCAAAGGGAAATTCCAAGCGAAATGGGAAGGTCCTTATGTAATTGAGACCATGTTTTCTAATGGCGCCTATCGGTTATCAAAATCCAATGAAGATCTACTCATGATGCCGATCATTGGCAAATTTCTTAAGAAGTACTATATATAAAAAAATAAGAAGACAGAATGAAAATAAAATTTCTTTTATTATTATTTTTGTTCCGAATAAAGGATTAAGGACGAGGACCACTGCCTTCTTTATTGAATACATAGTCAGCCAATGCTTCGAAGGCATCGTTGCCTAAGTTCATAAAAACCTGCAGGCAGCCATCCTCACCGCTTCTTCTTTAGGAGTTTTCCCTGGCTCTACTAAGACAGCAAGGATGTCTTATGGTGGCTTGGGAGTAGAAGAGCTTTTGTCTACTTCGGTTGGGCGTGTCACAATTGGCTCAACGGGGCACGTCTCAATGATGTTCTCAACTTTCCTGGAGACTTCATTCTTTTGTTGCATATCCTTGGAAGACATTTTCGATAGAGGAGTGGAAATAAGAATGAAATGTTACAAAGAGTTCTCATCTATTTAATGGGAGAGATCTATTAATGAACCGGTCTTTGAAAGTGAAAATAACTTTTCATTCCCGGAAAGGCCTGTCCGTTCATTACATGAGATTCATCCATTTAATTATGGAATTAAATTAACCTTTTTCTTTTCCTGAAAGATATGTCGGTTCATTCATTAATATTGGCATACATCCTCAAATGACATCTGTCTTCTTAATCCCCAGCTACCAAAGTTTGGTTAAGCTGATTACTCGTCTCTTCGGAGAGAAATTTTGATTTTCTATCTTACCAGTTGGTATAGAAAGTTGGATTTATTATTTATCACGTTCTTATAACCTCTGAATAAATATTAAAATTTTTTGTATTTTCTATCATGTTCCTTCGACCTCTGCATAGATATTAATCTACTTTCTTTGAGTTCTTACATACTGTCATGTCCATATTACCTCTGATAGTATTGTATACTCTAAAAACAGAAAACAATATTTCATTATCTATCATGTCTATATTACCTCTGGATGGATACAAATCATTGAGCATAGAAGACTTGTCATTTCCATTCTCATTTCATCATAAAAGTCTAATATATTTCTTAGACTTTCTTACAAATCATAATGGAAATCTATTACATTTTGGATTTTCATTCTATACAACAATGATGACCTAATCGAGATCTATTTCTTTTTTGGATCTTCTTCATCGGATTCGTTGTTGGTGTCAATTACTTATTGTCTGAGCCACAATGGCGACCAGAACAGTAGGAATCAAACTCTGGTCTTCTCTATCAGACGAGAGGAGAATCCCAGAGTATGGCAGCTCGAATACATGTTGCTGTCAATACAATTGGTGGAGAAGTAGCGGCCTTTCAGAGGGAATAGGAATGTATCTAGCATTGGGATACGATTCCTAGTCCTGCCGTGAAAGGAACTCTACTACCCAATTTCTCGGGATAGAGTTGACTCTACCATCCAACTTTCCGTGTATAAAGGCTCTTCCTACCATCTGAGGAAGACCCTTTTATCCCACAAAAAGTTCTAAGTTGTCTAATTTTTGCGTCAAAAGCGCATGAGCTTCCTGATGCTGATGTCAGAAGAATGCTCCTCACAGCGTCAAAGTCGCCAATACCGGTTCTGGAAAAGTTCTTTAGCCAAGCTTCTGCAGAAAACAACAGAGAAAATTTTTCAACAGAAGTATCATCAGCCACTTACTGATCAATTAAAGACTGATGCTCGCGCACCTTACTCAACAAGGTTTTTACGCCCGTGTCTCATATGTACCCTATTCAACAAGGCTTTTTATGCCATTGTTTCATATGCACCTCATTCAACAAGGCTTTTACGCTAATGTTTCATGAGCATATTATTCAATAAGGCTTATGCCCGTGCATCTTACCTATAAGATTCTACATCTGTCAAGGATTTACACTCATGGGCATCTGTTTTCGACAAAAAAGTTCAAAGGCAGACGATTGTTTTACGAATTAAACTTACCATTGAGGTTAGATGATTCGGCTCTGAGAATTGTTGAATCAACGTCTGTCGACCGGGCGTACAGAGGAACAACATCGGAAAGCATTATCATTTGTTGAAGAATAAAATCTTGCAAAGAGCTACCAGGCATACAGAGAGACAGCATCGGAAAGCATCATCATTTGCTAGAGAATGAAATGTTGCAAAAAGCTATCTTCGAAAGAATGAGAATGTATAGAACATTCTTTAACTCAGCTATTTATAAGGGTTGAGGAAACGGTTGGCATGAGTCTATTTCGGGAAAGATCCTACTAAAAAGGCGCTCGTGACCACAAGGCAGATGCCACGTGTTGTTTTGTTTCTCTTGGGAATGAACAACCATAAATGCAGTTAAAGGAGATATAGAACAATTCTTGTCATGTCCAACAGATGAGATCAATATCAAGATTTTATTTGTTTAAAGGGGAGTAGGCCCCTACAGATAAGTTGAAGAGTCGCAATACATAGACAACACTTCGACATTATTTTTTCTCTCCTTCGTTGGGCTGACGAATTGAGGCACCTAACTCGTGCATGTTGCAAATCCCGGAGCGACGTATCAGATTAAGAAATGCTTCTGCATCTCCTGATCCCTCATACGCAGTAGAGGGACCACCATCGATACGACAAAAGACTGCTGGAGTCAGTCCAAAGCACTCTACAAAGTTGCGTGCCCGCTCAACTTCTGTCTCTATAACAATCCTTGAGCTCGGAGCATCTTCCTTGTTAATTTCTTTCTTTGGTGCCATGATATTATAAGGATGAAAAGCAAGAATAAAGAACTTCTCCTTATATACACAGCCAAATCAACTCTTCATATTCCTTATGGAAAACTGATCATTATTAATACAAACTCGGAAAGATGAAGAAGCATTCGAAAGTTTCGAGAGGAAATTCATTATGACGGTTAAGTATTGACCGGTACCATTTCCCGAATTTTATGCTGACTGTTCAAATCTTGACTTTTATGCTTCTATTCAAAGGGTTTCAAATTTTGAAGATATTTGAAAACTTTGAAGGGGGTCTTGTAGGAGCGTAAAAAGTGTTTCATGGAATGAGTCAAAGAGATAGAAACATTCCACTCAACATGATCTATTGTTACAGGCTAATCGCTTTACGCCAGAGAAGCCAATGGTTTTACGCCAGATTCAAGCCAATGGTTTTACGCCAGGGTCAAGCCAATGGTTTTACGCCTAAGACAGGCTAACCACTTTACGCTGGACAAAGCTGTCAAGTCTTGCATTTAATGCAAAGTCTGACATAAAGATTTAATGATGACATATATCACAGAATTCAAAGGAATTTATTTTACACAGAGACCAATGTTGTCGTTTAGTATGTGGATTGAGCTATTTTACGCTCACAGTATGGCTTCTTTACGCATGAAGACTGTATGAGTTTTTACGCTCAAAAGTTGACGTGTGCATAAAGTTTATTTGGGCTACTTTGCGCTCAAGGTTGTTTAACAACCACTTTACGCAGGAAGTCTGTGTCAGGGCTATTTTATGCCTAGTCTACTACTTTACGCTCAGAGTATTTTGGGTTGTTTTTACGCCCTATTCTTCTTCACCAATTTGGAACGTTGTTTGCCTACATGGCTTTCATGCCACACATCTCGAAGAACGTGTGTACGTGCATCCTATTCTTATTGAAATGATGGGACACGTGACAACGTATGCAGAGGGTGACTTCGGTCATGGGTGGAAGTTATTAGCGTAAAGACGGAACTTTTGCTGAGTTTTTATGCATAAGAAGCCAAGTCTGTAAATAGACTGATTTTTCTCACATAGGACAGACAGAGAGAGAGGGTAGAATACATAGAGATCAGAGCCCAGAGACTTTGACTTTTCGGAGCATTCTTCTTCAACTTTTCTTCCAGAACAGAGTGAAGCAAAGCAGGAAAGCATTCGGCCTCGCCATCAGTGCCCAAGTGCATCGGTACCTTTCTTGTGACTTAGTTCATCCAATTGTTCAACTTCTAGCAGTCATCTTCATCATCATCGTATGGTCCAAGGAACAAAGTGATCATTTACAGATCAGACTTCCATAGCAATACTTTCCAGAATCAAATTTGTACTTCTTGTACTTTTTCTCGTTTTATTCTCAAAATCTGATTTCCTGGCATTTTGTTAAGTGAAACACGCACAAGAGGAAGAAGGACGGTAGCTTCGTCGACGAAAGGGCCTAGCAGATACATGCAGTATTTAAGTTTTTGAGATTTATGTTTTAGAATTGTAAGTAGTTTAGTTTATAATTTTTGTGAAAATAGTATGAGGCCTTAGGATTTAGGCTATAACTTAGAAAAACTCATAGTAAACTAAACACATTTATTGAATAGGCTAAGTATCGTGCGGCCGTTAGCACGATTGAGCCAACTACTGCTGAGGGTACTGGCAAATCGATGTCCGCCCAGTCGTTCCCTTCCATAACCGCTCGCTTGGACGACTTGTTCGTACAAGTTGCCAGCAAAATAGGGAATGGCGGGCGTGTCTATGGTGCCGGATCCATATCGCTATCGCAGACGTCTTCGAGACTTCCACCGACGATGCCGCCTCCTGCTCCTGCGACTCAGGTCGACGAGGATGTGATGACACAACTTAGGACTCTAACCTCAGTGGTGATTTCCATATGGGATGAGATGACTCGGACGACATCGCAATACCCAGGTTCTTCTATTGCTCCGGGTCCTTCTGCTCCTGGTCCTTCGGATGGTGTCGGTCCTTCTTCCGTCGGACGTGTTTCTTTTGATGCTGCTGCCGCTTTTCTACCGGCTTCATCTACGATTGCTCTTCATGACCTGATGTCGCCGACAATATACACCGAGTTCCACATCAGATATTTGATGGTCTGTCGGCTCAAATGGTTCAGGTGTATCTTCATAAAGCGCAGCAGGCACTATCACACGATCCAGTCGATCTTTCCTAGTTTTTTTGTATTTGTAATGTATTAAAATTTGGATAATTTTAATTTATTATGGATATTTTTTTGTGTTTGTGGATTGTTGTGATTATGGATAATTTGGATAATTTTAAGTTATTGTGGATTGTTGTGATTATGGACATTTTTGTGGATTGTTGGTGGATTATTCTGTTTGTTGATTGTTGATGGATAATTTTGTGGATTGTTGATGGATAATTTTGTGGATTGTTGGTGGATATTTTGTTCTGTTGGTGTATTGTTGATTATGAATATTTTGTTCTGTTCTGTTTGTGGATTATTGATTTTGTTAATGATTAATTGTGTAAATAGGGTGCTATGAATTCAGGAATTTTCTTTGAAATTTTTTTCAGTTAGCGACGGACTTTTGACGGACAAGCGACGCTCGGCGACGGACAAGCGACGGATTATACGTCACTAAGCTTCTGGAAATTTACATATATCCAGTTAGCGACGTAATAACGACGTCAAATTCGTCGTCGAGCTTCTGGAAATTTATATGTATCCAGTTAGCGACGGCATATTGACAGAGTAGCGACGAAAAATCTGTCGCCAAGCTTCTAGAAATTTACATATGTTCATGTAGCGACGGATAGCGACGGAATGGCAACAACCGGGCGACGGCCATTTCTGTCGCTAAAATGTCGCTGTAGCATATCAGAAATTTTCTGATACACAAATTTTGACAGATAGCGACGGAATAGCGATAGCTTGGTGACGGAAAAGTCTGTCGCGAAGATGTTGCTATAGCGTATCAAAAAATTTCTGATACGCAAATTTCGATGGGTGTAAGTCGGTAAGCCATCGCTAAGTTGTCGAATACGTTCGACAAGATTCCGTAGCTAAGTTGCCGCTAAGCAGCCGTCGCGTTTTCGTCGAAGCTTCGACTATTTAGCGACGGATTTTTTTTAGCGACGAATGTTTTGATGAGGGCACCGTTTGGCCAAAAACCCGTCGTTAATCCGTCGCTAAATTCATTTAGCGATGGATTAGCAATGGATTCATCCGACGCCAATTGACTATTTTTTGGTAGTGTATATATATATATATATATATATATATATATATATATATATATATATATATATATATATTGTTGTTGGGACCTTTAGGCCCATAGGTAACAACTAGTTCATGTCCTGAAGCCCATAAATATATAACCCTAGGTTAAATTCCTTTATACTTAATTATCCTATAAATTTCTTTTCCCTTGTTTGACAAGACCCAAACCTTTCTTTCTGTTATCTAGATACAAAGTGTAGCTCAAACCTTGCTTTCCTTCTTTTAGGATTTAATACAGCCTATATATTGCCATATACTATTTATTATTAGGGCCCAAGACTATATTCCAATGTATATTCCTAAACACAACCCAGCATAAAACCATAGACTATTGGTTGGCTGTACAACATTTTGGACCAGGCGAACGGATCGTTCCAGCACCCAAACCCAATATTGTAGTCCCATCTGATTACAATGGGCGGGCGGTTATCACCCCTTAAACCCGAACCTACAACTCGAAAATCCAATATATGAAGGAGCAGCAACTCTTTATCTTCTGCGTACTGCAAAGAACTGTACAGCGCTGCCAACTGCAGAAGAAAAGCACGCACGTATGATGTCTCTCCCCACCAGCTGGCCAACGACTACGATAAGCCCTCCGACCTCTCTATATATGTCCTTTTCCCCATAAACCCTAGTTGCCAACCATTCCTTTCCAACTCCTCATTCTTCTACTCTATCATCTTCCCCATACCCATGCACCATCCCCTGACCACCTAGGCACCACCGTGCATCGTCGCCGTAGGTAAGGCTAGCAATGTGACCTACCGTCTTTCAGCATGCTGCCAGCGGCGTGACACCAGCGTGCGTACAAGCACGTGCGAACAGCATCAACAGCAAGCATTGTAGTAGTGGCCAGCCGTCGCTGCCATCGCATGATCAACGTGCACCAGCGTCCACCACGAGCCATCCCAACGGTCCTACGAATTCCTCCCTGATGGCCATCATCTACCACAAAGAGTGACATGGTCGATTTTTGCATTTGGAAGTCGATCCCTTCGTGACGCGTTAGATTTGAAGTCAGAATCGTATTTCATCGCAGCGACTTTTGATATATTTTCTGGACAATTCGACCATTGGATTGTCCATTCGATTCTTCCTCTATATCTCGGTATATACCCCTTCACTCACCTAAAATTTTAACCGTTAGTTCGATCGTTTGATAGATCAAAACCGACCACCAAGTTGACCGTTTAAATTACGTTTATTTTGGACTATTTCGTGGAGTCAACTTCATGGATTCATTTCTCTCCCATTGAACCTCCGGTTGACCAACCACCAACTCTACTGTGCAGTAGGTATAATCACCTTCGTTCCAAAAATTTTTTTGCTTTATAGGATATCGTTTGGTTGGTTGAATTCGAGGCTAAAGTTGGCCTCTCAAAATCATAATTTCCAACATAAAAAATTATGATTTGGAACCGAGACTTGTGATTCCAATTCTGATGCCACCAGAGGACTCGTGGCATCGTTCTACCTAAAACTGATATATAGTTTGCTAGATTTGGAAGACATAGGTCCCGGCACGCATTTTTGTGCAAACTGGGTCCTAAGTCCGGCTTAATGGGTCATTCTGAGATCGGCTCATCGGAATCCAATTTTGGATATACCACTGGGTTTGTATCGTCATTCTAGACTCGTTGACATAGAGGACTTTGGCTCCGGCAAGCATTTTTGTGCAAGACGGGTCCCAAAGTTCGGGTCAACAGGTTATTTTAACATCGGCTCATCAGAATCAAATTTCGGAGGTATCGTTGGGTTTGTATCATCATTCTAGACTCATTGACATATAATTTGCTAGATTTAGTGGACTTTAGCTCTGGCACGTATATTCGTGCAAACTGGGTCCCAAAGTTTGGGTAAATATGTCATATTGAGATCGGTCCATCGGAATCCAATTTCGGATGTACCATTGGGTTTGTATCATCATTCTGGACTCGTGGATATATAATTTTCTAGGTTTGGGAAACTTTTATCCAATGGTGGACATTGTTTTGACCATAAATTACTATTTTGCCCATATATCCAAAATCGGACATATGGGTATGCTATCTTGGCTAATTTGACTATTCTGGACACATTGGTGATGTTTATTTCATAATTTGACGACATATGTTAGATTTTCCTTTATATATCACTGTTAATTATAACTAATTCTTATTATGTTTATATTTTGGAATCTATACATCGAAATTGAGGTCAGCCGATTTCAGTGATCTCACATCGCTAAAATTGACAAGGTGATCATGTGGATCTCCAAGATAAGATTGTTAACCTTGCGGTTGATTATCTTCTCTTGATTTTTGTATGTAGTTTTCGCTGTACGAATAACGAGGTACAAACTTGATACTTTAAACCTATAACTTGCAATTCATATTATTAGCAAATAATAATTGTAGAGGCTAGTGTGACCTAGTTCTAGACAATATAATTAACAAGTGTCTTAGATAACATAAGGTGATATGCGACTAGAACGACCCAAGCTCTCTATGTAAACCCCCTAAATTTTACTACGAATTTTTTGAATAAATTTGGTATTGATTTTTGTTTTTCGTACTTGTACCTCGCGTGCGAATTTACGTTTTTCATATTTGCCCGTCGAGTGCTAACATGTGCAAGGTACATATTTTTTTGAAAACGTTTTATAGATTTTATTTATATAGGAGGAGTATGTTTTTTTAACATGAGATAAATAGTTTTAATTGCTTAAAATTATAAAAGGGCATCACGTCGATATTTTAAAAACCTTATTTTTATTATATAAAAAGGCTGGTTTATTTTATTAGTGATTTAGAAAACTATGTTTCATATAAATATTCTTTTCTCATGCGAATACGTAAAAGGTAATTTATTAAAATTGATTTTCAAAATTATTTTATTCATTTTATTAAAATGGTATTTCAAAGTATTGAAATTATTATTATTATTTTCAAAATTAAGTATTATCATTATTTTATCATTTTGAAAATGCTATTTGAAATTTTGCTTGAGTTAATATTTGATTTAATATGATAAGTGAAAGGGGAAAATATTTTATTTTAAATAGACTTTAAAATAAAGGAAGGATTTATCTAGTTTTGTTGAATTCGTTTCAAAATGATTTAAATAAAATGATGAAATATCAATTTGGGGATTTAAACCTTCCTACTCCTCATCCAATTGTTGCTTCCACCTCCTATATAAGAAGAGACTCCTTGTTCTCTTTTTTCCATACGATTCACAACTCTAAATTTTCTACCACAACCAAACTCTCGCATCGTGTTCGTGCCCCTTCCCATCCACTATATTTTTCTTCATTACAAAATACAATATTTTTGTCCCGTCCGACAACCCTGGACGTCCACCCAGCCGTGTCGGACACCCCCGACACGACATCTTAACCTATCCCTAGCCATCATCGTCGCGCATTCGCCATTGCCGTCTTCTTCTCCGACTGCCGCGGCACACCAATGCCACCATTGTCGAACCCCCACCAGCACCAGCCCAAAGTCGCCCGACCAACATTTTGTCATCTCCTCATCCTCTTCGCCCATATACCAGGTTCTAAGAACCACCAACATTTACACCCTCCCATCAACAAACCACTACCAACGCCTTCCGGTGACCAAACATCCAAAAACCCTGGCCTACCCTCTTCGGCCCTACCAGAATCGTATATCATCAACCATGCCACCGCGATTGGCAGCCCCACCTCCGGCAGTCTACCTCAAAACCCCAAAATCTACCACCGCCACCAATGGTGCAGCCCAAAACCCATTATGGAAACCACATCCAGAGAAAAGAACAAGGAAAAAAAACCTAACTCACCTTCTTCCGAACAGCAGCACCCATCGTCGCCGCTCCCGGCCACGTCTCACGCCGCCAAGCCCAGCCCCAGCAAACCTGCAGTCACCGAGACTCCCTCCGGCTCTCTCCAACTCATTCCTCCTCCGATCTGCCACCCGCGCGTTCCGTCTCCCTCTATTGCGGCCGACGCCGGGGCGACTGTCTCCATCTCCACCACGTCGAGCATCACCCCTGCCTTGGCCTCTCCTCGGTAGATATGCCGTCCGACAAGAACCCACCTCCAGCGTCCTCCACGTTGCCTCCCCTCTCGTGGCAGTGCCTCATCGCGCCCGCCCCGGGCTCCTCCTCAGCCGCACCTCCGTGCAGGGTCCACCGATTGCCGCGCCATGACCTCCTCCCGCAGCCCGGACTTTGCCGACGTGCCGTCGCCTTTCCGCCGACCTCTGGTAACCCCCATTCTCTCTCTCCACCTCTCCCACTCTCTCTACTTATTATTACTTGGAGAGGTCCAGTGATCCCTCTCTCTCTCTCTCTCTCTCTCTCTCTCTCTTTCTTATTTTAAATAGGAGTGGCTCTGCCGAGTTTCCTTGAAAGAGGAGACAACAGCATATATCTGATATATTTTATCAATAATAATAATAATAATAATTACTATTATTATCACTACGTTATGTGTATATATGTATGTACGTATGTATGTATGTTTGTATGTATGTATGTATGTATGTATGTATGCCTGTATAACCATAAATCTTAATTACTATTATTATTATTATTAGTATTCATATTTTATTAATTGTTATATATATAAATACTATTGGTGATAAAAATAGGTTTAAGAAACACATAATTTTCAAAGTTAGTTCTAACACTAAAATATTCTTCTACATTATGTGCACTATCTAAAAATAATATATTTTTGACAAAGATATAGTTTTTTGTCTAAATGATTTTGTAATATTTTTCAAATATTTATCTAAAAATATATTTAAGTATTCTACCTAAATTCATATTTTCCAACTTAGAGCATTTTGCTTAAAAATAATTTTTGATTTTAGTATTTTCCTAAAAACATGCTTTGATTAATAAATATCTAGTATACTACTCTACAAACTCTCTTTCATTATCATTAGCAATCATGACTAAATCGTGCCTTCCTATTTTCTTGTGAATTTCGGACGCTTACGTATCGACTTCGGCTATTAGACGAAACTTAACCTATCGGATCATCGCACCACACTAGACGACACGCCAAGCAAGATACCTTTCCTTATTTACTGCTTATAATTAGTTGCATGTTTCTTTATTTGATTACTTCATATTTATTTCCTGTTTATTTTTAATTGGATCCATGACTTGCTGTTTATAGTTACTTTATTTTACTTTCAGTTATTTTTTCCTTCTTGTTTTTTAATATGCATGTGGACCTAGTCTTAGTGGACTACCTTATGACAGTGACCCTTGGGAGGGAGAAGACAGCTAGATGTATGGGCTAGCCAAATCCAAAAGTCGTAGTAACTACTTGCTATGGTAGTCATGTCGCGACGGTCACTAGCCTTGAGCTACGTGGACTGATAGGTTACGTGGGCCGCTAGCCTCGATTTATGCCGACTGCTAGTATTGGTACTTGACACGTATTTGTTGTGAGTTGTGAGCTTGACATGGAAAAGTCAACCTTCACATGTCCATACATTGAAATGTCTTCTAAATTGCATAATGGTTAGGAGACCTTAGTCAATGTCATGTCACACTCCATCCTAGTCATGGCATGGGGTAATATAACATCGTAGAATAGTATGCTACCCCTTGTCCTTATTTGGTTGTAGGGATAGTCCACTGTTTCGATGATGGGATATTAGGCTGTATTATGGTTTGGACACTTTACTTTTATTTTTGACTTTATGGCATATTTTATATTCAGTAATTATGGCATGTTCTTCCAGTATCTTATTACGTCCCTCTGAGGACCTGGTGAACTCTCCAGGTGTGCTTTTGTGATTTCTGCAGGTGCTCTTGCCAAGGCCATGATCTACTCTTTCGAAAATGATTGCACTTGATCATCTTTTGCATCGCTCGACAAATTTTCTTTATCATTTATGTATTTCTTCTCTTTCTATAGTTGGTAGTGGATTTGTCTCCGTCCAATGTTTTGTATAAAATAAATTTTTTTAGTGGATTTCTATATTTTTCCTTTACATTTGTGGATGAGATTTAGTGTGGCGTGGTTTACTATATTTTACAGCTTATGTATACAAACGAGGATTCAATATATTTCGTATGTATGCAGCTAGCATGTCTACGTACTTAGTCCTAAGTATTTTGGGACTGGAGCGTTACACTCTTGGTGGGAGTCATTACTCGCACGTGGATTCTAGTATGTGTGATATTTATTTGTTTGTGATTTGGGTTGATAGATATTTGCATGGAGTATGGTTCAATAGCTCATGGATAGTGGGTTAGACTTTGGTACTGCAGTCTCAACACAAATTGACAACTCCAGGCAAGTATACCTTGCCTTTTTGATTTAAAGTATTTACATGCTTATATTCCCTATTAGTCATTTAATTCGGATATACTGCTACATGATTCACCTGCTCTCATCTGTATACTTACATGATTATACCTACTAACACATGGACATGATACACGGATTCACATTGCATGACATATATGAGACTCGGTTATGATCTTTGGATATTTACTCGATGATGGAATTTTCTGTGTACATGTTGACTGGACTTCTGGACTTATCATTTTCTAGAGTCGGACTGGTCGTGTCGTGGATGCGACATGGACAATATCATTAGATGGGGAGGACGATCACTTGACGGAGAGGCTACTTTTAGCTTATTTTATCTATTATTTGATGTTGCTGCAGCTGGTGACTCAGACCACTGCACATGTACCCCTTAGAGAGAGGTCCATTCGTCGAATATTATCCTCAGGTACATTTCACGCAGACTAGGTAGTCTACCTAGTATTATTATTACTAGATCACATGATTGTTTCCTTGATCTCCAGGTTTTTACCTGGATCACATGTTATCTCCTTCACATGTTATTTAATATACTTCATTTTGGCATGTATATTATGTATCTTGTTACGTCTCATTGAGGACCTGGTTTCCTTCCAGGTATATGCTGAGATCTGACATACGATATTGAGGGTTTACTTCTTTGGGGTTTATGTATCGATTGATGATGTCTTCTCTCTCTATCTTTCGCAATTATTTTCTATCATTTTCATTCTAGTTCAGATAGAATTGTGGATGTATATTATAGATATTTTAGACACTTGTTCTGATCTTTACAGCTTATACGTATTCGAGTCCGGCTGGAGTCCGCTTGAATGTATAGTTGGCCATTGCCACGTGGCCCGCTCCCGTGTATTTTGGGACCGGGGCTTGACAGTTTTGTCATCTGATGACGTCTGTTATATTTTCCTTTATGTATCACCGTTAATTATAATTAATTCTTATTATGTTCGTATTTCTAAATTCGTACATCGAAACTAAGATCAGTCGATTCCAGTGATCTCACATCACTAAAATTGATAAGGTGACCATGTGGATCGCCAAGATAAGATTGTTAACCTTATGGTTGATCATCTTGTCTTGATTTGCGTGTCGTAGGTTTCGTTGTACGAATAACGAGGTACAAACTTGATACTTTGAACCTAGAACTTGCAATTCATATTATTAGCAAATAATGATTATAGAGACTAGTGTGACCAAGTTCTAGATGATATAATTAACAAGTGACTTAGATAATAAGGTAATATGCGACTAGAACGACCCAAGCTCTCTAGGTAGGAGTTATTAGTTATACGCATATTTTAGTGTGTGATATAAATTTCTTTGTGATTTGGATTGATAGATATTTGCATGGAGTATGGTTCAATAGCTTATGGATAGTTAGGTTAGACTTTGGTACTATAGTCTCAATACAGAATGGACAAACTCCAGGCAAGTATAACTTACCTTTTTGATTTACAATATTTACATGCTTGTATTCCCTATCAGTCGTTTACTTTGGATATACTGCTACATGATTCACCTGCTCACATCTATATTGTTACATGATTATACCTGCAGACAAATGGACATGATATATGATTCACATTGCATGGCATATGGGAGACTCGATTATGATCTTTGGATATTTACTCGATGATAAATTATTTGTTGTACATATTGATTGGACTTTGGACTTATCATTTACTAGAGTCGGACTGGACATATTGTGGATGGGACACGAACAGTATTATTCGGTGGGAAGGAAGGTCACTAGGCGAAGGGGCTACTTGTAGCTTATTTTATTTATGATTTGATGTTGTTGCAGCTGGGGACTTAGACCACTGCACTTGTACCCCTTAGAGAGAGCTTCATTCGTTGAACATTTTCCTCAAGTGCATTTCATACACACTAGATAGTCTACCTAGTTGTAGTATTACTGGATTACCTGATTGTTTTATTGATCACCTATTTATTACTTGGATTACCTGTCTGCTACCTTCACATATTATTTACTGTATTTTATTTCGACATGTATATGATGTATCTTGCTATCTGAGGACCTGGTTTCCTTCCAAATATATGTTGAGATCTGACATAGGATATTTAGGGTTTACTTCTCTAGGATTTCGATATCGACTGGTGATGCCTTCTCACTCTATCTTTCGTAGTTATTTTCTATTAGTCTTCTATTAGTTCTAGAAAGAATTATGGATGTACATTATGGGTTTATGGACACTTGTTCTGATCTTTACAGCTTATACGTATTCGAGTTTGATTAGAGTCTGGTTGAATACGTAGCTGGCCATTGCCACGTGGCCTTGTAACGCCACAGTCCCAAAATACGTAGGACTAGAACGCAATCATGCCAGCTGTATACATACGAAGTATATGGACCCTCGTATATATACATAAGCTGTAAAATGCAGTAACCAAGGTACTAAATCTCATCCACAAAGATAAATATGATATAAAATTAACTACGAATTTGTCATGTACACAATAGTTGGGCGGAGACAAAGTCCACTACCAACCAAATTAAATATGGAAAAATTTACAAGGAAAGAATTTAGCAAGCGAGAGCAATGGCGAGTCCAAGAGTAATCACCACGAAGGAAGGAATGGCCTTAGCTAGAGCACCTGCAAGAAATCACGGAACACACACCTGGCGAGATAACCAGGTCCTCAGAGGGACGTAACAAGATACATCAACATGCCATATAACTGAATATATATACTATGTCATAAATCACAAGTAAAGTAAATGGTCACACTCGTAACAAGTTCCAATACCTCATCATTGAAACAGTGGACTACCCCTACAACCAAACAAGGACAAGGGCTAGTACACTATACCGCGATGCGATATTGTCCCAAGCTACTAATGGAACGGGGTGATATGACATTGACGAGGGTTACCTAACCATCTAATGTGTTTATGCAGTAAGAACAAACCTTTAACGCATGAGCCCTGGCTGTAAATGGGATCGGCATAGTTCCCATATAGGGCACCAGGGGCCTACGTCCATAACGCTCGGGAAGCGTCAGAGGGCACTATGTGCAAGGGGCTACGTCCATAACGCTCTGGATAACGTCAGAGGGCACCTGGAGCCTGCGTCTCCGGCGGAGCGCACAGGTAATGAGGGAAGTGCATAGAAGCCTATACGTCAGGTAATGTTCTCCCCACCCAATGTACCTGTCATGTCGCATCCACGACCATGTACCTCTACTAACTGCTAAGTCTCCTAACATGCCTCTACTAGCAGTTAGCCCTAACGCATGCGCATGGGGGATCAGCCCACACGCAAGAACCTCTACATGCTACTCATCTCACACATCCTCGTGGTACAACTGTGTCAAGGTATATGCAATACACTACAGACGGTAGTCCCTTAACTCTAGGTTCATGTGCAACCAAAGGATAGTAACAAAGTAAACTAATAATCACTGAGCATGTAGTAAATCAAGAACTGGAATTAATGAGCAGTGATATGTAATAAAATGCAGACTGAATATAAACAGTATAATGGCAAGGTATCTTGCCTGCGGTGCGAGAAAGGCAAATCCAAGAGTAGCAAGTGTCAGCACCCAAAACTCACAAATCACAGATGACTCCAGTCGCTGAAACAAACATCAAAAATGATCTCGGTGAAAAAGATATACCTAGGAAACGCCTGTCCAAAAGTCAAATTCTGGAACAGGGGCAAAATCGTAATTTCGGATCAAAACAATGTCCGCTGTTGGACCCGCTTTGCACCGAAATGCGTGCCAGAACCTACGATCTCTAAAGTCGTCAAACTATATGTCTACAGATTTGTTTTGACGAGACGAACCCAACGGTATGTCCAATTTTGGATTCCGGTGGGCTGTGCACAAAATCGCCCGTTGAGTGGGATTGTGGGCACGCCAAAATAGCATCCCGATCAACGGTCTCAGAATCGGGCCAAACTTGGCTCACAGGACCAGAAAAGTATTTTGAGTCCAATGGCGCAAGTTCCGTCGCGATTTGATGTGTGTGCACAAAGTTATTGAGAAATTCCGAAAAGCCCGATACACAAAAATACGACGGATACAGACCAAATTCGTTGCGCACACGCAACCAATTTGAATTCCGTCAATTTTCACACGTCCACAAATTCGATACGGACCTATCGGTACTTTCGGTTTGCGACGGGGTCGCCCGGTTTGTCGGAACGTACCTCGTACGGGGTTTTAATATTTACAAAAAACTAATTTATCGGAAATTTTAATTAAATTAAACATGAAATTTATTGCAGAATAATTAAATCTATTTGAAGGGGATGATAGAGGGTCATAGGGGCTTTCTACTCGAATTTACGAATCGAAAATCAGAATAGAATTGACAGAAAAATTTAATCGGGAAAGTGGGTTACCTTAAAGTGGGAATCTATTGTTGTTGTTGTCGTCGTGACGACCGGGAGACGGGACTGCTGTCGCTCCGGCGAGTTGGGCATGCACGCCGAGAAGAGGGAGGAGGATGGAGGAGAGAGGAGGAAGAAGATGGAGAAGAAATTAGGGTTTTTGCTAAACCTATATATAAGTATATATAACTTATTTATATATATAAAAAGGGGTGAAGGGTCGGCCCTTTAGCTAAAGCTTCTGTTAGCTTTGGGTGTGGGGGCGCACAAGTAGCAGTTGCTACTTTAAAGCGTTGTGGTCGGCTGCCACCTTGGTGGGGCCGACCACAATAAGTTTGTTATATTTTTTTTTTCTTTTTCTTTATCAAATCTAAACTTAATCTTTTCAAAAATCTTTTAAAACATAACTATTTATATCTATATATGTATATATCTAAAAATATACCAAAAATCTATTTAAAATCCAAATAACAATTTAAATATTATCTAACCAAATATTGAATATAAATTTAAACATATCTACATAAATTCAATTCTCAATAATACACTCAAAGTAATAATAATATTTTAATAGGAATGCATATATATTAAACCTCCACAAAATAATTTTAATAATAATAAATTAATAAAAACTGCTCCAATGGGTGAACTTTACCGCTCACCCATGTATGGGTCCAAAAAATTTTGTACCACCTTGTAAAATATTATTTTATTAATAAAACATAAATTTTGCACCAAAAGTCAATAAATATTCAACAAGTCTCAAAATTATAAAAATATTTGTACATACACAAAATGGACCTGCATATGCCACCTTGGTCACCCCACATGCTCACATGGGCTTAAATTTGGTCCGGCCCAGTTCGGACTGAATTGTCCAAGCCGGGTCATAAAAATAAATAAAACTAGCAATTGTATAAATTCATTTTTAAGTCTAATAAAATAATAATAAAAATTAATTAAAAAATTGGGGTTTTACATCCTACCCAACTTACAATAATTTTGTCCTCGAAATTTAGGATGAATAGGGTAGATAGGGATGAGGGATAGGAAGAGTTCGTCAATACCGAAATGCAATTAAATTTGGTGGAGGCGATAAAACGGCGTTCAACACCACCATGCAATAGAAAATTATGGAGTCGATATATACTAAAATATATCATGGTTATGGATTTGAATAAGGGTTTCTAATGAAGGTAGCAAAATTTTGAATATCCAATTTAGAAGAACAGTAAGGAAGTGAGTAGACCAAAGAAAATAAATTAGACATTTAGGAGAGGTGATTCCTTATGGAAGGACCGAATACTAATCGTCTTGGTCGAGGGATTGATTAAGTGATGATTAGAATCACCTTCGAGTGCTCGAAAATAATTGGGAGGACACGATAACAATTCTAGGGTTGAGGAATAAGGAGTAGTTAAAGGCGAGGATATAGCCACATGAGTCGGTCGGTAGCTATCTACATTTGTGTATAATTAACCGATTTGGGCAACCCAAGATGATACCTTGAGTCTATCTTAGCAAGTACAGTGCCTTGTCTTTCCAAAATGAGTATAAGACAAGAACCACAAGGTTTCAAAGACAGTGTTATATATTGAGTACGAATTACGGGGTTCATAGGCGGCAAAAATAATTCAAAAGAGAATTGCCAAGACTGTCGCGGATGAGACTCTAAGGCAAGTTTACTATGTCTTCATCCACGTAGAATAATATGTGATAAGCGAACCAAAGTGCAATAGGTTGATCAGACCATCATGCACCGGTTCTGATTCGACAATATGTTAGTGGGTGCACCCAATAAAATATGTCGTGATCAAGCTTGATAACAAAATAAGCTTGCAAAACTGAAGCTACATTAGCAGCATGAGATAGTCAAAGTATGAGCAAGGGAGGTACTGATGCAGGAAAATTTAAATAGTCCAAGATCTTTTAAAATCAAGTCTTGTCCGAAATATGTGCCTATACAGTTATCCTAGTGTTTCTTCATTTATGGCTTGGTAAACTATATAAGGTAGGGTCCTCTGAATTTAGAGTCTAAGTGAACTTACCAATGTGGTTCACAAGGAAAAAGGTTTGTTAGGTGGTGAGGTATTCTACCCAACTTACAAAAGTTAAGCTAGTAGTGTGATGGGACAATGGGTTAAGCAATCAAGATAAGGCACAAATATGAGCATTTAAGGAATTAAGTAGAACAAAATCACATATCGGATCGAAAGAATTGAGTCGAGGTTGAATCCCTATCCATGGTCAAAATATATCGGTAACATGGTAGAGGTTTTGGTTTAGACATTTTGTTCAGAAGGTCATATCATGAAAATAGTGTACAAGGAGACGTGTTCTAGTGGGACATGATATATCTACATGAAGGTGGACTTGTCTAGGTCTCACATATGAAATTGTTGAAGGAAAAAGTCTAGTGTCGTACTCCAAATATCCAAATCACGGTAAGGGACGCCAAAAGATCTAAAATAGAAAGTGAAAGTGCACGAGGTGATAATTAATGCACAAAACTAAAGAAGATCAAGTTAAAGCATGAAATAAAATTAATTAAAGAATCAATTTTATTAATTTTTTAGGGACATAGTTCTAGAGAGAAGATAGTCCATTAGATGAATACAGTTAAGGAACCATTAACTCATTATTCCAATTGCAAATGGGTTAGAAGGTCACAATTAAAAGATCTAGAATCGAAGGAAGGTCGAGTAAGCCGAGGTGGAAATACAGTCACATAGCTGGGTAGATGACTAACAACACTTGTGTATATACTACTAGCATGGTCATAAGTGACATGGCAATTAGCGTGGAGTACATCTATCTTATTAGAGCTATCTTGATGGCCAAATTTAACTCAAGTTCCTCAAAAAGTTTCAAAATTAGACTTTCAAAAATAAACCACGAAATTTGCATTCATTCCAAGCCGTTCAAATTCATCGTAAAATTTTAAATCACTCTCATAAATCTCAAAGCAAATTTTTTTATCACGTTACTACTAACATTTTCCAAAATTAACGTTTAAATTCAACTATTTACTCAAGAGTTCATAAATTACGAATCCATAAAAATTCCATAATCAATCAAAAATTTAACACTCTAAAATTTTCAAATAACTCATAATAAAACTCTTAACATATTAAAAGCAATCTCAAAAATTTAGCTCAATGCTCTTATCAAATTTTTTTTTAACTTCTATTCATGCTAAGTTATTCCAACAAAATCACAACTTTTTAAATGGTAACTTCCTTTAATCAATCAAAATAATTTCCCTCGCCTCCTTCGAAATTCTCAAAAATAAAATAAACAAAAATTAATATTAGTAATCCCTTATTAAACTAAATTTTCAAATAATCTTATCAGTCAAAATATTTTTTTTACCAAAATCTAAATAGATTTGTAATTCCTCAATCATGGGACACCATTTAAAATAAGAATTTCTCAAAAATCATTTCCATAACTTTCAAATATTTAAACCAAAATTCACTGTCATTATTTCCACTTAAAATTCAAAATTTACTAAATACGAAAATTGCAAGTTATACAACTCAAATTTAAATAATTCCTACGACCATTTTTTTTTTTAAAGCTAAGATCATTTCCAAACGAAATTTATAACTGTTCGAAGGTGTATAACTATAATACAATAAATCATAAACATCAAAACTCGAAAATCAAATAATTTTATATTTGTTTAAAGATGTATAACTATCACCCAATAAATCATAAATATCAATTCTTGAAAATCAATCAATTTCTTAAATCAAGTATAAAATTATATAAATCCTCTGGTGTTTACTATTTAGAATTCTCAAAATAAAAACTTTCCTTGGTAATATCCTACTTTATAATTTACTAATCATTAAATCACATTTTTTTTTTAAAAGAAGCCCTTTTAGAGTCTTGAATGTATTCCAATTGCCAATATAACCATTTTAGCCATGTGTTTGACCTATGAGCATATACTAGTGTAGTCATCTTCCTAGTTGACACTAAGCACGAAAATAAGAATCAACGGTAGAAAGGAATCAAGCAAGATGCAGTTCAAGGAGGTCGAACAAGAGTTTAGAATTTGAAGCCAAGGGAAGGGGTCAAGCTGTATGGATGAGATTCTTAGATTCTAATCTTATGTTACAGGCTCACATCGGTACAATTACGTAACCAAAGTGACAAACTCGACCTGCATGGGCCACCACAAAAACATGTAACGCCCCAGTCCCAAAATACGTAGGACTAGAACGCAATCATGCCAGCTGTATACATACGAAGTATATGGACCCTCGTATATATACATAGGCTGTAAAATGCAGTAACCAAGGTACTAAATCTCATCCACAAAGATAAATATGATATAAAAGTAACTATGAATTTGTCATGTACACAATAGTTGGGCGGAGACAGTCCACTACCAACCAAATTAAATATAGAAAAATTTACAAGGAAAGAATTTAGCAAGCGAGAGCAATGGCGAGTCCAAGAGTAATCACCATGAAGGAAGGAATGGCCTTAGCTAGAGCACCTGCAAGAAATCACGGAACACACACCTGGCGAGATAACCAGGTCCTCAGAGGGACATAACAAGATACATCAACATGCCATATAACTGAATATATATACTATGTCATAAATCACAAGTAAAGTAAATGGTCACACTCGTAACAAGTTCCAATACCTCATCATCGAAACAGTGGACTACCCCTACAACCAAACAAGGACAAGGGGTAGTACACTATACCGCGATGCGATATTGTCCCAAGCTACTAATGGAACGGGGTGATATGACATTGACGAGGGTTACCTAACCATCTAATGTGTTTATGCAGTAAGAACAAACTTTTAACGCATGAGCCCTGGCTGTAAATGGGATCGGCATAGTTCCCATATAGGGCACCAGGGGCCTACGTCCATAACGCTCGGGAAGCGTCAGAGGGCACCATGTGCAAGGGGCTACGTCCATAACGCTCTGGATAACGTCAGAGGGCACCTGGAGCCTGCGTCTCCGGCGGAGCGCACAGGTAATAAAGGAAGTGCATAGAAGCCCATACGTCAGGTAATGTTCTTCCCACCCAATGTACCTGTCATGTCGCATCCACGACCATGTACCTCTACTAACTGCTAAGTCTCCTAACACGCCTCTACTAGCAGTTAGCCCTAACGCATGCGCATGGGGGATCAGCCTACACGCAAGAACCTCTACATGCTGCTCATCTCATACATCCTCATGGTACAACTGTGTCAAGGTATATGCAATACACTACAGACGGTAGTCCCTTAACTCTAGGTTCATATGCAACCAAAGGATAGTAACAAAGTAAACTAATAATCACTGAGCATGTAGTAAATCAAGAACTGGAATTAATGAGCAGTGATATGTAATAAAATACAGACTGAATATAAACAGTATAATGGCAAGGTATCTTGCCTGCGGTGCGAGAAAGGCAAATCCAAGAGTAGCAAGTGTCAGCACCCAAAACTCACAAATCACAGATGACTCCAGTCGCTGAAACAAACATCAAAAATGATCTCGATGAAGAAGATATACCTCGAAAACGCATGTCCAAAAGTCAAATTCTGGAACAGGGGCAAAATCGTAATTTCGGGTCAAAACGATGTCCGTCGTTGGATCCGCTTTGCACCAAAATGCGCGCCAGAACCTACGGTCTCTAAAGTCGTTAAACTATATGTCTACAAATTTGTTTTGACGAGACGAACCCAACGGTATGTCCAATTTTGGATTCCGGTGGGCTGTGCACAAAATCGCCCGTTGAGTGGGATTGTGGGCACGCCAAAATAGCATCCCGATCAACGGTCTCAGAATCGGGCCAAACTTGGCTCACAGGACCAGAAAAATATTTTGAGTCCAATGGCGTAAGTTCCGTCGCGATTTGATGTGTGTGCACAAAGTTATTGAGAAATTCCGAAAAGCCCGATACACAAAAATACGACGGATACAGACCAAATTCGTTTCGCACACGCAACCAATTTGAATTCCGTCAATTTTCGTACGTCCACAAATTCGATACGGACCTATCGGTACTTTCGGTTTGCGACGGGGTCGCCCGGTTTGTCGGAACGTACCTCGTACGGGGTTTTAATATTTACAAAAAAACAAATTTATCGGAAATTTTAATTAAATTAAACATGAAATTTATTGCAGAATAATTAAATCTATTTGAAGGAAATGATAGAGGGTCATGGGGGCTTTCTACTCGAATTTACGAATCGAAAATCAGAATAGAATTGACAAAAAATTTTAATCGGGAAAGTGGGTTACCTTAAAGTGGGAATCTATTGTTGTTGTTGTCGTCGTGACGACCGGAAGACGGGACTGCTGTCGCTCCGACGAGTTGGGCACGCACGCCGAGAAGAGGGAGGAGGATGGAGGAGAGAGGAGGAAGAAGATGGAGAAGAAATTAGGGTTTTTGCTAAACCTATATATAAGTATATATAACTTATTTATATATATAAAAAGGGGTGAAGGGTCGGCCCTTTAGCTAAAGCTTCTGTTAGCTTTGGGTGTGGGGGCGCACAAGTAGCAGTTGCTACTTTAAAGAGTTGTGGTCGGCTGCCACCTTGGTGGGGCCGACCACAATAAGTTTGTTATATTTTTTTTTTTTTTTTTTTATCAAATCTAAACTTAATCTTTTCAAAAATCTTTTAAAACATAACTATTTATATCTATATATGTATATATCTAAAAATATACCAAAAATCTATTTAAAATCCAAATAACAATTTAAATATTATCTAACCAAATATTGAATATAAATTTAAACATATCTACATAAATTCAATTCTCAATAATACACTCAAAGTAATAATAATATTTGAATAGGAAAGCATATATATTAAACCTCCACAAAATAATTTTAATAATAATAAATTAATAAAAACTGCTCCAATGGGTGAACTTTACCGCTCACCCATGTATGGGTCCAAAAAATTTTGTACCACCTTGTAAAATATTATTTTATTAATAAAACATAAATTTTGTACCAAAAGTCAATAAATATTCAACAAGTCTCAAAATTATAAAAATATTTGTACATACACAAAATAGACCTGCATATGCCACCTTGGTCACCCCACATGCTCACATGGGCTTAAATTTGGTCCGGCCCAGTTCGGGCTGAATTGTCCAAGTCGGGTCATAAAAATAAATAAAACTAGCAATTGTATAAATTTATTTTTAAGTCGAATAAAATAATAATAAAAAATAATTAAAAAAATTGGGGTTTTACAGGCCTGGTCCCGTATATTTTGGGACTAGAGAGTGACACCTCTTAATTTTTGTGTTTCGACCTTTGTGCCTACCTCGTGATCCCTGTCGCATCGATTTGCATACAACCTTGAAGCCCGTGTATCGATATGAGTGCACACACTTTTGCGTGTCTTATCAATTTACGTACTCGACTCTCTATGCATACTTCATATTTTTGAACTTCGTATACATCTCGATTTATGTGCACATTCTATTTCTACTTTGTTTCAATATTCATATCATATTGAATCCCTTACGCATCTCTATTTACATGCATGTCTCAATTCGTGTGTCTGTATCGATTCACGTGCTTTAGTTTTTGTACCAGATCCATGCGCTACTTGCATGACCCACAAAGTATAGCCTCCTTCCATCCCTTATGATTCATGTGAATATTTTATTATTTGATTCTAATAATTGTTTATTGTGTATTTTGAGAACCCCGATGGATGTGTAGCTTTGATCCATAATATCGAAGACCTGCTTATCTAGCTGAGCACCCAAGGCAAGTATTCCTTGCTTTTGAAGGCTCGTGCCCTCCAAATGGATTTAAAATGTATTTATTTATTTTTTAAAATTGTGATTGCAAATGTATAACTATGAATAGCTTAAATAATAATGGAACTACAATGATGATAACTTAGGATAAATTAGTTCGACATCGAGCCAAAACCTGTATCGAACAACTCGGACGGGTCATCCACACCTTCGAGGACATGAGCACGACTCGCATGTATAGACCGTCCTTGTATGCCCTGTGTCCGACCCACGGTCGGATAACGACTTAGGCCTATTCTCGGGATCTTGTTTATGGATCAGTTAGAATAATGAACCAATGTGGTGATTATTGTTGTGTGTTTTGGCTTGTTACTCAGTACGCTTCATAGTATATTTGGAGGTTGAGACTTAGTGTTCCTGGTTCTACGGTTGGTTGTGCCGATAGAATTTCCTTTTTTTGTACAGAGTTTTGGTCCAAGAAATACGAATAAGACTCTGTCAAAATTTTCTAGAATTTGGTTTGAAGATTCGGGCAGAGCCTCTTCCTTGATTTTCTGAACTAGACTCGTATAGGAATATAGCATAGCATGTCTGATCCTGTACCTGCTAGGTAGACTCGGCCTACAAGATTAGTCATCCAGCTATTGTAGGACCGTTGAGCACCTCTAGAGGGGGGAGGGGTGAATAGAGTGTGTGCGAGTGCAACAGAAATAATCACCAATTAAAAATTTAACAGTTATAAACTATGGCAGGAATAAAAAAAGTAATATAAATGTAGTAAGAGATAGAAGATCAAACTCAGTGAACATCGTGATATATACTGGTCCCCTCTGAGAGGACTAATCCAGTCGTGAGTACTCTTGCCCACTGTTAATCTACTATTCACACGCTAAATGAGAGCTTGCCATCTCTTTACAACACCGTGCTTGGTGACAAGTACACGACCGAATTCACAACACCGTGCTCGGTGACGAATATACGACCGACTCTGAGAACTGAGATGTTTTCTGAACTTGTAACCTCTTTACAACTCTGCAGACCAAAGACTCTAAATCGAGCACGATGTTACTGGCTTTGGCTAAGAGATGTATAGGTAGAATGTGAAAGCTTTAGATCACTGAAAGACACTTTGAAGGATAGATAAAGAGAAGAGTGAATGAGTGATTAGAATTAAAAAATCCTTCTCTATTTATATGTGTTTTTCCTAACCGAACTCGGACAGAGTTCAGGCATAGTTCAAATGCTAAGATCTCGTAAACGAACATTGTATGCAGATTTGAAGGCAACTAAAATTCAAATTTGAGTTGACCGAACTCGGTCTGAACTCGGAACGAACTCGGCCAGAGTTCTGCCATTTCAGAACTCAATTTAATTGGCCAAATTTTATAGGTATTTTGGGCTTTTTTGATATGTGGAGTTTTGAGATTTAGGTAGGCCATTTGGAAATGTGGACTTGAGTTGATCTAAGCCAGTAATATTCTATCGATTTTATATTTCATGTCCTAGACTCGATAAAGATAAAAATACAGAAGAAATGTAAAAAATAACTCGATCAAGATTCTGTAACAATTAGCTTTTGGATGATGACTTTGAATGCTAGTTGTAGATGCAGTACGTCCTTTGATATTGATTTCATTAACCTGAAATGTTAGCAGTTCATATATTTTGTGTATCGACTTAAGTCGTCATTGATTATCAAAATTAGGTGTGACCATTTGACAATAGGCCAACAATATCCCCCATTTTGATAATTGACAAACTTGAGTCTATACCAAAATATAGCTAAAATATAACTTTGAAATGATATACCTAACTTGTCCTTTGATTAATTATTTGAAAGTTTAATTTTGGTATTGCTCTTCTCCCCCTTTGTCATGTACAAAATGAGTAGCTACCCCGTAATGTGTGAGGCCAACAATGTAGACACAGACAAGGAAAAAAAGAGAGTAATATCCACAATATCCAAAAGATACAAGTCAAAAGAGAGTAAAACTAGCAGTAGCAGTAGATAAAACTGATAAACTCAACTAATAGGCCGATGAACTAAAACTGAAGAAAGTACATCATAAGTCCATAAACGTTGTAACTAGAATAGTTTATGAATGAAAAAAACAAACTACTAATAAAAACGTCCAACTAAGAAAGTTTGGACTGATACATAATGCAGCTACATAGATCATCATCACTAGAAAATAAAAACTCAAAACACTATCTGAATGCTCGTCTCACATATTAGCATCATCATCATCAGCTGGAGCAGGTGGCTAAGGGTCGAAATAGGCTGTTGACGGATCAAAGTATCTAAAAGTAGTCGGGTCATTGAACCTCGGTCCATCGAATGCTAGATGATGGATGATCGAAACAGGAGCAGTAGGGTGATGCAAGAGACTCCAGTGTAGATCAGCAAGAGTGTTCCTCAATACCTGAGCCTGAAAGGTATGTCGGAACTTACCATCTACATAACTCTGATGACGTTGCCCGGAGAGGGTGACGAAGTCATCGAAGCACTGATAGAACTGGGGGTCGAAGCCTGAAGCATGAGCGGCACGAGCAGGAACAGGAATAGGAGCAGGAGCATCTGGATTGGCCTGGGGCTCAACAGGAGCAGCACTAGGAGGAGATGGAGGCAGAGGATACTTCCTAGATCCAGTTAGCTTAGAAAATGACAAAGAAATAGGACAGAGAAAGAGTGAGTGATCTAAAATCTCTTAAAAATAGCTACAAGATGCATGAGGTATAAAAGGTTATGCCCTGCCCATCTGCAACCGATCATCCAAGCCATAAAGGTCTTGGGAACAGAAAATGGAACACCAAAATATAGATGATACATCGTAGACATCTCAAAGAACGTGATCTCGTCAGAAGATCCCGTCTTGGGAAGCAAGGCAGAGAAAACAAAGCGATGTATTTCACAAATGTTTTGGTTTAGGTGTTTTGCAAATATCCTACCACTACGAGGGACAGGGTTAGGATAACACATATAGACTTTGAGAGAGTCGAGGGTCATGTCTTCGGGAAATTGGACTTTGTGAATATCAATTAACGCGTCGCCAACATCAGGCATATAAAATATTCACTGACGTTAGTTGAGTTAAGCTCAATTTCATGTCCAACGACATAAGAGTAAATACTACAGTCATGTTTTACTTGCATGTTGCAATAGAACATCCTAATGGCATTATCATAGATATTGTCAGCAGTAGAAAAGAAGTCCCAAAGACTAAGTCTATCAAATGTGTTTGCATATTCAGAGAAAATAGTAAAGTTGACAAATCTCCTGGGACATATTTCTCGAAGAGAAAAAGAATCAAACCAAGAATTTGAGAATTCCATAGTTGGAAAGAGTGAAGCATCAAAGTCCTCTTCGTCGGTGGGACGAGCGGGACTAAAACCATTCACAGGTTCATACTTCGAGGTTGAAGATGAACCCGATGTGGAGGAAACTTTTTTTTTCTTGTGGAGTTTCTTAGGAGCCGTGAAAAAAGAGAAGAGAAATAGATAGCTCAATAGAAGGAGATATTGAAGGAGAGAGTCACCTCTGAGCTTCTTAGATCCAAGAATTAGGGAGGAGGAGAGCTTCAACCTTTGGGAACAAGAGTTTTTAGGGTGTTCTCGGATGAGAGATGGAGAAGAAATATAGAGAATATGATGTTTATAAAGAGCTAGGGTCGGCAGCAGCAGTTCTGGAAATTAAACTAGTGCCGACCGAACTCGGTCCGAGTTTTGCCATTGTTCGGCCACTTGTATTTCCAGTTCATTTATGCATAATAAATGATAAATAAACTTAATAACTTTTAAACTTCTTCATTTAATAATGTTCATTACTTTGGTTAGCTGTAGGGGCCGAATTCCATCTAGCGGTAGTCCGAAGACTAGTACACCGTGTTGCTTCAGGCTATTTATGCCTGTATGACAAAAGGACCCTTTCGGCTTGTACCCAAAATAACTTCAATTAATAAATGTCAAAGTTTTAAGTCATAAGATTTTTTATTAATCATAATGCATCATGAATCCGAAAATTCAAGTATGCCTAGCTCACGATGCAGATAGTTAAAACAGTCTTCAGCCAGTGGTTTTGTGAAAATATCTACTAGTTGATGATCTGTGTCAATGAACTCTAAGCAAATATTCTCGTGTTGTTGGTGATTGCGTAGAAAGTGATGATAAATTTCTATGTGATTTGTGCGTGAGTGACAAACAGGGTTCTTAGTCAAGTTAATCGTGCTAGTATTATCACATAATATTGGAATCTTTGTGTGCAGATTGTAGTCGTCTAGGGTCTGCTTCATCCACAAAATTTGAGCACAACAACATCCTGCGACGATATAGTCAGCCTCAGTCATTGATAGCGCTATAGAATTTTGTCTCTTGCTAAACCAGGAGACTAAAGCTTTACCTAGAAAATGATACGTACCTCTGGTACATTTATGGTCTACTTTGCATCCTGCAAAATCTGTATCAGAATAACCAATTAGGTAAAAAGATGTGGTTTTGGGATACCAAAAGCTGACTGTAAAAGTTTTCTTAAGGTATTGGAAGATACGTTTAATGGCACATAGGTGTGATTCCTTAGGGTTAGCTTGATATCTTGCACAGCTGCAAACGCTAAACATGATATTAGGGCGACTAGCAGTTAAATATAATAAACTACCAATCATACCTCGATACTTACTCTAGTCGACTTGTTTGCCACTCTCATCAATGTCAAGCCGGGTAGATGTAGCTCTTGGAGTTCCGATAGGCTTTACGTTGTCGAAGTCATACTTCTTTAGTAAATCCTTCGTATACTTAGCTTGGTTGATGAATGCTCCCTGTGAGTATTGTTTGATATAAAGTCCTAGGAAGTAGTTCAGTTCTCCCATCATACTCATCTCAAACTCACTCTGCATACACTTAGCAAACTCTTGACAAAGTTTTTCATTCGTAGAACCGAATATTATGTCATCTACATAAATTTGCACAAGAAGAATTTCATCATCTGAAGATTTGATAAATAAAGTAGTATCAACTCTTCCTTTTGAAAAACCATTTTCAAGTAGAAAGGCACTTAGGCGTTCATACCAAGCACGAAATGCTTGTTTGAGTCCATAAATTGCTTTTCTAAGTTTGAAGACATGATGGGAATTTTGAAAATGTTTAAATCCAGGGGGTTGTTTCACAAAAACTTCTTCTTTCAAAAAACTATTTAAATGCACTTTTCAAGTCCATTTGAAATAATTGGAAATTGTGAAAACATACAAATGCACAAAACATGCGGATAGCTTCTAGTCTAGCAAAAGTAGCATATGTTTCGTCATAAACAATACCTTCTTCTTGATTATAACCTTGTTTCACTAAACTTGCTTTGTTGCGTAGAACTTGCCCATCCTCACTTAGTTTATTTTAGAACACCCATTTGATACTAGTTATCTATTGACCAATTGGTTCAGGAATAAGTTCCCAAATATGGTTTCTCTCAAATTGATTAAGTTCCTCTTGCATGGCATCAATCCAAAATTCATCATTAAAAGCATCTGCTACTGTCTTAGGTTCTACTTGCGATATAAAAGATACATTAGCTGCTATATTAGTGTCTTTATTAGAAGAACGTGTACTTACACCTTTTGATACATCACCTATGATGAGCATCTCTAGATGATCTGGCAAGAATTTCCAAGATTTGAATCTCTCTGTTAGATCTTCCATAGTGCTCTCTCTGGTAGCCGTATCTTTGGATGACTTGGATTTAACCTGTGCATCTTCATCATCACTGTCGCTAGATCTGTGACTATTGAGCTCATCAAAAGTAACATTAATGGATTCTTCAACAATCATTGACCTTTTATTAAAAACTCTATATCCCTTACCCTTAGCAGCATAACCGAGAAATATCTCTTTATCTGATTTAGAGTCAAACTTTCCTAAGTTGTCCTTGGTGTTCAAGATTAAACAGCGACATCCAAAAACTTTAAAATAAGAAATTTTTGGAATCCTTTCAAACCAAAGCTCATATGGTGATTTCTTCGATATAGGTCGAATTAACACCCTATTTAAAACATGTTAGGCTGTACTAATAGCTTCTACCCAAAAATATTTAGGAAGATTATGCTGATTCAGCATGACTAGCCATCTCACTTAGAGTACAGTTCTTCCGCTCTATAACACCATTTTGTTGGGGAGTTCTAGGACAAGAAAACTCCTGATAATATCTACTATCATCATAAAACTTTTTGAAATCAGCATTTACGAATTCGCCACCATGATCACTTCAGATACGAGTAATCATGAAAGCCATTTTCGTTTTGTACCTTTTTATAAAATATCTGAAATTCAAAAATAGCATCACTTTTGTTTAATAAAAAGTAAACCCATACAAAATAAGAGAAATCATCTTTAATAATAAAAATGTAGAGTTTATCGCTAAGACTAGTGACTCTACTAGGACCAAATAAATCTATATGAATTAACTACAAGGGTCTAGAGGTACTTACAACGTTGATGGGTTTAAAAGTAAACCTAGTTGCCTTGTTCTTTTTACAGTCAACACATACTATGCCTCTCTTGAATGTGATCTCAGGGAGTCCTTTTACCAACTTTTTGGTACATAG
Organism: Iris pallida; assembly: GCA_029216955.1. NCBI lineage: Eukaryota > Viridiplantae > Streptophyta > Magnoliopsida > Asparagales > Iridaceae > Iris > Iris pallida. Next base: position 13,677,136 of record JANAVB010029815.1, on the reverse strand, counting down.
TCGTAAGATAATATCCATATTAGCATGTCCTAGCCTCATATGCCATAGCCAGCTTTTATCTAGATTTGCTACTAGGTATCTTCCTGTATTGTTAGTACTCTCTAGAAAGAAAACATAAATATTGTCTTCTCTAATCCCTTCATATACGGGATTACCAGATAACATTTTATATATAGTACATGTCACGACCCGTACCCACTTTTCGGACGCGAGCTCGTGAGCAAGCTAACTACTTATCGAGCGAACTCCAGCCGGACTCGAGTACGTATAAGCTATCCATAATAGGGTACTATGTCTAATCTAAACTATATCTCAATCCACATGAATTATATAATCAAGAATGAACAAGTATGGGTCGTGGTCTGCAGCCCACTAGCATATATGTCCGATTAGACTCTAAGAATAATATGATTTTATAAAGCTAAGCTGATAAGCAGGATATGTCATTAAAGCACAAGAAAGATAGTAAATCAATAACACTAACAAAATACCTGAATCATGCGATTGAAGTCAACTACCACATGCTCAGCTAACTAACTCCGTACAATCAGCTATCTGAAGAGACCATCAGGTCCTCAGAGGACTAGCATGATACATAAAACATGCCTACTAATATGATAGTAAATAACATGTAAGAAGGATAAGAACATTGCAAGGAGAACATCTAAGGACAACGAGTCGTGTGGAAATATAATACTAGACTTGGCTAACTATCAATCAGAATTCCTATAGTTTATAGTACAATGCAAGATACTCCCAATCTATAGTGTTTCAATTGACATATAAAGCAGAATACCCTCAGTTGAGATTAGCCAATTCTAGTATGATCTCCCCTCCTAATGGATACATGGTCAAGTAGACTCCTATAAATCGTAGTACAATGCAAGATACTCCCAATTTATAGTATCGCATGTCAAGTCAATCAATCAATCAATCAATATATGCTATAGGTCGTAGTACAATGTAAGATACTCCTAATCTGTAGTATATCTCAAGTCGAGTAAATCAAGCAATATTAAGATAGAAGAATCGGCTATAGGTCGTAGTATAATGTAAGATATTCCCAATCTATAGTATATCTTGACTGTAGTACAATGCAAGATACTCTCAGTCAAGAATGGTCAAGTCAAGGACAGATATAGAAATTGACAACTCAATCACAAGACAAGGTAACACAAAAAGACCAATAATCTAGCAATGTCAAATATTCTATACGTGCACGTAAATTCTAGAACAAGTAAAACAATCAAGGAAAAATCAATCACAATATGGAATCATGTGACAATATGAAAAGGAACACAATAAAGAAATAGAAAACAATATAAATACTGTATATGTTCGGCAAGGTATACTTGCTTGTAGGTAGCACGAAGAGCCAACCATAAACCGTCAACCGGTAAGTCCAATAAGTCCAAATCTTACAAATGTCTCCGAAAGCTAAAACAAATATTACCAATATTCTCAGAATAGTCAAATTAGCTAGGATTGCCTATCCTTAAGTCCAATTCTGGACACAGGGGTAAAACGGTAATTTAGGACAAAAATGATGTCCGCCATTGGACCCGCTTTGTACCGAAAAGTATGCCTCAGTAAATGGTCTCTAAAGTCATCAAACTATATGTTAACATGTCCGATTTTCTGATACGAACCCAACCGTATGTTCAAAGTTGGATTTCGGCGGGCCGTACAAAAAATTGCCCGTTGAGTCAGACTATAGGGCCCACAAAACGGCGATCCGAACAACTGTCTTAGAATTGGACTAAACTTGGCATACAAGACAAAAAAAATGATACGGTCCTGTTGGCGTAAGTTTCATCTCGATCTGACGAGCGTGCACAAAGTAATTGGGAAATTTTTACAGAGGCCGATACGGTGAATTTTGACGGGTACGCATCAAATTTGTCGTGCACACGCAACCAATTTGAATTTTGTCAAAGCCTACATGACCACAAAGCCATTATGCACCTTTCGATGCCTTCGGTTCGTGACCAGATCGTCCGGTTTGGCGGGACGTACGTGGTATCGGAGGGTTTTATTGAAATTTCACAATTTCAAAAACAAATTTTTCCCGATTTTCAACCCTATTTATCTTACTATATAAACTATTAGAAATACAACTAATGATGGGGTTTCCATCTCGGTTAGGTTGTCTAAACTTCTGTTCAAATAGTTTTTCAAAACTGTCGATCGCTCGACAGGAAATAGGCTTCCAAATCGGGTGTCTACAACTGTTTTCTAATTGTTTACGGACAGGTTTTTTTTCTATGTTTGGATCGATTTATTGAACAACCTAGGTCTTTATCTTACGAACTATTGGAAGGAATTCAACGCCGTATAGGTTGTGACTATACCTGCACAATTGGTTCGAAGATCGATGGAACGTAGAGGTCGTTTCCTTTCCGTGAAGTCGGCCTCTTATTGGCTACTGCTACTCTGCTGCCCACGCGCGCTGTTGTCCGTGCGCTTGCTGCGGCATTCTCCGGCCAACGGTGGCCGTGGGGTGGTCGCCAAGACGGGAAAGGGGTCGCCAGGTGGAGGTGGCGGCGTGTTGAGTTAGGGTTTTGGATTTGGAACTCACGATCTCTCTATCCTACTTATATGTGTTCGGCTGTTTAGTTATTAGCTGAGTCCTGGGCCCGGTTTGCTGGCTTGTGGGGGATTAAGGATCAGGCCTGAGAAGTTTGGGGGATCGGGATTGGCTGAGGAGTTCGGGTGTTGTGGGCCTGGTCGGGCTCGGCTTAGCCCGGCTTACTGCTGCTGGGCTTCTTATTCTTTTTCTTTTTCTTTTTCTATTTATTAACTATAATTATATATATAATTTAATCCTCATATAATCCTATATATATATTAATACATATCCTATATATTTCTATATTTATATATCCAGAATGATATTCATATATATGCACGAACAATAAATATACCCTTATATATAACTAAATAGTTGCAACAAAATATCTTTTAGAAATAACCTAATAATTATAATAAAACTATATATTCCTTTAGCGATATATTCATACAACCTAATGTATTTATACTGCAATTCTATGCATAAGTATTTCTAGCCTATTATCCCAAAAAAGTCTAAAATACTTAGCAAGTTATCATAATAGAAAATATCCCATCAATATCAATAAATTGATATTGTATATGTAACAATTAGTTAGAAAAATGTTTATTGACCAATTAATTTAAGGTATGAAGTATACACTCAAAATAAATATCAACATGGACGTCTTATGACTCACTATAAGCCTACATAGGCTTAGGCTCGGTTCGAGTCTATTTCGGACTAGTTGAGTACAACCGGGTCTTCTGCAAGTCAATAATTTAATTAATAAATAATTAAACATCTAGAAAGGTTAAGTCGCAACTTGGCCTGGTTTTCCTAGTTAGGACTCACATATGGCTGGGTCTCCCTTGGCATAGCTAATACACTAGTCAAGGCACACCGCTGCACTACCCGTGCCATGATTCCTAGTCGTCTGGTACTTCAACACTCAACCATGGCTAAAATTATCTATCGTAATAATTAACTAAATAATTATTTATAAAATTTAGAAAATTACTATTCTAATAAAACAATTAATAATAATAAAAATATTATTTCAAGAATTTTCGGAAATGGGAGCTACAGTACATTTGTCTTTTACAAAGTTGATGCAATAACCATTATCTGCCAAATAACTTATGCTCAGTAGGTAATGTTTCAACTTTGTAACTAGACAAATTTCTTTTATTACTGGGTATGGAGACATACCAACAGTGCCATTTCAATTATGTTACCTCTCAATTTATTTTCGAAGGAGACGTATCCTTCTTTCTTCATTGATATCGTAGCGAACAAAGATGCATCACCAATCATGTGCCACGAACATCCGCTATCGATGATTCACTTGCTTCTAGCATGAGAGGGTTGACGGTCCTCCTATAACACGAGTAGATAAATCCTTTGGTACCCATTTTTTGAAGGGTCCATTTTGATTAGTCTTAGGTCTCCAAACAAGTGTTTGATTGTCAACAAGTTTTCTTGCTAGACAATACTATGATATTTGCCTGTGAGTAACACAGTACGTACAAGTAAGTTTAAAAAACTGCTGTTTGTTTCTGTGTTGACATGCAGTTGTGTCTTCTTTGAAAACCTATAAGTTAAAGCATGATTGTGATTAACATGTTGCTTACGTGTTTTCTATTGTTTAGCCCTTTTAGTTGTATGCTTAGCATTGGGGCTAACCTTAGGCTGTGTCACAGGGATAGCCTGCTTTCCTAACTTGATCTGTAACTTTTTTGAGACCGCACAAGACTCCTCATATCTAGCAGTCATATCTACGAGTCTTTGCTCTGTGACTAAGTAACTCTTCTTCTTTATGTCATAAAACTCTTGTATCTTGACATAGTCTCTTTATTTCTTTTCAATGGTTAGGATAGCCTCATGATAGTCTACCTTGAGCTTGGTTGTCTCATCCATGTTACCGGTAGTAGATGTCTCTCTAATATCTTTAAAAAGATTAGACCGTCTTGCTACTTCGGTTGTGCATGCCTTAACCTCTTTTCGAGATTGCTTATACTTGTTTAACACAATTTTGTGTTCTTCAAGTAGTTCACTAAAATTATTTTCTAACTCATCGAATGTAAAATTATCATATAGAGGGTTAGCTGATACCTTATCAAATGCCATAAGACAGACATTAGCAGTGCTGCAGGGTCTGTCCTTTTTCTCTGATTCACTGGCATCACTTTCGTGCCAGATGCTTGTATTTGCATACTTTCGACCAGTTGTAGCTTTTTTGCTTGATCTTGATCTATCATATGGACTATTTTTCTTTGACAGTGGACAATCCTTCTTCATATTCCCTGACTTCTTGTATCCAAAGCATATTGTTTCTTCTTCATTGCTTTTATGGACGTCTTTCTTCCTTCGATTTAATCTCTCAAACTTTAGGAATTTCCTGAAGTTCTTTACTGGCAAGGCTTGCTTTTCACCACTAGATGATTCTTCATCAGAATCTTTGCATGCAAATCTTTTGGCTTGCACTTTGAAGGCGATGAATTTTTCTTTAGGAGTTTCTTCTTCAAATTCTTGTAGGTCCAACTCATGGGTCATCTGCTTGCCCATAAGTGTCTTCATAATCTATTCCAGGTCTTTGTGAGAATCTTTGAGCAACTAATCGTGCTTTATATCTTTGGATCATTATTTTTATTTGTCTTTTTTATAAACACCCATTTAAAACCTACAACGTTTATTCCTTTTGGTGTTTGTATAATAGGACCAAATCCACGTTTCACGAGGGAATCTAATTTCGGTTGAATCACATCTTTCCATTTTGGCCAACCTTGTCTCTTTTGACATTTAACGATTGTTCGTGGTTCAGTGTTATCCTCACTTTCCTTACCCTTTTTAATTTCATCTGCTACTGTATATTAGAAAATGGCATCCATGACAAAAAAAAAATTGATTCCAGATTTCTTCTGAGTATGTGTAAAATATAAATTTCTCATTATTGTTGGGTACCGGTACCTCTTTCTCAGTCTCTTTTGGGATCTGAGGCATATCCTCGATCTGAGCAATATACGTTATTTTGGATAAATTGGATTTTTGGTTCATCACATCATCCAAATCATCATGAACTTCCTCTACAAGGGATGCTATTTCAAGATTTATTTCTTAAGGATCATTAGGGTATGTAATATTATTCAGTCTCCCTTTCCGAGGAGTTGAATCTTTGGAACATTTAGGTCTCCCATGTTTTTGATGTAGAATTGACTCATTTGATGCTTTATATTGATCTTTTGGTACTTCTATTCTAGAAGGTACATTCATAGCTAGTATGTGTGACCTAGTCACTTTTGCAGCATCACTAAATGCATCAGGTAATTCAATTGTAATAGACTGTAAGTGAATAATTCTCCTAATTTCTTGTTAACACTGGGGAGTTCTCGGGTCGAGATGAAATAAAATTGGAGTATACGATGATAATTCATGACGTTCTTCTGGAACGAGACATTAATCTTCCTTTTTATCACCCCCGGGAAGACTATCTCATCAAAATGACAGTCATCAAATCTTGTGGTAAAGATATCTCCTGTCAGTAGTTCTAAAAATTTAATAATCGAGGGAGATTCCAAACCAACATAAATTATGAATCGTCGTTGGGGACCCATTTTGGTTCTCTTCGATGGAGGGTTAGGGATGTAAACTGCTCAACTAAATTTTCGAAGATGAGAAAGGTTTGGTTAGTGTCTAGAGATTAATTGTGAAGGAGATTGTTTGCCATGACAAAGAGTTGAACGAACTTTTGTATTCAAATGTATAAAAAGTATAATGGATTCCTAAACAGGAGATCTAAGTATAAAAATTTCTGGGGAAGTATGACGATGGAGATCGATCATTGCCGCGGCTTTTTCACTCTGTTGACGATCTGACGACGAGTTGAACTTGCTCTGACTTTCTGGGACTTGTGAACGGAACTCTGGGTTGCTAATCAGGAAATTGCCGACCTCGTCGAAGATTTTTATTGAACAAAAAACTCCTTCTATTTATAGGCTTTGCACATATAGGATATGCTTGAGATTTGTTGGACGCGCAGGAGCGCTGTGCATTGAAATATAAGAGAATCTGCTATCCTTGTGTGGCGAACGTTGAGATTCCTTTCTATCAAGATCTTGGGTGGTTATCAGCATAACCTAATAAACGACACATGTCGTACCTCTATTGCTCGAAGCTTTTTGTTTGGATGAAGCCGAGCGGGTTTGACTCCTATCAAAGAATTGGATTTTGTCTCTATCTTTGGGGCAGCGGTTTAAACAAACCGATTGGATATTGCCCTTATCAATAGAACCAAATTCCGTTCTTATCTTTGGAGCAATGGTTTAAACAAATCGATTGGCTATTGCTCTTATCAACAAGACCTAAACTTCGTTCTTATCTTAAGAGCGGTGGTTTAAACAAACTGGTTGGGTAATATCTAAAAAGATATAAGTACCAGACTGGCCATGTGGGATAATGCCACCTAATTGGACTAGGCATCTATGCGAGCTGTGCTTCGGGTAAGGCTTCGATAGCACTGCACTTTCGTGCAAAGAGGAGGATATGATTCGAAGACGACGGTGTCACTATACTTTTGGGCGACGAGGAGACTGTATTTCGAAGACGACGGAGTCTCCTGAACGAGCCTATTGAATGGACTGCACTTTTGGGTAGATGAGGAGACTGTGTTTCAAAGACGACGGAGTCTTCTAAAGGAGCCTATTGAATGGGTTGTGCCTTTGGATTAGAACCGAAGGGGATGCAATTCTGGGTTGAACTGAAGTAGCTGCACTTCTGAGTTGAGCCGAAGGGGCTGCGCTTCTGAGTTGAAGGAAATGGTTGTGCTTCTGAGTCGAAGGAGTTGGCTGCACTTCTAGTTTTTTGACGAAGTCATTGTCTGTAGAAACAATTAATGGGTGAGTCGACATTCTCTCCTTTAATTACTGTCATCTTTTAGGGAATTTAAGATGTTCGTGGCCTAGGATTTAGTGAAATAAACCTATTAAATGAGATTCACTTTGTTGAGTCCTAGGTTCATCCCATCAATTTAGGGTTCTTCGACCGATTGACGCTTGGCCTTTGGGGTTGGACCATATTCAACCTATAAGGGAAGCTTTTTTTTTTCCTGAGGAGCCATGTCCACTGTCTTCTAGCATTCCTATCGTTATGTTCAATTCTAACTTAGCTTCGAATGGTCGTTGGCCCTGCACAAGTCGAATGTTGGCTGTGGCTCTCTTCGTTCAAAGAATCTGTGTTTTTGTAGTAGACCATCTATTTCGACATGTATTTGAGCGTTTGGCATAAGGAGTTCGAACCTGAACAACATCTTGGAGGTCTTTAAGATCCAAGTTTCCGGGTTTGGATTGATTGCCAATCCGAAGAGCCACAGGTTGTGCTCTGCCCTGCTCAAGAGCTACAATAGTATGGTGAGCAGAAGCTGAATTCTTGCTCGGGCCAATGGCTACTTTATTAGCCATATTGGAGTTTCTCCATGCTTGGCTATGAAGTGGCTTGCTCTGACGAGGAAGTGATTCGATCTGACACTGTTGTGCGTTTGGGGGGGAGGGGCTGTGCACTTTGAATGTATTTTAGTCTTTATATGTAATCATGAAGAATATGTAATAGATCTTTTTAGACATGATTTTAATAAAAAAAATTTTATACACCATCTTTGTACGCCTGCTGTGACTTTGTTATTGTCTGCGCTTTTGAGTAACTGCGCTTTCGTGAAGTCATGTGCAACGACTGTTGTTACTTGCGCTTCTGTGCTTGCTGCATTTTATTTTTAATGCTTCTAGAAGACCCCCTTCAAAGTGTTTCGAAAATGAATCAAGCTCGGAATACTTTGAACCGAAGCATGATACTTGTCCTTTGCAAACAAATGCACAACATGCTTGCTGACAGGCTATCATCACGCTTGGCCTTCAGCATTAAATGCCTTGAGCCGTCGTTTCATTAAAAGTTGATGACAACTCCTTATTTTTAGGATACGTTCATCATGATCTCAACTTTAATTCCCAGGTCGTTCAAAGAGTCTCTTCGAATACAAAGAGTTTTGTCTTCCTCTGCTTACGTGGCTGCACCCTATAAGTATGGAGTTGCTCAGAGAGGAAAAAACTTTCTTTTTTTTCCTTCCAACAGAAGCTTTTCGTCAAAGCTTTCTTCTTCCTTCAAACTCTAGCTTTCCTGCCATGGCTCCCAAGAAATCAAGAATCCTGAAAGCTCCTGCGACAAGCTCAAAGAAGGCCAGAGGGACAGCGGCTAGCCCTAGACCGACTGGAGGAGCTATGATGAGTGCAAGACAGGCTAGAGCGTCGATGACGAGGCAAGCCAAAGAGGCCACGATGAGCACTCAACAGGCTAAAGGGAAGCAGTTAGTCTCCAAAACCGTCGTCGTCAAGCAAGCTCCGGTTGTAGGAGTCGGAGTGCAGGGAGACATACAGATACCTGTTGTAAGTAGGTGTTTGTTTATCATCGACACCCAGGTTTGCTGATGCATATGAGCGTTGAGTCTTAGCAGCATCGTCTCGTATATATGCTGAGGCCTTTTTTGCTGATGCGCATCGGCCCCATTCCTCGGAGTAGCGTTCCGAAGATGTGCTAAAGCTTTATCAATAGATGCCCAATGTGCTGACATTTTTGTAAACATGCAATCATTTTTTATGCACTATTCATCTTACAACATACCTGCACGGATACTTTTTAGATGACATGCGGTGCACCTTTGATAGTACCTGCACGGATGCTCATACATTGACTGCGTGGATGCTTTCTTACTATGGCGCAATGCCTTTGTATTTTTGCAGAAGATACTTTACATTTTTTTGACACTTTGTTCCTACGCAGTTTCTGTGTCCGACTCTCTTTGGGGATATCCTTTTTGACTCGACGGTCTGTACGTTAGGCGTAAACATCGACGAGGTGCTCATTAATCCTGCCAAGCAGTTAATTGCCCGAGGTCAACCGAAAGGGCGACTGGCAATGATACGGTATCAACAACCTCTATATTTTTATCGTATGATGGATCAAGGCAAGTTGTCCCTCTCTTCTGATGCCGTAAAGATGCTGAAATCTTTGTTTTTATTTGGCGATCAGCTGGTTCTAGAAAAGATCGAGCTCTTGAAGGTAAATAAAAATTGGTACTTCGAGAATGACGGTCTCCCTTTGTACATTACGTCGGTCAACCGGCACCTCCCGCTGTTGATTTTTTTTGCTTTGTTGAGAAGCGTCTCATGAAATAGGATCTGACCCCGAAGTAAGAGGGCTTAATGACTGGCCATATTCGGGTGGACGGATACTCTACTAGGAGGGATACTTTCAAAAGTCCATACGATGGTCCATAGTAAACGCTGTGTGTGTTACTCTCTGGTCGTCTGCTTGGCGACTTTACCACGGAGGTGCATCCATTCCAAGCCTCACTCTTTGCTAATAGGCTTCTGGCCACGTGATGTACATACCCGAAAAAGGTCTTCTAGGTCGAAAGTTGGATTCATCCTAGATCAGAATGACGCGAACTAACCCAAAGGGTATTGGGTAGGTTCAAGGAGGATTTACAAGGTACGGGCTTGCATCGTACCATTAGAGCTACCGAGCATGGTATAAAGATCAATCAGTCTTTGTTTATAGGCTTGTTGGAACTCTACAACCAAAATATCGAGACTTTTTTAATTTACGTGGAGAGATGGGGTTGGACCTTCATGAGATGTGCGCCATCTTGAAGCAGCCGTGGGGTGACGAGCCATATGAAGAATATACCCCTTGCAAGTAGGAGTTTCTAGTGTTGGAGAACAAATATCCAGAAATGATGGCTGTGTATAAAAAACTTCTTTGCCACCATCAAGTATGCATGCGCCAGGACGGAATGAAGGCTCGGCCACATATCAAAGCTTGGGTGGATTATATCTTTTCAAAGCATCCGTCGAGGCCGGGGACGGTCCATTTCACCACGCGCAGGTCATATACTGCTGACGAAGTAGAAGATATGATGGCTGAAGCAGGGGTATCTGCTCTCTTAGTAGATGCCGAGGGTAAGCCCAACTCTATTGTTTATAACTACTTTTGTCAGAATCTGACTGCATTAAGTCCGAAAGCGGTATTGGCCGCTTTTTCGATGATATCGCTGCAGAAGGCCGTAGTTCCAGCAGGCTCGGGATCCGTAGGATAGATCAGTCCGAAACTCATTTTGCCAGCTGTGAAACTGGCTTTTAAAAATTCTTGGCTCTGCTCCCAGCTATGGTATATGACATCTTACGAGGCCTGCGGGAGATCTCGAAGAAGATAATAGAGTGCTGCTGGAGAGACGATGAATTCCTCTGGTTGAACTCCCCTATCATTACTTAATGGGTTGGTTAGGATTACATCGCCTCCGTTTGATAGTCTCCAGCACTCTCGATGGTTATGAGGAAGGTGATGCGACGTTGAGTAACTATCATCGAGCGAAATGGCTCCATCTGGGCATCCCTGTCTGAAGGTGGATGTTGAGTCGTTTAGACGGCTATGATTTTAACAGGATTTTGCCTATGTACAAAGGTTACCTTGCAGATGATGAGTTAGTGGATAGTGATTTAACTCTCGGTGCTTTCTACTGGTTGCAGTCTACCCGTCCTTCGCATCGGGTGTATCAAAACCAGAACCGGGTGTACCTAGAGCCTTATTTGCTAAGCCTATTTGTGCGTCAGTTTGGCTATAGCCAGACTATGATGGGCAACCCGAGCTCCTATTTCGGTCACAAAGGAAGTATACTGGGCGGTGCCTGGGCATGGTGTTATTATAATGCCGGGTATACTGGAGCGAAGTTTACGATCCCCTCGATGCATGAAGAGACTCGATCTTATATTCTGCCTTGAAGTTTTACTGTCTTGCGAATAACTTTTCATTGGACTACAATCGAAAGCGAAGCTTGCTCGAGGGGACGAAGTACGAGACATCTCGATTAGCCTCAGAGCGTCTTCAAAGGCTTGCATCATCGGGAAATAGATCGACAGACGGCTCCAGTTAATCACAGGAAGGGTGAAAGAAGGAAGCAACCCTGAGTAACCCGTTGAAGCGTCAAGTTCCTTTAGGGGTGAGCCCTCCTCCTTTCAAGAGAACCAGAAAGGCTGTGTCTTTGCGGTGTGGACCCTCCAGACTGCCTTTGTCAGAACAGAGCGCTCTTCTTGTGGAACCTCCTTCACAGGTATACCTTAGTGTTTTCTCTTAGGGCTTTGATTCCATACTTTCTATTTATCACTGCTTTGCTCGTGTAGGCAAGATCTGCATGGTCGGAAATACTCAGGGAACTTCCCGAGGAACCTGTCCCACAGGGGTTTTGAGTCGCAAGAACCGAAGGGGGGAGACTGTAGCTGGCGAAACTACTGATTTAGAGGATTTCGCTCCTCCCTCTCCTTTTAAGTATGGGACTCAGGGCTCAGCGGAGCCATTGGCTTCGTCTCAGCGGGCAACTTTAATGGGGCCGACTATGGACGAGGCTGTGGAAATACCCGAGATCGGTCTGGCGGTAGCCGAGGGTGGCATTCCAGAGTTCGTACCCGTGATTGGCCAGATGGTCATGGATGCTGAAGGCATTACCCATGATCCTTCAACCGTACCTCCTTCCTGTGTCACAAAATGGGTTGAGGATAATTCCCAGGCACCGGAAGACGAGGAAGGCCATTCGGCCGAGGAGCTGCCCTTGGCGAACCTCAGAGATTTGTCTTAGCGGCTAGTCAAAGATTCTCTAGAAGGGTTGACAGTGAAGGCTGTCGAAGTATTGACCTGTCGAGCTGTTGAAGGGCCGACAAAAATATCTATCGAAGAGTTGGTCGATGAGGTCATCCTAAGAGCTATCAAAAAGGCGATTGAGGAGTTGGCTGATATGGTCCTCGGAAAAACGACCGAGGAGACAAATATAGACTAAGTTGATACGACCAATGGTGATCCGATGATTGAGATTCCAGCCGAGGTGGCTACTGAGATGGTGGTTGATGGTATTGCTGATGAGCCCGCCGATAAAACCAATAAAAGCTCGGTTAAGGAGACCGTGAAAGAACTAGTCGAGAAGACTGACAACGAGTCGGCTGCTGAAGTAACTTTTAGTGCAGTCACCGCAAGACCGCTCGAAGAGGCTGCCATCTAGCTGGCTATTACAGACTTAGTCGAGAAGACCGCCGAGGAGTTGGCTACAATGACCGTCGAGAAGTCGATCGCAAAGATTGTTCAAGTGCTAGTTCACCCAGCTTCAGTCACGAAAACGGTTGAAGAACCGGCGAGAGCGCCTGCTGAAGAGCCGGTAATGTATCGGACGGTATTGGCTCACACCATCTCTATACCATCGATGGCTTCCATTCCAGTCATGGCACCACCTGGTCAGGCTGCGATACCTAGGCGCGTATTGGCTGCCATTGCTTCTCCGGTATCTTCTATTATTGTATCTCCGGTGACCCCGATGGGTTTGGTTGACAATATGCACTATACCAACCTCATTCTGGGTACCGTTTATCATGCCTTGAAGCACGGTATAGAGGGTGTCTCGCGAGACACTCAATTGCTTCGACGGGCTCGGTCTGCCGTAATGGCCCAACTGGTGGCCTTGTGCGACTATCCAGAGTACGAGGCAAGACCGACGCGATAGAGGCTCTCTTGGCAGAATTGGAAGCCATCGTCACAGAGCTTCAAAATACTGAGCATGGTCTTTCGACCCTGTCTACTATAGAGCTAGAAAAGATGGCCTCTAAACTTTCTCAACACGAGCAGAAGCATCAGGCCCTGACTGACAGACTTGTCGAGGTTGAGGCCGAATTTGAAGAAGTGACTAACGTCGAAGAGGTTCAGGTCTGCCGTTGCATAGCTTTGGAGGAACAGTATGAAATCCTCCGAGAGCAGATTCGGCAGCGTAACTACCAATTTTGCAGAATTAGGGTATTTTTATCTTTTCCAAATTTTGTACCAATTTAAATTTTATTTTATATTAATTTCATTAATTGTAATGATTGTATTTTAAGTTTTTCCATGATTGATATTATTTTATATAATTAGATATAGGATATAATTAGTTGCTAGTTGTTAGCCACTAGTTAAGACTAGATGTTAGTGAACCCAAATGGACCCAATTAGACTTGTCATGGCACCATTAATGAACCCATTAGTTAGTCATGTTATACCTATTTATTTAGAGAGCCATGAGCAGGAAAAACCTTTCTTTAGTTAATGAAAACTTTCCAAATTAAACCCCTTTCTAACTCAAACCTTCATAACTAATTAGGAGGGCTTTTTAGACACTTTAAAGGGCATTTAAGGCTAGGATTCTTGGCTGGTTATACACCTTATGAATCGCTTATTTCATTCATTTATTACGCTCTAGAAACCCTAACTTGCCTCCATTTCATTTTCTCTTCATTTGAGAAGAAGAGCCAACCTCCACCATTCCTAAATTGTTCCCAAACCCTATCAAATTTTCATCCCAAGGAGGCTAGAGCTTGGACTTGTAAGGAGGAGAGTTTTGGAAGGAAGCTTGAAGGAGGTGTTCATCCATGGAGGTTGTGTCCAGTTGTGTCCATTTGGGGATATTGTATTGGGAATCCATCTCACAATTGGTAAATTCTAAATTTAACCCCTCTAATTGATTCTTTTTAATGTCATTGGTCATTTAGAACCCACCCATGCATTAGGGATACCCATAGGATAAGCTTGGGCTTCATTGAACCCATTTAGAGACCTTTACATATGGTTTTTGTGTCATTCTTGGAAAAATCGGAGAACGAACACCAAGTGATTATCATTGAATGACCTAATTAGATTTGTTAGAATATTGTGAGGCTAGCTACGTGTCCACAATTGGATACGATTGGATACAGGGTCGATTTAGATGTTTTTAAGCCTCTTACACATGTTGTGTCCATGACCAAATGCACATATGTCATGCCCCATTACCGGAATACTGAGGGTAACTAGGCCAGCTGCACCATATGAGGTATGCATACGTCATACGGTAATCTTGGCTGTCAAGAGACAAGGGGTGCATGCTACAATCAAGTCTCCTATGGTTTCACAGAGCATCTATGTCTCAATCAAGCAAAACAAGAAGCAGTAAATAATGATCGTATAAGACAAAGCAGTAAGGCGTCCCCGACACCTCATCAAAATGAATCATGGGCCTAGCTATACAAAATAATAAGCTAGTACCTGTTTGATATTAAATATCAAGAATAAGAATTACAGAGGAATTGAACTTGATTGCAAACTCGCTTGTACAAGAAAAAGCCTAGAAAGAAATCCTAGGAAACAATCTGAATACAATTGTTTAGTTTTGATTCTGGGGTGACAATGGAGGCTCGGGAAAGTGTAGCAACTCTGACTTAGTCCTTGGACTATCTGAGATAATCCTTACTCTTGAAGAAATTGCCCTTCATAGGTTGCCAGCCTTTTGTATTGTGTAGTACCCTGCTATTTATAGTAATAGATATCTTGAGCCGCATAGATGGCCACGTGTCTACGTGGCTACAATTGCACACAAATGCCCACTCTTTGACTGCCAGCTGGTGACTTGTTGAGATTTTGTTACAGCAAATCTGGGTGGTTGAGACTTGGTCAGCCTGCCACGTATCCTATCGCAGGATAGGATTAATTTGCTTGAGTCATTTTGAGCCGCATATGTCTTTTAGTGTTCGGCTATGCTGAGCCGTATAAGGCTCACGCGGCTTAAGTTGCAGTCTCCCTTAGTCCGTATGTAGCTTGGGGACTTTTTGAGCTGCATAGATTCTATATTCTAGGCCGCATAAAGCTCATATGGCTCAGGTTGCAGTCACCCTTGGCCGCATGAAGCGTGCATGGATTGAGCCGTATAAGGTTCATGCGGCTCGGGTCGTAGTCCTTCTAGCCGTATGACTATGTCCAGTCTGGTGACATGACATTTTATTTGATCATGTCTTATCTTCTTTTTGTTAGAGTGTCAGAGCTGTCAGGCCTGTTAGTTTTTTCAATTTTGACAGAGTTTGTCAGCTTTATCAGAAGGGTTTATTAGCTTAGCCGCATAAGTTACTATTCTTTCTGCGGCTCAAATAAGTCTGGTTGCGAGATAGTGAAGATGGGCCGCAGGGGGCATGCCGAGTCTGTCATGTGGCTCTTCTTTATGCGGACCAATTTGCTCAGTTGTGATCCGCATGAACCCCATATTTTCCATGCTTCTACAAGACCCCTTCAAAGTTTTCAAATTACAAATTTGGAATACTTTGAATAAGAAGCATGGAGATAGGTCAAGCCGCAGGGAGTTCTTCGAGTCAAGAGAGACATTAAGCCGCAGGGAGATCTTGTGTCACAGGGTGATCCTGTGCGTAGAGAGATCTCATCCATACTGCCAGCTATCACTGCTGCATTTAATGTCTTGATTTGGTTTTGGATTTAGGTTCTGTTTTCGAGATAAAGTTGACGGTTGCTAAGGATAAAATCTCCAAATATCATCATTATCTTTAATGGGCTCGAGAATCGAAACGACGCTCTTTCAAAAACGCAATAAATATAGGTTATTCAGAGAGGGATTTTTTTTTCCTCTTTCACCTTCTTCTCCTTTGTCTTTTCTTATTCTTTCTGTCCCAGTTAGCCATGGCTCCAAAAGCTTCTAAGTCGACTGGTGCTGCGGCCAAAGGGAAGGGGCTCGCCTCTCCTTCGAGAGCTGTGGACTCTCTTTTCATTCATCCCGACGTGCAACCCCCCATCAAGGGTAAGGATGGTGGAAAGACGATGATTTAATTTTTGAATGACCATATTGTATATTTTATGTGCAGGCCTATCATGTATCACCTCTGTGCGTTAGGCATGTTCGATGTATACCCTATCACATTGGACCGCATGTGTTTTGTATGATAGGGCCGCATGGCTAAAGCATACACTTTGTTCTTTTCTGAATGTTAACCCCTCCTTTTTTTTCTTTTCATATTTTATAGGGGTTTGGCTAGCAGATTTCTCCAGCACCGTTATCAGCAATTTTGGGTATGATGAAGATGCGACACTTGACACACACATCAGGGAGCTCATAACTCTTCCTGCTTGGGAAGAGTTTTTCTCAGATGGTAGGAAGAACCTTTATACATCGGAGAGTCGGACGGTAGTGGGGCGTCATCGTGAAAGTTCTGTTTTTATGGCTCTCCAAGTAGGCAAAAGCAATACTAGGGATGTTGTTTTGAAGGTATGGTCTTTTGGAGGAACGGGCCTAAGATGTCCGCAATACAGAGGAGATAAAAGCATGCTATATTTGCCTTCCTCCGTGCAGCTTCTCGAAGATTCAACAGCCTTGTTTGCTTCTCAGCAGTAAAACATGACTTCTTTCGAGGGCCACGAAACTTCTCTTGGATGAAGTCGAAGTGCTGCCAAACTGACCAAACTATGTGCTGCTGAATTTTTCTTTCTTTTCTTTTTGCTGCTGATGTAGTCCTATGAATGTAACTAATTTTGAATAAACAGAATACATTCACTCCATTCTTTTTGTGGTATCTGTGGTGCTTGTACTAGAGGGCCTAATACAGCATTTGTGTTTGATATAGGACATCCCACTGGGGATTTTTTGTAAGTCCCATATATTTTATTACTTATTTATCTATTTACAAATTTTGACTGTGGACACCTGTTTTAACTCATATATATATATAATATATATATATATATATATATATATATATATTAAATAATAGGGATTCTCGACTTCTTGCAAAAGTCATATTCGCAAGGGTCTAATTATAAAAGACCAAATATAGAGGCTGAAGGCTAAATCATTTTCATTTTTTTGAAGCTCTGAGATAGAGCCAATTTGAATTCAAACGAATTGCGGATTCCTACTGCAAGGCTCGAGCTTCCTTAGCCGATCCCCTGTTCTGGTAGGATTCAAAATCCAATTCGAATTAAACCCCAAGCCTTGATAAGCCCTATATAGTTCAAATCAAATCCATCTTATCTGTAAGTTATATATATATATATATATATATATATATATATAGAGAGAGAGAGAGAGAGAGGAATAACCGATCCCTCTACAACCCTAGTATTTTTCCCTTGCCGCTGAAATCTGAGTTGAAGATCGGCTCGTGGGAGAAAGAGAGAGAGAGAGCTTTGGGGTTAACTGCATCCGACAGGTAACATTGTTACCCCTGTAATTAAATCTCTAGAACTTCTATACATGGTAATGTCGAACCCAGTCTTGGCCACCCAAGTAATCTTGTAATGTCTAGATAACAATAGATGGAATAACAATGTGGTATGGTCGTGACTACCTGTACTTCTACTCAGGACGTCGGGATAAAACAAGTATGGGGTATGGTCCTGTACCCGAGTAGTATCAGCAGTATTTGGGTTCAAACCTAGGAGACTATAGGCAAAGGAAGGAAAGAACAAATCGAATGGAAATGGATCAATTTAGTATTAGGAACACTGATACTTGTCACTGAGACATTATATCGACTAGGTCTCAAACATCTAAACCCTGTATCAGGGAAGGCTGATACCAAGCTGACACGCAAGTATCTGTCACGACCCGCACCCTAGAGTAAGGGCACGAGAAGTGGGTACGTCCAGCCTATGCCACAGTGTCGGCAGTAGAACGCTGTCCTAGGTCACAACATCTAATAATATAATGTTAAGCAGTTTATACTCTCCGAATGAGGCTGATATAGCAGAATGTAAACTCAATCACGTCTAAGGTAGAGCATAATGGAAGATAGATAAAACATGAAATCCAAAAGAGATACAGCAGATAGAAGTCTAAGTGTCTAAGATACACAAACCAAGAAATACATCTCAAAGCTCAAATACAGTAATCCATAAATACAACTCAAGACAACTGAAAATAAGCTATAAGCAAAACCTTAGCTATCTATACAACCTCTACTGTGTCTCCTCTAGGCTAGCAGGCAACCTCCAGGCTATCTGTAAAATTTATCAACAGGTCCAGTCAGGACATGAGCGAGCATAATACATCTCAACAATTCATAGCAGGTTAGAAAATATAAACATGTAGTAGAGTAAGATACAGGATCTGAAAGAAATACAGTATGTAAACAGAGAGAGAACTGTAATAGAAATATCTACTATAAATAGAGAACTAATTGTGGCTAGTGATGTAGAGTACATGATAGCACATGTGAACAGAACAGATTTGTACATGATCTACACTAAAGAGTTTCACATGATCTATATTACTATGGAATTGTTCACATGACTACTAGCACTCCCCCGTTTTTCTCTGTCACGACCCGCACCCTAGAGTAAGGGCACGAGAAGTGGGTACGTCCAGCCTACGCCACAGTGTCGGCGGTAGAACGCTGTCCTAGGTCAATTATCAAACAATATAAAGGTACCTGTATAGTATATACTCTCCGAATGGAGGTGACATAACATAAAACAATCTCAATCACATCTAGGGTAGAAGAATGAAAGATAGATAGATAGACAGTAACTCAAGATAGGGTACAAGAGATTGTTGTAAAGGAAATATACGCTGTAAAAAAGATAGCTGTAAAGGAAATATCTACTGTATATAGAGAACAGTAAGTGTCTAGTGATGTAGAGTACAAGATAGGCATGTGAATGGCTAGAATTTATACATGATTACACTATTAAGTTTATACATGATTACACTACTTCGGAATTATTCACATGTCTACATCTACTCCCCCGTTTCCCTAATCAATACACAAGGATCCATTTAAGTTATGTTAAGATTCGTGATAAGCCCATAAATGGGTGATTCATGAGAGGCTCTGTGAACATGAGAGTACATGAGTCACAAGCGATTCGTGAATCTATGGATGCATAGAGATACATGATGATTCGTGAAACGCACAAACATGTTGTATCTGATGCTCCCGAGGGGGATAACATCTCATGAAAAGATCTATAGTACCAATCCTTGATAACCATCGCGTCAGCATCAAGTAAAGTAATCTAGAGCAAAAATATAAATCCTGGCAAGTATGAAACGGTTAGACAATGTACTCGCCTAATAACTGAATGTCTGAAGAGGATATACTGCCTGAGGAGAGGTGTATGACCCCTAATCAGAGCAATACAAGTCACAATCTATCCACAATGGTAAAAATAGAGTATACAATACATACTACATGATTCTAGGTCAATCAGGTCAAAAGTCAACTCTTGGTCAACTCAACAGTCAAACTAGGTCACAGGAAGTCATACTAGGTCACAGGAAGTCATACTAAGTCAAATAAGGTCAAACAAGGTCAAACAAGTCTAATCTAGGTTAAAGTCAACCCTTGGTCAATATTCTAGCCAAACTAGTCAAATACTAGTCAACATGATCAATCTAGGTCAAGCCTAGGTCAAACTAGTCATTCTTGGTTAATTCAAGTTCAATCTAGGTCAACTAGGTCAAGTTGGACCTAAGGTTGGCTTTGGTCAATTCTAGTCAAACAAGGGTCATTAGGGTACCTAGGTCAAGGGGTCACTTAGACAAATTAGGGTCAACCCCCAATTTGGCCATCGGCTAGTAATTAGGTTCCATGGGCTAATATCATATAGGTATCTATCTCTATACAATATATATATACACACATATATATAACTTTAGATATATACATATACAAACATTCTACATAGGCCTATAGACTATGTATACTCATATACAAAATATATATATATATATATATATATACAAAACTTTATATAATACATATATATAGAGAGAGAGAGAGGAAAATGAGAGAGTGAGTGAATTAGAGAGAGAATGAAATAGAGTGAGAGAGAGAGAACTGTTATGACACACAATGGGGGGGTGTTATGTTCTCAGATTTCTGAGAACAGAAACCACACACACACACCACACAGATACGCACACACACACACACCTATATACATATATGTATATACACATGTACACATATGTATATACCCCACAATTCCTCCTACACACACATATATATACACTACGTATACATATACTGAAAACATATGTATAAAACATAACAAAAATCATTTTGAAATTTGATTTTAAAAACTGGGAATTATCCCAAAAATCAGGAAAATGGGACAGTGCACAGTGAGATGGGGTGAACCCAAATACGCAACCCAAACCAAGCTAAGGCTCGAAACCCAAGGTTGGTAACACTAGCCCCTAGTGTCCCTTAGTGTCCTAGGTGCCTGACATGACACCACGACACAATTTGATGTGTCAACTCTCACAAAAACCCAATCGGGTAAACACTGACACACACACACGTACACTGCGTCGTGCACGCATTCCTCGCTCTCGTGGACACACCACGAGACACGACACGTCTCGTGGTAATGCACACATGTAGCCCATATATAGGGCTACACGATCGACACACTGTTACGTGTCATCCCCGTGTCTACATGTGATACGACACGCATATCAGTGTCGAAAATCGTGCATTTCAGACCGCGTCGTGCACGCGGACGAGCGTCTCGTACTCGTGACACAGGAAATGACACATCTCGTGCTTGTATCCTAGTGTTCGCCCAGATATGGGCTACACACGTGTCACCCTGACACGATACCACGACGTATCTATGAGGGACATGAGGCTCGTATCAGAGCCGATTTCTCGGCTGAAACGTGCGCGTATAGCGCAGTACGTGTCCAGTGCGAGTGAGTTTTCTCACTCGACACGACACGAGAAGTCATGAGACTTTGGGGGCATGTTCACAGACATTGCCCCCTTGTCCATGTCAAATTTCACGTGTCCTAGTGCTCTGTGCAGTGAGCACGAGCAGTGTGGTAGCAGGGCACTGTTCGCGTGCATCGTGCAGTGAGTTCGTATCCATTTTGGACACGGACACAGCACAGAAACGTGCTCAGTCATAGGGTTTCGTGATCAGCATGCCAAGGGCTACCCTAATATGTAATTCGTTTTGCAAAATAACAAAAACCATTTCTTTGAGGCATTTCACCAAACAAGGTTTTATAACCTAGGATACGTGTCCGATACGGACACCAAACCAACCCTAGATTTCACCAAACTTGACCCACAGCTAGGGTAGACCTATATGCATGCATTTATGATGAAAAAATAGAATATTAGCTAGGTTTATGGGTATTTACCTATTAATGCAAATTCCAAGGAAACTCAATAAAGAAGGGGTGTTTGTCCTTCTACTTGGTGATGCCCAAAGCTTGTGAAATCTGGATTGCTATCCTCCCTTAGTACCATTGATGTTGTAGGGTCCCAATGCAAAAGACTAGAGTGAATTTAGATCAAAAATGATCAAGTTATGGAGGTTTGAAGGAAAGAGAATTTTTCTAGGTTTTAATTCATGTAAAATTATCATGAATAAATATGATGGGGTTATATAGGAAGGGGAGGGTAGTGTAGGGGTGTCCTTTGGCCGGCCATGGCAAGGGGGGGTGTCCTTGGCCTTTCTTCATGGTGAAGGCAAGGACTTTTGGTGCCAAGCAAGGATATTTTGAGGGTTTTAAGCAAAATATCACATATGTGAATATCTAGATATTTTCCCTACTTTAAACAATGACTAATATCTACCCTTTAGCTTCTAGGTTAGTGGCTAACTTCTACATTAGGGTAAAGTAGGTTAGAAACAATCATGGTACTTAACAATAATTAAATAATATTAAAAACATATAATTCCAAATAAAATCTAGTAAATTATCAAAATACCCTTTTAGGCTAAAATTACTAATTTGATGTTCTAAGCCGATGGCTAGGCTCACATGGTCGTGGCAACTTCTAGGTTAAGGAATAACTAGGGTTTACACTAGGGTTATACTAGTAAAATCACAAAGTCATAAGTCATGACTTAGAAATAGTTTTAATTAACTAAAAATCACCAAAAATCATATCATGACTAAAACACCATTAATAAATAATAAAAATAATAAATTTTCAAAAATACTCCAATTTCAGAAAACTGGGTGTTACAAGTCTACCCTCCTTAAAATAATTTCGTCCTCGAAATTTAGATGGTCGTACTCCTCCTAGGTCAACCTCCAACAATCAGGGTCGAAGCTACTACCAAGCAACATACAAGGTCAATAAGTAAAATATGGGTAGTTGACCTATACTGGGTCATGTCCAAAATTGGCTGGCAGTTTTAGGCCATAAGGTGTCCTTAATTCAAATCGAAATCAAAAGCAACTCCATGGGGTAAATCAGGATGGAGTCTCGGGTCAGGGAAATCGTACTAAGCAAATAAAGCACGCGATGGTATGCCTGAGTGGGATACTAAGGTCATTGGTATAGAGTGTCATGTCTAGGTCATGTATGTGAAGTTAGTTTTGAGAAAACAACTATTCTTGTGCTCCTAATTTAAAAGTCATGGTAATGTGCCTACGATGATCATAATTTAGAGTGGGAAAGGTCTATGGTACCTAAATTGAACCGGAAATTATGATGCAATAGTAGTATAAGGGGCAGGTTTAGTGGGACAGTCCTGGTCATAGGTATAGACTGGGAAGATAAGGAAACAATAAATCACAGGACTAAAAGGGTTACCATTCTATGGTCAGAGCTACTCTATCAATTCTAAGTCAAAAAGGCATAGCACATACATTAATTCATTTAAGGGAAATTTCTTGACAAAAGAAGTTACACAAAGAATTATATTAACGGCTAAAGCTACTCCTACTCCTACTCCTAAGTAAGAGATGAAGAAACAAACAATCGACAAAAATCAAAAAGAACTACCAGGTCAAAACTTATCGATAATAAAGAAACAGGTAGGAGCAGATGGAATTGGATTTCAAAATAGATATAATGAAGCAAGGTTGGAATGGAATTTAGAAGAACAAAACCTGCAAGCACATCGCCAACTGCCTGAGCATCCTCAACTGTCATGGCGTAAGCTCGCCCCTGCTGACCTCTTCCAGCCTGTTGCTGAAACTGCATAAATCTCTGCTGCTGTGGCTGTAACGGTCCCCTCTGCTGACCTACCGGAGCCTTGGCTCCTGCTCCTGGTGCTGCTCTCTGTGCTACTCTGCCTGTGTACTGGGAACACTCCCTCAGCTGGTGGTCCGCTGCCCCATATAGTAGGCACCAGCCGAGCCTCTTCCTGCACTCTCCCCATCTATGTCCCGGCTTCTTACAGTAGGGACAACTGGTAGTCTGCTGTCTCGGGGTCTGTTGCTGCCTCGGCTGCTGATACTGTTGTGGCTGCTTCTACTGATGCTGATAGTGAGACCTCTTGGCCTGACCTCCACTGCTGTCGGCTCCCTGTGTATCACGGCCCCTCTTGAGCTTCAGCTCAAGATCATCGTCAGCTGTCATCGCTCCTGCCATAATCTCCTCAAAAGTGGCATTCCTGTCACTCTTGGTCAAGGACTTGACCTCCTTGACCAAGCCCTTCCTGAACCTCCTTGCCTTCGCTGTCTCTCTAAGGCCCTCCACAAACCTTCTCAACTGGCAAAACTCACCGGAATACTCCTCTATAGTCTGGTTCCCCTGAACCAGGTTCTCGAACTGGGTCTCCAAGGCACCGACTGCCTGATCCAGGAAAAACATCCCCTTGAAGAGCTCCTTCAAAGCTCCCCATGTCTGCCCTGGAGTGCCTACCCTCGGGTCCGTCTGATACCAGGTACGGGCAAGATCCCGCATCTGGCTGGATGCTGCCTCTATCTGGAGTCCGACTGGTATCTCCGCCAGTCAGAAGATCTCCTCAATGTGCTTAATCCAGTTGTCAGCATAAAGAATCCCCTCTGTCCCCAAGAAGTCCCTGGGGTTCATCTTCTTGAACTCCCGAATGCCCGGAATCCTCTGCTATCGCGGCTGTCCCGATCCTCCCTGTGGCTGGACAGCCAACCTCTCCATCGTCGCTCTAGCCAGCTGATGGACCTCATCTATGCCCCTGGTAAACTCCATCGTATGACGCTGCTGCTGAGCCTGCTGCGACTCTAGGAAATACTGGAAGTATGTAAATATCTGTGCAGCATCCACTAATCCAGATGATATCTGCGGCTGGAACTGCTGCTGGTGCTGCTGAAACTGTGGCTGACGAAACTGCGGGGGAGGTATGTCTGGGGTAGCTGGGATGGTCCCCCGAATAAGTAGAGGTGCACCTCCAAATATGGCAGAAGCTCCCACATGAGCTGGAGTAAGGGGAGCTGTGGTCCCCGGGTCCTGGTGAGTTGGACGAGAGGTGGCAGACCTCTCAGTGGTGTCACCTGGACCGAGATGCTGTGATCGTGTCTCCACCATCCTGAAGACAGATCAACAAGGAAGTCAATAACGGTACAAGGATGATAGTATCAAGGACAATATGAAATAGATTATACAAATTTGAACAAAAGTCAGTAGGTTCAAATCCATGAAAATTTCCTAATTGTGATTGAGTATCCACTCTCTCTAAGCCTATTCCTCAAATCCTATCACAGGCTGTAGTGGTACTCTAGTTCGAATACCACTACATAAACTCGATCTGCATGGGCCACCACTAAAAACGTGTCACGACCCGCACCCTAGAGTAAGGGCACGAGAAGTGGGTACGTCCAGCCTACACCGCAGTGTCGACGGTAGAACGCTGTCCTAGGTCAATCATCTAACAATATAAAGGTACATGTACAGTATATACTCTCCGAATGGAGGTGACATAACAGAAAACAATCTCAATCACATCTAGGATAGAAGAATGAAAGATAGATAGATAGAGAGTAACTCAAATAGAACAGTAGCATAGATGAAATAAGTCTAAGTTTCTAGGATACATAACATCCAGAATGTCAACCCAAAATACAGATAAGTCTAAGGGTCTATACATCTCAACATCTCAAAATACAACTCAGAATGTGAGACAAAATAATAATGTAAAAAATGACTGTCTAGCTAAACTAGCCTAGACTACTGGGGCAACATCCTCAGCTGCAGGTGGATCCTGCTGAAGGTCCACAACATAAGTGTCATCTAGTCCTGCTCCATAATAGGTAGACACCAGGGCCTCATCCTCATCCTCTATAATATTTTCAACAGGTCCAGTCAGGACAGGAACGAGCCCAATACATCTCACGCAGTGCATAGTATGATAGAAAATATAAAGCATGCAATAGAGTAAAATACAAGAAACGCTGAAAGGAAATATACGCTATAAAAGAGATAGCTGTAAAGGAAATATCTACTGTATATAGAGAACTGTAAGTGTCTAGTGATGTAGAGTACAAGATAGGCATGTGAATGTCTAAAATTTATACATGATTACACTACTGAGTTTATACATGATTA
Source organism: Iris pallida (assembly GCA_029216955.1). Lineage (NCBI taxonomy): Eukaryota > Viridiplantae > Streptophyta > Magnoliopsida > Asparagales > Iridaceae > Iris > Iris pallida. Next base: position 13,651,444 of record JANAVB010029815.1, on the reverse strand, counting down.
CACGACTTTGGAATTATTCACATGTCTACTTCTACTCTCCCGTTTCCCCAATCAATACACAAGGATCCATTCAAGTTATGTTAAGGTTCGTGATAAGCCCATAAATGGATGATTCATGAGAGGCTCTGTGAACATGAGAGTACATGAGTCACAAGCGATTCATGAATCTATGGAAGCATAAAGATACATGATGATTCGTAAAACGCACAAACATGCTGTATCTGATGCTCCCGAGGGAGATACCATCTCATGAAAAGATCCATATAGTACCAATCCGTGATAACCCTCGTGTCAGCATCAAGTAAAGTAATCTAGAGCAAGAATATAAATCCTGGCAAGTATGAAACGGTCAGAGAATGTACTCGCCTGATAACTGAATGTCTGAAGAGGATGTACTGCCTGAGGAGAGGTGTATGGCTCCTAATCAGAGCAATACAAGTCACAATGTATCCACAATGGTAAAAATAGAGTATACAATGCATACTACATAATTCTAGGTCAATCTGGTCAAAAGTCAACTCTTGGTCAACTCAACAGTCAAACTAGGTCACAGGAAGTCATACTAGGTCACAGGAAGTCATACTAAGTCAAATAAGGTCAAACAAGGTCAAACAAGTCTAATCTAGGTAAAAGTCAACCCTTGGTCAACATTCTAGCCAAACTAGTCATATACTAGTCAACATGATCAATCTAGGTCAAGCCTAGGTCAAACTAGTCATTCTTGGTTAATTCAAGTTCAATCTAGGTCAACTAGGTCAAGTTGGACCTAAGGTTGGCTTTGGTCACTTCTAGTCAAACAAGGGTCATTAGGGTACCTAGGTCAAGGGGTCACTTAGACAAATTAGGGTCAACCCCCAATTTGGCCATAGGCTAGTAATTAGGTTCCATGGGCTAATATCATATAGGTATCTTTCTCTATACAATATATATATACACACATATATATAACTTTAGATATATACATATACAAACATTCTACGTAGGCCTATAGACTATGTATACTCATATGCCATATAATATATATATATATATAGATACAATATAATCTAATACCAAATATATATAACATATATATATATATATATATACAAAACTTTATATATATATATAGAGAGAGAGAGAGAGAGAGAGGAAAATGAGAGAGTGAGTGAATTAGAGAGAGAATGAAATAGAGTGAGAGAGAGAGAACTGTTATGACACACAAGGGGGGGTGTTCTGTTCTCAGATTTCTGAGAACAGAAAACACACGCACACACACCACACAGATACACACACACACACACACACCTATATATACATATATGTATATAAACATGTACACACATGTATATACCCCTCAATTCCTCCTACACACACATATATATAGACTACGTATACATATACTGAAAACATACAATAATATGTATAAAACATAACAAAAATCGTTTTGAAATTCGATTTTGAAAACTGGGAATTATCCCAAAAATCAGGAAAATAGGATTGTGCACAGTGAGATGGGATAAACCCAAATACGCGACCCAAATCGAGCTAAGGCTCGAAACCCAAGGTTGGTAACACTAGCCCCTAGTGTCCCTTAGTGTCCTAGGTGCCTGACACGACACCACGACACAATTTGATGTGTCAACTCTTACAAAAACCCAATCGGGTAAACACTGACACACACGCACGTACACTGCGTCGTGCACGCGTTCCTCGCTCTCGTGGACACACCATGAGACACGACATGTCTCTTGGTCATGCACACGTGTAGCCCATATATAGGGCTATACGATCGACAAACTGTTACGTGTCATCCCTGTGTCTACATGTGATACGACACGCGTATCAGTGTCGAAAATCGTACGTTTTAGACCGCATCGTACACGCGGTCGAGCGTCCCGTGCTCGTGACACAGGACACGACACATCTCATGCTCGTGTCCTAGTGTTCGCCCAGTGATGGGCTACACACGTGTCACCCTGACACGAAACCACGACGTGTCCACGAGGGACACGAGGCTCGTATCAGAGTCGATTTTTCGGCTAAAACGTGCGCGTGTAGCGCAGTACGTGTCCAGTACGAGTGAGTTTTCTCACTCGACACGACACGAGAAGTCATGAGACATTGGGGGCATGTTCACAGACATTGCCCCCGTGTCCATGTCAAATTTCACGTGTCCTAGTGCTCTGTGCAGTGAGCACGAGCAGTGTGGTAGCAGGACACTGTTCGTGTGCATCGTACAGTGAGTTCATGTCCATTTTGGACACGGACACAGCACAGAAACGTGCTCAGTCATAGGGTTTCGTGATCAGCATGCCAAGGGCTACCCAAATATGTAATTCGTTTTGCAAAATAACAAAAACCATTTCTTTGAGGCATTTCACCAAACAAGGTTTTATAACCTAGGATACGTGTCCGATACGGACACCAAACCAACCCTAGATTTTACCAAACTTGACCTACAGCTAGGGTAGACCTATATACATGCATTTATGAAGAAAAAATAGAATATTAGCTAGGTTTATGGGTATTTACCTATTGATGCAAATTCTAAGGAAACTCAATAAAGAGGGGGTGTTTGTCCTTCCACTTGGTGATGCCCAAAGCATATGAAATCTGGATTGCTAGCTTCCCATAGCACCCTTGACGTTGTAGGGTCCCAATGCAAAAGACTAGAGTGAATTTAGATAAAAAATGATCAAGTTATAGAGGTTTGAAGGAAAGGGAATTTTTCTAGGTTTTAATTCATGTAAAATGATCATGAATAAATATGATGGGGTTATATAGGAAGGGGGGTAGTGTAGGGGTGTCCTTTGGCCGGCCATGGCAAGGGGGGGTGTCCTTGGCCTTTCTTCATGGTGAAGGCAAGGACTTTTTGTGCCAAGCAAGGATATTTTGAGGGTTTTAAGCAAAATATCACGTATGTGAATATCTAGATATTTTCCCTACTTTAACCAATGACTAATATCTACCCTCTAGCTTCTAGGTTAGTGGCTAACTTCTAGATTAGGGTAAACTAGGTTAGGAACAATCATGGTACTTAACAATAATTAAATAATATTAAAAACACATAATTCTAAATAAATCTAGTAAATTACCAAAATATCCTTTTAGGCTAAAATCACTAATTTGATATTCTAAGCCTATGGCTAGGCTCACATGGACATGGCAACTTCTAGGTTAAGGAATAATTAGGGTTTACACTAGGGTTATACTAGTAAAATCACAAAGTCATAAGTCATGACTTAGAAATAGTTTTAATTAACTAAAAATCACCAAAAATTATATCATGACTAAAACACCATTAATAAATAATAAAAATAATAAAATTTCAAAAATACCCCAATTTCAGAAAACTGGGTGTTACATTCCCCCAATCAATACATAAGGATCAAAGCAGGTTATGTTATTGTACATGATATCACATGGGGCCCATGAAAGGGTGCACACAATAGTATACATGAAGGCTCCGTGAACATGAGAGTACATGATTCGCAGAAGTGTACATGTATGGTAAAAGCACAGGAGTACATGATGAAAGTGAAACGCATATGACATAATGTACCCGATGCTCCTGAGGGGGATAACATCGCATGAAGAGATCCATATAGTACTAATCCATGATAATGTCGTGACAGCATCAAGTAAGGTAATCTAAAGCAGGAATATAATTCTAAGCAGGATATGAAATGATCAGAGAATGTACTCGCCTGGTATCCTGAATGTCCGAAGAGAATATACTGTCCGAGGAGTGGTGTCTGTCTCCTATAGAACAGTACAAGTCATAACAAGTCTAAAATAAGAAAATAGACTGCTACAATGCATCTACATGAAGTTTGGGGTCAATCTAAGCTAAAGTCAACCTTTGGTCAACTCTAGTCAACTAGTCAAACTAGGTCAACTAGGTCAAACCTAAACCAAACAAGTCCATACTAGTCTAACTAGTCTATTCTAGGCCTAATCAAGACTAAACAAGTCTAACTAAACTCTCACTAGGCAAACAGACACACCATAGGCTAAGAGTCCTAGGCTATAGGCTATATCATGCCTAAGCCAAACCACAAACACATATACACATAACAATATAAATATCAAATATATTGTAGTACACTCATAACATATAGGCTACCTATATGTACATCCCACATATATATATATTTATATATATATATATATATTTTTTTTTTATTTTTTTTTTTCATATATATATATATATATATATATATATATGCATCACTATTCACATATTCATATACATAGATATATATAGGAAAGCTATATATATTGGCACATACATATAGAGAGAGAGAGAGAGAAAGAGAGGTAAAAGAGTAAGTGAGTATGTGTGTGTTTGGTATGTGTGTGAAAGGATATGTGTTAATGTTCTAAAATTTAGTGATAGGTAGGTATATGTGACATGGGATACATGATGGCAAAGGGTGTATGAATGCATGTGTGTAAAAGGTTATAGGTTAAGTCAGATTATAGAATAACATACATACATACTTACCTTTTATAAATGCATACATATATATCATGTATATTACATTTACATGATGCATACATGTATACTTGTATTATATTGCAAACATTTATTTCATTCATGCATCTATGCATTACCTACATGTTTTACACATATGCATACATTATATATTCATATCATTTCATAGATTAACATAGAGACATACAAACATGCACACATCATATATTTCATACCTTGCATTACCTTACATATCATATTATATATTATCATTCATTCCTTTCATATATTATATTATCTTTAAGATGAATACATCATATATGGATACAATACATTATCTTGCATGCTTGCATTCATATATTACATTCTATATTACCTATATACATGTATTTCCTCCATTCATTCATGCTTGCAGCATATACTCTACATTTCCATACATGTTATCATTATATATTGCATTACAATATTTATACATTATGCATTCATATCTATCATTACATATATATCTTCATGCATACATTGTATATCATTCTTTCATTCATGCATTGCTTATATGCATTATATTAATTGCATTCCTACATGCTTGCATTCAACCATATATATACATTAATGTAAAAAGAATATATATTATATATATATATCATTTCATTCATCTAACATATCATGCATTACATACTCTATATTCATTTAATATCCATACTACATAGGCTCATAGGTTACACAAAATGCATATATCGTATAGTCACTCTTCTACTTAAAACCAATACTGTACCAATTGGGTATTCACTAAATTCTAGGATTAAAGTATGTCGTATCCCTTTGTGTTAGCTTTTCGAAACTTTAAATGGATCGCATTTTCGGGTCTGAAAGCTCCCGGAATCGCAAAAATACCGAAACACGTTCGTCTTTCGTACATCTGACACTCAAATAATTCTACAAAAAGTTACATAGAGAATTTGGCTTATTAAAATATATATATTTGGAAAGCTAACTTCGATATGGTTCTTTTAAAAAAATGGAAGATAAATCGGAGTTCTAAGCTAAAAGTTATGATATTTCTAAGTTGCTTTGGTTAATAAAAATGTGGATAAAAATTATGACGGATTTGACAAAAGAACACATATAGGCCAAGATACTTGGATACAAACATTGGTATCCAAATGAAACTAATTCTAACCATCCTAACTAAGATCAATCCACTCTCTAACCATTATAAAACTGAATTTAAATATCTATTTAAACTATTATCATACATACATATACATGGGGTGTCCTAATTTGGGATCTATCAAGTAGGACACAAGACACATATCTAAAGTTCTCAAGAGAGCTCCAAATGGCCTCAAATTTGAATCTAAAAGGGACACATGCATGAGGATGGATCCTACAGATTCAAAACTAGTTTATATGCAAAGAAAATCGATTTAGAGGATGGGTTTTACCTATTGGGAGTGGAATTCCAATAAAATCCTTTAGGACACGGCTCCGATACGAAGATCCCTCAAAGTGGACACTCCTCCTTGCACTCATCTTCCAATCCTTGGTAGCACCCTTCCTTTGGAGAATGGGAATGATTGAAGGAAGGTTTGGTGAAGGAATGATTTGATTTGGAGATCAAATCAATGGGAAGACTCTCTAAAATTGGGGAGGAACAAAAGGAAAATAAAAGAGGCAAGATTGTAATGAATGAAATGAATCATTCTCTCCTAAAGGTGGCTGCCATAAAGAGTCCATTAGGGCTAATAGGAAATGTCCTAATTGCCTCTCTCTACTCTCATATGGTTAAGTCTAGACTAGGTTCAAGTTTGGGGTCAAAATGATCTAGTTTTGAGTTTCTAACTTAACCATTCTAACATGATAAAAATTTGTTTAATTAACTAACTTAATGTTGGGTCTTGTGAGCCATGCTTAACTTAATATTATGTCCCATCTAGAGTTCAAGCTACCCGGGTCACAATACAAGTCGGAACGAGACGAAACTCAAACCCGACTAAACAAATCCAATAAAAACAATATTAAAAATATAAAATTTTTCTAAAATATTAAAATATAAAAAATGACCAAAATCATAATACATCAATTTAAATATTATTAAAATAATCTAAAATTCACCAATTAATCAATATCCTAAATAAATCAAAAGTCACAAAATGACCAAAATACCTTTAGCCTAAAAAGTTGTAAATAGTCATTCTAATCACATGGTTAGGTCCCCATGGTTAGTCTCTAAGCTTAGCAAAACTAGAGATTAACTAGTTAACCATCAAAATTACAATTCAACATTTTAAATAGTTTTAAATTGATTAAAAAATTACCAAAAATCACAACATGAGTTAAATCTTATTATCGATTAATCAAAATTATAAAAGTTCAAAATTATCCTCATTTTAGAAAAATGGGTGTCACAAGTCTACCCTCCTTAGAAGAATTTTGTCCTCGAAATTAAGATGATCATACTTTTTCTAGAGTCCCGTCCCCAACAATCATGGTCTCAGAACATACCTAAATCATACGATTAAAAGGATGGCATACAGGGTTATGGCATATGGTGGTAGTGAAAGTCTCATCTTGGTATACTAGTCATGCTAACCAAAAGGGTCATAGGGTATCAAATGTACAAGCAATCAGGGATGTTAAACTGGAAAAGATACAGAAATAACAAATCATCAAAACTGTAAGAGAGAGCGTTAGAGAGGAAAAAGCTAGCATTATGTAAAGGTTATGTGGTTAGTGTGTGTATGGGTGTATGTGGACATGTTCATAGGGTTAGATAGTATACGTGTGTGTGTGTGTGTGTGAAATATACATGAAAGTGTATAGGAGGATTTGGGTTTCAAAACAATAGCTATCAAGTTACACTACTCATGGCATATTGGTTAAACAATCTACAATGCACAACCTATTTACTCATAACATGCATGCATAACCATATATATACATATATCTATATGTATAGAGAGGTAGAGATTTAGTTATGTATCTATATACATTATAACATGTATGCATAAACTATATATATATATATATATATATATATATTATATATATATATATATATATATATATTTTTTTATATATATATATATATATATATATATATAGATATATGAACATAACATAGAGATGAAGGGTTAGGTTTACATGGCAGTTGTGAACATTAGTGTACATTATTGCAGAGTGTCAAGAGTACAGGGGTTATAACTTAAAATGAAGGGTTCAATCATTCGGTTCAGTTTAACATTACATATTAAATCTGAAATTGAACTAAACATTTAAAATCAATGTGAAAAATGTTAACATGTATTGAGTTTTAGGATTTTGGAGAAATTCAACATCAAACCAATCCAATGTTTATCACAACCTAACATGTAGAATGTGAAACCTAATATTATATTCCTACATACTACAAGGTATATAGCTCAAATATTACATTTAAAACAACAGATTGAACTAATATTTAAAATCCAGTATCAAGGGTTAATATGCACACAGTCTTAGATTTGACAATTTCAAACACAAAACTCAACTAAATTTTTTTTGAATTGAAACCCTACGTATAACATACATGTGCAGTGACTTAAACAAAACTACTAACAGAAATTTATATTTAAATTACAAATTTAAGCTGGAAAAAGCAGAGAAACAGAAATATTGTGGTTTTGAGAATTTAAACATCAACAACATATTAATATGTATTTAGATAGGTTGGTAATCAAAGCGTAGCATGCATACGTGTCAGGCAAGTATTTGTGTCCACTATATCTATATTCTCATGTCCCAATATAAAATCAAATTCCATATCAAGACCAACATTTAGATTCCTACCAAGATATCAAAGTAGGTGATTGATGTAATTAGGACAATTTTATTATTATTATTTAATACAAGAATAATAGCAAGAAGGAAATAACAATGAAATCTGTTCTGCTTATTTGTTTAAAAGAAGGAACCATTTTGAAACCAGAGCTATAATATCAAATCCAAGATAAGGTCTAGCAAAATCATCGATTTATTATTTTAAGAAGAAATTCATAGTAAGAAGTTACACAAAGGTTTATAATACAGCTAAAGCTAATCCTACTCCTAAGTTAAATAATGAAAAGCAAAACAAACAAACAATAATTTTTTTTAACTAATACAAGTAATAATGGCAAGAAAAAAATAATGATAAAATCCTTTCTTGCTCAATCTGTTAAAAAAAAGGGACTATTTGAGATCAGAGCTATACAAACAAGTCTAAGATAAGGCCTAAGACAATTCGTCAATTCATTACATTAGGAAGGAATTATATCGAATAAAGTTATACAAGGGATTATATCAACAATTAAATTTTTTTTACTCCTAAGTTAAGTGATGAAGAAACAATTTTTTTAAGGCTGAAATACAAGGTAGAGATGATTGTTTTAAAAAAAAAAACTTTAGAGATATAATCTGATAATCATATGCGTCTTCCTGAAATTACGTTGTCAGAATTCTGCCACGCCAATAAGCATAGCTGCAATAAACGATAGAGTCCATAATAAGGCATACACCCTATAATCATGTTATTTAGAATTCTTACCATGCCACCCGGTATGGCTGCAAGAAAATCAAGATTTTATAACTAAGATAGTATAGCTATATCAGGCTCTACGTCCTTGTCATGCTAGCAAATATGACTGCAATAAATTCTAAATTCCATAATAAAGTAGACTTTTACCTTTCTCACTGTCCTTATTAAGTATGTTATTAGGTTATACCTTAATTCCACAAAAAAAGTATACATACATATAAATACAAACTCAAATTCAACAACTAACATCAAGATTCAAAATTCAACAATAATCTATCAAAAATCATATAAATACAGACTCAAATTCATCCACTAACATCAAGATTCAAAATTCAACAATAATCCATCAAAAATCATATAAATACAAACTCAAATTCAACCACTAACATCAAGATTCAAAATTCAACAATAATCAATCAAAATCAAGTTCAATAACAGAAAGTAAAGGTAAACCAAATCAGGGGAAAAAATAGATTTCAAATCAAAGTTAAAATAAGATTCTCAAGGGTCGTCCCAGGAATCTCTCAAGGGATCCCAACTGTGATTGAGTACCTTCAAAATATATCCTAATCCTACTGCAAGCTGTAGTGGTACTCTAATTCGAATACCACTATACAACTCGACCTGCATGGGCCACCACTAAAAATGTGTCACGACCCGCACCCTAGATTAAGGGCACGAGAAGTGGGTACGTCCAGCATACGCCGCAGTGTCGACGGTAGAACGCTGTCCTAGGTCACAACATCTAACAATATAATGCTAAGCAGTTTATACTCCCCGAATGGGGGTGACATAGCAGAATGTAAACTCAATCACATCTAAGGTAGAGCATAATGAAAGATAGATAAAACATGAAATCCAAAAGAGATACAGCAGATAGAAGTCTAAGTGTCTAAGATACACAAACCAAGAAATGTATCTCAATGCTCAAATACAGTAATCCATAAATACAACTCAAGACAACTGAAAATAAGGTATAAGCAAAACCCTAGCTATCTATACAACCTCTACTGTGTCTTCTCTAGGCTAGCAGGCAACCTCCAGGCTATCTGTAAAATTTAACAACAGGTCCAGTCAGGACAGGAGCAAGCACAATACATCTCAACAGTTCATAGCAGGTTAGAAAATATAAACATGCAGTAGAGTAAGATACAGGATATGAAAGAAATACAGTATGTAAACAGAGAGAGAACTGTAATAGAAAAATCTACTATAAATAGAGAACTAATAGTGGCTAGTGATGTAGAGTACAGGATAGCACATGTGAACAAAACAGATTTGTACATGATCTATACTAAAGAGTTACACATGATCTACACTACTATAGAATTGTTCATATGACTCCTAGCACTCTCCCGTTTTTCCCCCAATCAATACACAAGGATCTATGCAGGTTATATTATTGTACATGATATCACATGGGACCCATAAAAGGGTGTACATAATAGTATACATGAAGGCTCCGTAAACATGAGAGTACATGATTCGCAAGAGTGTACATGTATGGTGAAAGCATAGGAGTACATAATGAAAGTGAAATGCACATGACACAATGTACCCGATGCTCCCGAGGGGGATAACATCGCATGAAAAGATCCATATAGTACTAATCCGTGATAATGTCGTGACATCATCAAGTAAGATAATCTAAAGCAGGAATATAATTTTAAACAGGATATGAAATGATCAGAAAATGTACTCGCCTAGTATCCTGAATGTCCGAAGAGAATATATTGTCCGAGGTGTGGTGTTTGTCTCCTATAGAATAGTACAAGTCATAATAAGTCTAAAATAAGAAAATAGACTGCTACAATGCATCTACATGAAGTTTGGTGTCAATCTAAGCTAAAGTCAACCTTTGGTCAACTCTAGTCAACTAGACTAGTCAAACTAGGTCAACTAGGTCAAACCTAAACCAAATAAGTCTATACTATCTAACTAGTCTATTCTAGGCCTAATCAAGACTAAACAAGTCTAACTAAACTCTCACTAGGCAAACAGACACACCATAGGCTAAGAGCCCTAGGCTATAGGCTATATCATGCCTAAGCCAAACCACAAACACATATACATATAACAATATATATATCTAATTATTGTAGTACACTCATAACATATAGGCTACCTATATGTACATCCCACACACACACACACACACATATATATATATATATATATATATATATATATATATATATATATATATATATGCATCACTATTCACATATTCATATACATAGATATATATTGGAAAGCTATATATATAGGCACATACATATATATAGAGAGAGAGAAAGAGAGGTAAAAAAGTAAGTGAGTATGTATGTGTTTGGCATGTGTGTGAAAGTATATGTGTTATTGTTCTAAAATTTAGTGATAGGTAGGTGTATGTGACATGGGATACATGATGTCAAAGGGTGTATGAATGCATGTGTGTAAAAGGTTATAGGTTAAGTCAGATTATAGAAATACATACATACATACTTACCTTGTATACATGCATACATATATATCATGTATATTACATTTACATGATACATACATGTATACTTGTATTATATTATACTAACATCCATGCATATTAGATACTTGTATTTTTATAAACATATTGCAAACATTCATTTCATTCATGCATCTATGCATTACCTACATATTTTATACATATGCATACAATGTATATTCATATCATTTCATACATTAACATAGAGACATACAAACATGTACACAGCATATATTTCACACCTTGCATTACCTTACATATCATGTTATATATTATCATTCATTCCTTTCATATATTACATTATCTTTAAGTTGAATACATCATATATGGATACAATACATTATCTTGCATGCTTGCATTCATATATTACATTCTATATTACCTATATACATGTATTTCCTCCATTCATTCATGCTTGCATCATATACTCTACATTACCATACATGTTATCATTATATATTGCATTACAATATTTATACATTATGCATTCATATTTATCATTACATATATATCTTCATGCATACATTGTATATCATTCTTTCATTCATGCATTGCTTATATGCATTATATTAATTGCGTTCCTACATGCTTGCATTCAACCATATATATACAATAATGTAAAGAGAATATATATTATATATATCATTTCATTCATCTAACATATCATGTATTACATACTCTATATTCATTTAATATCCATACTACATAGGCTCATAGGTTACACAAAATGCATATATCGTATAGTCACTCTTCTACTTAAAACCAATACTGTACCAATTGGGTATTCACTAAATTCTAGGATTAAATTATGTCGTAGCCCTTTGTGTTAGTTTTCCGAAACTTTAAACGGATCGCATTTTCGTGTCCGAAAGCTCCCGGAATCGCGAAAATACCAAAACACGTTCGTCTTTCGTACAGCTGACACTCAAATAATTCTACAGAAAGTTACAGAAAGAATTTGGCTTATTAAAATATATATTTGGAAAGCTAATTTCGATATGGTTCTTTTAAAAAAACGGAAGATAAATCAGAGGTCTAAGCTAAAAGTTATGATATTTCTAAGTTGCTTTGGTTAATAAAAATGTGGATGAAAATTATGACGGATTTGACAAAAGAACACATATAGGCCAAGATACTTGGATACAAACATTGATATCCAAATGACACTCATTCTAACCATCCTAACTAAGATCAATCCACTCTCTAACCATTATAAAACTAAATTTAAATATCTATTTAAACTATTATCATACATACATACACATGGGATATCCTAATTTGGGATCTATCAAGTAAGACACAAGACACATATCTAAAATCCTCAAGAGAGCTCCAAATGGCCTCAAATTTGAATCTAAAAGGGACACATGCATGAGAATGTATCCTACGGATTCAAAACTAATTTATATGCAAAGGAAATCAATTTAGAGGATGAGTTTTACCTATTGGGAGTGGAATCCCAATGAAATCCTTTAGGACACGGCTCCGATACGAAAATCCCTCAAAGTGGACACTCCTTCTTGCACTCCTCTTCCAATCCTTTGTAGCACCCTTCCCTTGGAGAATGGGAATGATTGAGGGAAGGATTGATGAAGGAATGATTTGATTTGGAGATCAAATCAATGGAAAGACTCTCTAAAATTGGGGAGGAACAAAAGGAAAATAAAACAGGCAAGATTGTAATGAATGAAATGAATCATTCTCTTCTAAAGGTGGCTGCCATAAAGTGTCCATTAGGGCTAATAGGAAATGTCCTAATTGCCCATCTCTAGTCTCATATGGTTAAGTCTAGACTAGGTTCAAGTTTGGGGTCAAAATGATCTAGTTTTGAGTCTCTAACTTAACCATTCCAACATGATAAAAATTAGTTTAATTAACTAACTTAATGTTGGGTCTTGTGAGCCATGATTAACTTAATATTGGGTCCCATCTAGAGTTCAAGCTACCCGGATCACAATACAAGTCGGAACGAGACGAAACTCAAACCCGACTAAACAAATCCAATAAAAATAATATTAAAAATATAAAATTTTCCCAAAATATTAAAATATAAAAAATGACTAAAATCATAATACATCAATTTAAATATTATTAAAATAATCTAAAATTCACCAATTAATCAAAATCCTAAATAATTCAAAAGTCACAAAATGACCAAAATACCTTTAGCCTAAAAAGTTTTAAAAAGTCATTCTAATCACATGGTTAGGTCCCCATGGTTAGTCTCTAATCTTAGAAAAACTAGGGATTAACTAGTTAACCATCAAAATCACAATTCAACATTTTAATTAGCTTTAAATCGATTAAAAAATTACCAAAAATTACAACATGAGTTAAATCTTATTATCAATTAATCAAAATTATAAAAGTTCACAATTACTCTCATTTTAGAAAAGTAGGTGTTACAGTATCAGAGAAATCGAATTCCCTGAAACTCTGTGCAAAATGGTAACCCGATGCTATTAGGGATTACACACATACTTTGGGTAACAGGTGCTAAAAGCTTCGATTTCCAGTTAACCCTGATATAATGTACACTATAGCTTTTGATACAAAAGAAATAGTTGTCATCAAGAACACAGAGTTATTGGATTTGTTTGCACAGTTTAACCATTCCATAAATTTCTTAATACTGTCATATGAAAACCATTCTTAGCCATTGGATGACAGTATGGACGCCAACACTTGGTATCTGTTTTATGTTTTGGAATAGCAGGACATAAATCTGTAGGTAAATACCCACTCCTATCTTCGATACCTAGCTTCATAGCAGGGGTTGCCATTTGGGTACCCGGGCGGTTAATGGTACCATACACAACAATGGTATCGGATACAACAAGGGATACATGATTCAACTCACGAGAACTTGATTTGGGCATGGTATCAGACCCGAGTCCATAGCAGTGCCCAATATCGCATACAGCTCAAGGTAGATACTTGGTACCCGAGTTCAGATGTGTCTCGACTACCAAGTTTCGAAACTGGATACCCATGGGCTGACTGATAGGAGTGTTGAAAATAACAAGTGCAAGTAAGGGGTTAATTCCATCATGGTTAACTGCTGAACAAAACATCAAGGTAGCTAAAAGGGTGTCCAGTCTATGAATATTTAATTGCCTTCACAAATGCAAACCATCAAGCTACCATTCAGTCCCTATGTGTATTGTTGACAGGATGATGTAACTTCAACATAGCAAACTGATTGCTAGATGAACCTAAAGAACAGGGATAAATAGGAAGGTATGTGAGAGTATTCTACTGCTAGAAGGATATAATCCTGGAGGGAACCCTAATGTCAGTTCAAGACTTATCAGTTGAGTGCTCACGGCTGTCAGTTACAGGGGGGCAAGGATATACAATATCCATATGTATATACATGCATATATTGATGTAGGGTATGTTATATGAAGAAAGAAAAAGTAGGGCAGTACAACAAGGGATAAAAAGAATAGTAGTTGGGAGTGGGCAAGGTCTGTATACACCAAATTGACTAACTTATGTAAGGTACTTGAAGATAACACATAAATGAAGAAATGAACACACACTACATAGGGATTATGATTAACCAGGACTAAAGGCCTAGTAAGTTGAGGAAACCAAGTACCCTCGAAACCTGATAACCTAGTAGATAGTCTATTTTATTCTATTTCACGTATTGGCATTGTGAATGTACAAACAATAGGTTACTTGGGCTCAGAGTTGGTACCGAACCCTTATCATCAGCACAGGACACCTGGCGAGTACAGTTTATTGTCTGTTTTTAATATTAATTTTCACTATATTTTATTATTGGCCATTGGTTATGTGGTTTTGCCATTTTATATTCTATTATAAATTGTTGAGTCGGGAATGAGAAGTACCAAGGATGTGTGATCCGACCGTAGACATTGTTTAATTTCTGTAAGTAGACCTCGTAGACATTGCTTATTTTTTATGCAAGTAGACCTCGTAGACATTGCTTATTTTTTATGCAAGTAGACATCGTAGACCTCGCGGTGTAGTGTCCCAGACTGATCACATATCAAAGGTACTTCTAACAATTGGAAAGGAATTTTTATTTTATTCTTTTACTGTTGATTTTTCGACTTTCTCACATCTTCTTCTATTTATTTTCAAAACATATATTTGATGTCTAACCTCTGTTTTATAGTCATTTTTATATATTGGAACTGCATTCAGTGAATTGTACTCGTTTCATCCTGACTGGGTAACCAAACAAATTTTAGGTGATTGCGAAGAGGTCAAGTGCCCTGACCAGTACGGCCTGTACATGGGAGATACAGTAGAGACGGACATTGCTTACCAGGAGGAGTACGCAGCAACTGATCCGGCTGCATTTGCTTAGTTACCTTTAGTTAGTGCTGAGACATTGTAGTTGATACTGAGTTGATTCTTGAGACATTGTAGTTGAGATTTATTTTTAGTCATCACACATTTCCTATTATGACATGGTTCTATTTATTTACATCTTCTAGATGCTGGGTTGTGACATTGAGTTGTGTTTCCCCATGTGGATAATATCTTTTATTGCGTGGTTGTTCATCATAACGTTACAACGTTCTACCGCCGACTGTGAGGCGTAGGCTGGGCGTGTACACGGTTCATACCGAAATATTAGGTGCTGGTTGTGTAACATTTTTATGGTGGCCCATGTAGGTCCTGTTTTTGCAAGGACAGCAAAATCGTGGTAGTACTTAAGTTAGCCGTACTACTGCTGGCCTGCGACTAGGACTAGGAATAGGAACCTAAGGACCGTACAATGAGTTGAAATTTACGTTATTAACTTCTATACTCGACTTCAAGTACCCTTATGCATCATGTTTAAATCTTTCTATCGTCTAATGATTTCCTTTGTTTTTAGCCAATGGATTCGTAAGACAGGAATAACGCTGCACTGAACACTCCACCAGCCGTTCGCGGATTCTTCACCTACGGGACCCCACCGACGCAGGGAGGCCAGCTTACTCATCAGGGCGATCCGGCTCAGCCGCAGTACTCGAGGTTCCGCAGGGATGACATTCCATCTCTACCATAATTCCCTTCGCAGACTCCAGTACCAACACCCATTCTTCCTCCGGCACCGGCATCAGCAGTCTATCCACCACCTACGATGCATCCAGCACCAGCCATATATCCAGCACCTATGATACAGCAGGCACCCTTTATGTACCCAGCACCTACCATGTATCTAGCGCCAGTAATGTACCCGGTACCTGTTCTGCCCCCGCCAACGATACTGGATAATATTACCCTCTTAGGAATTTTCCAGCAGCAGGCCAACAACTTTTGCGATACCTTGCGAGAGGCTCTTCAGCAGAGGGATGCTCCCCAACAGCGCCCTAGAACTTCCAAGAACTCTATAGACCTTAGTCCCAGAGAGTTCCATGGGACAGAGGGAATTATCTACGCTGATGAATGGTTGGAGAACGTGGAACGGTACCTAAAGATGGCCCGCGTCTGAGAAGATCTAAATATGGAGTCATATAGTTTACAACTTTTCGATATCGCATGGACGTGGTACCAAGGCGAGCCCCAATTTTTTGCCCTAGACGTAATTTAGAAGGAATTCAAGCGACTGTTCAAGAAGAAATTCTATCCATACGTAGCACGAGAGGCGTTGGTAAGTCAGTTCGAGCACCTAGAGCAAGGCAACCACACCGTCGACGAGTACACATCAGAGTTTTCTCGCCTCAGCTGCTTCGAAGAGAACTTGGTCAGCACCCCTGAAGGCGAGGCACGACGATTCAGGAAGGGACTATCTTACGAGATTTGCTTAGCCATTACCACCAGTCGAGACACCACCTATGAGAAGATTATAGAGGTCGTCCAAAGAGGAGTCGAGAGACTTTCGGAGGAAGCAACAACCAATTAGCCCCGACGAAGCATCCCCAATTCCAGTCGAAGGTCTTTCAGCACCAACATCAGCAGTTCTAGCCTGCTAGTAAAACCCCAGCATATCTGCAGAATCGAGTTCCTACCCGAGCCCAGACTCAGCAGTCGCAGAGACAGCTACAGCAGGTCCTACAATAAACTCATTGCGGGAGGAGCGGACACATTTGGGACGACTATATGAAGAGACTCGGAGCATGCTTATATTGTGGATCTCTATCGCATCAACTGAAGGACTGTCTACTAGTCCCTAATCGGACATGACGTGAGATAGAACCGGCACCGAGAGGACCAGCAGTTCCACAGCCGCGAGATCTCCCACTACCCACTCAGAAGCAGCGGTTCACTCAGCACCAGCAGAGATGAGCACCCCAGCAGGGCTGAGCTTTTATCATGGTCGTCGAGGAGCCAAAACCTACCCCAGATGTGATAGCAGGTTCTATATTACTAGATTCAGTTTTAGCTATAGCTTTGTTTGATTCGGGTGCATGCTACAGTTTTATTTCTGTAGCTTTTGTATTTAAGCATAGTATAGTATCGAAAACATTGGGTGGTATTTGCAAAATTCTAATAGGCGGAGGTGCTATCCTAGTCAAGGATATTTGTATAAGGCGTCGCATCATCTTGGGAGATAGATAGTTGTGCGCCAACTTACTCGTAATGCCACTACCAAGTTTCGATATCGTCCTCGATATGGATTGGTTGAGTAAGAATTTTGCCAGTATAGACTGGCACTGAGGATGTGTTGTATTCAGTCCTCCGGAAGTGCCTGCATTCGAGTTCGCTAGAAGAGCAGTAGAGCAGTAGAGCAGCAGCGCGAGGCTATTTACGGAGCTATGATCGAAGGGAAGGAGATACCACATCCCATCATCGTAGAGTTCATAGACATCTTTCTTGAGGACTTACCAGGATTGCCGCCAGATAGAGACATCGAGTTTGCTATTGACCTAGTGCCAGGTGCAAAACCAATGGCTCAACCGGTGTACCGGATCAACAACAAGGAAGCTGAAGAATTAAAGAAGCAAATCGATGAATTTCTAGAGAAGGGGTTCATCAGAGAGAGTTCGTCACCATGGGTATCCCCTGTTCTTTTTGTGCAAAAAAGATGGTTTGGTGCAAATATGCATCGACTACTGAACCTTGAATAATTATACTATCAAGAACAAGTACCCGTTGCTGAGGATTGTCGATCTCTTCGATTAGTTGAGTGGCGCACGTGTATTCTCAAAGATAGATTTGAGGTCGGGTTACCATCAATTGAAGGTGAAGAAGGAGGATATAACGAAGACTGCCTTCCGGACCAAGTATAGACAATATAAGTTTATGGTGATGCCGTTCGGGTTGACTAATGCCCCGGCGGTCTTCATGAACTTGATGAACAAGGTATTCCATCCGTACCTTGACAAGTTCGTAGTGGTGTTTATCGATGACATACTTATTTACTCGAAAACACCAAAAGAACACAAGGAACACCTGAGGTTCATGCTAGAGACCCTCAGGAAGGAGAAGCTCTATGGTAAACTCTAGAAATGTGAGTTTTTCTTGGACAAAGTGGAGTTCCTTGGTCATGTGGTAACAGGCGACGGTATATCTGTCGATCCGAAGAAGGTTACGGCTGTGGAAGCTTGGACTACTCCGACTATGGTGGCAGAGATACGAAGCTTCTTGGGATTAGCAGGGTATTATCGAAAATTCATGCAAGATATCGCTCGGATTGCAGAGCCGCTTACTAGGCTCACTCGAAAGGACGTAGAGTTCGTGTGGACAGAGCACTTCCAAGCTGCGTTCGATGAGTTGAAGAAGAGGCTGACGATAGCCCCTATTTTGGCTTTGCCTTCAGGATCGGGAGGTTTCACCATTTACAGTGATGCCTCGGGCAAAGGACCGGGTTGTGTGTTAGAGCAGAACAAGAGGGTGATAGCCTATGTGTCCCGATAGTTGAGGCTGCACGAGAAGAACAACCCCACGTACGACCTCGAATTGGCAGATGTGATCTTTGCCTTGAAGCTATGGAGACATTATTTGTACGGAGAACAAGTGGAAATCTTTACTAACCACAAAATCTTAAAGTACGTCTTCACAAAAAGGAGTTGAACATAAGGCAGCGCAGATGGCTTGAACTGATGAGTGATTATGATATTTCTTTACATTACCATCCAGAAAAAGCTAACGTTGTTGCAGATGTATTGAGCAGGTATCCCGTAGGAATGTGCTTGACCCGGGATCGTCACTTATTAGCGGACTTGGTGAGTTTGGGCATCGAGATCGTCATTCTAGGGGCCGAGATGCAGATAATGGGCATGCAGATTCAGTCAGGACTGATAGACAGGATTCGGGACGCACAGTACCAGTATGAGCAGCTGAAGAACATCATAGCCCAATCTCGGACTGGTTTTCTAGAAGACTTCATTATTGCAGAGGATGGTTCACTACGGCACGGGACGAGACTTTGTGTACCTAGTGGAGAGCTTAGAGAAGAATTTATGCATGAGGCACACCGTTCCCAGTATTCTCTACATCCAAGAGCCAACAAGATGTACAAGGATCTGCGAAACCACGTGTGGTGGTATGGTATGAAACGAGAAGTGGCCCGCTTTGTTTCTAGGTGCTTCATGTGTCAACAGGTCAAAGCCGAGATACAGAGACGAGGAGGATTGTTGCAGCCGCTACCGATACCCGAGTGGAAGTAGGAACACATTACTATGGATTTTATTTTCGGTCTTCTACGATCATCGGGCGGGAAAGATGCGATTTGGGTCATCGTTGACAGGTTGACCAAATCGGCCCACTTTTTACCATTCAAAGTAGGATTATATACAAAAAGTTGGCAGAGCTTTATATGAAGCAGATAGTCAGGTTGGACAGGGTCCCATTGAGTATCATGTTAGACCGTGACAACAGATTCATGTCCTACTTCAGGAAGAGTCTGCAGACTAGCTTGGACACAACACTCAAGTTCAACACTGCTTATCATCCGCAGATGGATGGACAGTCAGAGCGAACCATTCAGACGCTCGAGGATATTCTACGGACGTGCGTGCTAGATTTTGGCGGCTCATGGGAGAACCACCTTCATCTCTTGGAGTTCTCCTACAATATCAGCTACCAAGCTAGTATCGAGATGTCCCCGTTTGAAGCATTATATGGATGGAGGTGTCGTACACCGCTATATTGGGACGACGTGGGCGAACAAGCACTGTTAGGACCAGAGATGATATTAGATGCTGCTGAAAAGGTCAAGCTGATTAGAGAGTGGCTTCGCATAGCGCAGGACAGACAGAAGCACTAGGCCGACAGTCACCATAGGTCGTTAGAGGTTGAGGTATAAAATCTTCTTATGATAAACTACATGTATAGTTATGAGATTTGTGATAACGTTTTATGCCTCTAGGTTGGTGATTCGGTGTTTCTAAAAATTTCTCCGACGTGTGGCACTATTCGTTTCGGTAAAGGCGGTAAACTCAGCCCACGTTTCATCGGGCCGTTTGGTATTCTTGAGAAGATCGGAGCAGTAGCATACCGATTGGCCTTGTCGCCTATATTGGAAGGAGTGCACAACGTGTTCCACGTGTCCCAACTGAGATGATACGTCGTGGACCCCAGTCATGTGTTGGACATTCGGAGATCGAGATAGGACAGAGTCTCAGCTATCAGGAGCAGCCTATGGAGATTCTGGACCGCAGAGAGAAGGTACTGCGAAATCAAGACAATCGCCTTGGTTCGAGTCGCATGGAGACACCACTCCCCAGGCCAGTCCACTTGGGAGAGAGAGGACGAGATGCACGAACGCTATCCCCATCTTTTCGAGCCATGAGGTACATTTCCACCTCGTGTCTATCTTAAATTTCGAGGACAAAATTAATCTAAGGGGGGTAGACTTGTAAGTCCCATCTATTATATTATTTATTTATCTATTTACAAATTTTGACTGTAGACACATGTTTTAACTCATATATATATATATATATATATATATGAAATAATGGGGATTCTCGACTTCGTGTAAAAGTCATATTCGTAAGGGTCTAATTATAAAAGACCAAAGATAAAGGCTGAAGGCTAAATCATTTTCATTATTTTAAAGCTCTGAGATAGAGCCAATTTGAATTCAAACGAATTGCGGATTCCTACTGCAAAGCTCGAGCTTCCTTAGTCGATCCCCTGTTCTGGTAGGATTCAAAATCCAATTCGAATTAAACCCCAAGCCTTGATAAGCCCTATCTAGTTCAAATCAAATCCATCTTATCTGCAAGTTATATATATATATATATATAGAGAGAGAGAGAGGAATAACCGATCCCTCTACAACCCTTGTATTTTTCCCGTGCCGCAGAAATTTGAGTTGAAGATTGGCTCATGGGAGAAAGTGAGAGAGAGCTTCGGGGTTAATTGCATCCGACAGGTAACATTGCTATCCCTGTAATTAAATCTCTAAAACTTCTATACATCGTAATGTCGAACCCAGTCTTGGCCACCCACGTAATCTTGTAATGTCTAGATAACAATGGATGGAATAACAATAGGGTATGGTTGTGACTACCTGTACATCTACTCAGGACGTCGGGACAAAACAAGTATGGGGTGTAGTCCTGTACCCGAGTAGTATCAGCAGTATTTGGGTTCAGACCTGGAAGACTATAGACAAAGGAAGGGAAGAACGAATCGAATAGAAATAGATCAATTTAGTATTAGGAACACTGATACTCGTCACTGAGACATTATATTGACTAGGTCTCAAACATCTAAACCCTGTATCAGGGAATGCCAATACCATGCCGACACGCAGTATTAGAGAAATCAAAGTCCCTAAAACTCTGTACAAAATGGTAACCCGAAGCTATTAGGTATTACACACATACTTTGGGTAACATGTGCTAAAAGCTTCGATTTCCAGTTAACCCTGATATAATGTATACTGTAGCTTTTGACACAAAAGAAATTGTTGTCATTAAGAACACAGAGTTATAGGATTTGTTTGCACAGTTTAACCATTCCATGAATTTCTCAATACTGTCATATGAAAACCCTTCTTAGCCATTGGATGATAGTATGGACACCAACACTTGGTATCTGTTTTGGGTTTTGGAATAGCAGGACATAAATCTGTAGGTAAATACCCACTCCTATCTTCGATACCTAGCTTCATAGCAGGGGTTGCCATTTGGGTACCCGGGCGGTTAATTATACCATACACAACAATTGTATCAGATACAACAAGGGATACATGATTCAACTCACGAGAACTTGATTTGGGCATGGTATCAAACCCGTGTCCATAGTAGTGCCCAATATCGCATACAGCTCAAGGTAGACACTTGGTACCCGAGTTCAGATGTGTCTCGAGTACCAAGTTTCGAAACTGGATACCCTTGGGCTGACTGTTAGGAGTATTGCAAATAACAAGTGCCGGTGAGGGGTTAATTCCAACATGGTTAACTACTGAACAAAACATCAAGGTAGCTAAAAGGGTGTCCAGTCTATGAATATTTAATTGCCTTCACAAATGCAAACCATCAAGCTGCCATTCAGTCCCTATGTGTATTGTTGACAGGATGTGTAACTACACCATAGCAAACTGATTACTTGATGAACCTAAAGAACAGGGATAAATAGGAAGGTATGCGAGAGTATTATACTGCTAGAAGGACATAATCCTGGGGGGAACCCTAATGTCAGTTCAAGACTTATGAGTTGAGTGCTCACGGCTGTCAGTTACAGGGGGCAGGGATATACAATATCCATATGTATATACATGCATATATTGATGTATGGTACGTTATATGAAGAAAGAAAAAGTGGGGCAGTACAACAAGGGATAAAGAGAACAGTAGTTGGGAGTAGGCAAGGTCTGTATACACTAAATTGACTAACTTATATAAGGTACTTGAAGATAACACATAAATGAAGAAATAAACACACACTACATATGGATTATGATTAACCAGGACTAGAGACCTAGTAATTTGAGGAAACCAAGTACCCTAGAAACCTGATAACCTAGTAGCTAGTCTATTTTATTCTATTTCACGTATTGACATTGTGAATGTACAAACAATAGGTTACTTGGGCTCAAAGTTTGCACCGGACCCTTATCATCAGCACAGGACACCAGGTGAGTACAGTTTATTGTCTGTTTTTAATATTGATTTTTACTATATTTCACTGTTGGCCATTGGTTATGTGGTTTTGCCATTTTGTATTCTATTATAAATTGTTGAGTCGGGACTGAGAATTACCAAGGATGTGTGATCTAACCGTAGATATTGTTTAATTTTTGCAAGTAGACCTCGTAGACATTGCTTATTTTTATGCAAGTAGACCTCGGAGACATTGATTATTTTTTATGCAAGTAGACCTAGTAGACCTCGCAGTGTAGTGTCCTAGACTGATCACATATCAAGGTACTTCTAACAGTTGGAAAGGTATTTCTATTTTATTCTTTTACTATTGATTTTCCGATTTTCTCACATCTTCTTCTGTTTATTTTCAAAACATATAATTGATGTCTAACCTATATTTTATAGTCATTTTCATATATTGGAACTGCATTTAGTGAATTGTACTCGTTCCATCCTGACTGGGTAACCAAACAAATTTTAGGTGATTACGAAGCGGTTGAGTGCCCTGACAAGTACGGCCCGTACATGGAAGATACAATAGAGACGGACTTTGCTTACCAGGAGGAGTACGCAGCATCTGATCCGGCTGCATTTGCTTAGTTACCTTTAGTTAGTGCTGAGACATTGTAGTTGATACTGAGTTGATTCTTGAGACATTGTAGTTGAGATTTATTTTTAGTCATCACACATTTCCTATTATGAGATAGTTCTATTTATTTTCATCTTCTAGATGCTGGGTTGTGATATTGAGTTGTGTTTTCCCATATGGGTAATATCTTTTATTGCGTGGTTGTTCATCATAACGTTACAACATTCTACCGCCGACTCTGTGACGTAGGCTGGACATGTACATGGTTCATGCCAAAATATTGGGTGCGGGTCGTGACACTTTTTGTGGACCTATTGCCCTTTTGTGCATTTGAAAATACGAGCAATAGATTTGAATAATATTTTGTGGACCTATTACCCTTTTTGTGTACGGATTGTGCGAGTAATAGATTAGGATAACTTCTGTGGACCTATTACCCTTTTGCATACTGGTGGTGTGGGCAATAGATTTGAAACGAAACCTAACAGAGGTAATATGGATGTGATAGGTTTTGTGGTCTTAACACCATGTCTTTTATCCCAGGTTGGGTACAGGTGTTAAGTTAAGAAACTATCTGTATCTGAGGTAATATGGACGTGACACGCGATAATCAGGAATAATCTTTGGTGGACCTATTACTCTTCTGTGCACTGGTGGTGCGAGTAATAGATTTTGAGACGAAACCTAACAGAGGTAATATGGACGTGATAAGTTTTGTGGTCTTAACACCATGTCTTTTATCCTGGGTTGGGTACAGGTGTTAAGTCAGGAGACTTTCGGTATCAGAGGTAATATGGACGTAACATACGATAATCAGAAATAATCTTTGGTGGACCTATTACTTTTCTGCGCACTGGTGGTGCGAGTAATAGATTTTGAGACAAAACCCAACAGAGGTAATATGAATGTGATAGATTTTATGGTCTTAACACCATATCTTTTATCCCGTGTTGGGTACAGGTGTTAAGTCAGGAGACTATCGGTATCAGAGGTAATATGGACGTGACACACGATAATCAGGACCAGGAAGTTTGCTCAAAGATAATGATAAGCTGGGCAGACTCCTGTATGATAAAGCATTAAAGTGGGAGCTCAGAGGTATCAGCATACATGACTCACCACTCAGGGAGATGCGATGTGAATATACTCGGAGTAAAATAGAGTATGAGTTCAGAGGTACTTGGTGTACATAACTCGATGGTTTGGGAGATTTGGTAGTTTGAGGAAGTAGCAGCATATCCTTAGACATAGTATTTCTTCAGGAATTTGTCGTTTATGGGCATCATGAGCAAGTCTCCATTCTGCTTCGCTAGTCGGTATGCGCCGTTGGAGAATTCGGTCTCGATGATGAATGGACCCTCCTACATGGGATAGAATTTGCCGGTGGTTGTGTGAGTCATGACCATCGGTCTGCAAACAGCCAAGACGAGATCGCCTATTTGGAATGTCCTCTGCTTGACTTTCTTATTGACGGCCTGACAGATGCATGCTTGATAGAGCTCGATGGTTTGCTGAGCTTACAAGTGCTTCTCGTCTAAAGCTTCCAATTCTTGTAGCCATCGGCGGTGGTTATCTTCCGATGTCAACCATTAAGTAAGGGCCACACGAAGTAAGGAGATCTAAGTCTCCAATGGGAGAACTGCCTCGCTCCCGTACACCAGAGAGAACGGTATATTTCCTGTAGCCTTCTGACTCGTAGTGCAGTACGCCCATAAGCATTCGCCCAACTTTTCATTCTTGTCGCGTTTGTTTGAAGACACGAACTTCTTGAGAAGCTTGATTATGGTCTTGTTAAAGGCTTCGGCCAGACCATTAGCTGATGAGTTGTATGTTGTTGAAGCAACATTCTGAATCCGATTCTTATCACAGAATCGATATATGGCATGGCTTGCGAACTGTGGACCATTGTCATTAATGATCCTCTGTGGCAGTCCAAAATGGTAAATAATGTGATATTTTATAAAACTGATCACGTTTGATGTCTTTACCTCTGCCAGTAGAAAAACTTTTATCCACTTGGAGAAGTAGTCGGTGATTGCAAGTATAAACCGGTGCCCTTTGGACGACGACGGGGTGATTGGGCCGATGACGTCCATTTTCCATGCTTCAAATGGCCAAGAGGCCACCGTTGGGTGCAAGAATTCGGACGACAGATGTATAAAACCTGCATGGATCTGACAAGCCTTAAACTTCTTTGCATAGATGACTGTGTCTGCTACCATCGTATGCCAGTAGTAGCCCATCCGACGGAGACGATCCTACAACTTCGGTCCAGGTTGGTGAGCCCCGCAAACACTATCATAAGCCTCGCGTAAGGCTTCTTTAGCTTCTGCATTTGACAGACATCTTAATAGCAGCCCGTCGTAAGATCGTCGATATAACATTTTTGTTTCTGTGTCATAAAAGAATCTGAGAGAAAGCCTTCTGATTGAAGTTGCTTCTTTCACATTCTTAGGCAGGATTCCGTAGACTGCAAAGTCAATGAACGAGAGTCTCCAGTCTTGCACATTATTGGTTATCTGGTCAGAGTGACTCATATCCAGTTGAACGTTATTTTTGGGACAGACTAACTCATGGCCTATCACGTCGACTAGATGATGAGCATAATTTGGAACCGCAAATGAAGCGAGGCCTGCAAGGGCATCGGCTTCAATATTTTGGAGTCTAGGAACATGCTCTATAAAGAACCCCTCTAAGGTTGCAATGATGGCAATTGTTGTCTGATGATAAGGAATCAGGTCCACGTTATGAACCTCGTATGAGCCTCGAATCTGATTAACAATCAGCTGTGAGTCGCCATACGCTTCCAAGTATTTGACCCCTATCACTTTTGCGAGTTGAAGTCCGATGACCAGAGCGTTATATTCGGCTACATTATTTGAAAAAGGTTCTGTGAGAGAAAATGCCCGATTGACTACCAACCCAGTGGGCGAAATTAATACTACCCCGACACTAGTGACAATATCACCTTGTGGCCCTGTTCTTGAAGCACCATGAAAGAACATTTGCCAAACATCATCATGCGAAGTCATGTTTGAGTTAATGACTTTTTCTGGGATTTCTTCATAGATTTTAGCTATTTCTGAGCCTAGATGGACTGCTAGAAAGTCGGCCAAAGCTTGACCTTTGACAGCCTTCTGTGGAACGAAGACCATGTCGTAGGGGATAATAGTATCGCCCATGTGGCTAGACAGTAACTGAGTGCGCCTGGCTTGGTCATGAGAACCTTGAGGGGATTAACTCACGAGACAATATGGATGGTCAGCCCTGACACATTGTACCGTATTTTCTGACTGGCGAACACCAAGGCAAGGCATTCCTTATCCACGACGGTGTACCTATGCTCTGGCCCCACCATCATTCGGCTGAAATAATAGATGGCTTGTTCATGCCATGTGTCATTGTTTTGTGCTAGAAAGGCACCGAGGGAGTGCTCTATCGCCCGTACATAGAGCAAGAAAGACTTTTCGGCAACCGGGGTTGCCAGAACCGGAGGATTCGACAGGTATTCCTTAATGTCATCAAAGGCACATTGACATTCTTCATTCCATATAAAAGAGAAGCATTTCTTCATGAGTTGTGTGAAGGGTTGACATCGCCCTGAGAGGTTAGATATGAACCTCCTGATGTAGTCTAATCTTCTCTGAAGGCCGCGGAGTTCACGGAGGTTCCTCGGTGGACTCATCTCCAGGATTGCCTTTGTCTTATCGGGGTCTATGTGAATGTCCCGTGAAGTAATAACAAATTGCAAGAACTTCCCGCTGCACACACCCAGGAAGGACTTGGTGGGATTCATCTTCAGATTGTGCGCTCGTATAAGGTCGAACACTGTCCTTAAATCGTATAAGTGATCATCTTTGGAGCAGCGTGTGACGGCAATGTCGTCAATGTGATACTCCACCGTCTTGTGCAAGCGATCTCTGAAGATGATGCTCATAGCTCGTTGATATGTAGCACCGGCATTTCTTAGGCTGAAAGGCATGACTGTGTAACAATACACGCCGATCAATGTTCGAAATGACGTATGCTTCTCATCGTTAGGAGATATTTTGATTTGATTATATCATAAAAATTCATCCATAAAGGACATGCACTCGAAGCCATATATATTATCGATCATTATGTCGGTGATGGGAAGAAGGAATTTATCGTTAGGATATATCGTATTCAGATTGCGAAAGTTGACGCAGATTCAGATCTTTCCGTTCTTCTTGACAACTAGTACTATATTAGCTATCCAGTCTGGATGCTACTCCTCATGGATGAAATTGCTAGCTATAAGCTTATTTTCTTCCGCTTCAATGGAGTTCATGATATCTGGACAGAACCGCCGTTGCTGTTGTTTGACTGGTTTTGCGTCCGAATGAATATTGAGCTTATGAAGTACGATCTCGGGGTTTAGCCCTGGCATGTCTTCATAGCTCCAGGTGAAAACATCGATATATTCTCTGACGAGTTGCAACAAGGACTCCTGTTCGTCGTCCGTCAGGCTTTTACTGACGAAGATTGGCTTTGGAGAGGATTCATCACCGAGGTCAACTTGCATGACCTCATC
Source organism: Iris pallida (assembly GCA_029216955.1). NCBI lineage: Eukaryota > Viridiplantae > Streptophyta > Magnoliopsida > Asparagales > Iridaceae > Iris > Iris pallida. The sequence goes on along the minus strand of JANAVB010029815.1, from coordinate 13,622,781 downwards.
TTAAGTAGGAGGGTCACGTAGTTCAAAGTGCTTCTCCTATTGTGCATCTAGTTGTCGGACACATGGCTCCAATTTAAGAGGTTCGAGTAGATCTTCGTCTTCCTCTTCAATGTCAGCGGATGCCATGTTGACAGATAATATCGGCCTGAATATATCTCTAATGCTGTCATCGAAATTGTATATAGGTGATTGTTGCTGGTGTAACATAACCGAGGCCGCATTTGGACTTGCCGTAATAATCCCGAGATTTTCCAACCGGGGTTGACAGCTGTAGAGGCGATCGTCGACCGTTGTCATAATTCAGACCTGGAATAGCCTTCATGTCGTACCCATGCTTTTGCATGAAGAACTTGGATTGAGGATTATACAGATAGAGCGATAACCCTTCCAGTATCGGGTTCGAGATCCAACTCTTGAGGCATGAATGGTTGAGGACCTTCTTTTCGGCCAAAGATGATCGTGTGATCCCCTTCTCTTCTGCCTGGGACTAGAAAGTAGGCTCCTTTAATAGGAGAAAGTTGATTTGCGGTATGGATGGTTGTCACCTGTGTGTGCAGGTTAATGTCCCGATCGTGTCCCGCAATATACATCGGATTAAGTTTATTACACTCAGGATAGTTCAATGGCAGTCTCTCATTGATAAAATAAGGAATTTTGTCTACAGGGATTACATCATCAGGAGAGGGACTATCCACCTCTGCAACAAGATAATTCGCGAGTTCTACCTCCTCTTCATCTACCCCTTGCATGACCGGAGGTTGGGACGCTATCTTGGGCAACTTGACCACCAAGGGTTCTGCTTGTGGCATTGGCTTGCCTAAGGGTCTCAGATCAACACTTGGTTGTCGGCTCGTCTTGGAAAGACGGATAACCATCGGCTCGGCAGAGGACTTCGTGTCTTCCGATTGCTTTTGACTGGATCTTGGCAATCAGATCACCATCGGCTCCCCATAGGACCTCGTATCTTCCCGTCGCCTTTGATTGGATTTTGGCAATCGGATCACCATCGGCCCTATGACGGGTTTTGGCTCCTGACTGGACCTTGGGAGTCAGATGACCATCGGTTTCGACTGCGCAGCTGGGGCGAAAGAACCGGGCACCTCTTTATGCATAGTTGCGACAAGGGGTGCGGCTTTGCCCGATTTACAGGCCTAGAGATGAATTTTTAAGGGTTCCTCTATCCCTGTGATGACCTCCAGTTCGTCAATTATGTGCTTCTTGGATTCTTCGTATAGACAAGCCTCCGAAGAGTAATAAGACTCAACCCCTTTAAAGGGATCGATGTCGGCGAATTCCGTTTTCACGAAGCCGTGCTTACTGACATACTTGAAGCACTGGTGGAGTGTGGATGGCACAATCATGTAGTCATGTATCCATGGACGCCCCAATAGGATATTGTAGGATGTATCTGCATCTATGACGTAGCAGGTAACCTCAGTTATTAGGTCGCCAATCTGACATTTCAATCGGATCTTTTCTAAGGGGTAGCTCCTTCCCGAGTTGAAACCGCTAATGGCAGTGTTGGTCGCCGCTAGCCGATGCATAGGGATGCCGAGAACTTGAACCAAGCTTTTCGGGATGATGCTTATCGATATAAAACTCCTAAATTTCTACTTCAATTTTTCATGGTAATTACTAGAACATCGTATTTATACGCCGCGTACAAGTTCACATCCTCGTAAATGTGCATCGCGTGCGAGTTTTCGGTTCGAAATTTCTCGTCGAGTGCGGGTATGTGCGAGGTACATATTTTTCTAAAATATTTTTTTAGATTTTATTTATATGGAAGAATTTTAGTTTTTAAAATAATACATGATAAATATTTTTAAATTATTTAAAGTTCTAAAAAGCATCACATGGAAATTTCCAAAATTTTATTTTATGTTACAAGGTTATCGTTTAAATATAGTAGTAAATAAGAAAACTATATTTTTGCGAATATTCTATTGCATATGATTACATGAAATTAATTCATGTATATAGCTTAATTTTTGAAATTTATTTTTATTATTATTTTAAATTTTATGAAAAAGTATTATAAATATATCAATTGTGATTAAAATCAAAAATTTAATTTTACTAATAATCTTAAATGGATTTTTGAATTAAATATAAGATTATCTAGTTTATATCTTGGAAAGATATTATTGGTTTGATTTAGAGTAATTTAAATTAAGAAACAGTATTTCTACTGGGAATTTAAACTATCCTAATCTATATCCAACTGGGTCCTCCACCTCCTATATAAGGAGACCTCAATTGTTATTCTCCATAACAATTTACCATCCAAATTCTCTATCAAATTCGTGCATCGTGTCGGTGTCGCCATTCTCTATCCACTATATCTTATTTTTACACATAATATTCCAACCCCGCGTCCGACAAGCCCGACACCGACACTGTTCCGTATCACGTAGGACACTATCCGACACACAAAAAGCTAATCCAATCCCTGCCACCTGCCGCCTCGGCACCACTGGACCACCCCTGCTTGCCCGGCCAACCCGGGGCCAATATCGCCATCAACCCGTCGCAGCCATAGCACCACCATTATTTACCGACCACCTCGCCTCTGCCAAACCCAGACACCGCCACCACTATCGCGATTATCACAACCGGTCTCCACCGCCACCAATAGCAGGGCTTCTGTCGATCACAAATCGCCATCGCCACCATGACTGCCACCAAACCACCAATCCCGGCAGCCTCCCAAACCACCGGCGTACCTAGCCAGAATCCGTACCATCATCAACTCCTCGACAATCATTCCCGTCACCTCCGTCCCCAAAAATCAAACCCCAAAAACTTACCGTCGTCCGTGCCGGAGCAGCCCGTCGCCCCTGTCTCGACCTTCGCCGCGTCGTATGCCGCCACTGGCGTGCCCTAAATTATACGGTGGCGCTCGTGGATCACCGGCGTCCACTCCAGCCGGGCGCCACCGTCGAACGGCTAGCCTCGGCAAGCCGCAATCATCGAGCGCTTGGCCGAAGCGTTGCCGTCATCCTCCATCGTCGCCGTCGAAGCCTTGACCGTCGACCTCTTCTCCGATCTCCAACCGCCATCCTCGCTCAGTCCCACCAGACCACCGCGACTCTCGAGTAGCGCCACCAGCATAGGCGACTGCTGCCGCCGTCGATTCCTCTTCCCTCTATTGTACTTCATCACCCTCCCTCCCCTTTCTTTTGCTGGACAAGTTCTTTGGTTTATGTTTTTTTTGGTCATCTCTCTCTCCTCTTTACTACTGTTGCTTTTTGTTTTTTTTCTTTTCATTTGACTTTTTCTACACCCAATGAGTTCAGTATTAATAATATTATAGTATTATATACGTTGCTATATTAATAAACGCAATGCTATATATTATGAATGTTACTGTATATATAAATAGTATTATTATTATTTATGTGTTAATATTATTTAGAGTTGGTGTTATTATTATTATATTATCATTATTATTATTAACATTTAAATGTTTTGATTTAAGGAGGACACCAGTAACAGTGTTGTTAATTATTATAATTAATACTTGTGGTTATTTTGCAGTATTCTATAAAACTTATTTTGTAATTAGATATTTTATTTGTTACCTTGTTGTAACTGATTATATACATATCCCAAGTTATGTTCTTTTAGCCATAACAAAAATAATTTTCCTATAGTTCATTTACCCAAAATTATTTTTAAAATATAGTTTATCTATTTATAAACTTAGCTGTTAAGTCTAAGGGATTTTTTATGTATCATTTTTTCTAAAAACTGCCTTAATATATTTTTAGGTATTATAAAAATAGTATAAATAATTTTCTTCGCAAAGTCTCACTTTCTGTCAATCTTCGACGATGACTAATTCCATAATCATATTTCTGTGAATATCGGACCCTTACATGTCAACCTCGACTAATGGAAAAATTAAAACTTGACGGATCACCACACAACACCAGGCGACCCACCAGGCAAGATACCTTGCCATCACTATTTATTTTCTTGCTCATTATATTACATGCATTAATTTATTTAGTATTTATTTTCTGCAACTATAACTTGTACTTCTCAATTATTGGTAGATGCAAATTTTATCTTTTCATATTTATTTTATTTGTATGCACACTTGACTTAGAATGGAGAGACCACCTACATTCATTAGCCTTGACACTTGTATGCCACGATTCACGAGTCGCATATAGATCTCCGACGTGTGTACTGAGTGGCCAACGTACATATTGGACGAGCGTTAGGCCATGATTACTACTAGGAAGGCGTAATAAAAGACTAGTGGTCATTAGAGTTAGATCAATGGTGGGAAGAATACAACTGGTCGTTGACCTCCTCCCTATCTTTCGTAGACTCGCTCGCTACTGAGGAACGATAGGTAGACTATATACTGTAGACCCACTCGATACTGAGGAATGGTATATAGTGTTGAGACTCGCTACTGAAGCCATGCTTATTTTATCTTGGCTTGACTTGGAAGTTATGCGACCATGTGCTATTCTCGATTGCGTTACACTTAGATTGGTTAGGTGACCGCTATCCGGTAGGTATAGGTACTTTTGGTTTATGTACTTTTGCCTGACCATGACTTGGAACTGTATCTTATCGTGGAGTAATTGCCACACCTTGTCCTTATTTGGTTGTAGGTGTGGTTAATTGCTTCGATGATGATGTACTGAACCTTATTATGGTCCGGATTATTATCAAGTAGCTTTATATTCAGTTTATGGCATGGTGTTTATTGTATCTTATTACGTCCCTCTGAGGACCTGGTGAATTCTTCAGGTGTGTGTTCATGTCTTCCGCAGGTATTCTAGATGAGGTCATGTTTTCTCCAATTATTCGAAGATGACGTGTCTTGGATCTATCTTGCTACCTTCGTCAAAATCTTCTATATATCATGTACTTCTTTCCTTTTATTTGGTTGGTAGTGGATGTATCTCCATCCAACATATTGTATTAAGACCATTCATTATATGATATCCTTATTTCCTATATTTTGTGGATGAGATTAGTTTTCATGGTGTTACTACATTTTGCAGCTTACGTATATTTATTATACGGCTGGCATGTCTACGTTCCTAGTCCTACGTATTTTGGGACTGGGCGTTACATGTTTTTGTGGTTGGCCCATGCAGGTCAATTTGTCGTTTCGGATACATTATTGTACCGAACGGGCTTGCACAAGGATTAGAATCTTGGATCTCATCCACATACTTGACCTCCTTTCATTGACTTTAAATTTTGAACTATCGTTTGCCTTGCATCTTGCTTGACTTCTTTCTACCGTGAATTCTTCTTCTTAAGCTTAGTAATGGTTAGGAAGATGACTACACTAGTATATGCTCATAGTAGAAACACATGGCTAGAAGGATTATGTTAGTATGCATTAAGGTCTAATTGAGTGATAAAGAGAATTAAGTGTGATCTTAAGGATTAGTTAATTCCAAGTTGGGTAGTAGCATATTACCGCCTTCAAAGGATAGTGGAATTTTATTTTGATATTACAAGGTGGTATACACAAGAGGATAGCTAGATCGAAAAAACAAATTCATTTGATTTGTGAAGGTCGTTGAAAGTATTTATGGATTATTATAGCTATACATCTTTGGTTGGATATAAATTTGATTTGAAAAGGATCTTAAATTTTTTTAAATATTGAAGTAGGATTTATGATTGACCAAACTTTGAGGACGATTGATAAATTTTGGTAAAATATTTCCTTGAATTAAATTGTGTCATATGATCTATTAATTATAAAGTTATTTTGGTATTTAGATTTCGAGTTTAAAGCCTTAATTTTGGAGAAAAAAAAGAAGAAGAAGAAGAAGAAGAAGGGATTTTTGGCTTTTGAAGGTTTTAGAATAGTTGTGACTTATTGGAAGATTAGATATAAATTTTGAAAGATATAGAATCAATCCGAGGGTTTAATTTAAATGCTCAATTTTTGTTTGAATCATGATTGATAAGATTATTTAAAACATGAGCTTACGTTTTGGGTTGATTATAATATGCGAAGAGTTATCTCGAGGTTATTTGAGAAATTTTAAATTTTTGGGTTAGTTATGATTTTTATGGAAGTTTAGTAAAAAAAAAAAAATTTAATTGAGTCGCATGATTTGCGATTGATGAAATAGGCTAAGAGTTTATCTCGAGGTACATTTGAGAATTGGAAATTTTAAGGTGATGGTTTATTATGAAAGTTTAGTTGTGCTGCATTCGATATGATGAAGGTATTTGGAATTAATTAAAGGAATTTACATTTTAAGTTATAATTATGTTGGACGATTTAGAATGAATAGAAATTATGGTAGATTTTTTTGAGAATTTTTGTGAAGAATCAAGTTCAAGAAGTTAGATTTATAATGGTAGACAACCAAGATAACCATAAGAAGATAGATCACCAATAGCCATGATAGTTGTAAATACCCAAGGATAGTTAGTCATCTACTAAACTTTGTGATCATATCTCAACCTTGACCCACTCGACCTTCCCTCAAATCTAGATCTTTTATCGTGAACATCTAATTGTTTGAAACTTAGAAATGATTAGAATCATTCCCTTGACCATACCCTTATCTATGAGACTATTTTCTCTCTAGAAGCTGTGTCCCTAACTTATTTTACCTTGATCTCTGAGATTTCCTAAATTATTTTTATTTCGTGCTCTAACCTTTTATTTGTGTGCATTAATTAGTACCTCGTGAAAACCCACTTTCTATTTTGACCATTTGGTGTCCCCTATAGTGACTTTGTTATTTGGAGCACAACACTAGACTTTTCCTTCCAACAAATTTTACGTGCAAGACATAGACGACTCTACCTTCATATAGGCGTATCATGTCCCACTAAAACACGACCCCTTGTACTCTTTTTTTATGATACGACTTTCTAGTCAAAATGACTAGTTATAAACCCTACCATGATAACATTGTCCTTCCTGACTTCATTTAGAGACCAAAACTTGACTCAACCCTTTCGACCCAATGTATGATCGTGATCTACTAAAATTTCTAAATGCTTAATTTGTGTTTTATCTCAATTGCTTAACCCTTGTCCTTTTATCTCATGCCTTATCTTGTTTTCTTAGACCCATACCACCTTTTACTCTCCATGCAACATTAGCAACCCTACTTTCTCCCTTCCGATTAAATTGCTTCACCCGTATTTCGCTACGATTCCTCCATAGTTTATGCAACCTTGTTCCGTTTATGATTCTCTTATGTAAAGATGAACATTGACCATGACATCCCTCGGTTAGTAGAGGTTAGATTAGAAAACTCATCTAGGAGAATAGTGGTATAATTAATTAATGTGACTGAATATGCATAAGTGGAATTTTGTTGCAAAATTGAGAAAGGTGCTATCATTTCTCAAAGGAGACAATTCGGTTCTTCAAGGTAAACCCATTATTGAGAAATTTTTATGAGGTGATAAGTAGGATGTTGATGTAGTAGATCTCGAAGCTACCCAACATTAAAAGGTAGAAATTCTTGATATCCTAAGAAAATTTTTTTATGATGATTACTGTCACGACCCGCACCCTGTGTAGGGGTACGAGAAGTGGGTACGTCCAGCCTACGCCGCAGTGTCGGCGGTAGAACGTTGTCCTAGGTTACTATCTAATCAATAACTCACGCAATTATATAATGTACTTGTCAAATATCAACTCCGAATGGAGGACAAGTATACATATAATGAAATCTCAATCACAGTCTAAGCACGATAAGATAACACAGAAGTTTATAACTAAAGACTAAATAACAACGATTAAAAAAAGCTACTAAAATAATAATATCTCAACAAACTCAAATACAACTCGTATCTCAAGTTATTACAATTCAAGTTCTAAAACATGAAAACTAAACCAAGTCTACTAGTTAGTCTTCCGATCACTACTGAGTGTCGGGGCCAATGGTAGCCAAGCCATCTCCTGCTCCAAGGCAAGTAGGGCAAATATCCTCAGGGCAATCATCTATAATATTTTCAACAGGTCCAGTCAGGACAGGAACGAGTACAATTCATCAAGAAATCCCAAGTAAATGACAGAGAACTATAAAACAGTTATAGATAGTTATATTGATGAATATGGCAGTTTTATACAGGTAGTGATATAGAGAAACAGTTAAGGTACAATGAAAGTAAGGTAACTAAACAAGAGGAGAAGCATAGCAATAAAGACTGCAAAATAAGATCTAGCTAAACTAGAGTAACATAATGAGTTCAGACAGTACAATATAAGTCGAGTGTAATCCCAATTTGAGTCTAATACAAGAAGAGTCGAATGTGATTCTAATCATTGTTCTAATAAGGTGAATCGAATAAGGTGATACGAATAAGGTGATACGAATAGTGATTCACATGATGATCTAACAATGATTCGAAAAAATTCTCCAAGTGTGTTTTAAAATACTTAGATAGACATGTAAATGGCTATGGGTAAATCCGGCACATTCACGCACTGATCAGGTGAGAGATGTCTATCGTTCGAATATTATTCACAGCGGATGGTTCAAATAGTGGAAATGTTCACATGTCTAATCAAGTATTTCTCCGCCCATCTAATACAAATGAATGCAAAATCCGACACATCAATCGAATAAAAGTCCAACCAGCATATAAAGATACGAATAGGTGGTTCGAATAGTGATTCGTATGGTGATTCGAATAATAGAGGTAAGAAGAGTAAGTATGTGTGTCGTATACATGGATTCAGAAATAAAAATATATGTTTGTAATAGAGAATCACATACAGCTAACTAGAACTAAAGTACAGTAATTAACAAATAAATGAGAGAACTATCAGAGAATGTACTCGCCTGCTACTCTGAAAAGAGTAGTATAATATCAGATGTCTGCATCGGAGTCACAATTTCCTAAACAGAGGAATACAGGTTATAATGTGTTTAAAATAAGATAAATGGAGTTCATGATACAATCTACATGATTCTAAGTCAATTCTAGGTCAAAGTCAACTCTAAGTCAAACCTGGTCAACTGTCTAGGTCAAACTAGGTCCAAGTCAAACTTCTAAGGTATTGGTCAATTCTAGTCAACATGGTCAACACCCTAGGCCACTAGGTCAACACTAGGCCTAAACCATAATCACTAAGTCTAATAGAATTTTATACTAGGCTAACAACCTAGGGAAACCTAATACTAGCTATAGGCTAGAAATCCTATAGGTCTAAGTACCAACCCAAGCCTATAAGCTAAACTAAACTCAAGCTAGTACTATAGCCTACTACTACTCTACCTATAGCCTAAACCAAGCCACAAGCCTAAGCCAATATACTTAAAACCTAACATCACATATATGTATATACTCATATATATACATTCATACATATATATAAACTCACATATATGGCATACATTACATATATGCATACATGTATATATCATTGATTCATATTTACATTGCCTACCTGTCATACATCTATCATTACCTACATGCTCTAGTGTTAGTTAAAATATTGCATACATATTGACATTCATACATTTAGAGGTAGAGAGAGGGTTAAGGGGTTCATTTCAGTCACTGTGTATGTATAACAGGTTTTAGTGTAACTCAGTTTCAGGTTGCAATGTGTGTGTGTCAAAACATTTACAGTTTTGTGTGTATAGGAATTACAACATGGTTGGCAAGATTAAAGAACAGTATGTGTGTATGAACTAAGCTAACATGTGTGTGTGTGGGTACAATGATGTGAACATGTGTGTTTCAAATTCAGATTTCAGTTATCAGTGTTCATGTGTCAGTGTTCACAGGTTTTATGGTATCAAGAGTGTGTGCACAGGGTATATAGGAGTGTGTGTACTTGTGTGTGTGGGTGTGTGGATATGTTCTCAGAATTCAATGAATAAGTGTCAAGACAGTTTCATATTCAGATTCAACCCAATACCATGTATGAATACATTTGAAACTGTCTAACCATTGTGATGTGAAATATGGACTGAAGTCAAGGTTCAAGGACTGAAATAACATAGAATGGGCTGAAACTAAGCAACTGAGCTCCTATAGAAAATGGGGCTGATACTAATGGTATGGACTGAACTACATATACAGGTGTATTCAATAAGAAGAACATGAATTCCATTCCGACTCCTATCCAAACTTCAAACTGAAAGACCATACCAAGCCAAGGCCATGTCAAAGCAAAACCAAGGCTGCCTGGCCAATCCTTCCTTACAGAACCTGGGCTGAACCCAGTTCAGTCCCTAAATCAGTTTTTCCCTTGTATCAATCAACCCAACCTCATTTCATGTAACAATCAACCTTAGTGTTCAGATAATATGCATGTTAAACATCAAATTCAGTTGTGTATAACAGGTTTTAATATCAGGAAAACCATTTCTCTGTTTGAGAATTGAACAATCATTCAATTTAAGTAACAGTCAATATAGCCATTCGAAAGCCAATACATTGTCCAAAATCCCATTTCCATATCAAAAGCCTAATCTAAAAGAAACATTGAACTAGTCAGGAATAATCAAACTTGTGGGATCATTGACAATTGAAAACATTAGTTTAAGAATAGGATTGAAATGGATTCAAGTTTTAGGAAAAACTAATTAATACTGTGTATCAGTCACTTACTGATATGAACCCAAAAACTATTTCAAAACCAACCCAGACCCTCGTGTCAGATAGGGGTATTTCGTGTCGACATGGGGGTGATGTGTGTGTCCACAAAGTGTCAAAACATCGTATCCAAAGTGCCACGAACCTGGTCAAATTTGGTGCCAGAGACAGTGCAGTGCACTGTCTCGTGCACGCGTGTCGAACCCATTAGGGACACGTGTGTCCACCAAGACACCAAGTGGTGGTGTCGAATGGGTAGCCTAGGTCTAGGGCTAGAGTTAGGGCAGCCTGACACGAGTCCAAGTGTCCTCGTGTCCCCGCACGAAGTGCGTATCAGTGGCACCTGTGCGCGCGTGTGTGCGTGTGGTCGAGACGGTGCGGTCGGGATTTCTCCCAAACCGCTCAACCATATGGCCTAAAATTTTGTCTGTATCATGTCAGTCATGTGTCCTAGGTGTGCCCAAAAATTTGTGCCAAGATGTGCAGTATCGTGTCCGCTACAGTTCCCGAGCAGCAGGGAACTGTGTACGGTTCAGTCCCCGCGTGTCCAACACGAAAATCCGACACAACAAGACACCAAAACACAAAACACTCTTCACAAAAACTGATGTACATATTTAGATCTACAAATTCATTTAATTAGATTTACAAAAATCGAAAATAAATTCCTTAGAGGCATTTAATCAAACACCTACGCAACACTTATGACACGTGTCCGATACGGACACCAAACAGACAATAATTTGACCCAAACTTCAGGGACAACTAGGGACTCCTAGATCTAGCCCTAAATGCAAAGAAAACAAAATATTAATGCAATTTAAAGGATTTTACCTATAGGTGCAAATAGCTAGAAAAAGCCCCAAAATGAAGTGTTCCTCCTTGCTAGCTCGGATCCCCAAATTGCTCAAAATCTGGGATTTCTCTCCACCAACAGTAAATAAACACTAATTAGGTCCTAATGCAAAAGACTAGTGTTAAAAAGGAGTTGGAATAAAAAAGTTATGGAATGGCTATTTACCCCTTCTTCAAAACTTGAAAAAAATAATAAAAGAGGCAAGAACAAGGAGGAGACTATTTATAGGGAAGGGGGAGCCCTAGTGGCTGGTCATAAAGTGGAAAATTAGGGTTAGGGTTTAGTCTAATGGTTATGGGCCAAGTTGCACTAGCTAACTAGCTCAAGTCCTTAGCCTATGGTCCAATGCAAAAATCCTCCTACTCTCTTCATGAAACTTAGCCAACTTAAGTCAACCAAGCCCAACTTGAGTTAGATTAGGGTCCATACCATATTGACTAAGTCACCAAGGTCAAGGTCAAAATCTAGGACAGTCTCTTAAGTCACAGCTAGTCATAAGTCAAAATCAACAATCACCAGTGCAATAAATCATGAAATAATTCAAAGGGGCCAAATGACCAAAATACCCTCATGCTCAAAAGTAATAATAATTATCCTAATGATATGGTCAGGCTCTAGGTTAGGCAGTCTCTCAGGTTACACTAGCAAGGCATCAAAATCACAAGCCATGACTTAAAACAGTTTTAAATTGATTTTAAAAATAATTAAAAATCACCAAAAATCATAATATGATTTAAATATCATTAATAAATGATTATAATCACAAAATTTCAAAATTGTCCTCATTTGGAAAACTGGGTGTTACAAGTCTACCCCCCTTAGAAGAATTTTGTTCTCGAAATTAAGATGATCGTACTCCTCCTAGGTCAAACCCCCAACAATCAAGGTCGAAGGATAACATGCAATCATAGTCCTACTGGTCGTGATTCCATAATCTCGAACAGGGTAACTACGCTATCTAGTATATCACAGGAATATCCTGACAGGTACTAATGGAATCACACATGAAGGTAAAAGAAGGACAGGAATGACAGACCTGCTAACCCGTCACCCATAGCGTCGGTCTACTCGACTGTCAGCACAAAAGCCCTGCCCCTCTGGGGTATATCCCTCTGATGGTGCGGGGTACGGTACTGCGCTATAGGTGGCCTAGCTTCCTCTATCTAATCCATGATACTCAAGTAACATCCATCCTGATACTCCACTAAATTATACTAGGGCACCATCTATATGGTATCTATCCTGTAATCTGATAGTCATACCCGTCTATCCAGAACCATGTTACCAGAATCTTCGTCACACCAGTAAGTATGGCTGCGATAATCCACAGAGTCCACAACTAATGTATATACCTCTAGAATCATGGTATTTAAAAATTTTGCATTGTCGCTAGCTTGACTGCAAAAACTTTAAATTCCCACACCCGAGAAATATATCCAAAATCAGACTCTATCTCATCGCCCAACCCGCTGATATGGCTGTAAAAGACTCTAGATTCCATGACAGAGGCAACCTAGCCCACAATGTTATCTTGGTAGAAAATCAAGTCAATAAGGAATACCAAGAATCAAATTCAACGATCAATCAAGGAAGATAGACAGATACTGTCAGAATCGAATTTTGAGATAGTTTAAATGAGATTCTAAAGGGTCATCCAGGAATCTTCTCAAGTAGTCCTAACTGTGATTGAGTACTCTCTCAACTAAAGCCTATTTCTTAGTTTCTATCGCAGGTGTGCAGCAGTACAACTAATCGTTGCACTATCACGACATTGCACTAAAGCGACCCTCGACCTACATGGGCCACCACTAAAATCGTGTCACGACCCGCACCCTGTGTAGGGGTACGAGAAGTAGGTACGTCCAGCCTACGCCGCAGTGTCGGCGGTAGAACGCTGTCCTAGTTTACTATCTAATCAACAAATCACGCAATTATATAATGTACTTGTCAAATCTCAACTCCGAATGGAGGACAAGTTTACATATAATGAAATCTCAATCACAGTCTAAGCACGATAAGAAAACACAGAAGTTTATAACTAAAGACTAAATAACAACGATTAAAAAAACTACTAAAATAATAATATCTCAACAAACTCAAATACAACTCGTATCTCAAGTTATTACAATTCAAGTTCTAAAACATGAAAACTAAACCAAGTCTACTAGCTAGTCTCCCGATCACTCCTGAGTGTCGGGGCCAAAGGTAGCTAAGCCATCTCCTGCTCCAAGGCAAGTAGGGCAAATGTCCTCAGGGCAATCATTTATAATATTTTTAACAGGTCCAGTCAGGACAGGAACGAGTATAATTCATCAAGAAATCTCAAGTAAATGACAGAGAACTATAAAGCAGTTATAGACAGTTATATTGATGAATATGGCAGTTTTATACAGGTAGTGATGTAGAGAAACAGTTAAGGTATAATGAAAGTAAGGTAACTAAACAAGAGGAGAAGCATAGCAATGAAGACTGTAAAATAAGATCTAGACGAACTAGAGTAACATAATGAGTTCAGACAGTACAATATAAGTCGAGTGTAATCCCAATATGAGTCTAATACAAGAAGAGTCGAATGTGATTCTAATCATTGTTGTAATAAGGTGAATTGAATAAGGTGATACGAATAGTGATTCACATGATGATCTAACAATGATTCGAATAAATTCTCCAAGTGTGTTTTAAAATACTTAGATAAACATGTAAACGGCTATGGGTAAATCCGGCACATCACGTACTGATCAGGTGAGAAATGGCTATCGTTCGAATATCATTCACAGGGGGTGGTTCGAATAGTAGAAATGTTCACATGTCTAATCAAGTATTTTCCCGCCCATCTAATACAAATGAATCCAAAATTCGACTCATCAATCGAATAAAAGCCCAACCAGCATATGAAGATACGAATAGGTTGTTCGAATAGTGATTCGTATGGTGATTCGAATAATAGAGGTAAGACGAGTAAGTATGTGTGTCGTATACATGGATTCAGAAATAAAAATACATGTTTGTAACATAGAATCACATACAGCTAACTAGAACTGAAATACAGTAATTGACAAATAAATGAGAGAACTATCAGAGAATATACTCGCCTACTACTCTGAAAAGAGTATTATAATATCAGATGTCTGTATCGGAGTCACAATTTCCTAAACAGAGGAATACAGGTTATAATGTGTTTAAAATAAGATAAATGGAGTTCATGATGCAATCTACATGATTCTAAGTCAATTCTAGGTTAAAGTCAACTCTAAGTCAAACCTGGTCAACTGTCTAGGTCAAACTAGGTCCAAGTCAAACTTCTAGGATATTGGTCAATTCTAGTCAACATGGTCAATACCCTAGGCCACTAGGTCAACACTAGGCCTAAACCACAATCACTATGTCTAATAGAATTTTATACTAGACTAACAACCTAGGGAAACCTAATACTAGCTATAGGCTAGAAATCCTATAGGTCCAAGTACCAACCCAAGCCTATAAGCTAAACTAAACTCAAGCTAGTACTATAGCCTACTACTACTCTACCTATAGCCTAAACCAAGCCACAAGCTTAAGCCAATATACTCAAAACCTAACATCACATATATGTATATACTCATATATATACATTCATACATATATATAAACTCACATATCTGGCATACATTACATAGATGCATACATGTATATATCATTGATTCATATTTACATTGCCTACCTGTCATGCATCTATCATTACCTTCATGCTCTAGTGTTAGTTCAAATATTGCATACATATTGACATTCATACATTTAGAGGTAGAGAGAGGGTTAAGGGGTTCATTTTAGTCACTGTGTATGTATAACAGTTTTTAGCGTAACTCAGTTTCAGGTTGCAATGTGTGTGGGTCAAAACATTTCCAGTTTTGTGTGTGTAGGAATTACAATATGGTTGGCAAGATTAAAGAACAGTAGGTGTGTATGAACTGAACTAACATGTGTGTGTGTGGGTACAATGATATGAACATGTGTGTTTCAAATTCAGATTTCAGTTATCGGTGTTCATGTGTCAGTGTTCCCAGGTTTTAAGGTGTTAAGAGTGTGTGCACAGGGTATGTAGGAGTGTGTGTACTTGTGTATGTGGGTGTGTGGATATGTTCTGAGAATTCAATGAATAAGTGTCAAGACAGTTTTATATTCAGATTCAACCCAATACTATGTATGAATACATTTGAAACTGTCTAACCATTGTGATGTGAAATGTGGACTAAAATCAAGGTTCAAGGACTAAAATAACATAGAATGGCTGAAACTAAGCAACTGAGCTCCTATAGAAAATGGGGCTGAAACTAATGGTATGGACTGAACTACATATGCAGGTGTATTCAATAAGAAGAACAGAAATTCCATTCCTACTCCTATCCAAACTTCAAACTGAAAGACCATGCCAAGCAAAGGCCATGTCAAGGCAAAACCAAGGCTGCTTGGCCAATCCTTCCTCACGGAAGCTGGGCTGAACCCAGTTCAGTCCCTAAATCAGTTTTTCCCTTGTATCAATCAACCCAACCTCATTTCATATAACAATCAACCTTAGTCTTCAGATAATATGCATGTTAAACATCAAATTCAGTTGTGTATAACAGGTTTTAATATCAGGAAAACCATTTCTCTGTTTAAGAATTGAACAATCAATCAATTTAAGTAACAGTCAATATAGCCATTCGAAAGCCAATACATTGTCCAAAATCCTATTTCCATATCAAAAGCCTAATCTAAAAGAAACATTGAACTAGTCAGGAATAATCAAACTTGTGGGATCATTGACAATTGAAAACATTGGTTTAAGAATAGGATTGAAATGGATTCAAGTTTTAGAAAAAACTAATTAACACTGTGTATCAGTCACTTACTGATATGAACCCAAAAACTATTTCAAAACCAACCCAGACCGTCGTGTCAGGTGGGAGTATTTTGTGTCAACATGGGGGTGATGTGTGTGTCCACAAAGTATCAAAACATCGTGTCCAAAGTGCCACGAACCTGGTCGAATTTGGTGCCAGAGACAGTGCAGTGCACTGTCTCGTGCACGCGTGTCGAACCCATTAGGGACGTGTCCACCAAGACACCAAGTGGTGGTGTCGAATGGGTAGACTAGGTCTAGGGCTAGTGTTAGGGTAGCCTGACCCGAGTCCAAGCGTCTTCGTATCCCCGCACGAAGTGCGTATCAGTGGCACCTGTGCGCGCGTGTGTGCGTGTGGTCGAGACGGTGCGGTCGGGATTTCTCCCAAACCGCTCAACCATATGGCCTAAAATTTTGTTTGTGTTATGTCAGTAATGTGTCCTAGGTGTGCCCAAAAATTCGTGTCAAGACGTGCAGTGTCGTGTCCGCTACAGTGCCCGAGCAGCAGGGCACTGTGTACGGTTCAGTCCCCTCGTGTCCAACACGAAAATTCGACACAACAAGACACCAAAACACAAAACACTCTTCACAAAAATTGATGTACATATTTAGATCTACAAATTCATTTAATTAGATTTACAAAAATCGAAAATATATTCCTTAGAGGCATTTAATCAAACACCAACGCAACACTTATGACACGTGTCCGATACGGACACCAAACAGACACGAATTTGACCCAAACTTCAGGGACAGCTAGGGGACTCCTAGATCTAGCCCTAAATACAAAGAAAACAAAATATTAATGCAATTTAAAGGATTTTACCTATAGGTGCAAATAGTTAGAAAAAGCTCCAAAATGAAGTGTTCCTCCTTGCTCACTCGGATCCCCAAATTGCTCAAAATTTGGGATTACTCTCCACCAGCAGTAAATAAACACTAATTAGGTCCTAATGCAAAAGACTAGGGTTAAAAAGGAGTCAGAATGAAAAAGTTATGGAATGGCAATTTACCTCTTCTTCAAAACTTGCAAAAAATAATAAAAGAGGCAAGAACAAGGAGGAGACTATTTATAGGGAAGGGGGAGCCCTAGTGGCTAGTCATAAAGTGGAAAATTAGGGTTAGGATTTAGTCTAATGGTTATGGGCCAAGTTGCACTAGCTAACTAGCTCAAGTCCTTAGCCTATGGTCCAATGCAAAAATCCTCCTACTCTCTTCATGAAACTTAGCCAACTTAAGTCAACCAAGCCCAACTTGAGTTAGATTACGGTCCATACCATATTGACTAAGTCACCAAGGTCAAGGTCAAGGTCAAAATCTAGGACAGTCTCTTAAGTCACAGCTAGTCATAAGTCAAAATCAACAATCACCAGTGCAATAAATCATGAAATAATTCAAAGAGGCCAAATGACCAAAATACTCTCATGCTCAAAAGTAATAATAATTATCCTAATGATATGGTCAGGCTCTAGGTTAGGCAGTCTCTCAGGTTACACTAGCAAGGCATCAAAATCACAAGCCATGACTTAAAACAGTTTTAAATTGATTTTAAAAATAATTAAAAATTACCAAAAATCATAATATGATTTAAATATCATTATTAAATGATTATAATCACAAAATTTCAAAATTGTCCTCATTTGGAAAACTGGGTGTTACAATTACGAATATGAAATTTTATGACTAAGATAGAGTTTGATTGCTCCGACTAATTGAGTTATTAAATTTAAATTTTAAAGGGATAATGAGGTCGAAAATTAGTTTGAACCAAAACTGTACCTAGATGTGATAGAAGAAGAAGAATCTAGAATCCTTGAATTCAAAACTTTGGTACTTATTGAAATTTATATTGTAAGATATAGTAATTGAGAATATTTTTAAGGAATATAAATTTTGTGAGTTAATCTAAAGGAGAAACATCAAAGGAAATAAAGAAGAAAAAAAATTGTCTTAAGAAAAAATTGAAGTTTTATGGAATACGAATATTGAGAAGAAATTACAGCTTTTGAAGATTTCTTACTAATAAAAACCATAGTGATTACTCGAAGATCATGATGATATTTAAACGCAACAAGAATATAGAATTAGTAGTCTTAGAATGAGATAGAGGAAGTTATTAAAAATCTTTGTGATTTTGGTGATTCTAGGATTGATGGCAGTATGACCAAATTAGACACAGAAGGATGTCATGTGCATAATCATTACAAAACTACACCATTGATTTATTCTTTCAAGTTATCAAATTGTCAATTTTCGTTGAATGTCGTTTCTCCTCCTCGTCTAATGAGTTAAATCGTGATTCCTCATCCTTAAACTCTTCTATCTCCTGAAGCCCACCTGCACTAATTTTTTCTAAATTTTGAGGACAAAATTCTTTTAAGTTGGGCAGGATGTAAAACCCCTAAATTTCAACTACAATTTTTTATGGTAATTACTAGTAAATCGTATTTATACGCCGCGTACAAGTTCACATCCTCATAAATGTGCGTCGCGTGTGAGTTTGCGGTTCAAAATTTTTCGTCGGGTACGAATATGTGCGAGGTACATATTTTTGTAAAACATTTTTTTAGATTTTATTTATATAGAAGAATTTTAGTTTTTAAAATAATACGTGATAAATATTTTTAAATTGCTTAATGTTATAAAAAGCATTACATGGAAATTTCCAAAATTTTATTTTATGTTACAAGGTTGTCGTTCAAATATAGTAGTAAATAAAAAAATCATATTTTTGTGAATATTCTATTGCATATGATTATATGAAATTAATTCATGTATATAGCTTAATTTTTGAAATTTATTTTTATTATTATTTTAAATTTTATGAAAAAGTATTATAAATATATCAATTGTGATTAAAATCAAAATTTTGATTTTACTAATAATCTTAAATGGATTTTTGAATTAAATATAAGATTATCTAGTTAAATCTTGGAAAGATATTATTGGTTTGATTTAAAGTAATTTAAATTAAGAAACGGTATTATCTACTGGGGAATTTAAACTATCATAGTCTATATACAACTTGGTCCTCTACCTCCTATATAAGGAGACCTCCATTGTTATTCTCCATAACAATTTACCATCCAAATTCCCCATCAAATTCGTACATCGTGTCGGTGTCGCCATTCTCCATCCATTATATCTTCTTTTTACACATACAATATTCCAACCCCGCGAACGATAAGCCCGACGCTGACACTATTCCATGTCACGCAGGACACGATCCGACAAACCAAATGCTAATCTATTCCCTGCCACCTGCCGCCTCGGCATCACCGGACCACCCCTGCTTGCCCGGCCAACCCGGGGCCGATATCGCCATCAACCCGTCACAGCCATAGCACCACCATTCTTTACCGACCACTACACCTCTGCCAAACCTGGACACCGCCACCACCATCGTCATTATCATAACCGGTCTCCACCCCCACCAACAGCAGGGCTTTTGCCGATCATAAATCGCCATCGCCACCTTGACTGCCACCAAACTACCACTCCCGGTAGCCTCCTAAACCACGGGCGCACCTAGCCAGAATCTGTACCATCATCAACTCCTCTACGACCATTCCCGTCACCTCCGTCCCCAAAAATCAAACCCTAAAAACTTACCATCGTCCGTGCCGGAGCAGCCCGCCACCCCTGTCTCGACCTTCGCAACGTCGTATGCCGTCGCTGGCGTGCCCTAAATTGTGCCGTGGCGCTCGTGGATCACCGTCGTCCACTCCAGCCGGGCGCCACCATCGAGCGGCCAGCCTCGGCAAGTCGCGGTTATCGAGCGCCTGGCCGAAGCGCTACCGTCATCCTCCATCGCTGCCGTCGAAGCCTTGACTGTCGACCTCTTCCCCGATCTCCAACCGCCGTCCTCGCTCAGTCCCACCAGACCACCACGACTCTCCAGCAGCGCCACCAGCATAGGCGACCGCTGCCGCCGCCGATTCCTCTTCCCTCTATGGTACTTATCACTCTCTCTCCCCTTTCTTTTGCTGGACAAGTTATTTGGATTATGCTTTTTTGGTCATCTTTCTCTCCTCTTTACTCCTGTTGCTTTTTGTTTTTTCTTTCTTTTCATTTGACTTTTTCTACAACCAATGAGTTCAGTATTAATAATATTATAGTATGATACACGTTGCTATATTAATAAATGCAATGCTATATATTATGAATGTTACTATATATATAAATAGTATTATTATTATTTTTGTATTAATATTATTTAAAGTTGGTGTTATTATTATTATATTATCATTATTATTATTCATATTTAAAATTTTTGATTTAAGGTGGACACCAGTAACAGTGTTGTTAATTATTATTATTAATACATGTGGTTATTTTACAGTATTCTATAAAACTTATTTTGTAATAAGATATTTTATTTGTTTATAGGATTACATCGATTTCCAGGCATGTAGGAACCTTCAAAATATTATTATATTGTTACCTTGTTGTAACTGATTATATATATATCCCAAGCTATGTTCCTTTAGCCGTAACAAAAATAATTTACCTATAGTTCATTTACCCAAAATTATTTTTAAAATATAGTGTCTCTATTTATAAACTTAGCTTTTAAGCCTAAAGGATTTTTTATGTATCTTTTTTCTAAAAACTGTCTTAATATATTTTTAGGTATTATAAAAATAGTATAAATAATTTTCTCCGTAAAGTCTCACTTTCTGTCAATCTTCGACCATGACTAATTCCATAATCATATTTATGTGAATATCGGACCCTTACATGTTAACCTCGGCTAATAGACAAATCAAAACTTGACAGATCACCACACAACACCAGGCGACCCACCAGGCAAAATATCTTGCCATCACTGTTTATTTCCTTGCTCATTATATTGCTTGCATTAATTTATTTAGTATTTATTTTCTGCAATTATAACTTGTACTTCTTAATTATGCGTAGATGCAAATTTTACTGTTTAAATGTTGTCTTTCCTTATTTATTTTATTTGTATGCACACTTAACTTAGAATGGAGAGACCACCTGCATTCATTGGCCTTGAAGGGACTGCTACCCCCTGTGTATGCTCTTGGAACACCGGGTTGTCGTATATATTGAGGGGACTGCTTCCCCCTATCACGCCCCGAGTTGGCAACGTTCGTCCTCGATGTAAATTTTTGCCGATTCGATTGTCCTCGCTAAGGTGTGATGCCGTACGAGTCTGGAATTGCACTCGTACAAGGTAGAACGTTACGTTGCATTTGTTATAAATACGCCAAGTTGAAACTTCATAAATCACATCAGAATTTAAGATACAGTATAGGAAGATAGAAATGCTTTTCATTCATAGCTTGCAACGAAGTGCAAGTCGTAATTACATTGGATGCCGTTGCGGCTACATTGATTGAAAACAGAAAGAAAATACATTCGACAAGTTGCCTGAACTACGCTTGTCGTCCCATACATTCGCCCCTTTATACATAAGTCGTCGACTTGAATTGGCTTTAAAATACTTTAGTATTGGAAGAGCTTCAAAACGCCTCTCCGTACTTCAGCTTCATTTTAGGTTGGAGCGCCCACCGTACCTGGGGAAATTAGGGGAGGGGATTAGTACACTTGCTAAGTGGATGAGACGAACCAACTCGTCTAAACCGACTCTGATTGTTAGGATAGGCATGATTTAGAGTTGTCTTTCTATTAGAACTAAATGAATTCAGTTCATATTCGATAGCCGTCTTTGAGTATTAAAGCATACAACATAACATCGTAGTTTATCATATTTCTTACCACGGCCGTACTCGTCCCTGCATGAAAACAGAGATAATATTTACACCTGTATAAGACAATAGGTGAGCATGCAACTATCTTATATACGGTCATTGGTGCTATGCACCACTAGGGATTTAATCGAAGTTGGCATGCGACGCTACCCTTTCAGCCTCGGTTGCAAGCCTTACTGAAGGTCCCGCATGCCTCGCGCCGAAGCACGATGAATTATTCTCCCTAGGACGAATCAGTTCCGATGCCCCGGATACCGTTTCGAGGAAAATGAACTTATGCACAAGCTGTCCATGTCCATGCCTATGTGCGAACAGTTTAATATATGCAACCATTTTTGTATAGCACGGATAGTATTGAATGGCATTATCATTTCTCGCAACTCATGCAACGATTCATTTTCCCCAAAGCCGTACACCGATTTAGCGTCCCGTGGGCACCAACTTGTCCTAGGCATCATAACCCATGACCGACGTTTCATAATATTTTACAGCAGATGAAATAGTCTATCTTTTTACTAGAACCTTAAACTTTTCCAGTTATGTGAGAAACTTGTATTTTTCGAGTAGATTACTCAAAATCGATACATTTTTTTCCGAGTTCTTGACCTAGAGGATTGGCATACAATTAACTTGGCATCGTTCGATTTGAATGAATTCGAAGCAAGGAATAAGTTTACGGGACAGAGTAGAAAAGAAGGCTCGAATCACCCACCGATTATTTTGCTTCGTGCCGATCATCCAAGCGCTACAGAACGTCAATCCTTAGTTACGCGAGCTCCTGCAATGGCACCAATGCTTTGTTAGAATTCCTTCTTTTTCCCTTGCATCAAAATTGTAATTGCATCCATGAAAACGACGCAAAAACACTTCATCAAGCCCAACGGCAAAGCTCCAAGAAAACTATACAGCGGTCCGGTCCCGTCGAAGGGACTCTTATAGAGAGCTCATTCGTCGAGACGCAGCCCGCTGCATCTAGGACTTATTCCAACAGAAGTCGTTCCATTAGTTGGATCAATTCTCGTAACTTTCGTCCAAATCGATTTGAATCGATGTCGCAAAGCGTTATCGTTTACCAAGCTTAGCAATCGAGTCAGATGGCCATCTAAGTTCCTCGGCCGATCTGACTCGGCGCTAGCATATTATGAAGTTCCGGTGCCTATCAAAAGCGGGGCGCTATATAATATACTACTAGGAAAAAGTTTCGTCCCGAAACATAAGAATTATGGTCTGACCTTAATTAAGACAAACAACACGGGATACTTCTCTCTCATCTCCGCCTCCATCTCCCACATCGACTCCTCGACTGAATAGTTTCGCCAAAGCACGCGGACCAAGGACATCGACCGATTGCGTAGCACTTTCTCCTTGCGGTCCAAAATTTGAATAGGCTCCTCCGAGTAAGACAAGTCAGTACGTAGCTCCAACTGATCGAAGCTAACCACATGACTTGCATCGTGCACACATTTTCGAAAGTTGTGAAACATGGAAAACATCGTGCACATCAGCTAAGGCAGGAGGTAGTGCGATCCGATAAGCAACCGTCGCAACTCGCTCAATGATCTCGAAGGGGCCTACAAATCTCGGGCTCAACTTGCCTTTAATGCCGAACCGCATCACGCCGCGCATGGGTGTTACTTTCAGAAACACATGGTCCCCGACCAAGAACTCTAGCGGGCTCGACAAAGATCTGCGTAGCTCTTTTGTCGACTTTGTGAGATGCAGAGTCTATCTCGAATCTAGCGGACCTTTTCGATGGCCTGCTCCACCAGTTCCGGCCCAAGCACTTGTCGCTCTCTGACTTCATCCCAGCATATCAGCAAACGGTACTTCCTCCCGTAGAGCGCTTCATATGGAGCTATCTGAATGCTCGACTGATAACTGTTGTTATATGCAAACTCCGCAAGCGGCAAATCCGTATCCCAACTAGTCTTTAGGTCGATCGCACATAGACGCAACATATCTTCTAAGATCTGATTGACCCTCTCTGTCTGACCGTCTGTTTGGAGATGGTATACCGAATTAAAGTTCAGTTTGGTCCCCATCGTCGCTTGGAGGCTCGTCCAGAAACGCGATAGGAATCGCCCGTCTTTGTCCAAAATTATTAAGGCCGGTACCCCGTACAGTCGAACAATCTCATCGATTTAGATTTGTGCTAACCGATCGACTGCTCCATCCTACTTTAATTGCGATAAAGTGAGCCGACTTGGTCAATCTATCAACAATGACCTAAATCACGTCATTCCCCCGCGGCGTCTTCGAAAATCTCATAATGAAATCTATCGAGATATTGTCCCACTTCCACTCGAGGAATGGCGATGTTTTGCAGCTCGTCGCCTGGCCGTTGGTGTTCCGTCTTCACCTGCTGACATGCCATGCATTGCGATACAAACGTAGCCACGTCTTTCTTCATGCCGTGCCACCAAAAGTTTGTGCGCAAGTCCTTGTACATCTTTAGTGCTTCCAGGATGTAACGAGTACTTCACTATAGTGCGCCTCCGTCAGAATTTCTTTTCTGAGTTCGGCAGTTTCAGGAATACAGAGCCTTCCTTTAGTCGCATCGTCCGTCTCCGTCTTTCGCAAAGTCAGTCGCCCTTTCCGTTGAAATCAGCTCGCGCATTTTCTTCAGGAATGAGTCGTCCTCCTTGTGCGTCTTTATCTTGCTAAGCAGGCTCGATCCTAACTTCAGTTGAGGTAGGTGCAGGTGTCGATACTCAATTCTGAGTTCGATACCCATCGCTTCAAGGTCTCGCTGTATCTCATTGTTTATGGCCAGTGTTCCCATAAACATTCTGCTGAGTGCGTCGGCCACCACGTTTCCCTTGCCCGGTGTATACTCGATCGTTAGCTCATAATATTTTATGAGTTCGAGCCAGCGTCGCTGTCGTAGGTTGAGTTTCTTGCTGCGTAAATAAGTACTTCCGGCTTTTGTGATCTATGTAGATTCTACATGCCACATCATAGAGGTAGTGCCGCCAAAACGTCAACGCAAAGACGATCGCCGCCAATTCTAGGTCGTACGTCGGGTAGTTTTTCTCGTGCTGCTTCAACTATCGTGAAGCATAAAAGATGACTTTGTCTCTCTGTATGAGTACGCACCCTGAGGCCAGTTCCCAATGCGTCGCTGAATATCTGAAAGCCTTCTAGACCGTCTGGAAGTACAAGGATTGGAGCTGAGACGAGCCGTTGCTTCAACTCTTGGAAGCTGGATTCACAGTCGTTGCTCCATTCAAATACTACTCCCTTCTGGGTGAGGCGAGTCAAAGGCGACGCTAGTTTTGAAAACTTCGCACGAATCTACGATAGTAGCCCGCTAAGCCCTAGGAAACTCCGAATGTCGCTAGCCGAGGCAGGTCGTTTCCAATCCACCACCGCATCAATCTTCTTTGGGTCCACCGCGACACCTTCGACAGAGATTACGTGCCCGAGGAATGTCACGCTACTCATCCAGAACTCACACTTACTCTGCTTGGCGTACAATTGTTTTCACGCAGAATCTACAATACCGTCTTCAAATGTTCCGTATGTTCTTCACGATTCTTTGAGTAGACAAGGATATCAGTCGATGAATACGACTACAAATTTATCTATTTGAGGTCGAAAGACTCAGTTCATCAGATTCATGAATGCGGCTGGGGCATTCGTCAAACCGAACGGCATGACGAGCAATTCGTAATGACCATATCGAGTGCAGAAGGCAGACTTCGATATGTCGTCGGACTTGATCTTCAATTGATGATAGCCCGAACGAAGATCAATTTTTGAAAATATGCCGCACCTTGCAGTTGGTCAAACTAGTTGTCGATTCACGGCAAAGGATACTTGTTTCGCACGGTCGCCTTGTTGAGTTCCCGATAGTCGATGCATAGCCGCAACGACCCATCCTTCTTTTTCATGAACAGTACGGGAGCTCCCCACGGAGAGGCGCTAGGGCGAATAAATCTGCGGTCTAGCAACTCTTGTAATTGCACCTTCAGTTTTGCTAGAGCCATTCGGTAAGGCGCCTTTGATATCGGCCGTGTATCCGAAAAGGTGTCGATGCTGAATTCAATTTCTTGATCCGGCGGCATCCCGGGCATCTCGTCAGGAAAAAATGTCAGGAAAGTCTGCCACAACATCAGTCTACATTGTGTTTGTATTATCCGTCCGCTTGTCTCGAACTGATGCCAAGTATCCCGTACAGCCGGAACGCAGCATACGCCTCGCCGAGATTGCCGATACCATCATCGCCGTCTTCGAGGCCATACCGCACGAATATGAGAACTCTGTCTCGCCAGGAAGACGAAACACCACTCTCTTCTCTGCGCACTCGATCGTTGCACGACAAGCGCCCAATAAATCCATGCCAGGATTATGTCATAATCTTTGATGTCTAGCATGACGGCATCTAAGGATAGATATCTTCCTCCGACACAAAAGTGGCCATCCCTACAAATAAAGTTCGCAGGCATATCGACTCCCGACGGAGTGCTAACGCTAATATTTATATCTAGTGATTGCATGGTTATTTTATTTTCTTTCGCATAATCAGCAGATATAAAGCTATGCGTCACACCCGAATCAAATAGGACTCGAGCAGGTATATCTTTGTAGAGTAATATACCTGTTACAACCGTTTCGGACGCGTACGCTTTGTCCCGAGTTAAGGCATAAACTCGGCCTTGAGCTCCATGGCGTTGATTGTGGGGGGTCACAGGCACCGCATTTGCTCCTTGTAGTGTAGGCGCTTTATATGGATTCGGAGTGTTCCTTGGTGTGTTGTGTTGATTCGGCTTCCCCGCCTGACATTATTGACTGAGGTGGCCTAGCTCGCCATACATGAAGCATGTTCTCAGTCTACAATCGGGTGCTCGGTGCCCACGCTTGCCGCATCTGTCACAATTTACTGCGACAAAGTGACCACGATTCTCAGATGTGTTTGAGCGCTTTTGTACTCCCGATCCTCCAGCGTCACTAGGACGCTTGTTGAAGTTGTTGTGAACGACAGGCACGGCCCTTTGTGACATACGGCCAAAGATTCGCTCACTATCAAGTGCGGCTTCATAGGATTAACGATAAGTTTGGCATCATTGGTTCATGACGTCCCTACGCAGTTCGTCGTTGAGGACTTGCTGAAAACGCTCGTACCATTCTTCCTTGTTGGACAGGAAGGCACCGGCAAATTTTACAAGTTTTGAGAAGCTTGCATCATAATCTTCAACACTCATATTCCCTACCTCAATATCATAAACTCATCCGCCTTCTGTCGACGGATGGCGCGAGGAACGTACTGCTCAAGGAAGGCTGTCTTGAACATTTTCCAATAAATCTTTTTGTTGGAATCGATTTCATAGATCTCTTGTTTCTTCGCCGCCCACCAGTCATGTGCTCTTACTTGTAACTACATCGCCGCACAGGCCACCCTCTGGGACCCTTCGATGCAGAGGAGATCGAACAAGTCCCCATCTGCGAGCTATCCTACTATCACGTCGGGCTCTGCTCGGCCGTTGAACTTTGGCGGGTTCATTTTGCGAAACTCCTTCACTTTGAACATAGAAGGAGAGTTTATCATTTATGGGGAGCCGTCTTCCTCCTCGTCTTCTTCTTGATCATCTTGCTTTTCCTCGGGCTCTTCGTCCGTCGTCTTGGTATTGCTGCCATTCTCTCACTATCTGAGTCAGGGCATTCATCTGTTTTGTTGTGCCTCAAATTGGGCTTTGAATTGTGTCTGAAGCTGTTGCTGCTGCAGTTCCATCAACTGTAGCATCTTCTCCATAGTCGTCTCGCTAGGGCCAGTGCTTTTGTGCTCGACGTACTATCTACGGTTTGGGTTGTTGGGCCGACGATTTTCTTATCTCGCTTAGTCATTCCTACAAACAGTATAATCTATTAGTATTTTTCATAAATATCTACGGGCTTACCTGTATGGAACTTGTATTTCACGCAGCATGCCGACAAGCATTCAATCAAGCCATCGCAACGGACATTCCAACAATGAAACATCTTTCGAAAATCCGAGGAAACATAACTGAGCTCTGATACCAATTTGTCACGCCCGAGTCGGCAACGTTCGACCTCGATGTAAATTTTTGCCGATTCGATCGTCCTCGCTAAGGTATGATACCGTACGAGTCTGGAATTGCACTCGTACAAGGCAGAACGTTACGTTGCATTTGATATAAATACGCCAAGTTGAAACTTCACAAATACATCAGAATTTAAGACGCAGTATAGGAAGATAGAAATGCTTTTCATTCATAGCTTGCAACGAAGTGCAAGTCGTAATTACATTGGATGCCGTTACGGCTACATTGATTAAAAATAGAAAGAAAATACATTCGACAAGTTGCCTGAACTACGCTTGTCGTCCCATACATTCGCCCTTTATACATAAGCCGTTGACTTGAATTGGCTTCAAAATACTTCAGTATAGGAAGAGCTTCAAAACGCCTCTCCGTACTTCAGCTTTGTTTTAGGTTGGAGCGCCCGCCGCACCTGGGGAAATTGGGGAAGGGGATTAGCACACTTGCTAAGTGGACGAGACGAACCAACTCGTCTAAACCGACTCTGATTGTTAGGATAGGCATGCTTTAGAGTTGTCTTTCTATTAGAACTAAATGAATTTAGTTCATATTCGATAGCCGCCTTTGAGTATTAAAGCATACAACATAACATCGCAGTTTATCATATTTCTTACCACGGCTGTACTTGTCCCTGCATGAAAACAGAGATAATATTTACACCTGCATAAGACAATATGAGCATGCAACTATCTTATATGCGGTCATTGGTGCTATGCACCACTAGGGACTTAATCGAAGTTGGCATACGACGCTACCCTTCAGCCTAGGTTGCAAGCCTTACTGAAGGTCCCGCATGCCTCACGCCGAAGCACGATGAATTATTCCCCCTAGGACGAATCGGTTCGATGCCCCGGATACCGTTTCGAGGAAAACGAACTTGTGCAATGTCCATGACCATGCCTATGTGCGAACAGTTTAATATATGCAACCAGTTTCGTATAGCGCAGTTCGTATCGAATGGCATTATCATTTCTCGCAACTCATGCAACGATTCATTTTCCCCAATGCCGTACTCCGATTTAGCATCCCGTGGGCACCACCTTGTCCGAGGCATCATAACCATGATCGATATTTTATAATATTTTGCAGCAGATGAAATAGTC
Organism: Iris pallida; assembly: GCA_029216955.1. Classification (NCBI taxonomy): domain Eukaryota; kingdom Viridiplantae; phylum Streptophyta; class Magnoliopsida; order Asparagales; family Iridaceae; genus Iris; species Iris pallida. The sequence goes on along the minus strand of JANAVB010029815.1, from coordinate 13,593,592 downwards.
TATCTTTTTACTAGAACCTTAAACTTTTCCAGTTATGTGAGAAATTTATTTTTCCGAGTAGATTACTCAAAATCGATACGTTTTTTTCCGAGTTCTTGACTTAGTGGATTGGCATACAATTAACTTGGCATCATTCGATTTGAATGAATTCGAAGCAAGGAATAAGTTTATGGGACAGAGTAGGAAAAGAGGCTCGAATCACCCACCGATTACTTTGCTTCGTGTCGATCGTCCAAGCGCTACGCAACATCAATCCTTAGTTACGCGAGCTCCTGCAATGGCACCAACGTTTGTTAGAATTCCTTCTTTTCCCTTGCATCAAAATTGTAATTGCATCCATAAAAACGACACGAAAGCACTTCATCAAGCCCAGCGGCAAAGCTCCAAGAAAACTATACAGCGGCCCGATCCCGTTGAAGGGACTCTTATAGAGAGCTCACTCGCCGAGACGCAGCCTACTGCATCTAGGACTTATTCCAACAGAAGTCGTTCCATTAGTTGGATCGATTCTCGTAACTTCTGTCCAAATCGATTTGAATCGATGCCGCAAAGCGTTATCGTTTACCAAGCTTAGCGATCGAGTCAGATGGCCATCTAAGTTCCTGGCCGATCTGACTCGGCGCTAGCATATTATGAAGTTTCGACGCCTATCGAAAGCGGGGCGCTACACCCCCGGCGGCTTCATCTCCCCCAGGGAGGTTGAGGATGCACCCCAGGTGTTGGGAGCTTCATTCTGGATCGAGTGCCTAGGTAGACACCCCCTGTGGCTGTCGGTAGCAACCCTCTCGATAAGAGTTTCCTTGCAGTGCTGGCTGAGATACCAGGCTGGAAAAGCCTGTCTTCTTTCCTCCAATGTCGGAAAGAACCTTTTGGCCCATTGGTCATGGTCAAACCTAATTTTAATAATTGATCAAACTTTGTCTCTATATAAATGTGAGTCAATTCAGATGTTTACTAACGATATTTGGACACTGATCAAAGATGGATATCTACTCCGTTCAAGACCGAAGTTGTTTGCCACTTAGAATGTATTTCTTTCAAAGCAATGTAATTTTATATTTTATTGAGTCTAGGAGTACATTGTACACCAAGTCGTACTGGCAAATAGGCTATCCGAAAAAGTTTTTCAAAACTGACCTATCTTTTCAAAATACCTTTTTGAAAAATATATTTTTACAGAAAGCTTCTGAAGGACTTTTTTAAAAAAAGCCAAACTTATTTTTCACAAAATCAACTGACCAAACCCTGACAGAACTCGGCCAGAGTTCGGCCAGAGTTAGGCTATGTTGAACGTTATGTGAACGTTTGATTTTGAACTTGGTCTTCCTTCAGTTACGGCTTGTTACAAAGAGTTCTGTCCGAATTCTGCCCGAATTCTGTCAGAGTTCTGCCTTTGAAAAAACTATAAATAGAAAAGGATTTTGGTCATTTCAAATCACCAATTCACTTCCAATCTCTTCTCTTCTAAAGCTTATATTTCTTCCAAAGAGTTCTAAAAAGCTTCCATTTTCAAATCATAAGCCAGTTACAATCCTCTAGTCGATTTGACAGTGCAGTGCGGTCTAGAAGTTTCAGAGCGATTGTAATCAGAGGCTTGATTGAAGATTTACTCTTTAAAATTGAAGTTGGTCGAGTTCTTCGTATCAAAGCTCACGTCTGTAGAAGTTGCAAGGACTTCGTATGAAAACTTATCGAATTTTCCAATAGTGGATTCAACTGGAAGATAGAGTTCTTCCGACTCGACTAGTCTCCATAAGAGGGAAACCAGTATAAATCTCAGTGTTTGCGTTTGCCTTCTAATCACTCTTTTATTACTGTCATTTATTTGTGATTATAATTATATCTGTGATCTAACTGCTAACGAGTTTTTAATTAGCAATATTCTGTTGCCTACTCTATTCACCCCCCTCTAGAGTATTCTTTTTTACGATTTCGTTCCTGCAATTGGTATCAGAGCAGGTTATACAGCTAAAAGCAAGGTAAAATTATAGTTATATTAATTATTATATAGATTACAGCATTAGACATGGCAACTGTGAAATTCACAAGTGAAGGCCAAGGCACAAATAGACCTCCACTGTTTGACGGCACAAACTACACTTATTGGAAAATGTATGAGTTTCTTCTGAAATCTCTTAATTTTGACTTATGGTCTGTAGTTATTGATGGCTATAAAAGGCCCCCTCGTATTAATGTTGATGGAGTTTTAGTTGAAAAACCCCATGACAAATATACAGAGGATGAAAAAAAAAGGCCAGTCTTGATGCACGTGCTATTAACGCTTTATTTTATACTTTAGACAGAACTGAATTCAACAGGGTATCTACTTGCATAATATCAAACACGGTGTGGAAGCTTCTCGAAGTAACCCACGAAGGAACAACACAAGTGAAGGAGTCAAAGATCAGCAGACTTACTCAGGAGTACGAGGCGTTCAAAATGAAGCCAAGTGAATCAGTCACTCAGATGTTTACATAATTCTTGGATATTGTAAATCCTTTGTCTTCACTAGGCATGGATTACAGTAGCCATGAAAAGATTCGTAAACTTCTACGAGCTCTCACAAAGAACTAGATTCCAAAGGCTACATCAATCATTGAAGGGAACGACCTCTCAACAATGTCTCTGGAAATACTCATGGGTAAACTACTCACTCAAGAGTTAGAACTTCAAGACTTTGAAGATGCTACACCAAAAGAGAAGTCAGTGAAGTCGATCGCTCTCAAGGCTCAACATAGAAGAACTATCGAAGATGACTCTGATGACAGCGACTCCGACTCTGAAGATCAAGCCCTTCTGGTAAAAAATTCAAGAAGTTTATGAGATTTAACAGGAGAACAAAAGACAGCAACAACAACAACAACGAAAGATCCTATTTACTACGAATGCAAGAAGAAAGGACACATGAAGAAAGATTGTCCAACAACATCATCATCAAAAAAAGCAGCAAATATGACAAAGGCTACCTGAAAAATCTACATCAAAGTATGCCAACACAAGCATATGGCTTGAAAGTGAAGCCAGCGACTCAGAAGATGAACAATCAGATGATGCTGCAAATGTATACTTTATGGCTTGCGATTAGGTAATCACTAATCCTCTATTTGATCCTTATGATGATTTCACCTTCGAGCAACTAGGAGAGGCTTTCAGTGACCTGTTAAATGATTACAAAAACTGCATAGTAAATATAAACCTCTAAAAGGTACTCAAAGAGTATAAAGGTGAAATAGGAAGACTTACCGACCAACTAGATCATATTAGAAAATGACTCTTCAATGAGTCTAGTAGGTTTCATCTATTAAGTTGTTGTTACATGAGACTATTAAGCTATCCTAAGAAAAAGCCAAACTATCATCCATTTAAAGGAAGACCTATTTAAGGAGAGAAAGAGTCTCCAGTGTGCACAAGTCAGAATTGAAACACTTATATCTGACTATACTAGATTATATGACACTTTCAAAAGGTTGGAAATTAGTTTAGGAAAACGGTCTGAAGTTGCTGCTTCCTATTCTAACACATGTCAATTACCGAAACATCGGAACACGCCCAACACTGTCAGACTAAACCATACCAAAACTATGCCCAAGAAGACTAATAGGCATGTATTTTTCTATACTAGAAAATCAAAACCTACCAATCATGTACCTCACACAACTTTCAACACTCAACATGCTAAATATCATTATTGTGGCCTCATTGGTCATATATCTTCTGCATGTAGAATCAAAAAGTTAGTAGATTTAAATGTTTTGTATGGATACCAAAAACTAACCAGTCAAGACCCTACAAGAAATGGGTACCAAGAGTTTCATCTGTAAATTGTTTGTACGTGGGATGCCCTTCACATGCTAGGAGCAAATAGATCCTCGATAGCGGTTGCTCACGGCCATGACCGGTGATGCTTCATTATTCGCAACACTGTCAAAAAAGAATAAAGAAGGATATGTTTCCTTCGGTAATAATTTAAGAGGGTACATAATTGGTATCGGTGACATTGGTAAGGCTCCATATCATGTGATTAAAGATGTCTGTCTAGTTACTGAGTTAAAACATAATCTGCTCAGCATAAGCCATTTAGCTGATCACGGTTATAGTATTAACTTTATCAAAGACAAATATACTATAGTTGATAGTTCAACTGGTAGTACTATATTAGAAGGTATTAGGGAAGACAACATATATGTTTTCTATTTGTTGGAAGATGCTAACAAAGCAGGTAGATGTTTGATGGCCAAAGCATTGAGAGTCAACTATGGCATATGAGACTCGGTCATGCAAACATGGATACAATTTCTAGAATATCTACAAAGAAGTTGGTACGCGGCTGTCGGACATATCTTTCAAAAAGGATACGATATGTAGAGAATGTGAAAAGAACAAAGCTACCAAATCTGCATTTAAATCTGATAACGCTGTAAGTACCACTAGACCTCTACAACTGTTGCATATGGACTTATTTCGACCAAGTAGAATTGCTAGCCTAGGTGGTAAGTTATACATTTGTCATTGTAGATGATTTCTCTAGATATACATGGGTTTATTTTCTTGTACGCAAGAACGATGCATTATCAGAATTCGTTACCTTTTGCAAGAAAGTATAGAATGAAAAAGGGTTCACGATTACTCGCATTCGTAGTGATCATGGCGACGAATTTGAGAATACAGAATTCAAGCAATTTTCTGACACACGGTTATTTTTATTAATTTTCTTGCCCTAGGACTCCTCAACAAAATGGAGTTGTGGAACGTAAGAACAGAACTCTATCTGAATTGGCTAGAGTAATGTTAAACCAGTTTAGTCTACCTAGATACTTTTGGGCTGAAGCTGTCAATACAGTGTGCTATATTCTCAATTGGGTTATAATTCGACCTATATCGAAGAATACTCCCTATGAACTATGGTTTGATAGAACACCCAATGTTTCATATCTTAAGATTTTTGGTTGTAAATGCTTCATTCTTAATACTAAAGACAATCTGAGTAAATTTGATAAAAGGCCGATGAAGGTATATTTTTAGGTTATACAACAAAAAGTAAAGGATACAGAGTCTTCAACAAAAGAACCATGATCATCGAAGAATCAATCAATGTCAAGTTTGATGAGTTAAATCAACACTTAGACGATGACGACAATGAAGACATGATCACACCAAGCACAACTACAGGAAAACCTTCACACCAAGCACCAGATGAGTCTTCAAGCAAAGAAGCAGGAACCAGCAATCCTGAGGCTACACCAAAGGAGATAAGATTCTTGGTTGATCATCCAAAGGACTTGGTAATTGGTGAGATTACCAAGGGTGTAAGTACTCGTTCCTCTAATAAAGATATAGCTTCTTGTGTTGCTTTTGTTTCGCAGTTTAAACCTAAAAATTGAAGAAGCATGTAGTGATAATTTTTGGTTAGATGCTATGCAAGAGAAATTAAACCAATTTGAACGAATCAAGTTTGGAATTTATTCCCAAGCCCATTGATCATCCGGTCATTGGTACCCGATGGGTATTACGAAACAAACTGAACGAGAATGGTTTAGTGACTCGTAATAAGGCTCGACTCGTAGCTCAAGGATACAATCAAGAAGAAGGTATCGACTACGATGAGACTTATGCCCTAGTTGTGAGATTAGAATCCATTCGCATGTTATGTGCATTTGAATATTTTTATAATTTCAAGTTATTTCAATGGATGTCAAAAGTACATTTTTGAATGGTTTTATAAAAGAAGAAGTCTATGTAGCTCAACCTCCGGTTTTACTGATTTTAGATATCCTGAATATGTTTTCAGGTTAAAGAAAGCCTTATACGGTTTGAAAAGCCCCTCGTGCTTGGTACGATCGTCTAAGCTCTTTTCTACTTGATAACGGTTTTTCAAAGGGAAATATTGACACTATATTGTTTATAAAATCTTTGAATAACAACATTCTTTTGATTCAAGTCTATATAGATGATATTATTTTTGGATCTACTGATGAATCTCTTTGTCAAATTTTTTTAAAGTGTATGCAGAATGAGTTTGAGATGAGCATGATGGGAGAGCTGAAATTCTTTCTCGGACTGCAAATCAAATAAACCAACAATGGGACGTTCATAAATCAAGCAAAGTACACAAAAGATCTATTAAAGAAGTTCGACTTGGAAGCAGTCAAGCCACTTAGCACTCCAATGGCGACTTCAACCAAGCTTGATACTGATGAACAAGGCAAACCTGTGGATATACGTAAGTATCGAGGTATGATCGGTAGCTTACTGTATTTAACTGCTAGTCGACCAGACATTATGTTCAGTGTTTGCTTGTGTACACGTTTTCAAGCCAATCCTAAGGAATCACATCTATGCCAGTTAAGCGTATCTTTCGATACCTTAAAGGTACTTCTTCTGTTGGCTTATGGTATCCCAAAACCATGTCATTTGACCTAACCGATTATTCTGATGCTGATTTGTCGGGTAAAGTAGATAGAAAAAGCACTAGCGGCACATATCATTTCCTAGGAAAAGCTCTAGTCTCTTTGTTGCCATTGATTATAAAAGAACAGAACAGTTTTATGGGAGGACTGGACTTTTACTTCACAACACAAACTCGTCGGACAAAGAAAGCCTAGGGACGAAAACCTAGGTACAGCAATCTAAGTACAATTGTTTTTTTTCTTCTGGGGGTGACGGTAGAGGCTCGGGAAAGCGACGGCAGCTCTGCGTTACTCCTTGGATGATCGGACGTAGCCTTGGCTCTGATGAAGAAATGCTCTCATAATGTGTGGGGAGACTCTTCTGTGCATTCCTTTGTCTCTCTGTGTGTCCAGCCGGTGTCTCTTTCTCTTTTGCAAGGGAATGGCACCTTGCTATTTATAGGAGTAGGGTGTGACCATTAGGGTTTGTAATGATTGCCCCTTGAAAAGTCGGCGTTTGGGGATTAATTATCATTTTCCTTGATCCTGTTTTATTGGCAATTAATTGGACCGTTAATCTTGATTGCAACAAATATGGGCAGTTAATGTTGATTACGCCAAATCCATATGGGCAATTAATGTTGATTGTCACGAATCTTCGTGATTAATTATGACAAGCTCGGTCTCCTACCATGTGTTCAATCTGCTTTATTACAATAAATCTATTTGATCTGGGTAATTATGATGATTGCACTAAATCTGGTTGTTGGGATTTGTTGATAAATCTTGATTGATTTGGTGCCACGTGTCCAACCATCATTATGCTGTGAGCTATAGGGACACGAAGGAAACTGATCTTCTGCCATGTCCTAACCGGAGCCATAGGGACAGGGTGTCTTGACAGAGCCGCATGAGGATGGCTTCTCAGGATTTGAACCGCATGAAGATGGCAGCCGCATAGGTGTGGCCTCCGAAATGTGAGCCACATGTGGGTGGTTTTTAACTGAACTACATAAGGCTGGCCACGTTCAAGGCTGCATAGGCGTGGCCTCTCAGCATTTGAGCCGCATGGAGATGGTCCACATGATCCGAGCCGCATGAAATAGCGGCCGCATGAGAATAGCGGCAGCATGGGGGTGGCTTCTCAGGATTTGAGCCGCATGAAAATAGCCCCCATATCCGAGCCGCATGAGAATAGGCCACATGGGGGTGGCCTCCACCTGAACCGCATGCGGCTGGACACATGTCAAAGCCGTATGGAAGACTTAGGATTTGATGGATCGTGCCAGCTGTAGAGATTTTCTTCGTTTCCCTAGGAGCACGCCATTATGTCAGAGTCATCATTGTAGCTTTATGTCAGAGCTGTCAGTTCACCTTTATGTCAGAGCTGCTTGTTGTGTCAGAGCATTAAATGAGGCCGATGCTTAATGTCCAGTTGTAGAGGCGAGCCGCATGAGGCCACGTGCTTTTTACTCAGCCGCGTGGCTATGTTGGTGACTTTTGAGCCGCATAGGATTGAACTTTTGAGCCTAATGAAACTCCAATGAACTGTTGAGCCGCATGATCCTCTCCTGATCTTGAGCCACATAGGATTTTTTTCATTTCATGCTTCTACAAGACCCCCTTCAAAGTTTTCAATTAAAATTTGAAATATTTTGAATGAGAAGCATGGCCATGTCCACATAAGCTCTCTTGGCCGCATAAGATATTCTGGCCGCATGGACTTCCTAGCCGCATGGCCTTCCTGGCCGCAGGGGCTGCCCAGCACATGGACCGTCTGACCGCATGTACCGCTTGGCCGTATGAACTGCCTAGCCGCGTGGACCGCTCTATCTGTATGGACCGCTCTGGCCGCATACTGTCTTTTCTGCACGTAGGCATCATAATTTCTCTTGATTTGTTTTGATTTGAAGCCGTCTTTTGGAGGAATCCCAAGAGTCGGTTAATTAAATATTGTATTTTGTGCTTTGATGAATCTCCTTTATGAGAGGGAACGAAATCTTAGGAGTCGGTTCTGCTTGAGCACACGACCCGAAGCGTTATCGGTCCACGTGCCCCCCTTTGTCCTCCTATAAATAGGAGTAATTTTGGAGAAAGAAACTCTTTACTCTCTTTTCCGATTTAAGCTCTTCTTGCCCTAACTGTCGCTCTCTTCTTCTTCTTCTTCTTCGATCAATAATGGCCCCAAGACTTCCAAGGCTGCGGCGAAGGGTAAGGGAGTGGCTTCGACGTCGACTGCGGTGCCTGAAGTTCATCCGATGTCTACCCTACCATTACTGGTAAGGATTTTGGGAGGATCGTATGCTTCAAAAACCCTAACAAGGATGGCTCTGTTACAAGCCTTTAATGCGTCCTTCTTTTCATCGAACTGTTCAAATTGTATAGGCGCATGTACGTCCCATGTCCGAGCCGCATGGGGGTATACCCCCCGTCCGAGCCGCATGGTAGTTTCTAGTGGCCGCATAAACACTTCGCAAACTGAACTGCATAATGACCCGTCGAACGGAGCCGCATAAGTCCCTCTGAATCGAACCGCATAAGGCCTCGCTAAGCAGAACCGTAAGCCCCGAAACACTAAGTTAGTTTTACCTGGCCATCTTCTAACTTGTTTCTTTTATCTTTGACTCTTGCAGCATCCCTGCCGAAGCTGATATCATTGTGAAGGAGGAGCTGCTGCCTTTTTCATCAACCCAGAGTCATCGCTCGTTAAGGAGGAGATGCCAGAGAAAAAAGAGGAACAACAGGAAGAGCTGGCACCTATAAGGGAGAGAAACACTCCCAATAATGAAATTGCTGTAAAGTAGGAGCCCCAGTCTGAAGGTGGTAGTGTTGGAAGTTTTGACCCTCCTGTTCCGGACGAGGATCTTACTCAAATAGATCCTTCATATAAAAAATGGTTGAGGGAATGGTATATATGCCCCCAACTAGGATTCGTGGGCTCCCATAAATGTCCGTCTTTGTCTTGATATTTCTTGTCTGTCTTTAGATGTCGTTTGTGTTTTGCTTCTTTTGGACATCAATGTAATCTTTTTCTTTTTGTCTGAATAAACGATGGAGAACTTTTTGGCTTGCTCATGAGATGTAATCATATGAATGTAAGTAATTTTGAATGAATAGAATATTCGCTCTATTCTCTGAGAGACTTTTTGTGGACCTATTAACCTTGGCATACCCTGGTTCTGGATACGGATAATAAGACGAGAGAGAAAACCAACATACTTACTCAGAGGTAATGAGGACATGGTAAATATGAGGGTTTCTTCGTTGGAGCCTTCCCACTCAGAGGTAATGAGGACATGGCAGGAGTGGGCTCCATGAAGGGTACATAGAATGACTCAGAGGTAATAGGACGTGGAAGTTCTATGTGAGGGGCGGTTTGTTTTTGATGGAAGGGAAAAACTCAGAGGTAACGTCGACGTGGTTGTTTCGGAGAATTTGTGAATCTTTTACCCTTTTTTGTGCACTGAAAGTGCTGGATTGGATCATGAGAGGGAGCTTTTAGGAAAAAAGTTCAGAGGTATGATCATACATGACTTACTACCTAAAGGATGTGATATAGATTCATCTGTAGTGACCAGAGTGTAAGTTCAGCGGTACCTGCAGGTATATAACTCGACAATCTAGGAGATTTGGTGTCAGAATGTAGGTTCAGCAGTACCAGAGGGTATAACTCTTTATTCTGGAAAATTTGGAGTCGGAATGTGAGTTTAGCGGTACCAGAGGGTACATAACTCAACAATCTGGGATATTTGGAGTCAGAATGTAGGTTAAGCTGTACCAGAGGGTGCATAACTCAACAATCTGAGAGATTTAGAGGATGTCGTTTCAGACATAATACTTTTTAGGAACTTGCCGTCGATCGGCAACATGCAAGTCTCTATTTTGTTTTACGAGACGGTAAGCACCATTGGAGAATACATCCTCGATGATGGGCCTTCCCACTTTGGCTGAACTTGCCGGCGGTTTTGTGTGTCATAACCATCAGCCTCCGAACTGCCAGAACGAGGTCGCCTACTTGGAATGTTCTGATTTTAACCTTCTTGTTGAAGGCTCGGAGATACGCACTTGGTACACCTTGATTCATTGTTGAGCTAACAGCGCTTTTCATCTAGGGCCACCAACTCTTGTAGTCGGCGATGGTGATTATCATCTGTCGTCAGTCGGTAGGTGAGAGCAACGCAGAGTGAGGGGATTTGAGTCTCCAACGGGAGAACTGCCTCATTCCCATATACCAGAGAGAATGGTGTGTTCCGGTGGCCGTCCATACTGTAGTACGGTACGCCCATAAGCATTCGTCGAGCTTTTCATTCCAGTCACGTTTGTTTGATGACACGAACTTCTTGAGAAGCTTGATGATCGTTTTTTGAACGCTTCAGCCAGATCATTAGCCACCGGGTTGTATGGTGTTAAAGCAATATTCTGGATTCGGTGTTTGTCGCAAAATTGATAGAAGGCGTGGCTTGCGAACTGCTGACCATTGTCATGAATGATTCTTCGGGGCAGTCTATAGCGGTAGATAACGTGATGCTTGACTAAGCTGATCACGTTTGAAGTCTTCACTTCTGCCAGCGATAGCCTCTGTCCATTTGGAGAAGTAATCTATGATTGCTAGTATGAAGCGATGTCCTCGGGACAAAGGCAGAGTGATTAGACTAATGATGTCCATTCCCCATGCTTCGAATGGCCAGGATGCCACCGTCGGATGTACAAACTCGGATGGCTGGTAGATAAAATCTGCGTGGACTTACAGCTTTGCACTTTCGTCTCCGTATCATAGAAGAATCTAAGGGAACGCCTTCTGATAGAAGTGGCTTCCTTCGATTTTCTGGCAGGATGTCGTAGAATACGAAATCGATGAATGGTTGTCTCCAGTCTGGTGCTTCGTCGACTGTCAGAGCGGAGTAACTCTCAACATTGAACATTATTCCAGGAAAAGACCAACTCACGGCCTATTATGTTGACCAGATGATGAGCATGATTCGGTACTGCTAGGGAAGCGGCCAGGCCTGCTAGGGCATCGGCTTCAATGTTATGGAGCCTGGGAACGTGTTCTATGAAGAACCCTTCCAAGGACGAGATGATGTCAATCGCTATTTGGTGATAGGGGATCATGTCTTCATTACGAAATTCATATGAGCCCCGGATCTGGTTAAGATTAACTGCGAATCGCCGTATGCTTCAAGATACTACTCCAGCTCCTTTGCAAGTCGGAGGCCAATGACCAAAGTATTGTACTCGGCCACGTTGTTTGAACAGGTTTCCATAGGGAGTAAGCCCGATTGATCACCAGCCCGGAGGAGAAATTAGTACGACTCCGACTCCAGCGACGATGTTGCCCTTGGGCCCAGTTCTGGAAGCGTCGTCGAAGAACATTCGCCATATGGCATCATGAGAGGCCACATTTGAATTGACGACCTCATCTGAATCTTTTTGTCTATTCTGGTTGACTCCGAACCTGGATGAGATGCTAAAAAGTCTGCCAGAGCTTGACCTTTAACAGCCTTCTGTGGGACGAAGATCATGTGGTAGGGGGACAGTAATATCACCCAAGTAGCGAGGCGAGAGCTGAGTACACCTGGCTTAGTAATGAGGACCCTGAGGGGGTTGACTCTTGATACGACATGGATGGTTTGTCCCGTGACGTAATGTCGCATCTTCTGAATGCGAAAACTAGAGCAAGGCACTCTTTCTCCAAGGCAGTGTATCGATGCTCGGCCCCATCATCATTCGGCTGAGGTAATATATAGCTTGCTCATGGCCTGCATCGTTGTTTTGTGCTAGTAATGACCGAGAGAATGCTCTATTGCTCGTACATAAAGCAAGAATGGTTTTCCAGCAACCGGGGCCACCAGGATTGGAGGGTTCGACAAATATTCTTTGATGCTGTCGAAGGCGCGTTGTCATTTTCATCCCATACGAATGAAACACCCTTCTTCACGAGGTGGGTGAATGGATGACATCGTCCGGAGAGTTTGGAGATAAACCTCCTGATGTAGGCCAGCCTCCCTTGAAGGCCTCGGAGTTTACGGAGATTTTTGGGTGACCCATCTCCATGATTGCCTTCGTCTTCTCAGGGTCTATGTTGATACCTGGGAAGTAATGATGAAACCCAAGAACTTCCGCTGTATACGCCCAAGAAGGATTTCGTGGGATTCATTTTCAAATTGTCCGCTCGCATCAGGTCGAACACTGTCCCTAGATCATGCATATGATCTTCTTTAGAGCGACACTTGACGATGTCGTCGACGTAGAATTCTATTGTCTTGCGTAAGTGGTCTCTAAAGATGACGCTCATAGCTCTTTGATAGGTGGCGCCAGCGTTCTTTAAACCGAAAGGCATGACTGTGTAGCAGTATGTGCCAATTGGTGTTTGGAATGATGTATGCTTTTCGTCATCCGGGAACACCTTGATTTGGTTGTACCCCGAGAAATCATCCATGAATAATACGCTCGAAGCCGCAGGTGTTGTCAATCATGATGTCTATGATAGGGAGGGGGAACTCATCTTAGGATACGCCTTATTCAGATTGTGAAAGTCGATGCAGATTCGAATCTTTCCATTCTTCTTGAAAACTGGTACTATATGACCCAGTCTGGATGCTGTTCCTCGCGGATGAAGCCGCGGGCATCAGTTTATTGACCTCACTTCAATGGCATTCACGATGTCGGGCGGAACCGTCATTGTTGTTGCTTGACCGGTTTAGCGTCCGAACGATGTTGAGTTTGTGAAGCGCAACATCGGGTTCAGTCCTGGCATGTCTTCGTAGCTCCAGGTGAACACGTCGATGTATTATCTGACGAGTTGTAGTAGCAATTTTCGCTCTCGTCTGTCAGACTTTTGCTGACGAAGATGGGCTTTGGAGAGGCCTCATCGCCGAGATAAACTTGCACAACCTCATCTTCGGTGGAGGCTCTCTTTGTTCGAACTGCTTCTCCCATTGCGCATCAATGTTGTGCCCACGGCTCTAACTCACGAAGTTCGAATGTCTTCATCTTCTTCGTAGGCGTTGGCCAATGCCATATTGACGGACAAGACTTGCCTGAATACGTCCCTGATGCTGACATCCGAATCGGAAGTGGGTGATCCGGTTGAGTGTGAATGCCAGTCGCATTCTTCGTCTGAGCTTTCAGGGGTCGTTACGGTGTAACATAACCTAGCCCACATCTGATTTTGTTGTAATAGTCTCGTTGTTTCCCACCCGGGACCGACAATTGTAAGGGTAACCGCGTCCAGTACCGTAGTTCAAGCCTGGTGTAGTTTCCAGATCATACCCCTATTTTTGCATGGGGCTTAGATTGGGAACTATACAGATAAAGGGATAATCATCCGGTGTCGGGTTCGAGATCAACTTCTTCTACCCTAAAGGGTTGTGGATCATTCTTCCGTCCGAAGATAATTAGATGATCCCCTCCCTCGATTATACGGTAAGCGTCTTCCACTGGGTAAGTTGGTTGCGGTGTAGACATTTGTCACTTGTGTGTGTAGGTGGGTGCTGTAGAAGCATGAAAAAGAATAAAGAAGGATCCATGCGGCCAGAGAGCCCCCTGCGACTCAGACAGTTTATACGGCTCAGAGAGTTCATGCGGCTTGAGCGACTATACGGCTCAAACAAGTCCTATGCGGCTCAAAGAGGAGCCACGTGGCCTACAAACACTCTCTCGTGTTTGTATTTAATGCCTTGACGGCTGACAGCTTTGACAAAGTGACAGTTCTGACACGAAGATATCATTATGACTCCCTCATAATGACGGACTCCTCAGGAAGCGAAAAAAATCTCTGACATAATCCTCGAGACTCAGAAATTGTCATGCGGCCTTGACACGTGGACATCCCCATGTGGCTCACGAAGACTAGCTCCATACGGCTCATGAAGGCCAGCCCCATGTGGCTCATGAAGACCAGCCCTATGCGGCTCACGAAGACCCCCCATGGGCTCGCAAAGGCCATCTCCATGCGGTTCACTCATACTCATGCGGCTCAAATCATTACCATGCGGTCTAAATATTTTGGGTGGGGCCACTCTTAGGCAGCTGGACACATGGCCAACTTTATGCGACGCAACTTTCCTGTGGCTCAGACACGTGGCATGATACAGGGCACGTGGCATCAGATTGATCGAAATCTCTCAGTAAATCCCAATGAATATTGGGATCAAATCAGATCATTCGCAAATAAGCCAAGTAAAGACACGTGTCGAGGAATCCGAGGTTGGCATGACAAATCAGGAGGATTTATGTCAATCAGCATTAATTATTTACAAAAGATTTGATGCAATCACATTTATTGCAAATCTCGATGAACGGCCCAATCCAGTAATCCTTAGCCGCCGACTTTCAAGGATGGGCAATCATTGTAAACGCTAATGATGACCCCACTCTTATAAATAGCAGGGTGCCATTTCCTTGCGAAACACACAGAGATACGGAGAGACATATACACGAGACAGATACAGAGAGAGATACAGAGACAGACGCACATAGAGAGCTAGAGAGCCTGAAGAGAGAGCATTTCTTCATCACGCCCAGCAGTTCTTC
>JANAVB010029815.1:13437971-13578658 GCA_029216955.1 Iris pallida | reverse complement strand
CTCCTATATAAGGAGACCTCAATTGTTATTCTCCATAACAATTTACCATCCAAATTCTCTATCAAATTCGTGCATCGTGTCGGTGTCGCCATTCTATCCACTATATCTTATTTTTACACATATAATTCCAACCCCGCGTCCGACAAGCCCGACACCGACACTGTTCCGTGTCACGCAGGACACTATCCGACACACAAAAGCTAATCCAATCCTGCCACCTGCCGCCTCGGCACCACTGGACCACCCCTGCTTGCCCGGCCAACCCGGGGCCAATATCGCCATCAACCCGTCGCAGCCATAGCACCACCATTATTTACCGACCACCTCGCCTCTGCCAAACCCAGACACCGCCACCACTATCGCCATTATCACAACCGGTCTCCACCGCCACCAATAGCAGGCTTCTGTCGATCACAAATCGCCATCGCCACCATGACTGCCACCAAACCACCAATCCCGGCAGCCTCCAAACCACCGGCGCACCTAGCCAGAATCCGTACCATCATCAACTCCTCGACAACATTCCCGTCACCTCCGTCCCCAAAAATCAAACCCCAAAAACTTACCGTCGTCCGTGCCGGAGCCCCGTCGCCCCTGTCTCGACCTTCGCCGCGTCGTGCCGCCACTGGCGTGCCCTAAATTACGTGGCGCTCGTGGATCACCGGCGTCCACTCCAGCCGGGCGCCACCGTCGAACGGCTAGCCTCGGCAAGCCGCAATCATCGAGCGCTTGGCCGAAGCGTGCCGTCATCCTCCATCGTCGCCGTCGAAGCCTTGACCGTCGACCTCTTCCCGATCTCCAACCGCCATCCTCGCTCAGTCCCACCAGACCACCGCGACTCTCGAGTAGCGCCACCAGCATAGGCGACTGCTGCCGCCGTCGATTCCTCTTCCCTCTATTGTACTTCATCACCTCTCCCTCCCCTTTCTTTTGCTGGACAAGTTCTTTGGTTTATGTTTTTTTTGGTCATCTCTCTCTCCTCTTTACTACTGTTGCTTTTTGTTTTTTTCTTTTCATTTGACTTTTTCTACACCCAATGAGTTCAGTATTAATAATATTAGTATTATACGTTGCTATATTAATAAACGCAATACTATATATATGAATGTTACTGTATATATAATAGTATTATTATTATTTATGTGTTAATATTATTTAGAGTTGGTGTTATTATTATATTCATTATTATTATTAACATTTAAATGTTTTGATTTAAGGAGGACACCAGTAACAGTGTTGTTAATTATTATAATTAATACTTGTGGTTATTTTGCAGTATTCTATAAAACTTATTTTGTAATTAGATATTTTATTTGTTACCTTGTTGTAACTGATTATATACATATCCCAAGTTATGTTCTTTTAGCCATAACAAAAATAATTTTCCTATAGTTCATTTACCCAAAATTATTTTAAAATATAGTTTATCTATTTATAAACTTAGCTTTAAGTCTAAGGGATTTTTATATCATTTTTTCTAAAAACTGCCTTAATATATTTTTAGGTATTATAAAATAGTATAAATAATTTTCTTCGCAAAGTCTCACTTTCTGTCAATCTTCGACGATGACTAATTCCATAATCATATTTCTGTGAATATCGGACCCTTACATGTCAACCTCGACTAATGGAAAAATTAAAACTTGACGGATCACCACACAACACCAGGCGACCCACCAGGCAAGATACCTTGCCATCACTATTTATTTCTTGCTCATTATATTACATGCATTAATTTATTTAGTATTTATTTTCTGTAACTATAACTTGTACTTCTCAATTATTGGTAGATGCAAATTTTCTTTTCATATTTATTTTATTTGTATGCACACTTGACTTAGAATGGAGAGACCACCTACATTCATTAGCCTTGACACTTGTATGCACGATTCACGAGTCGCATATAGATCTCCGACGTGTGTACTGAGTGGCCAACGTACATATTGGACGAGCGTTAGGCCATGATTACTACTAGGAAGGCATAAAAGACTAGTGGTCATTAGAGTTAGATCAATGGTGGGAAGAATACAACTGGTCGTTGACCTCCTCCTATCTTTCGTAGACTCGCTCGCTACTGAGGAACGATAGGTAGACTATATACTGTAGACCCACTCGATACTGAGGAATGGTATATAGTGTTGAGACTCGCTACTGAAGCCATGCTTATTTTATCTTGGCTTGACTTGGAAGTTATGCGACCATGTGCTATTCTCGATTGCGTTACACTTAGATTGGTTAGGTGACCGCTATCCGGTAGGTATAGGTACTTTTGGTTTATGTACTTTTGCCTGACCATGACTTGGAACTGTATCTTATCGTGGAGTAATTGCCACACCTTGTCCTTATTTGGTTGTAGGTGTGGTTAATTGCTTCGATGATGAGTACTGAACCTTTATGGTCCGGATTATTATCGTAGCTTTATATTCAGTTTATGGCATGGTGTTTATTGTATCTTATTACGTCCCTCTGAGGACCTGGTGAATTCTCAGGTGTGTGTTCATGTCTTCCGCAGGTATTCTAGATGAGGTCATGTTTTCTCCAATTATTCGAAGATGACGTGTCTTGGATCTATCTTGCTACCTTCGTCAAAATCTTCTATATATCATGTACTTCTTTCCTTTTATTTGGTTGGTAGTGGATGTATCTCCATCCAACATATTGTATTAAGACCATTCATTATATGATATCCTTATTTCCTATATTTTGTGGATAGATTAGTTTTCATGGTGTTACTACATTTTAGCTTACGTATATTTATTATACGACTGGCATGTCTACGTTCCTAGTCCTACGTATTTTGGGACTGGGCGTTACATGTTTTTGTGGTTGGCCCATGCAGGTCAATTTGTCGTTTCGGATACATTATGTACCGAACGGGCTTGCACAAGGATTAGAATCTTGGATCTCATCCACATACTTGACCTCCTTTCATTGACTTTAAATTTTGAACTATCGTTTGCCTTGCATCTTGCTTGACTTCTTTCTACCGTGAATTCTTCTTCTTAAGCTTAGTAATGGTTAGGAAGATACTACACTAGTATATGCTCATAGTACAAAACATGGCTAGAAGGATTATGTTAGTATGCATTAAGGTCTAATTGAGTGATAAAGAGAATTAAGTGTGATCTTAAGGATTAGTTAATTCCAAGTTGGGTAGTAGCATATTACCGCCTTCAAAGGATAGTGGAATTTTATTTTGATATTACAAGGTGGTATACACAAGAGGATAGCTAGATCGAAAAACAAATTCATTTGATTTGTGAAGGTCGTTGAAAGTATTTATGAATTATAGCTATACATCTTTGGTTGGATATAAATTTGATTTGAAAAGGATCTTAAATTTTTAAATGTTGAAGTAGGATTTACGATTGACCAACTTTGAGGACGATTGATAAATTTTGGTAAAATATTTCCTTGAATTAAATTGTGTCATATGATCTATTATTATAAAGTTATTTTGGTATTTAGATTTCGAGTTTAAAGCCTTAATTTTGGAGAAAAAAAGAAAAGAAGAAGAAGAAGAAGGGATTTTTGGCTTTTGAAGGTTTTAGAATAGTTGTGACTTATTGGAAGATTAGATATAAATTTTGAAAGATATAGAATCAATCCGAGGGTTTAATTTAAATGCTCAATTTTTGTTTGAATCATGATTGATAAGATTATTTAAAACATGAGCTTACGTTTTGGGTTGATTATAATATGCGAAGAGTTATCTCGAGGTTATTTGAGAAATTTTAAATTTTTGGGTTAGTTATGATTTTTATGGAAGTTTAGTAAAAAAAAAAAATTTAATTGAGTCGCATGATTTGCGATTGATGAAATAGGCTAAGAGTTTATCTCGAGGTACATTTGAGAATTGGAAATTTTAAGGTGATGGTTTATTATGAAAGTTTAGTTGTGCTGCATTCGATATGAAGGTATTTGGAATTAATTAAAGGAATTTACATTTTAAGTTATATTATGTTGGACGATTTAGAATGAATAGAAATTATGGTAGATTTTTTTGAGAATTTTTGTGAAGAATCAGTTCAAGAAGTTAGATTTATAATGGTAGACAACCAAGATAACCATAAGAAATAGATCACCAATGCCATGATAGTTGTAAATACCCAAGGATAGTTAGTCATCTACTAAACTTTGTGATCATATCTCAACTTGACCCACTCGACCTTCCCTCAAATCTAGATTTTATCGTGAACATCTAATTGTTTGAAACTTAGAAATGATTAGAATCATTCCCTTGACCATACCCTTATCTATGAGACTATTTTCTCTCTAGAAGCTGTGTCCCTAACTTATTTTACCTTGATCTCCGAGATTTCCTAAATTATTTTATTTCGTGCTCTAACCTTTTATTTGTGTGCATTAATTAGTACCTCGTGAAAACCCACTTTCTATTTTGACCATTTGGTGTCCCCTATAGTGACTTTGTTATTTGGAGCACAACACTAGACTTTTCCTTCCAACAAATTTTACGTGCAAGACATAGACGACTCTACCTTCATATAGGCGTATCATGTCCCACTAAAACACGACCCTTGTACTCTTTTTTTATGATACGACTTTCTAGTCAAAATGACTAGTTATAAACCCTACCATGATAACATTGTCCTTCCTGACTTCATTTAGAGACCAAAACTTGACTCAACCCTTTCGACCCAATGTATGATCGTGATCTACTAAAATTTCTAAATGCTTAATTTGTGTTTTATCTCAATTGCTTAACCCTTGTCCTTTTATCTCATGCCTTATCTTGTTTTCTTAGACCCATACCACCTTTTACTCTCCATGCAACATTAGCAACCCTACTTTCTCCCTTCCGATTAAATTGCTTCACCCGTATTTCGCTACGATTCCTCCGTGTTTATGCAACCTTGTTCCGTTTATGATTCTCTTATGTAAAGATGAACATTGACCATGACATCCCTCGGTTAGTAGAGGTTAGATTAGAAAACTCATCTAGGAGAATAGTGGTATAATTAATTAATGTGACTGAATATGCATAAGTGGAATTTTGTTGCAAAATTGAGAAAGGTGATCATTTCTCAAAGGAGACAATTCGGTTCTTCAAGGTAAACCCATTATTGAGAAATTTTTATGAGGTGATAAGTAGGATGTTGATGTAGTAGATCTCGAAGCTACCCAACATTAAAAGGTAGAAATTCTTGATATCCTAAGAAATTTTTTTATGATGATTACTGTCACGACCCGCACCCTGTGTAGGGGTACGAGAAGTGGGTACGTCCAGCCTACGCCGCAGTGTCGGCGGTAGAACGTTGTCCTAGGTTACTATCTAATCAATAACTCACGCAATTATATAATGTACTTGTCAAATCTCAACTCCGAATGGAGGACAAGTATACATATAATGAAATCTCAATCACAGTCTAAGCACGATAAGATAACACAGAAGTTTATAACTAAAGACTAAATAACAACGATTAAAAAAAGCTACTAAAATAATAATATCTCAACAAACTCAAATACAACTCGTATCTCAAGTTATTACAATTCAAGTTCTAAAACATGAAAACTAAACCAAGTCTACTAGTAGTCTTCCGATCACTACTGAGTGTCGGGGCCAATGGTAGCCAAGCCATCTCCTGCTCCAAGGCAAGTAGGGCAAATATCCTCAGGGCAATCATCTATAATATTTTCAACAGGTCCAGTCAGGACAGGAACGAGTACAATTCATCAAGAAATCCCAAGTAAATGACAGAGAACTATAAAACAGTTATAGATAGTTATATTGATGAATATGGCAGTTTTATACAGGTAGTGATATAGAGAAACAGTTAAGGTACAATGAAAGTAAGGTAACTAAACAAGAGGAGAAGCATAGCAATAAAGACTGCAAAATAAGATCTAGCTAAACTAGAGTAACATAATGAGTTCAGACAGTACAATATAAGTCGAGTGTAATCCCAATTGAGTCTAATACAAGAAGAGTCGAATGTGATTCTAATCATTGTTCTAATAAGGTGAATCGAATAAGGTGATACGAATAAGGTGATACGAATAGTGATTCACATGATGATCTAATAATGATTCGAAAAATTCTCCAAGTGTGTTTTAAAATACTTAGATAGACATGTAAATGGCTATGGATAAATCCGGCACATTCACGCACTGATCAGGTGAGAGATGTCTATCGTTCGAATATTATTCACAGCGGATGGTTCAAATAGTGAAATGTTCACATGTCTAATCAAGTATTTCTCCGCCTATCTAATACAAATGAATGCAAAATCCGACACATCAATCGAATAAAAGTCCAACCAGCATATAAGATACGAATAGGTGGTTCGAATAGTGATTCGTATGGTGATTCGAATAATAGAGGTAAGAAGAGTAAGTATGTGTGTCGTATACATAGATTCAGAAATAAAAATATGTTTGTAATAGAGAATCACATACAGCTAACTAGAACTAAAGTACAGTAATTACAAATAAATGAGAGAACTATCAGAGAATGTACTCGCCTGCTACTCTGAAAAGAGTAGTGTAATATCAGATGTCTGCATCGGAGTCACAATTTCAAACAGAGGAATACAGGTTATAATGTGTTTAAAATAAGATAAATGGAGTTCATGATAATCTACATGATTCTAAGAATTCTAGGTCAAAGTCAACTCTAAGTCAAACCTGGTCAACTGTCTAGGTCAAACTAGGTCCAAGTCAAACTTCTAGGTATTGGTCAATTCTAGTCAACATGGTCAACACCCTAGGCCACTAGGTCAACACTAGGCCTAAACCACAATCACTAAGTCTAATAGAATTTATACTAGGCTAACAACCTAGGGAAACCTAATACTAGCTATAGGCTAGAAATCCTATAGGTCTAAGTACCAACCCAAGCCTATAAGCTAAACTAAACTCAAGCTAGTACTATAGCCTACTACTACTCTACCTATAGCCTAAACCAAGCCACAAGCCTAAGCCAATATACTTAAAACCTAACATCACATATATGTATATACTCATATATACATTCATACATATATATAAACTCACATATGGCATACATTACATATATGCATACATGTATATCATTGATTCATATTTACATTGCCTACCTGTCATATCTATCATTACCTACATGCTCTAGTGTTAGTTAAATATTGCATACATATTGACATTCATACATTTAGAGGTAGAGAGAGGGTTAAGGGGTTCATTTCAGTCACTGTGTATGTATAACAGGTTTTAGTGTAACTCAGTTTCAGGTTGCAATGTGTTGTGTCAAAACATTTACAGTTTTGTGTGTATAGGAATTACAACATGGTTGGCAAGATTAAAGAACAGTATGTGTGTATGAACTAAGCTAACATGTGTGTGTGGGTACAATGATGTGAACATGTGTGTTTCAAATTCAGATTTCAGTTATCAGTGTTCATGTGTCAGTGTTCACAGGTTTTATGGTATCAAGAGTGTGTGCACAGGGTATAGGAGTGTGTGTACTTGTGTGTGTGTGTGGATATGTTCTCAGAATTCAATGAATAAGTGTCAAGACAGTTTCATATTCAGATTCAACCCAATACCATGTATGAATACATTTGAAACTGTCTAACCATTGTGATGTGAAATATGGACTGAAGTCAAGGTTCAAGGACTGAAATAACATGAATGGGCTGAAACTAAGCAACTGAGCTCCTATGAAAATGGGGCTGATACTAATGGTATACTGAACTACATATACAGGTGTATTCAATAAGAAGAACATGAATTCCATTCCGACTCCTATCCAAACTTCAAACTGAAAGACCATACCAAGCCAAGGCCATGTCAAAGCAAAACCAAGGCTGCCTGGCCAATCCTTCCTCAGAACCTGGGCTGAACCCAGTTCAGTCCCTAAATCAGTTTTTCCCTTGTATCAATCAACCAACCTCATTTATGTAACAATCAACCTTAGTGTTCAGATAATATGCATGTTAAACATCAAATTCAGTTGTGTATAACAGGTTTTAATATCAGGAAAACCATTTCTCTGTTTGAGAATTGAACAATCATTCAATTTAAGTAACAGTCAATATAGCCATTCGAAAGCCAATACATTGTCCAAAATCCCATTTCCATATCAAAAGCCTAATCTAAAAGAAACATTGAACTAGTCAGGAATAATCAAACTTGTGGGATCATTGACAATTGAAAACATTAGTTTAAGAATAGGATTGAAATGGATTCAAGTTTTAGGAAAAACTAATTAATACTGTGTATCAGTCACTTACTGATATGAACCCAAAAACTATTTCAAAACCAACCCAGACCCTCGTGTTAGGTGGGGTATTCGTGTCGACATGGGGGTGATGTGTGTCCACAAAGTGTCAAAACATCGTATCCAAAGTGCCACGAACCTGGTCAAATTTGGTGCCAGAGACAGTGCAGTGCACTGTCTCGCGCACGCGTGTCGAACCCATTAGGGACACGTGTGTCCACCAAGACACCAAGTGGTGGTGTCGAATGGGTAGCCTAGGTCTAGGGCTAGAGTTAGGGCAGCCTGACACGAGTCCAAGTGTCCTCGTGTCCCCGCACGAAGTGCGTATCAGTGGCACCTGTGCGCGCGTGTGTACGTGTGGTAGAGACGGTGCGGTCGGATTTCTCCCAAACCGCTCAACCATATGGCCTAAAATTTTGTCTGTGTCATGTCAGTCATGTGTCCTAGGTGTGCCCAAAAATTTGTGCCAAGATGCAGTGTCGTGTCCGCTACAGTTCCCGAGCAGCAGGGAACTGTGTACGGTTCAGTCCCCGCGTGTCCAACACGAAAATCCGACACAACAAGACACCAAAACACAAAACACTCTTCACAAAAACTGATGTACATATTTAGATCTACAAATTCATTTAATTAGATTTACAAAAAATCGAAAATAAATTCCTTAGAGGCATTTAATCAAACACCTACGCAACACTTATGACACGTGTCCGATACGGACACCAAACGACAATAATTTGACCCAAACTTCAGGGACAACTAGGGACTCCTAGATCTAGCCCTAAATGCAAAGAAAACAAAATATTAATGTAATTTAAAGGATTTTACCTATAGGTGCAAATAGCTAGAAAAAGCCCCAAAATGAAGTGTTCCTCCTTGCTAGCTCGGATCCCCAAATTGCTCAAAATCTGGGATTACTCTCCACCAACAGTAAATAAACACTAATTAGGTCCTAATGCAAAAGACTAGGGTTAAAAAGGAGTTGGAATAAAAAGTTATGGAATGGCTATTTACCCCTTCTTCAAAACTTGAAAAAAATAATAAAAAGAGGCAAGAACAAGGAGGAGACTATTTATAGGGAAGGGGGAGCCCTAGTGGCTGGTCATAAAGTGGAAAATTAGGGTTAGGGTTTAGTCTAATGGTTATGGGCCAAGTTGCACTAGCTAACTAGCTCAAGTCCTTAGCCTATGGTCCAATGCAAAAATCCTCCTACTCTCTTATGAAACTTAGCCAACTTAAGTCAACCAAGCCCAACTTGAGTTAGATTAGGGTCCATACCATATTGACTAAGTCACCAAGGTCAAGGTCAAAATCTAGGACAGTCTCTAAGTCACAGCTAGTCATAAGTCAAAATCAACAATCACCAGTGCAATAAATCATGAAATAATTCAGGCCAAATGACCAAAATACCTCATGCTCAAAAGTAATAATAATTATCCTAATGATATGGTCAGGCTCTAGGTTAGGCAGTCTCTCAGGTTACACTAGCAAGGCATCAAAATCACAAGCCATGACTTAAAACAGTTTTAAATTGATTTTAAAAATAATTAAAAATCACCAAAAATCATAATATGATTTAAATATCATTAATAAATGATTATAATCACAAAATTTCAAAATTGTCCTCATTTGGAAAACTGGGTGTTACAAGTCTACCCCCCTTAGAAGAATTTTCTCGAAATTAAGATGATCGTACTCCTCCTAGGTCAAACCCCCAACAATCAAGGTCGAAGGATAACATGCAATCATAGTCCTACTGGTCGTATTCCATAATCTCGAACAGGGTAACTACGCTATCTAGCATATCACAGGAATATCCTGACAGGTACTAATGGAATCACACATGAAGGTAAAAGAAGGACAGGAATGACAGACCTGCTAACCCGTCACCCATAGCGTCGGTCTACTCGACTGTCAGCACAAAAGCCCTGCCCCTCTGGGGTATATCCCTCTGATGGTGCGGGGTACGTACTGCGCTATAGGTGGCCTAGCTTCCTCTATCTAATCCATGATACTCAAGTAACATCCATCCTGATATCCACTAATTATACTAGGACACCATCTATATGGTATCTATCCTGTAATCTGATAGTCATACCCGTCTATCCAGAACCATGTTACCAGAATCTCGTCACACCAGTAAGTATGGCTGCGATAATCCACAGAGTCCACAACAATGTATATACCTCTAGAATCATGGTATTTAAAAATTTTGCATTGCGCTAGCTTGACTGCAAAAACTTTAAATTCCCACACCCGAGAAATATATCCAAAATCAGACTCTATCTCATCGCCCAACCCGCTGATATGCTGTAAAAGACTCTAGATTCCATGACAGAGGCAACCTAGCCCATAAGTTATCTTGGTAGAAAATCAAGTCAATAAGGAATACCAAGAATCAAATTCAACGATCAATCAAGGAATATAGACAGATACTGTCAGAATCGAATTTTGAGATAGTTTAAATGAGATTCTAAAGGGTCATCCAGGAATCTTCTCAAGTAGTCCTAACTGTGATTGAGTACTCTCTCAACTAAAGCCTATTCTTAGTTTCTATCGCAGGTGTGCAGCAGTACAACTAATCGTTGCACTACCACGACATCACTAAAGTGACCCTCGACCTGCATGGGCCACCACTAAAATCGTGTCACGACCCGCACCCTGTGTAGGGGTACGAGAAGTGGTACGTCCAGCCTACGCCGCAGTGTCGGCGGTAGAACGCTGTCCTAGTTTACTATCTAATCAACAAATCACGCAATTATATGTACTTGTCAAATCTCAACTCCGAATGGAGGACAAGTTTATATATAATAAATCTCAATCACAGTCTAAGCACGATAAGAAACACAGAAGTTTATAACTAAATAACAGACTAATAACACGATTAAAAAACTACTAAAATAATAATATCTCAACAAACTCAAATACAACTCGTATCTCAAGTTATTACAATTCAAGTTCTAAAACATGAAAACTAAACCAAGTCTACTAGCTAGTCTCCCGATCACTCCTGAGTGTCGGGGCCAAAGGTAGCTAAGCCATCTCCTGCTCCAAGGCAAGTAGGGCAAATGTCCTCAGGGCAATCATTTATAATATTTTTAACATCCAGTCAGGACAGGACGAGTAATTCATCAAAAATCTCAAGTAAACAGAAACTATAAAGCAGTTATAGACAGTTATATTGATGAATATGGCAGTTTTATACAGGTAGTGATGTAGAGAAACAGTTAAGGTATAATGAAAGTAAGGTAACTAAACAAGAGGAGAAGCATAGCAATGAAGACTGTAAAATAAGATCTGACGAACTAGAGTAACATAATGAGTTCAGACAGTACAATATAAGTCGAGTGTAATCCCAATGTGAGTCTAATACAAGAAGAGTCGAATGTGATTCTAATCATTGTTGTAATAAGGTGAATTGAATAAGGTGAATAAGGTGATACGAATAGTGATTCACATGATGATCTAACAATGATTCGAATAAATTCTCCAAGTGTGTTTTAAAATACTTAGATAAACATGTAAACGGCTATGGGTAAATCCGGCACATCACGTACTGATCAGGTGAGAATGCTATCGTTCGAATATCATTCACAGGGGGTGGTTCGAATAGTGAAATGTTCACATGTCTAATCAAGTATTTTCGCCCATCTAATACAAATGAATCCAAAATTCGATCATCAATCGAATAAAAGCCAACCAGCATATAAGATACGAATAGGTGTTCGAATAGTGATTCGTATGGTGATTCGAATAATAGAGGTAAGACGAGTAAGTATGTGTGTCGTATACATGGATTCAGAAATAAAAATACATGTTTGTAACATAGAATCACATACAGCTAACTAGAACTGAAATACAGTAATTGACAAATAAATGAGAGAACTATCAGAGAATGTACTCGCCTACTACTCTGAAAAGAGTATTATAATATCAGATGTCTGTATCGGAGTCACAATTTCCTAAAGAGGAATACAGGTTATAATGTGTTTAAAATAAGATAAATGGAGTTCATGATGCAATCTACATGATTCTAAGTCAATTCTAGGTCAAAGTCAACTCTAAGTCAAACCTGGTCAACTGTCTAGGTCAAACTAGGTCCAAATCAAACTTCTAGGGTATTGGTCAATTCTAGTCAACATGGTCAACACCTAGGCCACTAGGTCAACACTAGGCCTAAACCACAATCACTATGTCTAATAGAATTTTATACTAGACTAACAACCTAGGGAAACCTAATACTAGCTATAGGCTAGAAATCCTATAGGTCCAAGTACCAACCCAAGCCTATAAGCTAAACTAAACTCAAGCTAGTACTATAGCCTACTACTACTCTACCTATAGCCTAAACCAAGCCACAAGCTAAGCCAATATACTCAAAACCTAACATCACATATATGTATATACTCATATATACATTCTATATATATAAACTCACATATCTGGCATACATTACATAGATGCATACATGTATATCATTGATTCATATTTACATTGCCTACCTGTCATGCATCTATCATTACCTTCATGCTCTAGTGTTAGTTCAAATATTGCATACATATTGACATTCATACATTTAGAGGTAGAGAGAGGGTTAAGGGGTTCATTTTAGTCACTGTGTATGTATAACAGTTTT
The DNA here is from genome assembly GCA_029216955.1 of Iris pallida. Lineage (NCBI taxonomy): Eukaryota > Viridiplantae > Streptophyta > Magnoliopsida > Asparagales > Iridaceae > Iris > Iris pallida. The sequence goes on along the minus strand of JANAVB010029815.1, from coordinate 13,565,810 downwards.
AGCGTAACTCAGTTTCAGGTTGCAATGTGTGTGGGTCAAAACATTTCCAGTTTTGTGTGTATAGGAATTACAACATGGTTGGCAAGATTAAAGAACAGTATGTGTATGAACTGAACTAACATGTGTGTGTGTGGGTACAATGATGTGAACATGTGTGTTTCAAATTCAGATTTCAGTTATCGGTGTTCATATGTCAGTGTTCCCAGGTTTTAGGTGTCAAGAGTGTGTGCACAGGGTATGGAGTGTGTGTACTTGTGTATGTGGGTGTGTGGATATGTTCTCAGAATTCAATGAATAAGTGTCAAGACAGTTTTATATTCAGATTCAACCCAATACTATGTATGAATACATTTGAAACTGTCTAACCATTGTGATGTGAAATGGACTAAAATCAAGGTTCAAGGACTAAATAACATAGAATGGCTGAAACTAAGCAACTGAGCTCCTATAGAAAATGGGGCTGAAACTAATGGTATGGACTGAACTACATATGCAGGTGTATTCAATAAGAAGAATAGAATTCCATTCCTACTCCTATCCAAACTTCAAACTGAAAGACCATGCCAAGCAAGGCCATGTCAAGGCAAAACCAAGGCTGCTGGCCAATCCTTCCTCACGAACCTGGGCTGAACCCAGTTCAGTCCCTAAATCAGTTTTTTCCCTTGTATCAATCAACCCAACCTCATTTCATATAACAATCAACCTTAGTCTTCAGATAATATGCATGTTAAACATCAAATTCATTGTGTATAACAGGTTTTAATATCAGGAAAACCATTTCTCTGTTTGAGAATTGAACAATCAATCAATTTAAGTAACAGTCAATATAGCCATTCGAAAGCCAATAATTGTCCAAAATCCCATTTCCATATCAAAAGCCTAATCTAAAAGAAACATTGAACTAGTCAGGAATAATCAAACTTGTGGGATCATTGACAATTGAAAACATTGGTTTAAGAATAGGATTGAAATGATACAAGTTTTAGAAAAAACTAACACTGTGTATCAGTCACTTACTGATATGAACCCAAAAACTATTTCAAAACCAACCCAGACCGTCATGTCAGGTGGGGTATTTTGTGTCACATGGGGGTGATGTGTGTGTCCACAAAGTATCAAAACATCGTGTCCAAAGTGCCACGAACCTGGTCGAATTTGGTGCCAGAGACAGTGCAGTGCACTGTCTCGTGCACGCGTGTCGAACCCATTAGGGACGTGTGTCCACCAAGACACCAAGTGGTGGTGTCGAATGGGTAGCTAGGTCTAGCTAGTTAGGGTAGCCTGACACGAGTCCAAGCGTCTTCGTGTCCCCGCACGAAGTGCGTATCAGTGGCACCTGTGCGCGCGTGTGTGCGTGTGGTCGAGACGGTGCGGTCGGGATTTCTCCCAACCGCTCAACCATATGGCCTAAATTTTGTTGTGTATGTCAGTAATGTGTCCTAGGTGTGCCCAAAAATTCGTGTCAAGACGTGCAGTGTCGTGTCCGCTACAGTGCCCGAGCAGGGCACTGTGTACGGTTCAGTCCCCGCGTGTCCAACACGAAAATTCGACACAACAAGACACCAAAACACAAAACACTCTTCACAAAAATTGATGTACATATTTAGATCTACAAATTCATTTAATTAGATTTACAAAAATCAAAATATATTCCTTAGAGGCATTTAATCAAACACCAACGCAACACTTATGACACGTGTCCTATACGGACACCAAACGACACGAATTTGACCCAAACTTCAGGACAGCTAGGGGACTCCTAGATCTAGCCCTAAATACAAAGAAAAAAATATTAATGCAATTTAAAGGATTTTACCTATAGGTGCAAATAGCTAGAAAAAGCTCCAAAATGAAGTGTTCCTCCTTGCTCGCTCGGATCCCCAAATTGCTCAAAATTTGGGATTACTCTCCACCAGCAGTAAATAAACACTAATTAGGTCCTAATGCAAAAGACTAGGGTTAAAAAGGAGTCGAATGAAAAAGTTATGGAATGGCATTTACCTCTTCTTCAAAACTTGCAAAAAATAATAAAAGAGGCAAGAACAAGGAGGAGACTATTTATAGGGAAGGGGGAGCCCTAGTGGCTAGTCATAAAGTGGAAAATTAGGGTTAGGATTTAGTCTAATGGTTATGGGCCAAGTTGCACTAGCTAACTAGCTCAAGTCCTTAGCCTATGGTCCAATGCAAAAATCCTCCTACTCTCTTTATGAAACTTAGCCAACTTAAGTCAACCAAGCCCAACTTGAGTTAGATTACGGTCCATACCATATTGACTAAGTCACCAAGGTCAAGGTCAAGGTCAAAATCTAGGACAGTCTCTTAAGTCACAGCTAGTCATAAGTCAAAATCAACAATCACCAGTGCAATAAATCATGAAATAATTCAAAGAGGCCAAATGACCAAAATACTCTCATGCTCAAAAGTAATAATAATTATCCTAATGATATGGTCAGGCTCTAGGTTAGGCAGTCTCTCAGGTTACACTAGCAAGGCATCAAAATCACAAGCCATGACTTAAAACAGTTTTAAATTGATTTTAAAAATAATTAAAAATTACCAAAAATCATAATATGATTTAAATATCATTATTAAATGATTATAATCACAAAATTTCAAAATTGTCCTCATTTGGAAAACTGGGTGTTACAATTACGAATATGAAATTTTATGACTAAGATAGAGTTTGATTGCTCCGACTAATTGAGTTATTAAATTTAAATTTTAAAGGGATATGAGGTCGAAAATTAGTTTGAACCAAAACTGTACCTAGATGTGATAGAAGAAGAAGAATCTAGAATCCTTGAATTCAAAACTTTGGTACTTATTGAAATTTATATTGTAAGATATAGTAATTGAGAATATTTTTAAGGAATATAAATTTTGTGAGTTAATCTAAGGAGAAACATCAAAGGAAATAAAGAAGAAAAAAAATTATCTTAAGAAAAATTGAAGTTTTATGGAATACGAATATTGAAAGAAATTACAGCTTTTGAAGATTTATTACTAATAAAAACCATAGTGATTACTCGAAGATCATGATGATATTTAAACGCACAAGAATATAGAATTAGTAGTCTTAGAATGAGATAGAGGAAGTTATTAAAAATCTTGTGATTTTGGTGATTCTAGGATTGATGGCAGTATGACCAAATTAGACACAGAAGGATGTCTTGCATAATCATTACAAAACTACACCATTGATTTATTCTTTCAAGTTATCAAATTGTCAATTTTCGTTGAATGTCGTTTCTCCTCCTCGTCTAATGAGTTAAATCGTGATTCCTCATCCTTAAACTCTTCTATCTCCTGAAGCCCACCTGCAGTAATTTTTTCTAAATTTTGAGGACAAATTCTTTTAAGTTGGGCAGGATGTAAAACCCCTAAATTTCAACTATAATTTTTTATGGTAATTACTAGTAAATCGTATTTATACGCCGCGTACAAGTTCACATCCTCATAAATGTGCGTCGCGTGTGAGTTTTCGGTTCAAAATTTTTCGTCGGGTACGAATATGTGCGAGGTACATATTTTTGTAAAACATTTTTTTAGATTTTATTTATATAGAAATTTTAGTTTTTAAAATAATACGTGATAAATATTTTTAAATTGCTTAAAGTTATAAAAAGCATCACATGGAAATTTCCAAAATTTTATTTTATGTTACAAGGTTGTCGTTCAAATATAGTAGTAAATAAAAAACATATTTTTGTGAATATTCTATTGCATATGATTACATAAAATTAATTATGTATACAGCTTAATTTTTGAAATTTATTTTTATTATTATTTTAAATTTTATGAAAAAGTATTATAAATATATCAATTGTGATAAAATCAAAATTTTGATTTTATAATAATCTTAAATGGATTTTTGAATTAAATATAAGATTATCTAGTTAAATCTTGGAAAGATATTATTGGTTTGATTTAAAGTAATTTAAATTAAGAAACGGTATTATCTACTGGGGAATTTAAACTATCCTAATCTATATACAACTTGGTCTCTACCTCCTATATAAGGAGACCTCCATTGTTATTCTCCATAAATTTACCATCCAAATTCCCCATCAAATTCGTACATCGTGTCGGTGTCGCCATTCTCCATCCATTATATCTTCTTTTTACACATACAATATTCCAACCCCGCGAACGATAAGCCCGACGCTGACACTATTCCATGTCACGCAGGACACGATCCGACAAACCAAAAGCTAATCTTCCCTGCCACCTGCCGCCTCGGCATCACCGGACCACCCCTGCTTGCCCGGCCAACCCGGGGCGATATCGCCATCAACCCGTCACAGCCATAGCACCACCATTCTTTACCGACCACTACCCTGCCAAACCTGGACACCGCCACCACCATCGTCATTATCATAACCGATCTCCACCCCCACCAACAGCAGGGCTTTGCCGATCATAAATCGCCACGCCACCATGACTGCCACCAAACTACCACTTCCGGTAGCCTCCTAAACCACGGGCGCACCTAGCCAGAATCTGCACCATCATCAACTCCTCCACGACCGTCCCGTCACCTCCGTCCCCAAAAATAAACCCAAAAATTACCATCGTCCGTGCCGGAGCAGCCCGCCACCCCTGTCTCGACCTTCGCACTCGTATGCCGCCGCTGGCGTGCCCTAAATCGTGCTATGGCGCTCGTGGATCACCGTCGTCCACTCCAGCCGGGCGCCACCATCGAGCGGCCAGCGTCGGCAAGTCACGGTCATCGAGCGCCTGGCCGAAGCGCTACCGTCATCCTCCATCGCCGCCGTCGAAGCCTTGACTGTCGACCTCTTCTCCGATCTCCAACCGCCATCCTCGCTCAGTCCCACCAGACCACCACGACTCTCCAGCAGCGCCACCAGCATAGGCGACCGCTGCCGCCGCCGATTCCTCTTCCCTCTATGGTACTCTCACTCTCTCTCCCTTTCTTTTGCTGGACAAGTTCTTGGATTATGATTTTTTGTCATCTCTCTCTCTCTTTACTCCTGTTGCTTTTTTTTTTCTTTCTTTTCATTTGACTTTTTCTACAACCAATGAGTTCAGTATTAATAATATTAAGTATATACACGTTGCTATATTAATAAATGCAATGCTTATATTATGAATGTTACTATATATATAAATAGTATTATTATTATTTGTATTAATATTATTTAAAGTTGGTGTTATTATTATTATTTATCATTATTATTCATATTTAAAATTTTTGATTTAAGGTGGACACCAGTAACAGTGTTGTTAATTATTATTATTAATACATGTGGTTATTTTACAGTATTCTATAAAACTTATTTTGTAATAAGATATTTATTTGTTTATAGGATTACATCGATTTCCAGGCATGTAGGAACCTTCAAAATATATTATATTGTTACCTTGTTGTAACTGATTATATATATCCCAAGCTATGTTCCTTTAGCCGTAACAAAAATAATTTACCTATAGTTCATTTACCCAAAATTATTTTTAAAATATGTCTCTATTTATAAACTTAGCTTTTAAGCCTAAAGGATTTTTTGTATCTTTTTTCTAAAAACTGTCTTAATATATTTTAGGTATTATAAAAATAGTATAAATAATTTTCTCCGTAAAGTCACTTTCTGTCAATCTTCGACCATGACTAATTCCATAATCATATTTATGTGAATATCGGACCCTTACATGTTAACCTCGGCTAATAGACAAATCAAAACTTGACAGATCACCACACAACACCAGGCGACCCACCAGGCAAAATATCTTGCCATCACTGTTTTTTCCTTGCTCATATATTGCTTGCATTAATTTATTTAGTATTTATTTTCTGCAATTATAACTTGTACTTCTTAATTATGCGTAGATGCAAATTTTACTGTTTAAATGTTGTCTTTCCTTATTTTTTATTTGTATGCACACTTAACTTAGAATGGAGAGACCACCTGCATTCATTGGCCTTGAAGGGACTGCTACCCCTGTGTATGCTCTTGGAACACCGGGTTGTCGTATATTGAGGGGACTGCTTCCCCCTATCACGCCCCGAGTTGGCAACGTTCGTCCTCGATGTAAATTTTTGCCGATTCGATTGTCCTCGCTAAGGTGTGATGCCGTACGAGTCTGGAATTGCACTCGTACAAGGTAGAACGTTACGTTGCATTTGTTATAAATACGCCAAGTTGAAACTTCATAAATCACATCAGAATTTAAGACAGTATAGGAAGATAGAAATGCTTTTCATTCATAGCTTGCAACGAAGTGCAAGTCGTAATTACATTGGATGCCGTTGCGGCTACATTGATTGAAAACAGAAAGAAAATACATTCGACAAGTTGCCTGAACTACGCTTGTCGTCCCATACATTCGCCCCTTTATACATATCGTCGACTTGAATTCTTTAAAATACTTAGTATTGGAAGAGCTTCAAAACGCCTCTCCGTACTTCAGCTTCATTTTAGGTTGGAGCGCCCACCGTACCTGGGGAAATTAGGGGAGGGGATTAGTACACTTGCTAAGTGGATGAGACGAACCCTCGTCTAAACCGACTCTGATTGTTAGGATAGGCATGATTTAGAGTTGTCTTTCTATTAGAACTAAATGAATTCAGTTCATATTCGATAGCCGTCTTTGAGTATTAAAGCATACAACATAACATCGTAGTTTATCATATCTTACCACGGCCCTCCCTGCATGAAAACAGAGATAATATTTACACCTGTATAAGACAATAGGTGAGCATGCAACTATCTTATATACGGTCATTGGTGCTATGCACCACTAGGGATTAATCGAAGTTGGCATGCGACGCTACCCTTTCAGCCTCGGTTGCAAGCCTTACTGAAGGTCCCGCATGCCTCGCGCCGAAGCACGATGAATTATTCTCCCTAGGACGAATCAGTTCCGATGCCCCGGATACCGTTTCGAGGAAAATGAACTTATGCACAAGCTGTCCATGTCCATGCCTATGTGCGAACAGTTTAATATATGCAACCATTTTTGTATAGCACGGATAGTATTGAATGGCATTATCATTTCTCGCAACTCATGCAACGATTCATTTTCCCCAAAGCCGTACACCGATTTAGCGTCCCGTGGGCACCAACTTGTCCTAGGCATCATAACCCATGACCGACGTTTCATAATATTTTACAGCAGATGAAATAGTCTATCTTTTTACTAGAACCTTAAACTTTTCCAGTTATGTGAGAAACTTGTATTTTTTCGAGTAGATTACTCAAAATCGATACATTTTTTCCGAGTTCTTGACCTAGAGGATTGGCATACAATTAACTTGGCATCGTTCGATTTGAATGAATTCGAAGCAAGGAATAAGTTTACGGGACAGAGTAGAAAAGAAGGCTCGAATCACCCACCGATTATTTTGCTTCGTGCCGATCATCCAAGCGCTACAGAACGTCAATCCTTAGTTACGCGAGCTCCTGCAATGGCACCAATGCTTTGTTAGAATTCCTTCTTTTTCCCTTGCATCAAAATTGTAATTGCATCCATGAAAACGACGCAAAAACACTTCATCAAGCCCAACGGCAAAGCTCCAAGAAAACTATACAGCGGTCCGGTCCCGTCGAAGGGACTCTTATAGAGAGCTCATTCGTCGAGACGCAGCCCGCTGCATCTAGGACTTATTCCAACAGAAGTCGTTCCATTAGTTGGATCAATTCTCGTAACTTTCGTCCAAATCGATTTGAATCGATGTCGCAAAGCGTTATCGTTTACCAAGCTTAGCAATCGAGTCAGATGGCCATCTAAGTTCTCGGCCGATCTGACTCGGCGCTAGCATATTATGAAGTTCCGGTGCCTATCAAAGCGGGGCGCTACATAATATACTACTAGGAAAAAGTTTCGTCCCGAAACATAAGAATTATGGTCTGACCTTAATTAAGACAAACAACACGGGATACTTCTCTCATCTCCGCCTCCATCTCCCACATCGACTCCTCGACTGAATAGTTTCGCCAAAGCACGCGGACCAAGGACATCGACCGATTGCGTAGCACTTTCTCCTTGCGGTCCAAAATTTGAATAGGCTCCTCCGAGTAAGACAAGTCAGTACGTAGCTCCAACTGATCGAAGCTAACCACATGACTTGCATCGTGCACACATTTTCGAAGTTGTGAACATGGAAAACATCGTGCACATCAGCTAAGGCAGGAGGTAGTGCGATCCGATAAGCAACCGTCGCAACTCGCTCAATGATCTCGAAGGGGCCTACAAATCTCGGGCTCAACTTGCCTTTAATGCCGAACCGCATCACGCCGCGCATGGGTGTCTTTCAGAAACACATGGTCCCCGACCAAGAACTCTAGCGGGCTCGACAAAGATCTGCGTAGCTCTTTTGTCGACTTTGTGAGATGCAGAGTCTATCTCGAATCTAGCGGACCTTTTCGATGGCCTGCTCCACCAGTTCCGGCCCAAGCACTTGTCGCTCTCTGACTTCATCCCAGCATATCAGCAACGGTACTTCCTCCCGTAGAGCGCTTCATATGGAGCTATCTGAATGCTCGACTGATAACTGTTGTTATATGCAAACTCCGCAAGCGGCAAATCCGTATCCCAACTAGTCTTTAGGTCGATCGCACATAGACGCAACATATCTTCTAAGATCTGATTGACCCTCTCTGTCTGACCGTCTGTTTGGAGATGGTATACCGAATTAAAGTTCAGTTTGGTCCCCATCGTCGCTTGGAGGCTCGTCCAGAAACGCGATAGGAATCGCCCGTCTTTGTCCAAAATTATTAAGGCCGGTACCCCGTACAGTCGAACAATCTCATCGATTTAGATTTGTGCTAACCGATCGATGCTCCATCCTACTTTAATTGCGATAAAGTGAGCCGACTTGGTCAATCTATCAACAATGACCTAAATCACGTCATTCCCCCGCGGCGTCTTCGAAAATCTCATAATGAAATCTATCGAAATATTGTCCCACTTCCACTCGAGAATGGCGATGTTTTGCAGCTCGTCGCCTGGCCGTTGGTGTTCCGTCTTCACCTGCTGACATGCCATGCATTGCGATACAAACGTAGCCACGTCTTTCTTCATGCCGTGCCACCAAAAGTTTGTGCGCAAGTCCTTGTACATCTTATGCTTCCAGGATGTAACGAGTACTTCACATAGTGCGCCTCCGTCAGAATTTCTTTTCTGAGTTCGGCAGTTTCAGGAATACAGAGCCTTCCCTTTAGTCGCATCATCCGTCTCCGTCTTTCGCAAAGTCAGTCGCCCTTTCCGTTGAAATCAGCTCGCGCATTTTCTTCAGGAATGAGTCGTCCTCCTATGTGGTCTTTATCTTGCTAAGCAGGCTCGATCCTAACTTTAGTTGAGGTAGGTGCAGGTGTCGATACTCAATTCCGAGTTCGATACCCATCGCTTCAAGGTCTCGCTGTATCTCCTTGTTTATGGCCAGTGTTCCCATAAACATTCTGCTGAGTGCGTCAGCCACCACGTTTCCCTTGCCCGGTGTATACTCGATCGTTAGCTTATAATCTTTTATGAGTTCGAGCCAGCGTCGCTGTCGTAGGTTGAGTTTTTGCTGCGTAAATAAGTACTTCAGGCTTTTGTGATCTGTGTAAATTCTACATGCCACATCATAGAGGTAGTGCCGCCAAAACATCAACGCAAAGACGATCGCCGCCAATTCTAGGTCGTCGTCGGGTAGTTTTTCTCGTGCTGCTTTGACTGTCGTGAAGCGTAAAAGATGACTTTGTCTCTCTGCATGAGTACGCACCCGAGGCCAGTTCCCAATCGTCGCTGAATATCTGAAAGCCTTCTAGACCGTCTGGAAGTACAAGGATTGGAGCTGAGACGAGCCGTTGCTTCAACTCTTGGAAGCTGGATTCACAGTCGTCGCTCCATTCAAATACTACTCCCTTCTGGGTGAGGTGAGTCAAAGGCGACGCTAGTTTTGAAAAACTTCGCACGAATCTACGATAGTAGCCCGCTAAGCCTAGGAAACTCCGAATGTCGCTAGCCGAGGCAGGTCGTTTCCAATCCACCACCGTATCAATCTTCTTTGGGTCCACCGCGATACCTTCGGCAGAGATTACGTGCCCGAGGAATGTCACGCTACTCATCCAGAACTCACACTTACTCTGCTTGGCGTACAATTTATTTTCACGCAGAATCTACAGTACTGTCTTCAAATGTTCCGTATGTTCTTCACGATTCTTTGAGTAGACAAGGATATCATCGATAAATACGACTACAAATTTATCTATTTGAGGTCGAAAGACTCGGTTCATCAGATTCATGAACGCTGGGGCATTCGTCAAACCGAACGGCATGACGAGGAATTCGTAATGACCATATCGAGTGCGGAAGACAGACTTCGATATGTCGTCGGACTTGATCTTCAATTGATGATAGCCTGAACGAAGATCGATTTTTAAAATATTGCCGCACCTTGCAGTTGGTCAAACTAGTTGTCGATTCGCGGCAAAGGATACTTGTTTCGCATGGTCGCCTTGTTGAGTTCCCGATAGTCGATGCATAGCCGCAACGACCCATCCTTCTTTTTCATGAACAGTACGGGAGCTCCCCACGGAGAGACGCTAGGGCGAATAAATCTGCGGTCTAGCAACTCTTGTAATTATACCTTCAGTTCCTTCAGTTTTGCTGGAGCCATTCGGTAAGGCGCCTTTGATATCGGTCGTGTATCCGAAAAGGTGTCGATGCTGAATTCAATTTCTCGATCCGGCGGCATCCCGGGCATCTCGTCAGGAAAAACGTCAGAAAAGTCTGCCACAACATCAGTCTACATTGTGTTTGTATTATCCGTCCGCTTGTCTCGAACTGATGCCAAGTATCCCGTACAGCCGGAACGCAGCATACGCCTCGCCGAGATTGCCGATACCATCATCGCCGTCTTCGAGGCCATACCGCACGAATATGAGAACTCTGTCTCGCCAGGAAGACAAACACCACTCTCTTCTCTGCGCACTCGATCGTTGCACGACAAGCGCCCAACCAATCCATGCCCAGGATTATGTCGTAATCTTTGATGTCTAGCACGACGGCATCTAAGGATAGATATCTTCCTCCGACACAAAGTGGCCATCCCTACAAATAAAGTTCGCAGGCATATCGACTCCCGATGGAGTGCTAATGCTAATATTTATATCTAGTGATTGCATGGTTATTTTTTTTCTTTCGCATAATCAGCAGATATAAAGCTATGCGTCGCACCCGAATCAAATAGGACTCGAGCAGGTATATCTTTGTAGAGTAATATACCTGTTACAACCATATCGGACGCGTACGCTTCGTCCCGAGTTAAGGCATAAACTCGGCCTTGAACTCCGTGGCGTTGATTCTGCGGGATCACAGGCACCGCATTTGCTCCTTGTAGTGTAGGCGCTTTATATGGATTCAGAGTGTTCCTTGGTGTGTTGTGTTGATTCGGCTTCCCCGCCTGACATTATTGACTGAGGTGGCCTAGCTCGCCACACTTGAAGCATGTTCTCAGTCTACAATCGGTGCTCGGTGCCCACGCTTGTCGCATCTGTCACAATTTACTACGATAAAGTGACCACGATTCTCAGATGTGTTTGAGCGCTTTTATACTCCCGATCCTCCAGCGTCATTAGGACGCTTGTTGAAGTTGTTACGAACGACAGGCACGACCCTTTGTGACATACGGCCAAAGATTCGCTCACTATCAAGTGCGGCTTCATAGGATTCACGATAAGTTTGGCATCGTTGGTTCATGACGTCCCTACGCAGTTCGTCGTTGAGGACTTGCTGAAAACGCTCGCACCATTCTTCCTTGTTGGACAGGAAGGCGCCGGCAAATTTTACAAGTTTCGAGAAGCTTGCATCATAATCTTCAACACTCATTTCCCTGCCTCAATATCATAAACTCATCCGCCTTCTGTCGACGGATGGCGCGAGGAACGTACTGCTCAAGGAAGGCTGTCTTAAACATTTTCTAATAAATCTTTTTGTTGGAATCGGTTTCATAGATCTCTTGTTTCTTCGCCGCCCACCAGTCATGTGCTCTTAGTTGTAACTGCATCACCGCACAGGCCACCCTCTGGGACCCTTCGATGAGAGGATCGAACAAGTCCTCCATCTCTGCGAGCCATCCTACTATCACGTCGGGCTCTGCTCGGCCGTTGAACTTTGGCGGGTTTATTTTGCGAAACTCCTTCACTTTGAACATGAAAGGAGAGTTTATCATTTACGGGGAGCCGTCTTCCTCCTCGTCTTCTTCTTGATCACCTTGCTTTTCCTCGGGCTCTTCATCCGTCGTCTTGGTATTGCTGCCATTCTCTCACTATCTGAGTCACGGCATTCATCTGTTTTTGTTGTGCCTCAAATTGGGCTTTGAATTATGTCTGAAGCTGTTGCTGCTACAGTTCCATCAACTGTAGCATCTTCTCTATAGTCGTCTCGCTAGGGCAAGTGCTTTTTGTGCTCGACGTACTATCTACGGTTTGGGTTGTTGGGCCGGCAATTTTCTTATCTCGCTTAGTCATTCCTACAAACAGTATAAATCCATTAGTATTTTTCAAAATATCTACGGGCTTACCTGTATGGAACTTGTATTTCACGCAGCATGCCGACAAGCATTTAATCAAGCCATCGCAACGGACATTCCAACAATGAAACATCTTTCGAAAATCCGAGGAAACATAACAGAGCTCTGATACCAATTTGTCATGCCCCGAGTCGGCAACGTTCGACCTCGATGTAAATTTTTGCCGATTCGAACATCCTCGCTAAGGTATGATGCCGTACGAGTCTGGAATTGCACTCGTACAAGGCAGAACGTTACGTTACATTTGATATAAATACGCCAAGTTGAAACTTCACAAACTACATCAGAATTTAAGACGCAGTATAGGAAGATAGAAATGCTTTTCATTCATAGCTTGCAATAAAGTGCAAGTCGTAATTACATTGGATGCCGTTACGGCTACATTGATTAAAAAAGAAAATACATTCGACAAGTTGCCTGAACTACGCTTGTCGTCCCATACATTCGCCATTTTATACATAAGCAGTTGACTTAAATTGGCTTCAAAATACTTCAGTATAGGAAGAGCTTCAAAACGCCTTTCCGCACTTCAGCTTCGTTTTAGGTTGGAGCGCCCGCCGCACCTGGGGAAATTGGGGAAGGGGATTAGCACACTTGCTAAGTGGACGAGATGAACCAACTCGTCTACTATGATTGTTAGGATAGGCATGCTTTAGAGTTGTCTTTCTATTAGAACTAAATGAATTTAATTCATATTCGATAGCCGCCTTGAGTATTAAAGCATACAACATAACATCACAGTTTATCATATTTCTTACCACGGCTGTACTTGTCCCTGCATGAAAAGAGAGATAATATTTACACCTGCATAAGACAATAGGTGAGCATGCAACTATCTTATATGCGGTCATTGGTGCTATACACCACTAGGGACTTAATCGAAGTTGGCATGCGACGCTACCCTTCAGCCTAGGTTGCAAGCCTTACTGAAGGTCCCGCATGCCTCACGCCAAAGCACGATGAATTATTCCCCCTAGGACGAATCGGTTTCGATGCCCCGGATACCGTTTCGAGGAAAATAAACTTGTGCATATGTTGTCCATGACTATGCCTATGTGCGAACAGTTTAATATATGCAACCAGTTTCGTATAGCGCGGATCGTATCGAATGGCATTATCATTTCTCGCAACTCATGCAACGATTCATTTTCCCCAATGTCGTACTCCGATTTAGCGTCCCATGGGCACCACCTTGTCCGAGGCATCATAATCCATGATCGACGTTTCATAATATTTGCAGCAGATGAAATAGTCTATCTTTTTACTAGAACCTTAAACTTTTCCAATTATGTGAGAAACTTGTATTTTTCCGAGTAGATAACTCAAAATCGATACGTTTTTTTCCGAGTTCTTGACTTAGAGGATTGGCATGCAATTAACTTGGCATCATTCGATTTAAATGAATTCGAAGCAAGGAATAAGTTTGTGGGACAGAGTAGAAAAGAAGGCTCGAATCACCCACCGATTACTTTGCTTCGTGTCGATCGTCCAAGCGCTACGCAACATCAATCCTTAGTTACGCGGGCTCCTACAATGGCACCAACGCTTTGTTAGAATTCCTTCTTTTCCCTTGCATCGAAATTGTAATTGCATCCATAAAAACGATGCGAAAGCACTTCATCAAGCCGCAGCAAAGCTCCAAGAAAACTATACAGCGGCCCGATCCCGTTGAAGGGACTCTTATAGAGAGCTCACTCGCCGAGACGCAGCCCACTGCATCTAGGACTTATTCCAACAGAAGTCGTTCCATTAGTTGGATCGATTCTCGTAACTTATATCCAAATCGATTTGAATCGATGCCGCAAAGCGTTATCGTTTACCAAGCTTAGCGATCGAGTCAGATGGCCATCTAAGTTCCCGGCCGATCTGACTCGACGCTAGCATATTATGAAGTTCGGCGCCTATCGAAATCGGGCCGCTACACCCCCGGCTTCATCTTCCCCCAGGGAGGTTGAGGATGCACCTCCAGGTGTTGGGAGCTTTTTCTGGATCGAGTGCCTAGGTAGACACCCCCTGTGGCTGTCGGTAGCAACCCTCTCGATAAGAGTTTCCTTGCAGTGCTGGCTGAGGATACCAGGCTGGAAAAGCCTGTCTTCTTTCCTCCATTGTCGGAAAGAACCTGTTGGCCCATTGTCATGGTCAAACCTGATTTTAATAATTGATCAAACTCTGTCTCTATATAAATGTGAGTCAATTCAGATGTTTACTAACGGCGTTTTGGACACTGATCAAAGATGGATATCTACTCCGTTCAAGACCGAAGCTGTTTGCCACTTAGAATGTATTTCTTTCAAAGCAATATAATTTTTATTTTATTGAGTCTAGGAGTACATTGTACACCAAGTCGTACTGGCAAATAGGCTATCCGAAAAAGTTTTTCAAAACTGACCTATCTTTCAAAATGACCTATGGTTTTGAAAAATATATATTTTACAAAAGCTTCTGAAGGACTTTTTTAAAAAAAGCCAAAATTATTTTTCACAAAATCAACTGACCAAACCCTGACAAAACTCGGCCAGAGTTCGGCCAGAGTTAGGCTATGTTGAACGTTATGTGAACGTTTGATTTTGAACTTGGTCTTCCTTCAGTTACGGCTTGTTACAAAGAGTTCTGTCCGAATTCTGTTAGAGTTCTGCCTTTGAAAAAACTATAAATAGAAAAGGATTTTGGTCATTTCAAATCACCAATTCACTTCCAATCTATTCTCTTCTAAAGCTTATATTTCTTCCGAAGAGTTCTAAAAAGCTTCTATTTTCAAATCCTAAGCCAGTTACAATCCTCTAGTCGATTTGTCAGTGCAGTGCGGTCTAAAAGTTTCAGAGCGATTGTAATCAGAGGCTTGATTGAAGATTTACTCTTCAAAATTGAAGTTGGTCGAGTTCTTCGTATCAAAGCTCGCGTCTGTAGAAGTTGCAAGGACTTCGTATGAAAACTTACCGAATTTTCCAATAGTGGATTCAACTGGAAGATAGAGTTCTTCCGACTCGACTAGTCCCCATAAGAGGGAAACCAGTATAAATCTCAGTGTTTGCGTTTGCCTTCTGATCACTCTTTTATACTGTCATTTATTTTGTGATTATAATTATATCTGTGATATAACTGCTAACGAGTTCTTTAATTAGCAATATTCTGTTTCCTACTCTATTCACCCCCCTCTAGAGTATTCTTTTTTACGATTTCGTTCCTACAATTGGTATCAGAGCAGGTTATACAGCTAAAAGCAAGGTAAAATTGTAGTTATATTCAATTATTATATAGATTACAGCATTAGACATGGCATCTGTGAAATTCACAAGTGAAGGCCAAGGCACAAACAGACCTCCACTGTTTGACGGCACAAACTACACTTATTGGAAAACATGTATGAGTTTCTTCCTGAAATCTCTTAATTTTGACTTTTGGTCTGTAGTTATTGATGGCTATAAAAGCCCCCTCGTATTAATATTGATGGAGTTTTAGTTGAAAAACCACATGACAAATATACAGAGGATGAAAAGAAAAAGGCCAGTCTTGATGCACGTGCTATTAACGCTTTATTTTGTGCTTTAGACAGAACTGAATTCAATAGGGTATCTACTTGCATAATATCAAACACAGTGTGGAAGCTTCTCGAAGTAACCCACGAAGGAACAACACAAGTCAAGGAGTCAAAGATCAGCAGACTTACTCAGGAGTACGAGGCGTTCAAAATGAAGCCAAGTGAATCAGTCACTCAGATGTTTACATAATTCTTGGATATTGTAAATCCTTTGTCTTCACTAGGCATGGATTACAGTAGCCATGAAAAGATTCGTAAACTTCTACGAGCTCTCACAAAGAACTGGATTCCAAAGGCTACATCAATCATTGAAGGGAACGACCTCTCAACAATGTCTCTGGAAATACTCATGGGTAAACTACTCACTCAAGAGTTAGAACTTCAAGACTTTGAAGATGCTACACCAAAAAGTCAGTGAAGTCGATTGCTCTCAAGGCTCAACATAGAAGAACTATCGAAGATGACTCTGATGACAGCGACTCCGACTCTGAAGATCAAGCCCTTCTGGTAAGAAAATTCAAGAAGTTTATGAGATTTAACAGGAGAACAAAAGACAGAAACAACAACAACAACGAGGAAGATCCTATTTACTACGAATGCAAGAAGAAAGGACACATGAAGAAAGATTGTCAACAACATCATCATAAAAAAAAAGCAGCAAATATGACAAAGGCTACCTGAAAAATCTACATCAAAAAGTATGCCAACACAAGCATGTGGCTTGAAAGTGAAGCCAGCGACTCAGAAGACGAACAATCAGATGACGTTGCAAATGTATACTTGATGGCTTGCGATTAGGTAATCACTAATCCTCTATTTGATCCTTATGATGATTTCACCTTTGAGCAACTAGGAGAGGCTTTCAGTGACCTGTTAAATGATTACAAAAAACTGCATAGTAAATATGAAACCTCTAAGAAGGTACTCAAAGAGTATAAAGGTGAAATAGAAAGACTTACCGACCAACTAGATCATGTTAGAATAATACTCTTCAAATGAGTCTAGTGAGGTTTCATCTATTAAGTTGTTGTTACACGAGACTATTAAGCTATCCTAAGAAAAAGCCAAACTATCATCCATTTAAAGGAAGACCTATTTAAGGAGAGAAAGAGTCTCCAGTGTGCACAAGTCTGAATTGAAACACTTAAATCTGACTATACTAGATTATATGACACTTCAAAAGGTTGGAAATTAGTTTAGGAAAACGGTCTGAAGTTGCTGCTTCCTATTATAACACATGTCAATTACCGAATCATCGGAACACGCCCAACACTGTCAGACCAAACCATACCAAAACTATGCCCAAGAAGACTAATAGGCATGCATTTTTCTATACTAGAAAATCAAAACCTACCAATCATGTACCTCACACAACTTTCAACACTCAATATGCTAAATATCATTATTGTGGCCTCATTGGTCATATATCTTCTGCATGTAGAATCAGAAAATTAGTAGATTTACTGTTATGCATGGATACCAAAAACTAACCAGTCAAGACCCTACAAGAATGGGTACCAAGAGTTTCATCTGTAAATTATTTTGTACGTGGGACGCCCTTCACATGCTAGGAGCAAATGGATCCTCGATAGCGGTTGCTCACGGCCCATGACCAGTGATGCTTATTATTTGCAACACTGTCAAAAAAGAATAAAGAAGGATATATTTCCTTCGGTAATAATTTAAGAGGGTACATAATTGGTATCGGTGACATTGGTAAGGCTCCATATCCTGTGATTAAAGATGTCTGTCTAGTTACTGAGTTAAAACATAATCTGCTCAGCATAAGCCATTTAGCTGATCACGGTTATAGTATTAACTTTATCAAAGACAAATATACTATAGTTGATAGTTCAACTGGTAGTACTATATTAGAAGGTATTAGGGAAGACAACATATATGTTTTCTATTTGTTGGAAGATGCTAACAAAGCAGGTAGATGTTTGATGGCCATAAGCATTGAGAGTCAACTATGGCACATGAGACTCGGTCATGCAAACATGGATACAATTTCTAGAATATCTACAAGGAAGTTGGTACGCGGCTTACCGGACATATCTTTCAAAAAGGATACGATATGTAGAGAATATGAAAAGAACAAAGCTACCAAATCTGCATTTAAATCCAATAACGCTGTAAGTACCACTAGACCTCTACAACTGTTGCATATGGACTTATTTCGACCAAGTTGAATTGCTAGCCTAGGTGGTAAGTTATATGCATTTGTCATTGTAGATGATTTCTCTAGATATACATGGGTTTATTTTCTTGTACGCAAGAATGATGCATTATCAGAATTCGTTACCTTTTGCAAGAAAGTATAGAATGAAAAAGGGTTCACGATTACTCGCATTCGTAGTGATCATGGCGACGAATTTGAGAATGCAGAATTCAAGCAATTTTCTGACACACACGGTTATTTTCATTAATTTTCTTGCCCTAGGACTCCTCAACAAAATGGAGTTGTGGAACGTAAGAACAGAACTCTATCTGAATTGGCTTGAGTAATGTTAAACCAGTTTAGTCTACCTAGATACTTTTGGGCTGAAGCTGTCAATACAGCGTGCTATATTCTCAATTGGGTTCTAATTCGACCTATATCGAAGAATACTCCCTATGAACTATGGTTTGATAGAACACCCAATGTTTCATATCTTAAGATTTTTGGTTGTAAATGCTTCATTCTTAATACTAAAGACAATCTGAGTAAATTTGATGAAAAGGCCGATGAAGGTATATTTTTAGGTTATGCAGCAAAAAGTAAAGGATACAGAGTCTTCAACAAAAGAACCATGATCATCGAAGAATCAATCAATGTCAAGTTTGATGAGTTAAATCAACACTTAGACGATGACGACAATGAAGACATGATCACACCAAGCACAACTATAGGAAAACCTTCACACCAAGCACCAGATGAGTCTTCAAGCAAAGAAGCAGGAACCAGCAATCCTGAGGCTACACCAAAGGAGATAAGATTCTTGGTTGATCATCCAAAGGACTTGGTAATTGGTGAGATTACCAAGGGTGTAAGTACTCGTTCCTCTAATAAAGATATAGCTTCTTGTGTTGCTTTTGTTTCGCAGTTTAAACCTAAAAATATTGAAGAAGCATGTAGTAAATTTTTGGTTAGATGCTATGTAAGAGGAATTAAACCAATTTGAACGGAATCAAGTTTGGGAATTTATTCCCAAGCCCATTGATCATCCGGCCATTGGTACCCGATGGGTATTACGAAACAAACTGAACGAGAATGGTTTAGTGACTCGTAATAAGGCTCGACTCGTAGCTCAAGGATACAATCAAGAAGAAGGTATCGACTACGATGAGACTTATGCCCAGTTACGAGATTAGAATCCATTCGCATGTTATGTGCATTTGCATATTTTTATAATTTCAAGTTATTTCAATTGGATGTCAAAAGCATTTTGAATGGTTTTATAAAAGAAGAAGTCTATATAGCTCAACCTCCGGTTTTACTGATTTTAATATCCTGAATATGTTTTCAGGTTAAAGAAAGCCTTATACGGTTTGAAACAAGCCCCTCGTGCTTGGTACGATCGTCTAAGCTCTTTTCTACTTGATAACGGTTTTTCAAAGGGAAAGGTTGACACTATATTGTTTATAAAATCTTTGAATAACAAATTCTTTTGATTCAAGTCTATATAGATGATATTATTTTTGGATCTACTGATGAATCTCTTTGTCAAATTTTTTAAAGTGCATGCAGAATGAGTTTGAGATGAGCATGATGGGAGAGCTGAAATTCTTTCTCGGACTACAAATCAAATAAACCAACAATGGGACGTTCATAAATCAAGCAAAGTACACAAAAGATCTATTAAAGAAGTTTGACTTGGAAGCAGTCAAGCCACTTAGCACTCCAATGGCGACTTCAACCAAGCTTGATACTGATGAACAAGGCAAACCTGTCGACATACGTAAGTATCGAGGTATGATCGGTAGCTTACTGTATTTAACTGCTAGTCGACCAGACATTATGTTCAGTGTTTGCTTGTGTGCACGTTTTCAAGCCAATCCTAAGGAATCACATCTATGCGCAGTTAAGCGTATCTTTCGATACCTTAAAGGTACTTCTTCTGTTGGCTTATGGTATCCCAAAACTATGTCATTTGACCTAACCGATTATTCTGATACTGATTTGCGGATGTAAAGTAGATAGAAAAAGCACTAGCGGCACATATCATTTCCTAGGAAAAGCTCTAGTCTCTTTGCTTGCCATTGATTATAAAAGAACAGAACAGTTTTATGGGAGGACTGGACTTTTACTTCACAACACAAACTCGCGTCGGACAAAGAAAGCCTAGGGACGAAAACCTAGGTACATCAATCTAAGTACAATTTTTTTCTTCTGGGGGTGACGGTAGAGGCTCGGGAAAGCGACGGCAGCTCTGCCTTACTCCTTGGACGATCGGACGTAGCCTTGGCTCTGATGAAGAAATGCTCTCATAATGTGTGGGGAGACTCTTCTGTGCATTCCTTTGTCTCTCTGTGTGTCCAGCCGGTGTCTCTTTCTCTTTTGCAAGGGAATGGCACCTTGCTATTTATAGGAGTAGGGTGTGACCATTAGGGTTTGTAATGATTGCCCCTTGAAAAGTCGGCAGTTTGGGGATTAATTATCATTTTCCTTGATCCTGTTTTATTGGTAGTTAATCTGGGCCGTTAATCTTGATTGCAACAAATATGGGCAGTTAATGTTGATTACGCCAAATCCATATGGGCAATTAATGTTGATTGTCACGAATCTTCGTGATTAATTATGACAAGCTCGGTTCTCCTACCATGTGTTCAATCTGTTTTATTGCAATAAATCTAATTTGATCTGGGTAATTATGATGATTGCACTAAATCTGGTTGTTGGAATTTGTTGATAAATCTTGATTGATTTGGTGCCATGTGTCCAACCATCATTATGCTGTGAGCTGTAGGGACACGAAGGAAACTGATCTTCTGCCACGTGTCCTAACCGCGAACCATAGGGACAGGGTGTCTTGACAGAGCCGCATGAGGGTGGCTTCTCAGGATTTGAACCGTATGAAGATGGCAGCCGCATAGCTGTGGCCCTCCGAAATGTGAGCCACATGTGGGTGGGTTGTTAACTGAACTACATAAGGCTTGGCCACGTATCAAGGCTGCATAGGCGTAGCCTCTCAGCATTTGAGCCGCATGGAGATGGTCCACATGATCCGAGCCGTATGAGAATAGCGGCCGTATGAGAATAGCGGCCGCATGGGGGTGGCTTCTCAGGATTTGAGCCGCATGAAAATAGCCCCCATGATCCGAGCCGCATGAGAATAGCGGCCACATGGGGTGGCCTCCACCTGAACTGCATGCGGCTGGACACATGTCAAGCCGTATGGAAGACTTTGGGATTTGATGGATCGTGCCAGCTGTAGAGATTTTCTTCGTTTCCCTAGGAGCACGCCATTATGTCAGAGTCATCATTGTAGCTTTATGTCAGAGCTGTCAGTTCACCTTTATGTCAGAGCTGCCTTGTTGTGTCAGAGCATTAAATGAGGCCGCTGCTTAATATCCAGTTGTAGAGGCGAGCCGCATGAGGCCACGTAGCTTTTTACTCGAGCCGCGTGGCTATGTTGGCGACTTTTGAGCCGCATAGGATTGAACTTTTAAGCCTAATGAAACTCCAATGAACTGTTGAGCTGCATGATCCTCTCCTGATCTTGAGCCACATAGGATTTTCTATTCATTTTCATGCTTCTACAAGACCCCCTTCAAAGTTTTCAAGTTAAAATTTGAAATATTTTGAATGAGAAGCATGGCCATGTCCACATAAGCTCTCTTGGCCGCATAAGATATTCTGGCCGCATGGACTTCCTAGCCGTATGGCCTTCCTGGCCGCAGGGGCTGCCTAGCCACATGGACCGTCTGGCCGCATGTACCGCTTGGCCGTATGAACCGCCTAGCCGCGTGGACCGCTCTATCTGCATGGACCGCTCTGGCCGCATACTGTCTTTTCTGCAACGTAGGCATCATTAATTTCTCTTGATTTGTTTTGATTTGAAGCCGTCTTTTGGAGGAATCCCAAGAGTCGGTTAATTAATATTTAGATTTTGTGCTTTGATGAATCTCCTTTATGAGAGGGAACGAAATCTTAGGAGTCGGTTCTGCCTAGAGCACACGACCCGAAGCGTTCATCGGTCCACGTGCCCCCTCCTTTGTCCTCCTATAAATAGGAGTAATTTTGGAGAAAGAAACTCTTTACTCTCTTTTCCGATTTAAGCTCTTCTTGCCCTAACTGTCGCTCTCTTCTTCTTCTTCTTCTTCGATTAATAATGGCCCCAAAGACTTCCAAGGCTGCGGCAAAGGGTAAGGGAGTGGCTTCGACGTCGACTGCGGCGCCTGAAGTTCATCCCGACGTCTACCCTACCATTACTGGTAAGGATTTTGGGAGGATCGTATGCTTCAAAAAACCCTAACAAGGATGGCTCTGTTACAAGCCTTTAATGCGTCCTTCGTTTCATCGAACTGTTCAAATTGTATAGGCCGCATGTACGTCCCATGTCCGAGCCGCATGGGGGTATACCCCCCGTCCGAGCCGTATGGTAGTTGTCTAGTGGCCGTATAAACACTTCGCAAACTGAACTGCATAATGACCCGTCGAACGGAGCCGCATAAGTCCCTCTGAATCGAACCGCATAAGGCCTCGCTAAGCAGAACCGCATAAGCCCCGAAACACTAAGTTAGTTTCACCTGGCCATCTTCTAACTTTGTTTCTTTTATCTTTGACTCTTGCAGCATCCCTGCCGAAGGCTGAGATCATTGTGAAGGAGGAGCTGCTGCCTTTTTTCATCAACCCAGAGTCATCGCTCGTTAAGGAGGAGATGCCAGAGAAAAAAAGAGGAACAACAGGAAGAGCTGGCGCCTATAAGGGAGAGAAACACTCCCAATAATGAAATTGCTGTAAAGTAGGAGCCCCAGTCTGAAGGTGGTAGTGTTGGAAGTTTTGACCCTCCTGTTCCGGACGAGGATCTTACTCAAATAGATCCTTCATATAAAAAATGGTTGAGGGAATGGTATATATGCCCCCACAACTAGGATTCGTGGGCTCCCATAAATGTCCATCTTTGTCTTGATATTTCTTGTCTATCTTTAGCTGTCGTTTGTGTTTTGCTTCTTTTGGACATCAATGTAATCTTTTTTCTTTTTGTCTGAATGAAACGATGGAGAACTTTTCTGGCTTGCTCATGAGATGTAATCATATGAATGTAAGTAATTTTGAATGAATAGAATACATTCGCTCTATTCTCTGAGAGACTTTTTGTGGACCTATTAACCTTGGCGTACCCTGGTTCTGGATACGGATAATAAGACGAGAGAGAAAACCAACATACTTACTCAGAGGTAATGAGGACATGGTAAATATGAGGGTTTCTTCGTTGGAGCCTTCCCACTCAGAGGTAATGAGGACATGGCAGGAGTGGGCTCCATGAAGGGTATATAGAATGACTCAGAGGTAATGAGGACGTGGAAGTTCTATGTGAGGGGCGGTTTGTTTTTGATGGAAGGGAAACAACTCAGAGGTAACATCGACGTGGTTTGTTCGGAGAATTTGTGAATGTTTTAACCCTTTTTTGTGCACTGAAAGTGCTGGAATTGGATCATGAGGAGGGAGCACTTTTAGGAAAAAAGTTCAGAGGTATGATCATACATGACTTACTACCTAAAGGATGTGATATAGATTCATCTGTAGTGACCAGAGTGTAAGTTCAGCGGTACCTGCAGGTATATAACTCGACAATCTAGGAGATTTGGTGTCAGAATGTAGGTTCAGCAGTACCAGAGGGTACATAACTCTTTATTCTGGAAAATTTGGAGTCGGAATATGAGTTTAGCGGTACCAGAGGGTACATAACTCAACAATCTGGGATATTTGGAGTCAGAATGTAGGTTAAGCTGTACCAGAGGGTGCATAACTCAACAATCTGAGAGATTTAGAGGATGTCGTTTCAGACATAATACTTTTTAGGAACTTGCCGTCGATCGGCAACATAAGCAAGTCTCCATTTTGTTTTGCGAGACGGTAAGCACCATTGGAGAATACAGCCTCGATGATGAATGGGCCTTCCCACTTTGGCTGAAACTTGCCGACGGTTTTGTGTGTCATAACCATCAGCCTCCGAACTGCAAGAACGAGGTCGCCTACTTGGAATGTTCTGATTTTAACCTTCTTGTTGAAGGCTTCGGAGATACGCACTTGGTACACCTCGATTCATTGTTGAGCTAACAGGCGCTTTTCATCTAGGGCCTCCAACTCTTGTAGTCGGCGATGGTGATTATCATCTGTCGTCAGTCGGTAGGTGAGAGCAACGCAGAGTGAGGGGATTTGAGTCTCCAACGGGAGAACTGCCTCATTCCCATATACCAGAGAGAATGGTGTATTCTCGGTGGCCGTCCATACTGTAGTACGGTACGCCCATAAGCATTCGTCAAGCTTTTCATTCCAGTCACGTTTGTTTGATGACACGAACTTCTTGAGAAGCTTGATGATCGTTTTTTTGAACGCTTCAGCCAGATCATTAGCCACCGGGTTGTATGGTGTTAAAGCAATATTCTGGATTCGGTGTTTGTCGCAAAATTGATAGAAGGCGTGGCTTGCGAACTGCTGACCATTGTCATGAATGATTCTTCGGGGCAGTCTATAGCGGTAGATAACGTGATGCTTGACTAAGCTGATCACGTTTGAAGTCTTCACTTCTGCCAGCGACATAGCCTCTGTCCATTTGGAGAAGTAATCTGTGATTGCTAGTATGAAGCGATGTCCTCGGGACAAAGGCAGAGTGATTAGACTAATGATGTCCATTCCCCATGCTTCGAATGGCCAGGATGCCACCGTCGGATGTACAAACTCGGATGGCTGGTAGATAAAATCTGCGTGGACTTGACAAGCTTTGCACTTTCGTCTCCGTATCATAGAAGAATCTAAGGGAATGCCTTCTGATAGAAGTGGCTTCCTTCAGATTTTCTGGCAGGATGTCGTAGAATACGAAATCGATGAATGGTTGTCTCCAGTCTGGTGCTTCGTCGACTGTCAGAGCGGAGTAACTCTCAACAAATTGAACATTATTCCTGGAAAAGACCAACTCACGGCCTATTATGTCGACCAGATGATGAGCATGATTCGGTACTGCTAGGGAAGCGGCCTGGCCTGCTAGGGCATCGGCTTCAATGTTATGGAGCCTGGGAACGTGTTCTATGAAGAACCCTTCCAAGGACGAGATGATGTCAATCGCTATTTGGTGATAGGGGATCATGTCTTCATTACGAAATTCGTATGAGCCCCGGATCTGGTTAAGGATTAGCTGCGAATCGCCGTATGCTTCAAGATACTCTATATCCAGCTCCTTTGCAAGTCGGAGGCCAATGACCAAAGCATTGTACTCGGCCACGTTGTTTGAACAGGTTTCCGTGAGGGAGTAAGCCCGATTGATCACCAGCCCGGAGGGAAAAATTAGCACGACTCTGACTCCAGCGACGATGTTGCCCTTGGGCCCAGTTCTGGAAGCGTCGTCGAAGAACATTCGCCATATGGCATCATGAGAGGCCACATTTGAATTGACGACCTCATCTAGAATCTTTTTGTCTATTCTGGTTGACTCCGAACCTGGATGAGATGCTAAAAAGTCTGCCAGAGCTTGACCTTTAACAGCCTTCTGTGGGGCGAAGATCATGTGGTAGGGGACAGTAATATCACCCAAGTAGCGAGGCGAGAGCTGAGTACACCTGGCTTAGTAATGAGGACCCTGAGGGGGTTGACTCTTGATACGACATGGATGGTTTATCCCGTGACGTAATGTCGCGTCTTCTAAATAGCGAAAACTAGAGCAAGGCACTCTTTCTCCAAGGCAGTGTATCGATGCTCTGGCCCCATCATCATTCGGCTGAGGTAATATATAGCTTGCTCATGGCCTGCATCGTTGTTTTGTGCTAGTAAAGCACCGAGAGAATGCTCCATTGCTCGTACATAAAGCAAGAATGGTTTTCCAGCAACCGGGGCCACCAGGATTGGAGGGTTCGACAAATATTCTTTGATGCTGTCGAAGGCGCGTTGTCTTTTTTCATCCCATATGAATGAAACACCCTTCTTCATGAGGTGGGTGAATGGATGACATCGTCCGGAGAGTTTGGAGATAAACCTCCTGATGTAGGCCAGTCTCCCTTGAAGGCCTCGGAGTTTACGGAGATTTCTTGGGTGACCCATCTCCATGATTGCCTTCGTCTTCTCTGGGTCTATGTTGATATCCTGGGAAGTAATGATGAAACCCAAGAACTTTCCGCTGTATACGCCCAAGAAGGATTTCGTGGGATTCATTTTCAAATTGTCCGCTCGCATCAGGTCGAACACTGTCCCTAGATCATGCATATGATCTTCTTTAGAGCGACACTTGACGACGATGTCGTCGACGTAGAATTCTATTGTCTTGCGCAAGTGGTCTCTAAAGATGACGCTCATAGCTCTTTGATAGGTGGCGCCAGCGTTCTTTAAACCGAAAGGCATGACTGTGTAGCAGTATGTGCCAATTGGTGTTTGGAATGATGTATGCTTTTTGTCATCCGGGAACACCTTGATTTGGTTGTACCCCGAGAAACCATCCATGAATGATATACGCTCGAAGCCGCAGGTGTTGTCAATCATGATGTCTGTGATAGGGAGGGGGAACTCATCTTTAGGATACGCCTTATTCAGATTGTGAAAGTCGATGCAGATTCGAATCTTTCCATTCTTCTTGAAAACTGGTACTATATTAGTGACCCAGTCTGGATGCTATTCCTCGCGGATGAAGCCACGGGCAATCAGTTTATTGACCTCATCTTCAATGGCATTCACGATGTCGGGGCGGAACCGTCATTGTTGTTGCTTGACCGGTTTAGCGTCCGAACGGATGTTGAGTTTGTGAAGCGCAACCTCAGGGTTCAGTCCTGGCATGTCTTCGTAGCTCCAGGTGAACATGTCGATGTATTATCTGACGAGTTGTAGTAGCAATTTTTGCTCTCCGTCTGTCAGACTTTTGCTGACGAAGATGGGCTTTGGAGAGGCCTCATCCCCGAGATAAACTTGTACAACCTCATCTTCGGTAGGAGGCTCTCTTTGTTCGAACTGCTTCTCCCATTGCGCATCAAGATGTTGTGCCCACGGCTCTAACTCACGAAGTTCGGGAATGTCTTCATCTTCTTCGTAGGCGTTGGCCAATGCCATATTGACGGACAAGACTTGCCTGAATACGTCCCTGATGCTAACATCCGAATCGGAAGTGGGTGATCCGGTTGAGTGTGAATGCCAGTCGCATTCTTCGTCTGAGCTTTCAGGGGTCGTTATCGGTGTAACATAACCTAGCCCACATCTGATTTTGTTGTAATAGTCTCGTTGTTTCCCACCCGGGACCGACAATTGTAAGGGTAACCGTCGTCCAGTACCGTAGTTCAAGCCTGGTATAGTTTCCAGATCATACCCCTATTTTTGCATGAGGTACTTAGATTGGGAACTATACAGATAAAGGGACAATCATCCGGTGTTGAGTTCGAGATCAACTTCTTCTACCCTAAAGGGTTGTGGATCATTCTTCCGTCCGAAGATAATTAGATGATCCCCTCCCTCGATTATACGGTAAGCGTCTTCCACTGGGGTAAGTTGGTGTGCGGTGTAGACATTTGTCACTTGTGTGTGTAGGTGGGTGCTGTAGAAGCATGAAAAAGAATAAAGAAGGATCCATGCGGCCAGAGAGCCCCCTGCGACTCAGACAGTTTATGCGGCTCAGAGAGTTCAAGCGGCTTGAGCGACTATGCGGCTCAAACAAGTCCTATGCGGCTCAAAGAGGAGCCACGTGGCCTACAAACAGCTCTCTCGTATTTGTATTTAATGCCTTGACGGCTGACAGCTTTGACAAAGTGACAGTTCTCACACGAAGATACCATTATGACTCCCTCATAATGACGGTCTCCTCAGGAAGCGAAAAAAATCTCTTACATAATCCTTCGAGAGTCAGAAATTGTCATACGGCCTTGACACGTGGACATCCCCATGTGGCTCACGAAGACTAGCTCCATACGGCTCATGAAGGCCAGCCCCATGTGGCTCATGAAGACCAGCCCTATGCGGCTCACGAAGACCATCCCCATGCGGCTCGCAAAGGCCATCTCCATGCGGTTCACTCATACTCATGCGGCTCAAATCATTACCATGCGGTCTAAATATTTTTGGGGGGGCCACTCTTAGGCAGCCTGGACACATGGCCAACTTTATGCGGCCTAACTTTCCTGCGGCTCAGACACGTGGCATGATAGCAGGGCACGTGGCATCAGATTGATCGAAATCTCTCAGTAAATCCTAATGAAATATTGGGATCAAATCAGATCATTCGCAAATAAGCCAAGTAAAGACACGTGTCGAGGAATCCGAGGTTGGCATGACAAATCAGGAGGATTTATGTCAATCAGCATTAATTATTTACAAAAGATTTGATGCAATCACATTTATTGCTCAAATCTCGATGAACGGCCCAGATCCAGTAATCCTTAGCCACCGACTTTCAAGGATGGGCAATCATTGTAAACCCTAATGATGACCCCACTCTTATAAATAGCAGGGTGCCATTTCCTTGCGAAAACACACAGAGATACGGAGAGACATATATATACAGAGACAGATACAGAGAGAGATACAGAGACAGACGCACATAGAGAGCTAGAGAGCCTGAAGAGAGAGCATTTCTTCATCAACGCCCAGCAGTTCTTCCACAGAGCCAAAAAGCTGCACCCGATCGTCCAAAGAGTAAGGCAGAGCAGCCGTCGCTTTTTCGAGCCTCTATCGTCACCCCCCAGAATCTAAAATAAACAATTGTACTTAGATTGCTGTACCTAGATTTTTGTCCCTAGGATTTCTTTGTACAAGCGAGTTTGTATTGTGAAGTAAAAGTCCATTCCTCTGATAATTGTTTTGTTCTTTTATATTTCATGACAAACAAGATGGCGACTCTGCTGGAGACAAACTTTTCCACGGCTGAGGAGTTGGTGACGCAATCGGATGCAGCCAAGCTTGGCTCCACGCAACAGAAGATGGTCGTCCGTTTCGACCAACAGACATTTGAAGAAATGCCCTCTGAAGGAAGTGCTGGCCCGATCCAGAAGCGAACCCACAAAAAGAAAGCTCGCTGCGAGTGGAGGCCAAAATCATTTGCTCCTCCACAAGCTCTGGACGGGATACTCTCTGCTACCCAAGACGGCGAAGGTGACTCTCATACGGCTCCACTTCGAGCCGTAGAGCACTCTGCTGTCCCCAAGTCTTGCAGAGGAAAATACTACGATACTGGACTTGCTGGGGCAAAGAGCGACTCTGTGCGCCCCAAGAAGAAGTCGAGCACTCCTGTGGCCAAATCTTCCAACCACATGCAGGAGGCTCATGCGGATGAATCTGCCGGCCGCATGAAGAAAGTCTATGCGGACAGATCATCCAGCCGCATGAAGAAAACTCATGCGGCTGAGACTCCCAGCCGCATGAAGAAAGCCTATACGGCTACGTCTGCCAGCCGCATGAAGATTACAGATGACAGCCGCATAACACCCACTCCACGTGGCTTCGTCTTCGACAGCCTCTCCTATGGTCCTGATCTCTTGTGCTCCCAAGAAGATATGTCTGTCTCTCTCCAGCATCACCTAGACTCTTCCTACTATGTGCCCTTACGTACTAGAGCGAAGAAGTCTAGGGCAGCGCGAGCCTGGCAAGCTCGGTCCGCTGATTCGGTCTCTAACCATCCGAGCATCCCGCATACCTTTATGCGGGCCTCAGATGGGAGGTTGTACAGAACCACTCGAGTCCAGCCCCCGACGGCAAATGGACAGAGAGGTTCCCAAAAGTCTTCCAAAATCCAGGAAGCAAACATGGTCGATCCAGACCCATCTGACTTGCGTGAGGCCATCCTCCACAAACACAAGGAAAGAGAAGGCACATCGGGGTGCAAAGAGTCCTCCCACGGACGCCACTGTACCCAAGTCATTGTCAACTGCTGCTGCAATAACGCGACGGTGCGAGAAGACCAGCGGTCCGTCTTTCAAAGACTGCAACAGTCGTCTTCAGAGGACGAGGCACTTCCCGTCGTCTCCTGCAACTCTGCTCATAAAGTACCTACCGATGGGAGAGGGAAGAAGACAAATTTTCCCAGCCCGAAGATTTCAACCACTTTGACTAAAAGACTGTCGTCTAAGTGGGTGCCCACCACCGAAATTTTCCAAGGCACCCGTTTTAAGACAAAATCTGCTACAGTAGGAGATTCGTCGTCCACAGTGTTGGGGGTTACTGGGACTAGGGGTAGCACTCCTCCGAACCTCCACGACAATCCGATGTTCCAAGAAGACGAGCCGGGGGAGATAACTCTCCCATCAGATGCAACAAACCACGACGTCCCCGAGGACGTCCATAACTCCCACGACGAGGCAAACTCGGAGACTGGAGGTACTGTTCCTTCTGAGTTTGAAACAGAGGAGAACATTCCCATATATTCCGATGACTTCTCGCTACAGGGGTATGATTCGGAGGGCGCTTCCTCCACCGCTCCGTCCATCTCTTCTCACGTAAAGACGGTATTCATGACAGATAGCAGCCAAGGTGGTTCCAGTGATCGCCAACACATCGACACTCTCGAAGCCATATTGCTTGCTTTGGTCGAGTCTGTGGACGAGATCAAAGCGGCCCTTCCAACTCTGCAAGGAGGGACGCCTGGCCAAACAAGCACGGGTCCCGCGGTCAATGCGGACACGAATTCAGCAGCATCGAATCCGGGCAATAATTCTTCTGAAGTAACGGCCCCAACCATCGTGGATGAGGCCCGCGGAGCGAGAAGAAAGGTCCAGGAACTCCGAGCCATGTTTTACGCTCGAGAAAATTCTCCAGACCTCAGAATACGGCAACCGTACCCTGCTGCATGGAGGGATGTCCCCTTCCCGCCAAGATATGAGCCGTTCAATATCAATCCTTATGATGGCAAGACCTCAGCAAGTCGGTACATCACTTACTTCGAAGTCACCACCGACCATCTGCCCCATGACGATGCCATTCTCACACGATTATTCATTGGGGCATTGGAAGGGGTCGCCTTCGACTGGTACCGCAACCTACCAGACAACTGCATCCACTTCTTCGCCGACTTCAAGCTCATGTTCATGGAGATATTCTACGAAGTAAGGTAGGACATCACAATGTCCACCCTCATGGACGTCGTCCAAGGGGAGAAAGAGCTGACAAGAAACTATATCGAGCGGTTTCGCCAAATCGCAATGAAGCTGCCGTCTGGAAATCCGGATTCCTCCTTCATTGAAATTTGCCAAAAGAGATTGCTCCCAACAATCAGTCTTTGGATGGGCGAAAGTCAATTCAAGGACTGGAAGACACTACAACAAATATGGCCTACAATAGCATGCGCAGAACGCTATAGAAAGCCTTCTATAGCATATTCTGTCTGCTATGATCGCCCATGCTATAGTATGTCCAGACATGTGAACGCTATAACATTATAGCGTTCCTGAATGCTGTAGAAGGTTTATAGCGTTCGTGTATGCTGTTGATGGTTTATAGCGTTTATGAATGCTGTAAATACTTTATAGCATTCTAGAACGCTGTAGATTGTTTATAGCTTTCGTGAGTGTTGTGGATTACTTATAGTGTTTATGAATGCTGTGGATTATTTATAGCATTTGTGAATGCTGTAGATGATTTATAGCGTTTGATGAATGGTTTAATTTATTATAGCGTTCATCATATGCTATCGTGGTAGCAGCAATTTAGACGTTTTGAGTGCTATAAACCTGCTACAGAATTTTATATTCTTTTATATCTGCTACAGAATTTCATATTTCATAACCTGTTTTGTATTTCGATCAATTTCAATCGCAGACAATTTCAATCGCAACTTGCATTTCGATCAATCAAGATATAGTAAAGATTTGCCAAAATATGAAATATTTCATTAGAACATTCAAGATGTACAAAAAGTAGTCATTAAAACATTCAAGATGTAGAAAAAGTAGTTGTACGCCAAAATAAACCATTCCATTTACAAAGTATCTGTATTCCAAAATAAACAATTCCATTTACAAATATCTGTAGGCCAAAAAATAGCTCGCCTCCTTCCCTCTAGCAGCTATCCACAACCATAAAAAACATATACGCCAACCTACACAAAATTGAGAAGAAAACACATTATGATATAAAAAAATAAGATAGAAATATTTCTGATCTCAAGTAGTGTTATGTAATAGCTAATACAATATGTTCAGTAGCTAAGGAGGCATGCAGTGTGTTAAATGTGAAGTTGCAAGACAGTAGTGTTATGTAAAGCAGTGTAATACATGAAGTAAAGTGCAAGAAGGTTTTTACTGGACAGAGAAATTTCTGATACTCAAGTTGGACACATGTATACCTGATAAAGAGTGGACATGAATTGAACAAAGAAACAATAAGCATCAAACATATGAATGAAAGAACATACATCTGAAATAATGGACTTAAATATAATAGCTTACCATCACAGAACCAGGAGGTTGTGACTGTATTGCAAGATATGTTGGTCCGCCACCACGAGCTATAATACCTCCACAACCATGGAACAATGTAACTTTGATATCATACTCTTTGCAAGCAGCAACATCTTCTTGGGCCTTATACACAGTTCCCATACAGCAGTGGAGCGGCCAGCATCTTTACCAGAATCATAACCAACCATGACCTGCAAGTGTTGTGAAGAAATTTTAGTTAACTTGGAACTGTTAACATGGTTTGGTACACTTTGAAAGCACTAGCACCTCTTGTTTTCCATTATGGTTCTTTATAATATGCTCCCTATACCAATCAATTGACAGTAACTTCTTTATAACCAATCCTGCTGCTCTCAAATCCTTCATAGTTTCGAATAAAGGAACCACCCTCAAACTGCTTCAAAAAAGAATTATTATATACTATTACCAATTAAGAGATTCGCTCCCTAGTTCAGCAGCCACCCTAAAGGTGTCCAAGACCTCCTTCACATCCGAAGGCACCTGAAATGCTCCATGAAGTTTAGTACTGGATTACATAAATGTAAAAGTCTCAGATGTATGAATATATTTTTGTAGTTTCACTTGAGTTATTACCAACAACATTAGTGATCCTAGTGAATTTTTTATCAATTATGGCAAAAGTTGATTTTGGAAAGGGAAATTGAGCATTGTACCCAGAGCAATCATTTCATTTCTCTTTCCGATCGGATTTACTTGTCTAAAATAAAAGAGTCTACATAAGAGACCCAATTGGTAAATCTGAAAGGTGGGGAAATATGTAAAAGGACATACACACTATCAATCAGTATGGAGAAATATGGTAAAAGGACATACATAAGCAGACTGTACATAGTAACTTGGGAAACATGAATGAGTTTTCAAGAAAAGATTGAAGTGTACCTCTATAGTTGGGGAAACTAGAGCCTATTTCCTTTTAGCTCTCTAGTAAGAAATTCCAGTTTCTTTTCTTCCTCCCACTAACTGTATACTCCCATGTCCAAGTATCTTGTAATTGCATCTAGAGTTTCAACATGTCTGGCAGACTCCTATAGAAGTAACATATGATAGCAAAGCGCATGAGAGTTGTGTGTGCGCGCACACACACACATATATAATAACCATACTCAGCTGAGAAAGATTTACCTGGCGTAAAACTAATTTCATTTGTATCATCCGAAAATGTTAATTTCCGATCATTGTTTTCATGTCTGGACCTTGTTTCAGTTTATTAGGATTTTAAGACCAACATCAGCAGTGCATTTTGATTGTTCAACATCACTAATTTTTATACACAAAAATGTTAATTTTTATACTACAGTATATTATGTCTCTACTTTTGTTCACAAATAATGTCTAAGATTAAAGACTATCAATTACATGGCATCTTGACTCTCTATGTGTGTACAAAAGTAGATACATACGTCATAAAGTCTGAAGCATTAAATTCAGCAGGAAGGAGGGAGGACGGGGTCCCCGTCGAAGGAGAGACGGACTGATTCTACATATTGGGTTTTGATTAGATTGCAAGGGTAACACGTCAAATTCATTGCACTATGCACTTTATAGTAGGGGGTTGTAAAGGAAGACAGGAACATGACATCAATGATAAAGAATATTTGTAAGGTAGAATGACAAATGTATACTTACAAGAAATATAGAAGGAAGGTCATGCTTCTGAGAAGCTAATGTAGATATAGTTTGGGCATATGAGCAACATAAAAATAGTATAAATAAATTTATTAAATCATTTCTCTAGTATATTAGTTTTTTATTTCAGAAATGTCAGCAACCAGTATTCGGACTGTGATATGCAGATTATGCAACGTACTTTGCTCCATGCATTGAGAAGGCTGGATTTCCCAACATTTGGCCGACCAATTATTGCTATCTGGAAAATTTCATATTAGTGTAATTTCAGACAGATTCTCCCAGTTACACCTATAATCCATGACCCTAATTTCTACATTATCTGTAACTTCAATTCCTACACTTTTCGATCATTGTTTTCATGTCTGGACCTTGTTTCAGTTTATTAGGATTTTAAGACCAACATCAGCAGTGCATTTTGATTGTTCAACATCACTAATTCAGCTCTAATATTTATTTGGCTAGAGATGAAGCTCAATAGGCTAGAGAGAGAGAAGGGGGGAGTACCTCGAATATTCTTACATAAGGTGAAGAAAAATTTCAACTTCAAGGTCTTTTGTTGGCAACTTGCTGGAACAAGGGATGTTCTTTTTTTTCCTCACACCAAGTAAAACATTTATGTATGAAGGTCTCCAACCCCTTGCAAAAACAACAAAGAAAAGACGTCAAAGAAAAATAAGTAAAAGAGGAAATTCATATACTTCTCTAAAAATATAAAGTACATTATAGTTTCGGACGATTCCTTCTTTTCCTTAAAAAATTAAGCAAACAGATTCCTCAACAAGTTTAATATATGTGGAAGAAATAGTCAGTTGAAACCCATAAATTCACCACATTTCCATAGCCTATCGTGTTGCCATGTATGCGTTGATCGACAAATAGAAAAGCTGGTATGGTAAAAGCCATGAAAACTTAGCTGAAACATTCAGAATGCACAACTAAGCAATGAGTATCAGGACAAAGCAATAAGCATGATTAGAAATGACCCGAGACTACCCCTAGAAATCAATGAAAGAGATTTCCAACATGCAAACTAAGTTTCGGATTAAGCAAAAACTGCCAACTTTCAATCTACCAACCAGAGGAAGCCCTCACAAAACTTTATTCTGCAAAACAGTTCCACTATAGAAAATCATTAACAAGAAGCAACCTTGTTAAAAGTAGCTAAACAAATGAAATTGAAGAATCAATAAACTTTACTATTTCAAACATGTCATTCCATTAATGACATGCTTGAAATAGCTCATCCCCAACAACCATCACCTAGACCTACACCTTGTCACCTACACAGAAAAACTAGGGCCAAACCGTCCATTAGCAGACATCTATATTGTGCCCTTAAATGTATATGTGTCCGTCGGTAGCAGCATAGCTGATAACATAGTTATATATTAAGATTTACAAACTTCTTGTAACCTGATTAGGCCTACGAAAACAAACCGACCAGGGTTCAAACTGAACAAACCATAGTAACAAATCTTTATGTTGGTTTTCTTTCGGGTTCGGCTGGGTGAGAACCATGGCCTTACATTTTCCTTAACCTGACCCAACTCGCCCAAGAAGCATATACCTGTTTACCCTAACTTCAGTTGTGAAACTTGATCAACAAAGATCTACACAAAAAGAAAGATCCACACATGGGGGCCCTATAGATGTAAACAACACATAACCCACCAAATTATTGAAGACTCCACCAAGTTATCCACTAATTAGTCAAAAAACACATCCACCAAGAAAAGTTGATCAAGCATGATATCTTTCTTTATAAGGATAGTATGATATGGTTGACCAAAATAGAAAAATATGAACCAAGTTGCCAATCCTAGAATCTGAAGCAGCATAATTGGCATGAAGAAAATGTGGGCTAATGTATAGTGCTTGCTTACCTTACCTTGACAAAAATCCCTCAACATCCTCTGTCCAACAATTGACATCTCCACATGCTCAAAATACCTTTTCCTTCTGCCTAACAACGACAATCAGTAAACAAACAGGTAAAGAAATTTTTATCAGTAATTGTTCAGTATGAATATTGTAAGAAGAAGAAGAAATATATGAAGATTGGGAAAACATTAATATCCATATTGTTGAAAAGCATCAAGTTTTTGCAATCAGACCCAACAAAGAAAGACACAAGAGCACACAACATGCTTCAGGGATCAAACACATCGAAAGACAAACATAAATGATGCAAACTAATGAGTTTTCTTCAAATGGCATTGTCGTGTGCCACCGTTATTTTTGTTGTTATAACAAGTAACTGAATAAAGGCCAAGTGCACATCTAAATATGGTTGTAGAAGAACATAATGTATGAAGCAAAGCAAAAGAGGTATTGGGAGCCTTCTCTGCAGAAACCTCTCAGATTAATAAGACTTCCTTTTACGATAACATATCTAAAATATCAGAAGGATTATTAAGCATATTGTAAACTAACACAAATCATAGTATTTCACCTACTTCTATCGGATAAAAGCCTTAACCATGTCTAAAATAATCAGAGAAATTTAGAAAAATAGGAATTGTGAAGGAATACTCACATTGAGATCGATTCGCTCGAGCACAAGATCTGGAGATGTAGTAGAAAAAAATTAATGTCACAAAAAACTTAAGATCTAACCCTAAAAAATTTGGCGGGTCGACGAAGAGGATAATGCTTGGATCGAGAAGGAGGAGGAGGAGGAGCCTAAGAGTGTCGGCGCATGGACACTCTTAGGCTCGAAGCGGCTGCATACAAGGGCCTTATCCCCCTCCTTCTCCTATGAAGAGGATTCAAGCCTCGAAGAAGACCGCCCTCGACACATCGAACCCCATTTGAAAAAGGCTACCTCCGCTTCTAGCTCTTCTCCATCGGGTTTGATGTCGACGACGAGCTTGTGGTGCTTCATCCCCACCGTCTCTATATCGACGACGACCTCGTCCACTGACAGGTCGTGAAGGTCGATGAAGGTCGATGACGATGGGTCTCGACATGGTCGAGGAGCTCGGCAATGATGGTGCGACAGATTTTGGTGTCGAGGACATCCTTCCACAGGAGGAGCACTGGCAACTCTCCAATTTTGGGGCAATGGCTCTCCAAATTTTGGGCGGAAAAAAATAAGTTTGGAAAAGAAACCTAGGTTATACTATTTATTTATGTTTGGGCTTGGCGTACCGATGAAAATAGTCTGTCGCTACAATTGTTGGAAAGGAAATAAGTCTGTTCACAATAAAATATAGCTGAATAGCCAGCCTGTTTGGTCACTGGATCGGTCCATATTTTGAAAAAAAATTGTAGTGATTCTAAAGCATTCAGGAAACGCTACAGATAGATATTTTTATAGCACTACAGAAAGAACGTTATTGTTGATAACATTCTATAGCGGGGACACTTGAACGCTATAGGAAAACTGCTATTATAGGTCCTATTTGTTGTAGTGAGACGTTCATCATCAGTGCACAAGCGCCGAAGAACGATTGAAGAAGACTCGCCAATTGGGACTTCACATCTCGGACGAAGAAAACAAGGGCAAGCGTCCTAACAACGACAATGGGGTAGCCCCTCTAACAATCGGGACAGCAGGGGTAAGCAGGCTATGGTGGCTACAAACCCCCAATATTTTCTAAATATTTTAGTGTTTTAAAAATAATTTTTCGATATTATTTGGAATTAATGTGGTAATTGGTATATTCATAATTATAGATATTAAATGTATGATTGTGCTAGATATTTTTAATTACTAATAAATATATTTTTCAATTATTAAAAATTATTTTGTTACGTATTAATAATTTATAGGATTTTTAGATTTTTATTCATATATATATATATATATATATATATATATATATATATATATATAGTTATGATAAAAAAAAGTAGATTTATGGTGGGCGGCCACACCCAAGTAGGGGGGCACGGGCCAGCCTCAGTGGACAACAGTCCCTTGTATAGAAAAGAAAAAATAAAAAAATAAGGATGACTGGAGGGGACCAGCCACGTGGGCCGGTCCACCTCACCCCAAACCCTCCCAAGTAAAACGTAGCAGCAGCTGCTGCTATAGGGAATCACCCGGCCCACCCCTATAACCGAGAGCAGTTCCCATAGGAGTACTAACCTGAGCCCCCTTTTTATACTACTCCTAATAGGAATAGAACAACAGCCGCAGCATATATAATCCGCTCCCTTAAACCGAAACCCTAACTCTCTCTCGTAATTCTACACCCTCGAGATCAACTCCAGCGTGACCGCACCCTCCGACGCTACCATCCCGTCGTCGACGAACGGCCGCAGCCACCGCAGGAATCGTCGGAATGCCGCCCGCGCGCACCAGTCGACAGCAGTCTGACCGAGTTCACCACGAGGTAACCTACTACCCAACCTTCGTACTCCCTGTATAATCCATCATTTTTGGTTACGTAAACTTCTGTGGAAAGCCAATATAACCTTTTCAAGGTCCCAACAACTAGATTGGAATAGAGTCCAATGACCAGTTGGGTAAATCGATGCAAAAACCGACATAACCTGCCCCAAAATTTAGCAGTAGGACTAATCCCAAACCCATATTTGGAAGCCAAAATCTTGGCGATTCCTCGTCAGTTTTGTAAAACTAATTGAACACAGGTGTAGATAACATAACCACGATTAAAATGCACTTTGTAGATCTAAATTTTGTTTTCTGTGCGAGAATTAAATCAGTGTTAAAGTTGGACGAAAAACTATTTTCTAAAGTATTAATTTCAAAAAATTTCCACGATACGACGTACGCCCCGACAAACCGGGCGACGTGGTCGCACGTCATACACATCGAAAGATGCGTATGGACATTGCTGACTTGTGGGAACTGACGAAACTCAGTTTCGTCGCGTGTGCGCGACGAAATCAACGCGTATCCGTCGAGATACCCCCGTATCGGTATTTTGCAAACTTGTCCATAACTTCGTGTACAGTCGTCGGATCGAGACGAAACTTGCACCAAAAGGACCGGATCAAAATTCTAGTCATGCATGCCAAGTTTGGTTCGATTCTGAGAAGGTCGAATCGGAACCCATTTTTGGCGGGCCCGACCCACTCAAACGGGCGATTTTGTACACGGCTCCTAGGAATCCAAAACTGAACATATCGTTGAGTTTCTCTCCTCAAACTGAAACTGTAGACATGTAGTTTGACAACTTTAGAGCCCGTAGACTTTGGCACGTGTTTCTGTGCAAAGCGGGTCCAACGGCGGACATCATTTTGACCCGAAATTACGATTTTGCTCATGTTCCAGAAATTGACTTTTGGATAGGCTTTTCCTAGGTATATCTTCTTCACCGAGATCATTTTTTATGTTTGTTTCAGCATTTGGAGACATCTGTGTTTTGTGAGTTTTGGTGCTGACACTTACTACTCTTGGACTTGCCACTTTGCACCACCAGGCAAGATACCTTGCCACCTTACACTGTGATTATTATATTCTTATTTTTAGTTGTTATTTTTAGTATTTTATTTCGTGATATTTAAACTGTGCGTCCAAGTCACACTTAGGTGCAAGCGACTCTATCGGTCGTTTTTTTTCTTGCTTTATTTATTCTCTTACATTGACTTAGTTTATTGACCACCCATTGATGTTGTGGTATTGGTATATCTCATACGGCCTTGACACTTGTTATATCATGTGATGTGAGTCACATATAGGACATGTACCCGCGTAGTCGGCAGGCCACCGATACGTATGGAGCGTGCGACGGATAGGGGTAACTGCCAATAGAATTGCATGCTAGAAGACTTGGCGGTTATTAGAGGTACATATCAGTCATGGAGATGATGATACTAGGCATTGGGTGGGGAGAACATTACCTGACGTATGGGCTTCGATTGTCCTTCCCTTGTAACCCGGAAGCTTCGCTGGAGATACGGGTATGAGCCACTCAGGTTGGCCACTGTCGTTTTTCAACGACATGCTCTTGGTCACTGGTGCCCAAAAGGGGACTATACCGGATTCTATATTCAGCCAGGGCTCATACGTCGAAGAATGTATCTCAACTGCATATTCACAGTAGAATGGTCAGGAACACGATTGCATGCATACCTTTTTCTCTTATTATATTATCACAGTTTTAATGGCATGGTGTTTTTTTGTATCTTGCTATGTCCCCTGAGGACCTGGTTATCTCTTCAGGTTTAGCCAATTTTCTACAGGAGTATGGAGCGGCATTAGAGCTATCCTACATTGATGATGAGGCAGTGCCTTATGACTTCTAGTCTATTTCTTATCTGAGACAGTTGTAGACATTATTTTACACCTCTGTTTCTTTCTATTTAGCGGAGGTCGGACTCCGATCTTGTGAGACTATTTTTCATAGCTGTTTGGAGTGAGTATGTTCACTCGGCTATCTTTTGATACTCTTATTTATTTATTTGGACTTCATTTCTTCTGTGTTGAGCTGTGATGATATTAGATATGTTATTCTGGCCTGTGATTATTTATTTACAGCTTATGTGCATATATGAGATTTTCATATATTGGAGTGTTCTTCGTATATGTGCAGCTAGCATGTTCACGTACTTGGTCCTA
The DNA here is from genome assembly GCA_029216955.1 of Iris pallida. Lineage (NCBI taxonomy): Eukaryota > Viridiplantae > Streptophyta > Magnoliopsida > Asparagales > Iridaceae > Iris > Iris pallida. Next base: position 13,524,995 of record JANAVB010029815.1, on the reverse strand, counting down.
CGTATTTTGGGACTGGGGCGTTACATGTTTTTGTGGTGGCCCATGCAGGTCAGATTTAATATTGTTGGGTTACATGACTGTGCCCAACAAACCTGCATATAGGAATAGAAATATCTCATCCAGAACTACTGCTATCTCTTGACTTCCAATCTTTTCGAAACTTCCTTGATTATTCGATTTACTTTATATCTAATCTTTCCTAATATCAACTTATCTTCCTCGTGCCAACAGTATGAATCTACGAAGCGGACGCACTTCTGCCTTGGCCCTCACATCTGGTGAGGAGATTACTTCGGAGGGACAGAATCCACCCATGACTCCAGCAACACCATACCAGCCAGGACTGTCGCAGCCTACTACGGCACCGACGACGGAGTACCCAGAGGTCGCAGCACCCCCAGGCAGCCAGGCTGGACAGACTACTACCATACCACCGAAAGGGAATGTACCACTACCTCCTCCACCACCATTCCTTCAGCAGTTTCCTCCACAGTCGGGACCTCAGATGCCTCCACCACCGACTGATGGGAGCCCTACTACTCAGTTTATGTACGCCATGATGCAGGCTCAGTGGCAGCAGACTGAGCTGATGAGACAGACGATGATGGCAGCTATGGCTAGAACTCCACCACCACCTCCAGTACCAACACCAGCACCAGCACCGGCTCTGCAGCCCTATGAAAGCTCTATCAAGAATTTCACAGACATGAACCCCAAGGCCTTTAGAGGGACGGAGAAGCCACTAGAGGTGTCACAGTGGCTTATTAGTACCGAGAAGCTACTGAAGGCATCCCAGTTGCCAGCTCGAGATTGGATGACAGCAGTAGACTTACTGTTAGAAGACAATGCTCACCACTGGTGGAAGGCGGAAGAGAGACGATTAGGCACTGGGATCACCTGGAAGCAGTTCTATGATGCATTTTATGAGAGATTCTTTCCTATTCATGTTCGAGATGGTCTCTATGACCAGTTCCTCCATCTGAAGCAAGGGAATATGACAGTTGATGAGTATGACTCGAAGTTCAATCGCCTGAATCGATTTGGTGCGAGATTGATTCCAACAGAGTTAGAGAAGGCGAGAAGATTTCACCAGGGGCTTGCACCAGAGCTCAAGTCGTATACGACTACTCAGTCTCGAGTCTCCCATTCAGCTGTCTTGGAAGAAGCTCGTGCTCAGGAGATTCTTCACAAGGAACATCAACAGACATCGAGGCACCATACCCCAGCAGCTACGCCAGCCCGAGCTACTCAGAGTGGACCTATCAGGAGGACCACGGGACAGTACCAGCAGAGGCACACACCTTACCAGAATCCCACCTACAACTTTTCAGAAAATAGGGGCATATTAGAGATGACTGTCGACTTCGTTTGGGCTTATGTTTGAGATGTGGATCATGACAGCACTTGGCCAGAGATTGTCCTGAGCAGCAGGCTCTAGTTCAGGCACATCAGGCCCAGAGGCCCACAGCCCCAGCACCTCGTCCACCATTACCTCTACAGACAGTACAGTACAACAAGGCCAGAGCTCAAGGCCCAGGACCGAACCAAGGAAAGGCATTCTCTCTAGCTGTTGAGAATATAGAGATAGAGGCAGAGGTCATAGCAGGTATGGTTCTAGTTGCATCTTTTCCTGGTATTACATTATTTGATACTGGAGCCACTCATTCATTTATAGCCACTAGTTTTGCCACTAGACACATCATTCCCATTACACCCTTAGCTAATAATGTTAAAATCATTACTGGAGGAGGAGTTGTACCTGTTAGTGGTGTTTGTAGACTTTGTCCTCTAGTGATAAATGGCAGAGAGATGATGGCACGACTTCTTGTATTCCCTATGCCGACATTTGATGTGGTTCTTGGAATGGACTAGTTGAGCCAGCATTTCTCTCTCATCGACTGCCATAGGAGCAGTATTATCTTTATACCACCGAATGCGGCAGAGTTTGAGTTCACCAAAGAAGACGAAGAGAGTTGTGATGCACCCACATCGGGGACTCATATGATGATGTATGACACCCCTCAGCACTCTATTATCACCGAGTTCGAGGATGTATTCCCCGAGGAGTTGCCAGGACTACCACCTGACCTAGATATTGAGTTTTCTATTGAGCTTATTCCCGGAGCCGAGCCTATTTTATCTCGAGTATATCGTCTGGCACCCAAGGAGTTGGTAGAGATGAAGACGCAGATTGATGACTTATTAGAGAAGGGATTTATTCGTGCCAGTGCATCACTATAGGGAGCACCCGTTCTTTTTGTGCCTAAAAAGATGGGACAGTGCACATGTGCATCGACTAAAGAGCATTGAATGTAGTAACGGTGAAGAACAAGTATCCCTTGCCGCATATAGACGATCTATTCGACCAATTGAGTGGAGCAAAAGTATTCTCCAAGATTGACTTACGATCGGGCTATCACCAATTGAAGGTTCGGAAGGTAGATATTGCCATGACGGCCTTTCGATCGAGGTATGGACACTACGAGTTCTTGGTCATGCCTTTCGGTTTGACCAATGCTCCTGCAGTTTTCATGAATTTAATGAATAAGATCTTTCACCAATACTTGGACCAATTTGTAGTTGTCTTTATAGACCATATCTTGATTTACTCCAAGAGTCAAGAGGAGCATGAGCAGCATCTACGGATAGTTTTGGGAACATTAAGGAATGAGCGACTTTTTGCGAAGCTTAGCAAGTGTGATTAATTTCTTAAAGAGGTAGCATTTCTTGGTCATATTGTTACGGGCGATGGTATATCAGTAGACCAGAGAAGATCACAGCAGTCAAATCATGGCTTGCTCCCACAACAGCTTCTGAAGTGAGAAGTTTCGTCGGACTTGCGGGTTACTACCGACGGTTCGTAGAAGATTTCTCTCGAATAGCGGGGCTTATGACTCGATTGACTTGTAAGGATCAGGAGTTTGTATGGACAGAAGAGTGTCAAGCCGCTTTTGACGAGTTGAAGAAGCGGTTGACCACAGCACCGATCTTGACACTACCATCGGGCCCAGGAGGATTTGTGATCTACAGCGACACATCCGGGAAGGGATTAGGATGTGTATTGATGCAGCACGGTCGGGTAGTAGCATATGCATCGCGACAGTTGAGAGTGCATGAGAAGAATTATCCGACCCACGATCTAGAGCTCGCAGCGATTATCTTTGCCTTGAAGCTATGGAGACACTACTTGTACGGCAAGAAGGTTGATATCTACACTGATAATAAGAGCCTCAAGTACGTGTTCACACAAAAGGAGTTGAATATACGACAGCGACGTTGGTTGGAGTTGATGAAGGATTATGAGATTGAGCTACATTATCATCCGGGCAAGGCTAATGTCGTGGCAGACGCATTGAGCCATAAGCCCATGGCATACTTTTTGACTACATAGAAGGAATTGATTAGAGACTTAGAGCAGCTTGGTATTGAGGTAGTATTACCGGGAACAGATGGCGTATTAGCCAACCTCCAGGTGCAATTATCATTAGTAGAGCGCATCAAGACAGTATTGCCTAATGATGCTAGATTTCGACAAGTGAAAGAGAGGACTGAAGCAGAAGAGCAAACAGGATTGAGGATCCACACCGATGGGACATTGCGATGTGGTGATCGTATTTATGTTTCCAATGGAGAGCTACGACAGGAGCTGATGGCAGAGGCTCACAGTTCGACTTACTCTATTCATCCCGGAGAGACCAAGATGTATCGTGACTTACGATAGTATTATTGGTGGCACAGAATGAAGCGAAAGATAGCTCGTTTCGTTGCCAAGTGCTTGGTATGTCAACAAGTGAAGGCGGGGCATCAAAGGATGGCCGGATTATTGCAGCCGCTATCCATTCCCGAGTGGAAGTGGGAGCACATTACTATGGATTTCGTCACGGGTTTTCTAGGAGTCCTAGAGGACATGACGCAGTATGGGTGATTGTTGATAGACTTACGAAGTCAGCCTATTTCCTACCTTTTATAGTGGACCAATCGACAGAGGTATTGACAGAGATGTATATGGAGCAGATTGTGAGATTGCATGGTGTGTCTGTTAGTATTGTGTCGGACCGTGACTCTAGATTTACCTCACACTTTTGGAGGAGCATGCAAGAATGTTTAGGCACCCGATTGAAGTTTAGCACATCATACCATCCACAGACAGACGGCCAGTCAGAGTGTACCATTTAGACGCTAGAGGATATGTTGAGAGCGTGTATGCTTGATTTTGGCGGTTCGTGGGAGGACCATCTTTATCTTGTTGAGTTTTCCTACAATAATAGCTATCAAGCGAGCATTCAAATGGCTCCGTTTGAGGCATTATATGGTAGGAAGTGTCGGTCTCTTGTTTGTTGGAGCGACATAGGAGAGCGATAGCTATTGGGTCCCGAGTTGGTCTTGAGCACAGTGGAGACAGTGAAGAAGATTCAGGACCACCTGCGAGCAGCGCAGGATCGTCAAAAGCAGTGGGCAGATAATCGTCGTCGACCTTTGGAGTTCAAAGAAGGCGACCATGTGTTATTGAAGATATCCCCCACTAGAGGCACGATTCGATTCGGAGGACGTGGCAAGTTGAGTCCAAGGAACATCGGCCCTTTCGATGTCTTGGAACGCGTTGGAGAGTGTAGAAGCATGGAAAATATTAAAGAAAATGACTCATGCGGCCAAAGAATCTCATGCGGCTCAGAAAGCCCATGCGGCTCAGAGAGTCATGCGACATAAGGGACTATGCGGCCCAAGACATCCCATGCGGCTCAAAAGACATATGGCGTAACAGTGCTCCCCTCCGCCCCCATTGTAATACCCAGTTTTCTGAAATTGGGGTATTTTTGAAATTTTATTATTTTTATTATTTATTAGTGGTATTTTAGTCATAATATGATTTTTGGGTGATTTTAGTTAAGTTAAACCATTTTCTAAGTCATGACTTATGACTTTGTGATTTACTAGTATAACCCTAGTGTAAACGCTAGAGATTTCATAACCTAGAGACTAACCATGATCATGTGAGCCTAGCCATAGGTTTAGAACATCAAATTAGGGCTTTTTAGCCTAAAGGGTATTTTGGTAATTTTCTAGGATTTATTTGGAATTATTTGTATTTATGTGTTTTTATTATTGTCTAATTATTGATTAGTGTCATGTTAATCCCTAACCTAGTTTAGCACTAATCTAGAGGTTAGCCACTAACCTAGAAGACTAAGTAGAGGATGTTAGCTTTATGTGTAAATATCTAGGTTTCATAAATATCTAGATATCTTACTTTTTAGATATTTTAGAACCTAGAAATATCTATCTACCTAGTCAAAGCCTTAGGGGCTAAGCTAGCAAGGTGGAGGGGACCCTAAATATCTACCCTACCCCTCCCATGGCAGCCAAACACTACCCCCCCTCTATATAATCACACCCCCTCATCAAAGGCCCCCTTTCCTTTACACTAAAAATCAAGTTTTTCCCCACAACTTCACACCCTCACCATTCAATCAACTTAGCTCCAAATTGAGCCAAATTTCTTGCATTGGAACCCCCTACTATTGAGGATACTAAGGGAGGCTAGCTAGCAAGGTTGAAGATCAATTTGGCCATCTCAAGTGAAGAGGACAAACCCCCCTACCTTGGTTTCATTGGATTTTTGCACTCATAGGTAACATGCCCTAAAACCTATTAATATTGTGATTTCTTTTCATGGTTGCATGCATCTAGGTACCTTGGAACTGTAGGCTAAGTTTGGTGAGATTTAGGGTTGCTTTGGTGTCCGTATCGGACATGTATCTGTGTTCTAATTGCAATATTTGATGAAATGCCACTTAGGAATAAAAGTTGTAGTTTTTCAAAACAAATTATATTTTTGGGTAGCCCTAGACATCCTGAATCCAAAACCCTAGGACTGAGCACGAAATCATATTGTGTCCGTGTCCAAATTGGACATGAACATACTGTTAAATATTACACTGTGCACACTTTAATCCCCTGCTACCCGACACTGATTTCTCTACGAATTGGACACGTGGACACGTGCCACTTGGCACAGACCTAGGGGCAATGTCTGACAAGACATCCCCAAAGTCTCGTGTCGAGTCGTGTCGTGTCGAGTGAGAAAACTCACTCGCACTTGTCGAGCACATCCTGTGCACGAGTGCACAGACCTCACTGACACGACCTTGTAACTTAGACACGACACAACTTGGATACTGGACCATGACACTAACACATACCCCTAGACCTACCCTACCTACTGACACGAGCACGAGACATAATATTGTGTGTGTCGTGTCCACGAGACGCGTGACTCACTGTACGACGCAGTGTAAACAGTGTGTATCAGTCGAGAAAACTCGACTGATACGGTATTTGTGCCGTGTCCTGAGGACACGTGGATACTGTGCAGGCTGCCTAACACGTGCATCTACCCTAGGTGAACCTACACACGTGTGCACCTCTGCACGATACTGCACAGAGCGCAGTTTACCCAATTTGGAAATTACACGTTTGGATACGTTGTGTCGTGTCGTGGTGGACTCCTAGTGACACCTACGACACGTACACACCTAGGGGCACGATTTCCAACCACTGTATGGGCATCTTAGTTAGGTTTTGGGCTTGAAATCAGGTTTCCCCCTTACCTACACTGTGTTCAGTGATGAACAGTGTTTACTGTGATTTCCAGTTTTTAAAATCCAATTTCAAATTGATTTTGATGTATATATATATATATATATTTATGGGTATATATATTGTATATACGTAGTATATATGTATGTGTGTGTGTAGGTGAGTTTTTAGTGTTTATACATGTATATACATGTGTATATACATGTATGTGTATTGTAGGTGTGTGGGTGTTTTGTGTGTGTTTGTTGGGGACTGGATCCTGGTTCCATAAATCTGGAACCCCCTACCCTTTCCTGTCCAGTTTTTTGTCTCTCTCTCCCACTCTAAGTCACTCTCTCTCTCACTCCAGTTACATCTCTCTCTCTCTATTTCCCTCTCTCTATATATATATATGTTATATTATGTATAGATATATATTGGTATATATAGTTGATATATGTTAGGTATTGTATATGTATATATGTATGTATTGCAGGTGTGTGTGAGTGGTTCTCAGTTTTCTGAGAACACACCCTTCCCCCCTTCTTCCTGTGTTAATCCTCCTCTCCCTCACTGTTCAGTTAAGTCACTCTCTCTCTCTCACTTTCTTCCCTCTCTATGTATTTGTAATATATATATAAGTTTTGTGAATATATATAGGTATATATATATAAGATATATATATATTTTTACTAGATCATATAGTGTCATTATATATATATATATATGTGGGTGATTTGTAATATATATATAGAGTGTTCATATATTGATATATAGGATTAGATAGATTGTGTATATCTATATATATAGATATGAATATATATGTGACTTCCTAGGTATAGTTTTATATGGAACCCTATGACACATAGCCTATAGGCCTAAGTAATATATTGTATATATATATATATATGTAAGTCATATATATATAATGTATAAGGTAGATACCTATATGGTATTAGCCTATGTTATTCATTTATGAGCCTATGGCTATAAGGTTAGGCTTAACCCTTGTTTGACAAAAGTTGACCAAAGTCAACTATTGGTCAAACCATGACCTAATTGACCTAAAATGACTAGTTTAACTAGTCTGACCATGTTTGACCTAATTACCTTATTGATTAGTCTTTGTTTGACCTAATTATCCTACTGACTAGTCCTTGTTTGACCAAAACCTTAGATGGTCTGAGTTTGACCTAGACTTGACCCAGATTGATCATGTTGACTAGTATTTGACTAGTTTGATTAGAATGTTGACCAAGAGTTGACTTTAACCTAGATTTGACTAACCTTGACTTATTTGACCTTGTTTGACTTTAATTGACCTAGTATGACTTCCTGTGACCTAGTTTGACTGTTGAGTTGACCAAGAGTTGACTTTTGACCAGATTGACCTAGAATCATGTAGTATGCATTGTATACTTTATTTTTACCATTGTGGATACATTGTGACTTGTATTGCTCTGAGTAGGAGCCATACACCTCTCCTCAGACAGTATATCCTCTTCAGACATTCAGTTATCAGGCGAGTACATTCTCTGACCGTTTCATACTTGTTCAGGCTTTACTTCTCGCTCTAGATTACTTTACTTGATGCTGTCACGTTGGTAACACGGATTGGTACTATATGGATCTTTACATGAGATGTTATCCCCCTCGGAAGCATCGGGTACTTCATGTTACGTGTATTTCACTTTCATCATGTACTCCTGTGCTTCCATCATGCATGTGCACTCATGTGATCATGTACTCTCATGTTCACAGAGCACTCATGTATACTATCATGTGCACCCTTTCATGGGCCCCATGTGATATCATGTATAATAACGTAACTTGTCTCGATCCTTGTATATTGTTTGGGGGTAACGGGGGAGTAGAAGTGGACATGTGAATAATTCCAAAGTAGTGTAATCATGTGCAAACTCAGTAGTATAATCATGTATAAATTCTAGCCATTCATATGCCTATCTTATACTCTACATCACTAGTCACTTATATTTCTCTATATACAGTAGATATTTCATTACAGCTATCTCTTTTACAGCGTACATTTCCTTTCAGCATTTCTTGTATCTTACTCTATTGCCAGTATCGTATTTCCTAACCTGTTATGAACTGTGTGAGATGTATTGTGCTCGTTCATGTCCTGACTGGACCTGTTGAAAATATTACAGAGGGTGAGGATGAGGCCCTGGTGACTACCTATTATGGAGCAGGACTAGATGATACTTATGTTGTGGACCCTCAGTAGGATCCACCTGCAGCTGAGGATGTTGTCCCAGTAGTCTAGGCTAGTTTAGCTAGACGGTCTTTTCTGTATTATCATTTTGTCTCACATCTGAGTTGTATTTTGAGATGTTGAGATATATAGACTCTTAGACTTATTGTATTATGAGTTGACATTCTGGATGTTATGTATCCTAGACACTTAGACTTATTTCATCTATGCTATGGTTCTCTTGAGTTACTATCTATCTATCTGTTCTTCATTCTTCTACCTTAGATTTGATTGAGACTGTATGTTGTGATGTTACCTCCATTCGGAGAGTATAACCTGTACAGGTATTTTTATATTGTTAGATGATTGACCTAGGACAGCGTTCTACCGCCGACACTGCGGCGTAGGCTGGACGTACCCACTTCTCATGCCCTTACTCTAGGGTGCGGGTCGTGACACTCATACCGCATTAATCACTCTGACGGCTGACAATTCTGAAAATGTGACAGCCCTGACATGAAAAGGTAATTATGACTCTGTCATAATGACAGACCTCTAGGGAAGAGAAAGAGATCTCTGACACAAATCCCCCGAGAGCCATAAAAATGCCACGTGGCCTTGCCACGTGGGCATTCGTATGCGGCTCGAGCAAAGACTTCTCATGTGGTTCAGAATAAAGCCGTCCTATGCGGCTCAGGCCGAGACAGCCTCATGCGGCTCGAGCAAAGACTTCTCATGCGGTTCAGAATAAAGTCGTCCTATGCGGCTCCGGCAGAGACAGCCTCATGCGGCTCAAGCAGAGGCCTTCCCATGGGGCTCAAGTGGACCATTTCTATGCGGCTCAGACGGATGTATCCCTATGCGGCTCGCAATGATCACCTCCATGCGGTCCAAAGGTTCGAGGAAGGCTGCCCTGACACATGGCCCAAAACCATATGCGGCCCAAATCTTATGCGGCTCGATCTTCGTGCGGTTTAGATCCCCCAGCGGCTCCTAGGACACGTGTCCTAAGCCGTTCAATCTCCCAGATTTATTGCAATCAGAGATTGGGTCAAATCCCAATAATCTGAGACACATGGCAGGAGAATAAATCAAATTTATTCGCAGACATCAGAAGATTATTATGAGAAAGATTTATTCCAATCAACATTAATTGCTGATGAGATTTGGTGTAATCTACACTCAATGGTCCGGATTTGTCATAATCAAAACGAATGGCCTAGATTGACCAATCCACAGGCCGTCGCCATCTCCAAGAGGCAATCATTGCAAACCCTAATGATGCCCCCCACTATTATAAATAGCAAGGTGCCATTCCCGTGTGATAGACAGACTGAACAAGAGAGAGATACACACATACAGAGAGACACTCCTCTCAAAAATTAGAGAGAAAAATCTACAGAGATCAATCCAGAGAGAGAGAAGCCAGAAGAGCAATACGAGGAGAGCAAGAAGAGCATTTTTTCTAAAGCCAAGCAATCTTCTAGAGCCAAGGCTGCATACCGATCGTCCAAGGAGTAAGACAGAGCTGTCGTCGCTTTCCCGAGCCTCTATCGTCACCCTCCAGAATCTAAAATAAACAATTGTACTTAGATTGCTGTACCTAGGTTTTCGTCCCTAGGCTTTCTTTGTACAAGTGAGTTTGTAACGTGAAGTAAAAGTCCGGTCGTCCGATAATTGTTCTGTTCTTTTATATTTCATAGCAAACACGATGGCGACTCTACTGGAGACAAACTTCTCCACGGCTGAGGAGTTGGTGACACAATCGGATGCAGCCAAGCTTGGCTCCACGCAACAGAAGATGGTCGCCCGGTTCGACCAAAAGGCGTTCGAAGAAATGGTCTCCGACAAGAGCGCTGGCCCGGTCCAGAAACGAGGCCGCACAAAGAAGGCCCGCAAGGAGTGGAGACCCCGATCCTTCGTTCCTACTGAAGCTCTTACAGAGATACTCTCTGCTGCTCAAGACGGTAGAAAAGACTCTCCCGCGGCCCCACTTCAGATCATAGAAGACTCTGTTGTCCCCAAGTCTGGGAGAAGAAAACATTATGATGCTGGACTTGCGGGGACAAAGAGGAACTATATGCGATCCGAACCGCATAAGGGTTCTAGCCGCATAGAGAAAGCCTATGCGATTACATCCGCGAACCGCATAAAGAAAATTCACGCGGCTACATCTGTCAGCCGCATAGCTTATGCGACTACAGTTGCCAACCGCATGGACGAAGCTTATGCGGCTACTGAAGTCAATCGCTTGCAGAAAACCCATGCGACCACAATTGCCAACCGTATGCGGCCAGCCTGCACGGTCGTGACTCCTAGTCGCACAAGGATAACCCATCCGATAGCTAAAGACAGCCGCATGTAGACAGCCTGCACGGTTCCCAATCCTAGCCGTATAGCGGCTGTTCCACGCTTCTCTCAATCAGTCTTCGACCGTCTCTCATGCGGTCCTGACCCTGATGACTCTCTGGATGATAAGCCAGACTCTGTGATATTCCACTTGGACTCCTCATATTACGTACCCTGCAGTGCTAAAAGGAAGAAGTCTAGGGCAGCGCGGGCCCATCAAGCCCAGTCAGCTGGCCCAACCTCTGACTATCAGGGCATCCCGTTAATTACTACGCGGGCCTCGGATGGGAAGTTGTAAAGAACTACTCGAGTCCAGCCCCCGGCGGCAGACGGACAGAGAGGTTCACAAAAGTCTCCCAAAATCTCGGAAGCAAACATGGTCGGTCCAGACCCGTCTGACTTGCGTGAGGCCAGCCTCCACAAACGCAAGGAAAGAAAGGATGCATCGGAATGTAAAGAGTCCTCCCACGGACGTCACTGCTCCCAAATCATCGTCAACTGCTGCTGCAATGGCACGGCGATGCAAGAAGACCGACAGTCTGTCTTTCAAAGACTATAATAGCCATCTTCAGAAGACGAGGCACTACCCGTCGTCTCCTGCAACTCTGCTCGGAAAGTCCCCGCTGATGGAAGGGGGAAGAAGACGAATGTTTCCAGCCCAAAGACCTCAACCACTGCGACTAAAAGACTGTCGTCTAAACGGGTGCCCACCACCGGAGTTTTCCAAGGTACTCGCTCTAAGACGAAATCTTCTACAGTGGGAGGCTCGTCGTCCATAATGCAGGGGGTAACTGGGGCTGGGGGTAGCACCCCTCCGAGCCTCCACAACAATTCGATATTCCAAGAAGATGAGCCAGAGGAGACAACTCTTCCATCAGATACAGCCGAGGCCGGCATCCCCGAGGACGTCCACGACTCTCAAGATGAAGCAAGCTCTGAAGCTGGGGGTACTATTCTCTCCGAGTCCGAACCAGAAGAGAATATTCCTACATATCCCGATGACTTCTCGGTACATGGGTATGACTCGGAGGTTACGTCCTCCACCGTCCCTTCTATTTCTTATTATGTAAGTACGGTGTTCATGACAGACAGCAATCAAGGTGGTTCCAGCGATCGCCAGCGCATCGACACTCTGGAGGCCATACTACAGGCCTTGGTCAAGTCTGTAGATAAAATCAAGACAGCTCTTCCAACTCTGCAAGGAGGAACACCTGACCAAACAAGCATGGGTCTCGCGGTCAATACGGACTCGAACTCACCGGCACCGAACCCGTGCAACAATCCTTCCGAAATAATGGCTCACACCGCTGCAGATGATGCCAGGGAAGCAAGAAGAGAGGTCCAGGAGCTCCGAGCCCTGTTTCACGCCCGAGAAAACTCTCAAGACCTCAGAATACGACAACCATACCCGGCCGCATGGAGGGATGTTCCCTTCCCACCAAGACATAAGTCGTTCAACATCAATCCCTATGATAGCAAGACCTCAGTGAGTCGGTACATCACTTACTTCGAGGTCACCACAGACCATCTGCCCCATGACGATGCTATTCTCACCCGATTATTCGTTGGGGCATTGGAAGGAGTCACTTTCGACCGGTTTCGCAATTTGTCGGACAACTACATCCACTCCTTCGCCGGCTTCATGCGCCTGTTCTTGGAGAGATTCTACGAAGTAGGGCAGGACGTCACCATGTCCACCCTTATGGATGTCGTCCAAGGGGAGAAGGAGCTGACAAGAAATTACATCGAGCGGTTCTGCCAGACCGCCATGAAGCTACCCTCTGGAAACCCAGATTCCTCCTTGACCGAGATTTGCCAAAAGAGACTCCTTCCAAAAATCAGTCTCTGGATGGGCGAAAGTCAATTCAAGGATTGGAAGACGTTCATCATCAGCGCTACAAGCGCCGAAAAACGACTAAAGAAGGCTCGCCAACTGGGATTGCACATCTCGGAAGGAGAAAGCAAGGGCAAGCGTTCCAACAACGATAATGGGGGTAGCCCCTCCAACAATCGGGATAGCAAAGGAAAGTAGGCTATGGTGGCCGATACAGCATAAAAACCTGAGCCAAAGCCAGCAGACAAACAATGGCCGCAAATCACTTACTCCTTCGAAGACGGTCACGTCAAGCCCATCTTGGACATGCTCATACAAGGGGACAGAATTCAGCTTCCTCCACCTAGACGGAAACCACGGTCGACAGAGATGGAGAATCCAAAGTACTGCCATTATCATCGCTATGTCCATCATGCTACACACGATTGCTACCAGCTGAAATGGTACATCCAAAACCTCATCGATTCGAATGCTCTAGCCATCGATTTTAAAGAGATAACCGTGGCAGCCAATATGGTGTCCGTACAATTCGGTAGCTTCCCTCCGACGGAAACTCAAGACGGGGTGGTCCCCATCCCTCTGGCGACAATGATGATTACCAATCTTCCACCTTTCTGAGATCAGGCTGTTGGTCTAGTACCCCTCACCACATCACGAGGGGAGGTCATGTGGATCCATCCAGACTTGGTGTCAGAAGTGACTCGGCCCACACCATCTTCCACCTACAAGAAGAAAAGTGAAAAAGTTAGGACCTGCCACACAATCTCGGCAGACATCGATGAAGCTACAGCCGTCGTCACGCGGTCTGGAGCGCAATCCCAACCCGTGGTTGACAATCCAGCTGAAAATCATCAACCCACTACAACTGATGCTTCGGGACCGGCTCAGCCTTCGACGACCGACAAGCCTAGGCCGAGGGAGACTCGCTTCGACAAATCCCTCTGAAAAGAGGCAGCCCAAGGGCTAGAGAGGCCCTACAACTTTGACATCTTAGCGCAATTGGCTAACACACCGGCCAAGTTGTCACTGTACGAACTCCTAAGGCTCTCCAAGGACGTTCGTATTGTATTGAGCGAAGCACTCCAAAATGCCGATGTCTATCTGGCTCAATCCAGCCTCACCGGGGAGGACTCACCCGTGGATCTCCAAGATAGTGCCTGCCCGGGAGCAATACCCAACATCGTCTTCACTCCGCAGGACATGCTCATCAAAACCAACCTACACGATCGCCCGCTATACTACACGGAATACATCGACGACGTGAAGGTGGATCGGATGCACATAGATCCTGGCTCTTCTATAAGCATCATCTCGAAGGGTCTGCTACATCATCTTCGTATCCCAATGCATCGCCTGATACCTACAAGCACCGCCATCAGTGGTTTCATTTCGGGCAGGAGCTACCCTATTGGAAATATTTGTTTGAAGTGTCAAATTGGCGACCTCCAATCCGAAGTCGCCTGCTACGTCATAGATGCAGACACTTCTTACAACATCCTCTTGGGGCGTCCTTGGATACATGATTATATGATCGTGCCTTCCACGCTGCACTAGTGCTTCAAATATGTCGACAAACACGGCTTCGTGAGGACAGAATTTACTGATATCGATCCCTTTAAAGGGGTCGAATCTTACTACTCAGACTCCTGCCTATACGAAAAGTCAAAGAGGCACCTTGATGAAAGAAATGTACAAGCTCATACCGTGACATCCACAGGATCAGAAGAACCTATGACGATCCACCTCCAAGCTCATAAACCGGGTAGGTCCACACCCCTTACTGCCACTCTGTGGAAGTACGCGATCAGTCTCTCGGTGCAGGAGGAGATGATAATTCGGCTGCCAAGGTCCGGCCAAGTGTCGAGACCCACAACGGAGCCACTAACAATCAGACTGCCGAGAGTCGGTCAACCCCAAACAGAGAAGCTCAATCCCTCCGATAGGCCACTGACGATACGCCTTCCTAAGAAGGGTCGTCACCCCGATGCAAGGTCTGACACCTCTAGCGAGCCAGCCACTCCTCGCTCTACATCAAGTGCCAAACTGGTGGTCGCTAGTCTGCCAACAACACCACGCTCTGCTCCATCAGCTGAACCTCTGACAATCAAGCTGCCTAGGGCGTCCTCTCAGTCTTTATTTACACAGGGGGTAGCCGAAGAGGAACCGGAGCTAGCCAAGTATGTGGCTGCCCACACTGATGTTCCCTCCGCTGATGATGTAATCCCCCTAGAAAAGATACCTTACTTCATCAATAAAGGGTTATCTTTGAACTAAACCGAGCTCAATAAGCTATGTACAATGTATGCTATGGAACACGGTATAGGCACTCCCCTACACACACAGGTGACAAATGTGTACACCGCAATCCAGCTTACTCCAGTAGAAGACGCTTATCGAATAATCGAGGGAGGGGACCATCCAATCATCTTCGGCCGGAAGGATGACCCGCATCCCTTCACCATAGAGGAAGCCGACCTCGGGTCAGATGCCGAAAGACTGCCTCTATATCTTTATAGCCCCCAATCCCAATATCTCATGCAGAAATAGGGGTATGATCTGGAGACGACGCCAGGTTTAAACCATGGCACTGGGCGACGATTACCTTTGAAGCCGCCAGTCCCGGCGGGCAAACCACAGGACTACTATAGCAAAACTCGATGCGAGTTAGGGTATGTAATGCCTACTACGACCCCTGATAGTTTAGATGAAGAATGCGACTGGCAGTCACATTCAACCGGGTCACCAACTTCTGACTCAGATACTAGCATCGGAGACGTGTTCAGATAAGTCTTGTCAGTTAACATGGCATTCGTCGACGCTTAAGAAGAAGGCGAAGACATCCCCGAGATCCTCGAGCTGGAGGCGTAGGCCCAGCAATTGGATGCACAATAGGAAAAACGGTTCGAACTGAGAGAACCTTCTACTGAAGATGAAGTCATACTGGTTGACCTCGGCAGCGAATCTTCTCCAAAACCAATTTTCGTCAATAAAAGCCTAGCAGACGAAGAGCGGGAGTCACTGCTAGAACTTGTCAAAGAGTACATTGATGTGTTTGTAGGATCGTTGAGCACCTCTAGAGGGGGGGTGAATAGAGTGCGTGTGTGCAGCGAAAATATAATCACCAATTAAAAAATTAAACTATGGCAGATATGTAAGAGACAGTAAATAAAGATAGGAGAATCAAACTCAGTGACACAGCGATGTATACTGGTATCCCTCTGAGAGGACTAATCCAGTCTCGAGTACTCTTGCTCGATGTTAATCCACTATGGCATAAGCTTTAACTGAGAGCTTGCAATCTCTTACAACACCGTGCTTGGTGACAAGCGCACGACCGGCTTCACAACACCGTGCTTGGTGGCGAGCGCACGACCAGCTCCACAACAGAAAAGTTTTTGAAACTTGAATGACCTCTTACAACTCTTGAGTAACCAAAAGTCTCTAAATCAACTCTGATAGTACTGGCTTTTGGCTAAGAGATGTGTAGGTGAGATTTGAAAATCTTAGATCGTTTAGAAAACATTTGAATTGTAGAGAAGAGAAGATGAAGAATGAATTGATGATTTGAAGTGAAAAGTGCTTCTCTATTTATAGGTGTTTTCACCAACCGAACTCGGGCAGAACTCGGACAGAGTTCGGGTGCAAATATCTCGCAAAATAGACGTTGCTCGCAGATTTGGAGGCAACTGAAGTTTGAATACAAACTGACCGAACTCGGTCAGAGTTCGGACCGAACTCGGCTGGGAGTTCTGTTAGGAGATATTTTAAAAATCTTTTGTAAAAACAGTTTTCAAACTGGTTTTTGGTTATTTGTAAAATCATTTGAAAAGAATATTTTCGAAATATGTTTTTGAACTATTTGAAACCGAAAATACGAAAGGGTAAAAATAGGATTCTAGAAAGGAGGACAATTTTAACCCTAAGCCAGTATTACCATAATTGATTTTACAAAGTAATTCCTAGACTCAATAAAATGTAAAATACAGAATAAAAGTAGAAAAGAGTCTTCAGAAGATTTTGATGACTTTGACGCTTTGATTTATGCAGTACATCGTCCGTTGAATATGATTTCATGCATCCTGAAATAGTTAGCAGCATTTTCTATATTTTGTGTATTGACTAAAGTATATGTTGATTATCGAAATCGGGTGTGACCGTGGAATGGGCCAACAATCTCCCCCATTTTGATAATTGACAAACTTGAGTCTATACCAAAATATATTTATATCAAATAGAACAAAATAACAAAAATACCTGAAAATTGAGAAAAGATTTTTGTTTTGGATTCTTGCGTTTGGTATATACTCTTTTTCTTCCCCTTTGTCAAGTAGTAAAATGAATAGGCTCCCCCGTCAATCATGAAGCCAACAATAGAATAGACAAGACAAAGTGAAGTAAAAAGAAGTAATCACAGCATAGACAACTGGAATAAAATGAACTATGTAATAATAGACTGAAATATCATAGAGGTTCCACTAAAAATCCAAAAAGTACAACTGATAATGTCTAACTGAAACAGTTTAGACATGAAATAAAATAAAACTACTACATAAACTGCATCAACAAATAAAAACTAAATCCACTATCCCATGGCTGAATCTACATCACATCGCTGGGTCGTCCGCACCGGGAGGATCATGAGGAAAATAAGCAGTGGTCGGGTCGAAATACTGAAAAGTGACCTCATCAGTAAAATGAGGACCAGGGAAAGCCGGGTGTGGAAGGATAGTGAGTGGAGGGACTGGATCCTGAACCAGGCTGTAGTGGAGATCGGCAATACTGTTTCTCAGCACCTGGGCCTGAGAAATGTGCCGGAACTCGGAGTCCTGATGACGTTGCGTGGAAACGGCAACGAAATTATCAAACCGCTGGTAGAATGCCTGATCAAGTCCTGGGGCAGGGGCCGGAGCAGGATGAGCATCAGTTGGATGGGCCTCAGCATCAGCAGCTGGGACAGCAGGAGCAGCACCAGGAGGTCGAGGAAACCGACGAGAGCGGGTCAACTCAACAGGTGGAGAAGAAATGGCACACGTTTCAAGATCAATCTCAAAACGTCGAAATATACTAGCAAGGTGCATAGGAAAGACTAGGTTCCTACCTGCATTCTTGCAGTTGAGCATCCAAGACATCATAGTTTTTGGGACGGAGAAAGGAATTCCAAAATGAATGTGATAAAGAGCAGAAAGTTCCAAGAATGTAACTCCATCGGTAGAGCCTTTCTTCGGAAGAAGGGCCGAGAAAATCATACGATGAAGCTCGTAAAAAGTTTGGTTTAGATGTCTAGAAAAGATTCTCCGGGGAGGAGGAGTAGGGTGACAAATCAATTCCCTAAAGGAAGCTAAAGTGACATCGGCAGCGAATTGAACATGGTGGATGTCAACAAGTGCATCACCAAGATCAGGAACGTGAAAGTATTCACTGATATCGGTGGCGCTAAATTCTAATTCCTGTCCAGCAATGCAGGAATAGAAATTCCCGTTTTGTTTTACTTACAAATTGCAATAAAACATACGGACTGCATTGTCGTAAATGCTATCTTGGACCTCGAAAAAATCACGGAATCCAAGTTGATCAAAAACAGGAGCATATTCAAAGAAAGTTGTAAAATTGACGAAGGCTCCACCACAAATACGACGAAGAGAGAAAGAATCAAACCAGAGATCGGAGAAGTCTTTGTCGGGAAACAAAGTGCTATCATATTCCTCGGGATCTCTAGGTTTGGCTGGAATAAAGAGACTTGCCGGAGTGTAGTCAGATGAGGAGGAAGCACCTTGAGAAGAATTTCCTCGTTGACGTTTCGGAGCCATGAGGAAGAAGATCGCCCACTTGAACTAGTCGATTCCTTGCAAAGAAGGAGGAGGAAGGATTTCTAGTAGGAGATGGAAGTATTCCACGTTTTGGTGTGGAGAAAAAGTGGAAGAAAGGATGAATTAAATAGGTGCTAGGGCCGGCTGTTCGGTTCTGGAACCATCACAGCGCCGACCGAACTCGGTCCAAATTCGGTCCGAACTCGGTCAGAGCTCGGGCCGAGTTCGGCCACTTGCATTCCCGAGACAGTCAAAGCAGTCAGGTAAATAAAGACTGTAAAAAGTAACATTTGACTGGTTTATTAAATAACTGCTATTATTTTCGGGTTAACTATAGGGGTTGTCCCAGCTAACGGTGGTTCACCGGGGAACTCTTAAGTACCGCTTCGCTTCGACCGTAGCCGTGGTGACAGACATACCCTTTGTAAGTTTGTCTCCAAAAATAATTTTCATTAAATAATAAATTGTCAAGTCATAAATGCAGTTTTAATTACCATATGTTTTAAGAGTCCGAGAATTCAAGAATGCCGAGCTCACGCCTCAAGATGTTAAAACGGTCTTCAGCCAATGGTTTAGTGAAAATATCAGCTAGTTGATGTTCAGTATCAATAAATTCTAAGCAAATATCCCCGTGTTGTTGATGATCACGTAAAAAATGATGTTTAACTTCTATGTGCTTTGTGCGTGAATGACAGATAGGGTTCTTAGTCAAATTAATTGTACTAGTGTTATCACAATAAATAGGAACATTTGTATAGTGCAGATTGTAGTCCTCTAAGGTTTGCTTCATCCACAAAATTTGAGCACAATAGCGTCCTGCGGCGATATACTCAGCCTCAGTTGTTGATAATGCTACTGAATTTTGTTTCTTGCTAAACCAAGAGACTAAGGCCTTTCCTAAGAAATGACATGTGCCACTGGTACTTTTACGGTCTACTTTGCATCCAGCAAAATCCGCATCCGAGTAACCTATAAGGTCAAAGGATTTGGTTTTGGGATACCATAAGCCAACTGTAGAAGTTCCTTTAAGGTATCGGAAGATACGCTTAACGGCACTAAGATGTGATTCCTTAGGGTTTGCCTGATATCGTGCACATATGCAAATACTAAACATAATATCAGGGCGACTAGCAGTTAAATATAATAAACTACCAATCATACCTCGATACTTACGCTGATCAACAGGTTTGCCACTTTCATCAGTATCAAGCTTTGTAGATGTAGCCATAGGAGTCCCAATTGGCTTTACATTCTCGAAGTCGTACTTCTTCAGTATGTCCTTCGTGTACTTGGCTTGGTTGATGAATGTTCCGTTTGAGTGTTGTTTGATTTGCAATCCTAGAAAGAAGTTCAGCTCTCCCATCATGCTCATCTCAAATTCACTCTGCACACACTTGGCAAATTCTTGACAGAGTTGTTCATTAGTAGAACCAAAGATAATGTCATCTACATAAATTTGCACTAGAAGTATATCATTATTCATGGATTTAATAAAAAGAGTAGTATCAATCTTGCCTTTTGAAAATCCATTATCAAGTAAGAAGGCGCTTAGGCGTTCATACCAAGCACGAGGTGCTTGTTTTAGTCCATAAAGTGCTTTCTTAAGCTTGAAAACATGATCAGGTTTTTGAAAATCTTCAAAACCAGGGGGTTGTTTCACAAAAACCTCTTCTTTCAAATAACCATTTAAAAATGCGCTTTTCACGTCCATTTGAAAAAGTTTGAAATCATTAAAACAAGCAAAAGCGTAAAACATGCGGATGGCTTCTAGTCTAGCAACAGGAGCATAGGTCTCATCATAATCAATTCCTTCTTCTTGATTATAACCTTGTGCAACTAGACATGCTTTGTTGCGTAGAACTTGTCCATCTTCACTAAGTTTATTTCGGAACACCCATTTGGTACCAATTATCGATTGACCAATAGGTTTAGGAACGAGTTCCCAAACTTGGTTTCTCTCAAATTGATTAAGTTCCTCTTGCATGGCAGAAATCCAAAATTCATCAGAAAAAGCCTCATCAACATTCTTAGGTTCTATTTATGAAATAAATGCTACATTAGCTGCTACTTCAGAATCTCTAAGAGATGAACGAGTACTTACACCTTTGGATACATTACCTATTATGAGAGTTTCTGGATGATCTGGTTTAAATCTCAATGATTCGAATCTTTGGGCTATACATTTCACAAGGCTCTTCTCAGTTCCTGCATCTTCGGAACTTTTATCAGTTCTTGCCTCTTGGGTAGGATCTTTCTCAGAACTCTTCTTTGTCTTTATAGGTGCATCTTCATCATCACTGTCGCTAGATCTATGACTATTCAACTCATCAAAGGTAACATTAATACTTTCTTCAACAATCAAAGATCTTTTATTAAAAATTCTATATCCCTTACTCTTAGCAGCATATCCGAGAAATATCCCGTCATCTGCTTTGGAGTCGAACTTACCCAAGTTATCCTTGGTGTTCAGGATGAAACAGCGACAACCAAAAACTTTAAAATAAAAATGTTTGGAATTCTTCCAAACCAAATCTCATATGGTGTTTTCTTCGAGATAGGTCGAATTAACACCTTATTTAAAATATGACAGGCTGTACTAACAGCTTCTGCCCAAAAATATTTAGGAAGATTATGCTGATTAAGCATGACTCTAGCCATTTTGCTTAGAGTACGGTTCTTCCGCTCCACCACACCATTCTGTTGGGGAGTTCTAGGACAAGAAAATTTGTGGTAATATCCACTATCATCACAAAACTTTTTAAAATCAGAATTTTCGAATTCGCCACCATGATCACTTCGGATACGAGTAATCATGAAGCCTTTTTCATTTTGTACCTTTTTACAAAATATCTGAAATTCAAAAATAGCATCACTTTTGTTTGATAAAAAGTAAACCCATGTAAAACGAGAGAAATCATCAACAATGACAAAAGCATAGAGTTTACCGCCAAGACTAGCGACTCTACTTGGACCAAATAAATCCATATGAATCAACTGCAAAGGTCTCGAAGTACTTACAGCGTTGATGGATTTAAAAGAAGACCTATGTGCTTTGTTCTTTTCACAGTCAGCACATACCATGTCTCTCTTGAATGGAATTTCTGGGAGTCCTTTTACCAACTTCTTTGTGTTCAGACGTGAGATAGTATCCATGTTTGCATGTCCTAGTCTCATGTGCCATAGCCAGCTTTCATCTTGATTGGCTACTAGGCACCTTCCTGTATTATTAGTATTCTCCAAAAAGAAAACATAAATATTGTCTTCTCTAATCCCTTTATATACGGGATCACCAGATGACATATCATATATAGTACATTTATCTTTCACAAAATTGATACCATAACCATTATCTGCCAAATGACTTATGCTCAATAGGTTATGTTTCAATTCAGTTACTAGACAAACATCCTTTATTATTGGGTAAGGAGAAATACCTACAGTACCATTACCTATAATATCACCTCTCAAGTTATTTCCGAAGGAGACGTATCCTTCTTTCTTCATCGATAGCGTAGCGAATAAAGATGCATCACCAGTCATGTGTCGCGAACATCCGCTATCGAGGATCCATTTGCTTCTAGCATGAGAGGGTTGAGGGTCCACCTTGTCAAATGCCATAAGACAGACATTTGCATTGCTGCAGGGTCTATCCTCTTCTTCAGAATCACTAGCGTCGCTTTCATGCCAGATACTTGTGTTGGCATACTTTGGACCAGTTGTAGCTTTTCTGCTTGATCTTGATCTGTCATATGGACTGCTCTTCTTGGTAGCTGGACAGTCCTTCTACATGTGCCCTGATTTCTTACATCCAAAGCATATGGTTTCATCTTTATTGCTTTCTTGGACGTCTTTCTTCTTTCTGCTTGTAAACTTTAGATACTTTCTGAAGTTCTTCACAAGTAGGGCTTGTTCATCACCACTTGAGGATTCTTCATCGGAATCGTTGTATGTCGGCTTTCTTGCATGAGCTTTGAAGGCAATAGTTTTCTCCTTTGGTGTTGTTTCTTCAAAATCTTGCAAGTCGAGTTCATGGGTCATGAGCTTGCCCATCAAAGTTTCCAACGACATTGTGGTGAGGTCGTTTCCTTCAATAATTGCTGTGGCCTTTGGATTCCAATTCTTTGTTAGAGCCCGCAGCACCTTTCTAATCTTCTCGTGATTGCTGTAATCTTTACCAAGAGATTGCAGAGGATTAGTTATATCAAGGAAACGAGTAAACATCTGTGTAATTGACTCACCGGGTTTCATCTTAAAAGATTCATATTCCTGAGTCAGTCTACTAATTTTGGATTCTTTCACTAGGGAAGTCCCTTCATGGGTTACCTCAAGAAGTTTCCAAATTTCGTGAGACGTCTTGCAGGTTGAAACTCTGTTGAACTCGGTTTTGTCAATTGCACAGAATAGTGCATTGATGGCTCGAGCATCAAGACTAGCCTTTGCTTTTTCAGCATCGGTGTACTTGTCATGCGGCTTTTCCATAAGAATACCTTCAACCACTGTAGGTGGTGGTTTCTTATACCCATCAATCACTATTGACCAAAGATCAAAATCTAGAGACTTAAGAAAGAAAGTCATACGTGTTTTCCAGTAAGTGTAATTTGTTCCATCAAATAGGGGAGGTCTATTTGTGGATTGCCCTTCACCGTTGAATATAGATTTCACGGCAGCCATATATATACTCTCTAGGGTATGTTATATAAGAATATAACCTGCTCTGATACCAATTGTAGGATCGTTGAGCACCTCTAGAGGGGGGTGAATAGAGTGCATGTGTGCAACAGAAATATAATCACCAATTAAAAAATTAAACTATGGCAGATATGTAAGAGACAGTAAATAAAGATAGGAGAATCAAACTCAGTGACACAGCGATGTATACTGGTATCCCTCTGAGAGGACTAATCCAGTCTCGAGTACTCTTGCTCGATGTTAATCCACTATGGCACAAGCTTTAACTGAGAGCTTGCAATCTCTTACAACACCGTGCTTGGTGACAAGCGCACGACCGGCTTCACAACACCGTGCTTGGTGGCGAGCGCACGACCAGCTCCACAACAGAAAAGTTGTTGAAACTTGAACGACCTCTTACAACTCTTGAGTAACCAAAAGACTCTAAATCAACTCTGATAGTACTGGCTTTTGGCTAAGAGATGTGTAGGTGAGATTTGAAAATCTTAGATCGTTTAGAAAACACTTGAATTGTAGAGAAGAGAAGATGAAGAATGAATTGATGATTTGAAGTGAAAAGTTCTTCTCTATTTATAGGTGTTTTCACCAACCGAACTCGGGCAGAACTCGGACAGAGTTCGGGTGCAAATATCTCGCAAAATAGACGTTGCTCGCAGATTTGGAGGCAACTGAAGTTTGAATACAAACTGACCGAACTCGGTCAGAGTTCGGACCGAACTCGGCTGGGAGTTCTGTCAGGAGATATTTTAAAAATCTTTTGTAAAAACAGTTTTCAAACTGGTTTTTGGTTATTTCTAAAATCATTTGAAAAGAATATTTTCGAAATATGTTTTTCAACTATTTGAAACCGAAAATACGAAAGGGTAAAAATAGGATTCTAGAAAGGAGGACAATTTTAACCCTAAGCCAGTATTACCATAATTGATTTTACAAAGTAATTCCTAGACTCAATAAAATGTAAAATACAGAATAAAAGTAGAAAAGAGTCTTCAGAAGATTTTGATGACTTTGACGCTTTGATTTATGCAGTATATCGTCCGTTGAATATGATTTCATGCATCCTAAAATAGTTAGCAGCATTTTCTATATTTTTTGTATTGACTAAAGTATATGTTGATTATCGAAATCGGGTGTGACCGTGGAATGGGCCAACAGTGTTCGTCTGGAGCTACGAAGATATGCCAGGGTTAAATCTCGACATTGCTCTTCAGAAACTCAACATTCGGCCAGATGCGAAGCCAGTCAAGCAACAATAGCGACGCTTTCGCCCAGGCATCATAGACGCGATCGAAGCCGAAGTCAACAAACTGATAGCCAGCGGCTTCATTCGTGAGGAGCAACATCCCGATTGGGTCGCCAATATAGTGCCCGTCCTCAAGAAGAATGGGAAGATTCGAATCTGTATTGACTTTCGCAATCTGAACGAGGCGTGCCCCAAAGATGAATTCCCCCTTCCTATCACAGACATCATGATCGACAATACCTGCGGCTTTGAACGTATGTCATTCAAAGATGGCTTCTCAGGGTACAACCAAATCAAAATGTCTCCTGGTGACGAAAAGCATACATCATTCCGAACACCAATTGGCACGTACTGCTACACAGTCATGCCTTTCGGTATGAAGAATATCGGTGCCACATATCAAAGAGTCATAAGCATTATCTTCAGAGACCACTTACGAAAGACAGTAGAGTGCTATGTTGATGGTATAATCGTTAAGAGTCGCTGCAAGGGAGACCATCTGCAGGATCTAAGGACGGTATTCGACCTAATGCGAGCGCATAATTTGAAATAGAACCCTACGAAGTCCTTTCTGGGAGTATCCAGCGGGAAGTTCTTGGGCTTCATCATCACTGCACAGGGTATCCATGTAGACCCTGAGAAGACAAAAGCAATCATGGAGATGGGTCCCCCGAGAAATCTCTGCGAATTCAGAGGCCTTCAAGGGAGGCTAGCTTATATCATGAGGCTCATTTCCATCCTCTCCGGGCGATGTCGACCAATCACCCATCTCATGAAGAAAGGTGTCTCATTCGTATGGGATGAGGAATGCCAGCACTCCTTCGACAACATCAAAGAATATCTGTCGAACCCTCCAGTCCTGGTGGCCCCAATTTCTGGAAAACCATTCCTGCTCTATGTACGAGCAATGGAACATTCCCTCGTAGCTCTACTCGCACAAAACAACAAAGCAGGCCATGAGCAAGCCATATATTACCTCAGTCGAATGATGATTGGACCAGAGCACTGATACACCACTGTGGAGAAGGAATGCCTTGCCCTGGTATTTGCCATTCAGAAAACGTGGTACTATGTCACTGGACAAATGATACATGTGATCTCACGAGTCAACCCTCTCAGGATCCTCATGACTAAACCAGGGGCACTCAGCTCTCGCCTCGCTACATGGGCAATATTGCTTTCCCCTTATCATATGATCTTCGTCCCACAAAACACAGTCAAAGGTCAAGCCCTGGCAGACTTCTTAGCAGCCCACCCAGGCTCGGAGTCCTCCAGAATATATGAAGAGATCCCAGATGAGGTCGCCGACTCGCATGCAACCTCTCACGATAATATATGGCGAATGTTCTTCGACGATGCTTCGAGGACCGGACCTAAAGGCAATATAGTCGTCGGAGTCGGGGTAGTGCTGTTCTCCCCTTTCGGATTGGTGATTAACCGTACTTATTCCCTCACAGAGCCCTGCTCTAACAATGTGGCCGAGTACAACGCTCTGGTCATCGGCCTCCAACTTGTAAGAGAGCTAGAGGTAGAATACCCTGAAGCATACGGCGATTCCCAACTAATCGTCAATCAGATCCGTGGCTCGTACGAGGTCCGCCACGAAGACATGATCCCTTATCACCAAATAGCGATTGACATCATCTCGTCGTTCGAGGAGTTCTTCATCGAACATGTCCCCAGACTCCAAAATATCGAAGTTGATGCCCTAGCTGGTCTTGTCGCTTCTCTAGCAGTTCTGAATTATGATCGCCAATCAGTGGATGTGATAGGCCACAAACTGGTCTGTCACAAGAATAATGTGTAATTCGTGGCGAGTTATTTCGCCCAGACGATCGATGATGCCCCAGATTGGAGACAACCATTCATCGACTTTATCGTCTACGACATCCTGCTCGAGAACCCAAAGGATGCCACTTCCATCAGACTGCGTTCTCTCAGATTCTTCTACGATACAGAGACAAAAATGCTGTATCACCGCTCCCACGACGGATTACTGCTTCGGTGTCTGTCAAACGCAGAAGCGAAAGAAGCCGTACGAGAAGCTCATGATGGTGTCTGCGGGGCCCACCAGCTCGGTCCTAAATTGCAAGACCGTCTTCGACGAATGGGCTACTATTGGCCCACGATGGTGGCAGATGTGATAGATTATGCTCGAAAATGCAAAGCCTGCCAGGTCCACGCGGACTTCATTCACCAACCATCCAAATTTCTACATCCGACAGTGGCGTCCTGGCCATTCGAAGCATAGGGAATGGATATCATTGGTCCAATCACCCCACCTTTCTCCCGAGGACATCGCTTCATACTTGCGATCACTGATTACTTCTCCAAATGGGCGGAAGCTATCCCACTCGCAGAAGTCAAGACTTCAAACGTGATCAGCTTCTTTAAGCATCACGTCATCTACCGCTTTGGACTTCCCCGAAGGATCATCCATGATAATGGTCCGCAGTTTGCAAGCCACGCTTTCTATCGGTTTGGCGATAAGCACCGTATTCAGAATGTCGCTTCGACACCGTACAACCCGACGGCGAACGGGTTGGCAGAGGCATTCAACAAAACAATCATCATCAAACTCCTCAAGAAGCTTGTCTCCTCCAACAAACGTGACTGGAACGAGATGCTTGGCGAGTGTTTATGGGCGTACCGTACTACATTCCGAACAGCTACCGAGAACACACTATTCTCTCTAGTATACGGGAGTAAGGTAGTTCTCCCATTAGAGACTCAAATACCCTCACTCCGTATCGCCCTCACTTATCAATTGACGATGGATGACAACTACCGACGTCGATTACAAGAGTTGGAGGCCTTAGATGAAAAGCGCCTTCTAGCTCAGCAAAGGATCGAGCTATACCAAGCACGTATCTCAGGAGCCTTTAACAAGAAGGTCAAAATCAGAACATTCCAAGTGGGCAATCTTGTTCTGGCAGTCCGGAGGCCAATGGTCATGACTCACAAGACCGCCGGTAAGTTCCAGTCAAAATGGGAAGGTCCATTTGTCATCGAGGTCGTGTTCTCCAACGGTGCTTACCGCCTCGCTAAGCAAAATGCAGACTTGCTCATGTTGCCCGTCAACGACAAGTTCTTGAAGAAATATTATGTCTAAACAATATTTTCTCCAAATTATCGAGTCACGTACCCGCTGGTACCTCTGAACTCATCATCACAACATTCCAGATTTTTGAGTTATGTACCCGTTAGTACCACTGAACTCACCCTCATAGTTTTCTAGATTATTGAGTCATGTACCCGCTGGTACCACTGAACTTACCCTTATAGTTTTCCAGAATTTCGAGTCATGTACCCACTGTACCACTGAACTCAACCTCATAGTTTTCCAGATTTTTGAGTCATGTACCCGCTGGTACCACTGAACTCACCCTCATAGTTTTCCAGATTTTCGAGTCATGTACCTGCTGGTACAGCTGAACTCATGCTCACCATTCTCCAGATTCTCGAATTATGTACCCGCTGGTGCCTCTGAACTCACATCCCGGTCACTCTTTCAGATAGAAAGTTATGTATGATCATACCTCTGAACTTCCTTCCTGGAGGAGATCCTCCCCCATGATCCAATGCCCGCACTTTCAGTGCACAAAAAAGGGTAATCGATCCACACATTTCCAAAATGGCCATATCCTCATTACCTCTGAGTCGTTCTACTTCTGCCAAAAATAAATTAACCCTTATATAGAATTTCCATGTCCTCATTACCTCTGAGTCGTTCTATGTGCCCTCCTTCATTGAGCCCACTCCTGTCATGTCCTTATTACCTCTGAATGGGAAGGCTCCGTCGAAGAAACCTTCATACTTGCCATGTCCTCATTACCTCTGAGTAAGTATGATGATCTCCTTTCGACCTATTATCTGTACCCACAACCGGAGTACGACAAGGTTAATAGGTCCACAAATGTCCTCTGTTGACCACAAATGTCCTCTGTTGACCACAAGTATCCTCTGTTGACCATAAATGTCCTCTGTTGACCACAAATGTCCTCTGTTGACCACAAATGTCCTCTGTTGACCATCAATATCCTCCGTCGAGTTCACTCCTGCCATGTTCTCATTACCTCTAAGTAGGAAGACTCTACGTTTAAAAAACCTTCCTACTTGCCATATCCTCATTACCTCTGAGCAAGTATGTCAGGTATCCTCTTCATCTTATTATCCGTATACTAAACCAGGTTACGTCAAGGATAATAGGCCCACAAATATCCTCAGCTAAATTTCTTAGCACAAACCAACCATCTCATCATGCCCCAGGAGCCCAGCTGCTCTACGGCATTCCTTTTCCCAATACCAAGAGCACCCATGACCACCTTGCTATGGTTGCTTCAGGTATCCTGACCGAAACTTGTTATCTGTACCTAAAACCAAGGTATGCCATAGGTAATAGGTCCATAAATATACCCCCTATATGGGGGAGAACATCACCACAATATTACAGGCGCAGCAAGCAATACAAATGAAGGGTAGAATTGAAAGCACTCTTTATTTGAAGGAAGAAAAAAGTATTACATATTTCGGGATCATGTCCCTTTCAGAAAGAAAAAAAATAGAAACAAAACAAGAAGAAAAGGTCGACTACAGCTCAGTATTACACAATTCAAAAAGTCGGTTTCTCACTGAGGTGGTTCCCCGCTCAATCCGTCGTCGAGCCCGACGCTCGGCTTCCTGGAATAACCGTTCCCCATCATCCAAGCCCAAGAGCGCCTGGTAGTCGTCTTCAAATTTCTTCAGGGCAGTCTCCAGGTCAGTCAAAGCCTGATTAACCCCGTCAGCCTCCTGAACAATTAGCCCCCTTTTATTTCGGGCAGCCTCAAGTTCAGACTCCAAGAAATTCAACTTCTTCTGAAGCGCAAGGATCTGCTCCCGCGTCTCAGTAATCTCACGAGAGACAGATTTCTCTCGAGCCGTGACGTTTTCATTCGCATAACTCAGTTGATCATACTGATCGAATAAATTGCTGAGATCCTTCAGTATGGCCGATCTGGTCTTATCCCGAGCAGCCCTGGTCCTCTCTATAACAGCGATAATGGAACCCCGCTCCTCGTTTATAACAACAGATAGATCAGCCTGCTGTAATACTCGGAGCTCGGCCACCAGCTGATCAGTCTCTAACAATTTTGTCTCCAGAAGCGAAGCCATCCCTGCATCACCAGGAAGATTCCTAAGGATATTAATTTGACCCTGAGCACATTGTCGGGCCAAGGTGAAGGAGATCCCTCTTTCCACAGCCTCGATTCCCTCTTCAAATGATGATGAAAACTGGCAACCACATCCTATAACGTGTCGTCCAGAACTTCAGCAGAGGATGGCGTCAGGGGAAGCAGGAACGGCAACGTCGAAGAAGTAACGCTAGAGCTTACCACCGGGGGAACGGAGTCCGAATAGAACGATGCATGAATGGCGGCCAACTCGTCTTCCGCTGCCCGGAGAGCTTGGATACTCGGTAGGGCAGAAAGGTCGATTCTCGGAGCCACCGGAGCAGAGGATGACGCAGGGACCATCGTTCCCTGCCCCGACTGCCCCAGTAACTGGCCCGCTAAACTCGAGTCCCCAGAAGTCCCATCAAGATGAGTCGGATAGTGATGGGGTACACCCCTCTCCACCAGTGCCCCTTCGGCTGGGTTTGTCTCAACAATATCTATCCCCGACACTGGAGAGGCAGGACCTGTAGGCCCAGAATAACAATCAATCGACGTAACCCGAAGGACGTGATGATAGAGCAGATAGGCTTCCTCACAGGTTAAGGTTCGGCTAATCTTACCAGGGGAGGGGCATGAAGGCTGCAGCTCATCCACGATTGGCATGGTCCCCTCACCCACGATCCCCAAGTGAAACTCAGCCACATCCTCTGTCCCCGCCACCTCGAAGGGGGATATAGGTTGATCTGCATCATCTTGAGGAGGAACAGGCTCACGGGAGTCCCCGTCGTCCTCGATCACCACCTCGGTATCTTGAAACTCTTATTCTTCTCCTGACACCTAAAAGAGGGAACGAAGACGATTAGAATTGAAGCTAGAAGGAAAGAAGGAAGAAGGAACCGAGAGCGGTTTTGTTACCTCTGACGCAGGGTTGGCTTCTTCTCCACTTTCTTTTATGGCTAGCGGGCGGTGCCTAGTCACAGCCAGCTTCCGGGATCGAAAAACACCGCCAAGAAGAGAAACTTGCCTGCTACGTTTCAGAATAAGACCAGACACAACGAGTGACTGATCCCCCAACATCTCATCTGACAAAATAGGCGGCTGATCCACCTCTACGTCTGCCACTGGAAGGATAGAGTCATCTCCATCATGCTCGTTGCCTTCATCACCCTCAGCAGCGGAATCCAAATCTGGCGCTTCGACTCTAGTCTTTCTTTTCTTGGCCCCTTGAAAGCCTTTCTCCAGACCGGTGCCAACAATAAAACTGGTACCTGGGTTAAAACCGATCGGGGGTTTGTTCGCCATGACATGATACAAAGCCGCAATATACAAGATCTCCACTGACACCTTAATGGTAGGGACCGAGAAAATGGTACGAGTATGGAATGAATCATAATATTGCCAAGCCCTGATACCATCAAGAAGGCTACCTTCATAACCCAGGCAAGAGCTGGGATTGTCTAGACAAAGTTGGCTGTATCCAAACTGTCGGGCAAACCTGCTAGACAGATAAGGCTCCAGAAAGACAGTATTGCGGTTACGATACACCAGATGGGCGGGGCAGAAGTTACGCAGCCATAGGAGCATCTGGCCATCCAGAAGCTGAGGGGGCGCAATACCGTCAAGTTGTACAGCCTCTATGTTCCTGACAGTAAAGCGAGGGACGGATACGAAAATATGATACTTATCTGCCCTCGCCAATGCCATCCGGCAAGCCCCCATGGTATCACATTCCCAAGGCTCATCACGATAGCAGAAGATAAATACGTCATCATAAGTCACACCGTCTTCAGAGCCCGGTCTCATCAAGACGGATAATGTATCAGCAGCTACCCCATCAAATAGTGATAGGGCAACTCAGTTCGTTAAAAATCCTTGGTCACGTCGCGAGCAATAACTTTGGATGTGAAGGTACGAGGGCCACGGTGTATGCTGCACACCATGGCCGGGAGGAGAGCAGGCCAGATTCGTAAAACTAACTTCACAGCCGGAAGGATGAAGTTACGACTAATTCTCTCAACAGAACCGGCTCCTTCTGAGACAACACAATTTCGTAGCCAGATCATAAAAAATTTTGCCAGAAGCGCCTTCTCTGATAGCTCTTGGGTATCCTGGTAAAAGCAACCAAAAGGGTCAGTCTTACTCCCAAATCTGTCACTTGTAGTGGCAACTCTCTTAGCCGACGACACCAAGTTCTTAACCGCTTCCCGAGATCGAGGGCGACGAGAGGTAACTTGACCTGAGGTATTTGTCAGAAAGAGATAATGCACCCAGTCCTTGGTGTGGGGAGCATTCCCTTCCGAGTTACTATTCTTTCGGGTTATCTGATGACATATGCTATAATGGCACAGTATCTCTTGGTAAAGAGCTACGAAGCCAGGATACCGTCGTTCCAAATCTTCGAGTTCCTCATTAGTGGGAGTATACGCTTCAAAAGCTTCGTCCCCCCAAGGAAGCTTGGAGACTGCTTGCATTTTATGGAGCGCGAGTCCCATTTCCCCTACAGGTGTGTAAAAGGTTCCCGTACGACAATTATACATCTCCAGTAGAGACATGAACAGCTTCTTGTTTATGGACAAGCCATGACTGGTGCCTCGGATAGCGTGGTAAAGGCCGATCTAACACAAAAAGGCCTCATACTTCTGCAAGATCCACGTAGACAAATTGGTCCATGAGGGAATAGGGTGTACCCAACCAGGGAACATCAACCGGCCAACGGGATAGGAGCCTTTCCAAGCAAGTTGATTTATAAAAGTATCGACAGTAGAAAATGTGAAGTTAGGGCCCGCCACAGTCAAGAAAGAACCTGGGACCAATCCCGTCACAGAACAGCTAGTATGCACCTTGCCGGCAGTCACGGACTTCAGATTGTTATTACAATGGATGTTCTCCACGAACATCCCACTTCTGATAGGGGTTAAAGTCCCCTCCATCTTCCGGTCCAATGGGAGCATATTGAACCAAGGTAATGGGAAGTGTCGCTCCATCTGGGGGATGCGGATCGCCATTCCGTTAGAGACAAAACTCTAATTCTTTGACACCTCCAGAACATGACTGTTCTCCACTTTCAAGGCATCTCCAAAGAAGAAAGCAGGCTTTGAATATTTTCCTTCGAATTTCCCAGAGTTCATCATAGCGTTAAAAAAATGGAAAGACTGGTGCTTGATGGCATTCAGTCTAGCCAGAGGCTCATCGCTCAGAAACTGGTCCTGTCATATGCTGAACAATATGGTCGTACCTATAGCTGAGAGCAGCCTGGGCGCTACCCACCAAGAGTTCTCCAACAGCGTTAATCGACAGATTCACTGAAGAAAAGACAGAGAAAGATAAGTTAAATAGAAGCATAAAGAGAGCTGATTGGGTGCTTTCAAGCCTCATGCGGCTCAGGAAAACATCTATGCGGCTCCATGAAGCCTTATGCGGCTCCGAAGCCTTATGCGGCTCCAAAAAGCCTCATGCGGCTCAAGCTCAGAAGAACACTTATGCGGCTCCATACAATAAAAGTTTATGCGGTTTAGCGTCGCCTATGCGGCTTCGCCGACGAAGCGCATATGCAGACACGGTAGTTTTCTTATGCGGCTCGCAGCTCAACCGTAGGACAAACATGCGACTTACAAAGACTCGTACATAAAGTATGCGAAGTAGCCATGGCAGTTAGGGTTCTTTAACTCATACATTGTCCTTACCAGTAATGGGGGAGGTGAACGTCAGGATGAACATCAGGTACGACGACCGGCGGAGGAGCAGCCGCAGTCGAGGCGGAAGTAGAGGCTGCCTTCTTGTCCTTTGCTGCCACGGTCTTCTTAGGAGCCATTAGTTATCGAAGAGGAGAACGACAATCGAGATAGTGAAGATTTGAGAAAAAAGAAAGAAAGTAAAAAGCCCTTTCTCTCTTCAAACTCCTCCTATTTATAGGAGGACGGGAGAAGGAGGACACGTGGGCCAATAACCGCCTCATAAAAAGCAAAATCGACTCCTCGGGTTTCGTCTCCAAGATTCACCTCGGGCGTAAAATCTGAAATGAGCTGACCCTTGGGATTCCCTCCTACAAAACGGTGCTGAAACAAATTTGAGGCAATTAAAGACCCGCACACGTGGCGAGAAGTTATGCGGCTGAACCACCTACACGGCTGAACAATCTATACGGCCAAGATCTCTATGCAGCCATGCTTCTTATTTAAAGTATTTCAATTTTGCAAATTGAAAAATTTGAAGGGAGTCTTGTAGAAGCAAGGAAAATATTAAAGAAAATGACTCATGCGGCCAATGTCACCCTTATTTCCCGTATTTTTTTGTATTTTGTATTTATCTCGTATCTGGATTTTGGCATGTATTTTTATTTTTCTCAACTTGTGGAATTTTGGTATTTCTCATATTTTAGGTTTTGACATAGCTCGGTTTTAATTGGATTGGGTTGGTTTGGATTAATGTGTATTGGTACACCTTAGCCTATACTCCATCCTCAACACACCACATCCCACCCTCTTTAAAACTCTACCAACTTTTTCTCTCTCCTCATAAACCTCCATTAATTTCTTCTTTCCCTTCCTCTACACAACACTCTTCTCCTTCCTCTACACAACACCCACCCATAGGCAAGTGCACCTTGCCACCACATGAGAACCCTATTTTATTTGTCCATTTGCTAGTTTAGGACATGGTGATCAACATTAGAACTTGGTATTTTGTGATTTGGAGTCTCCATTGTTCTAGATCTAAGTTTTTCCTATTTTCGATTTTGCATGGTTTTGATCTATTTAAGTTGGATTTTTATGGGTTTTGATCCTTCCATGTGGAAGAGAGTTCAATTCCACCCTGGTTGGAACTTTGGAAATTCGGATTTGGAGTTCGGATGGCCAAGTGGTGATGTTTTGAAGTTTTGGGAGCCATTGGAGCTTCTTCTCAGCCATGGGGAAGAAGACCCTTTCCCTTGCGTGCGTGCTTTTGCGCGTACGCAGCTCCCTTGCGTGCGTGCTTTTGCGCGTAATCAGCTCCCTTGCATGCGTGCTTTTGCGCATACGTAGCTCCCTTGCGTGCGTGCTTTTTTGTGTACGCAGCTCCCTTGCGTGCGTACTTTTGTACGTACGCAGCTCCCTTACGTGCGTGCTTTTGCGCGTACGCAGCTCCCTTGCGTGCGTGCCCTTGCGCATATGCTGCGTGACCCATGCACCCTGACCCCTTGCTTAACCCATTGGCTCTAGGAGTATTGGTTTTATTTCTTGACTTGGTTTCATTGTTTGTGGATTGAGTTTTCCTGAGATCTGTTCAACACAGCACGACTATCTTGACCCGACACGGCCTAACACAGTTTTCTAAGTAATTGATTATGACTAGTACGGTTTTCGAGATTTTCTGTTCATTATGATCCTGGTATTCTCTGATCTCCTTGCTAGTGACCCAGTGGGGTGCACACCTAACTTGTGACTTGTAATTAATCCTTGTGACTTGATAACTTGATAGTGGCCCGTAGCGGCGCACTCCTGACTTATAGCATGACTTGATAACTTAATGCTGTTGCGACGACTAACTTAACTTGTCCTGTCTTGACACCGTGGGTAGTTCTTTCTTGCTTGCTTGTTAAATCCACTTGTCCTGTCTTGCATCATGTCTAGGACGGAACTCCTGAGTACCACGGTCAGGGGTACCCACCAAAATGGATTAAGGTTAATAACTAGAATAACACAGTAGTCATGAAGAGATGACACAGCTACAGGCAATCCCGTTACCTGGGCACTCTTGGGATCTGTAGCCTGCCGTCGAGTAGGGCACATTTTCAGCACACTGTCATGTGTTGTACCTTCTAAGTCACTTAAGGGTACATGCGTTCCTGGACGATGTACCCACCAGAATTTAACCCCTAATTTTTGACCTGGGTAACCTGGATGGTCTGCAGGACTTGTGGCTGTGGAATAATCTCACTACATCTTGTTAGTAATTAGGCCTGTGATAACCCTAGTTAGTTAAAGTAGTAAGCCGTAGTATCTACTTGGCCGTGATTGATTGAATGAGGCATAACCAGTCTAGCCATGTCTTGACCCAGTACAAGATTGCTTTCTGTCTTGATTTCTTACATTATTATCTTGCCGATAAATGGTGGAAAACCA
Organism: Iris pallida; assembly: GCA_029216955.1. Taxonomy (NCBI): domain Eukaryota; kingdom Viridiplantae; phylum Streptophyta; class Magnoliopsida; order Asparagales; family Iridaceae; genus Iris; species Iris pallida. The sequence goes on along the minus strand of JANAVB010029815.1, from coordinate 13,489,025 downwards.
AGTTCTGTTCAGGTGAAGGGTTACAACCCCGGTCCTTATTTGGTTTACGGGTTGTAACCTGGTTATCGAAATAGTTCCATGGTTATCTCGTCGTATATCATCCTGACATGTTTTCTAAATTTTAGTTTTGCTATTAGACTTTTTTGTGCTAATTGCTGGCTTTTGTTCTTATTTCGTGGCCCCCTTGTGGCACTTGCTCTTTCTGGGGTTGACCAAGCTGGTTTTGTGTGGCCAGATTTTGGAGCAGCTCCCGAGGATCTACCAAGCTTTCAGCCCAATGGTGACAACTAGACGGAACCCGGGCCAAGAGTGGGTTTTCTTTTTTTTCTTGCCCACTTCATTGTAAAACTATTCTTTTGAGGCGTTTAGCCGACGAGCACCTGTTAGCTCAATGCACTTTACTTACTGTCTGCCTATGGGCTGTAAACATGATTAACAAATCCTAGGGTTGATCATGTACGACTAAACTCTTGCTAGTCCTAACATTTTGTAACGACTAGCTTCATGATCAGCTGAATATGTAATATTTGGGACGCCTTATTATTGTATATTTATTGATCATACATCTTGCGACCTTACTTACTTGCTTGTGATTGAGACATTAGGCTTGTTCATGACCATAAGAGACTGTTGGCTTGTAGTAAACCGTCATATATCTAGACAACCGTGACCGTATATCGAGGTGGTTTCCATTTCAATATACGTAGCTGGCTATGTCTGTCCCCGCTCTCCAGTATTCTGGTTCTGGGATGTGACATGGTTTAAGTGGTAGCCCATGCAGGTCTTGTAAATCAAGATATGTGAGGGTTTACCAGATAGATGTCTCAATCAGTACTCGTACTTGATCTCTGTTCGTATCCTCTGAATCCCTGGATTCTTGCCCTGATCTTGTGCTTATATCATTGATCTGTCCTGGTCCATCCTTATTGTTCCCTATGTCTTCTTCTTCAGCGGTATTGTTCGTGGTCCTACCGACCAGCAAGGCGGAGTACCTCCCGTTGACCAGCAGCAACCAAAAGATCAGGCCCAGCACTCAGGAGCAGCCTCCCGAGTCGTACCTACTGGAGGAGAGCCGCCAGTTCAGCCAGTCCAGCCTGCAGATCCTGATGATGGCACTTTGGCGGGTCTCATCAGATCATTGTTAGCTTCCCAGGATCGTAGAGGCGATGTCTTGCACCAGGCAGTGGAAGATGCTCTGAACAGAGGCGGTCATCCAAGGAACAGTACAGCGAACAGTTTCAAGCTCTTGAACCCTCCCTTCTTCGATGGTAGTGAAGATGCGATTGCTGTTGATGCATGGCTCCAGGATACTGAAGTCATTCTAGAGGCAGCCAGAACACCGGAGGACGAGAAGGTGGCCGTGGTGCGCCTGCCGTTATTGGATCTTTTCCGCAGCTGGTGGGCAGTGCAGGCCATTGGATTAGTGGCACCCATTGCTTGGGTAGTATTTGTGAGAGATTCCAGACGAAGTACTTCGATGCGGTGGCTCGGTACGATCTACAGACCAAGTTCACCAATCTGAAGCAAGGAGACAGAACGGTCGACGGATATGCGGCCGAGTTTTCCAGGCTCAGTAGGTTTGCCCCCACCTTGGTGGCGACCGAGTTTGATAGGGCCCAGCGGTTCCAGCAAGGACTGCATTTGGAGACCTTGTTGGCGGTTGAGCAGTTCGAGCACCAGAAGTTCGATGCAGTCTTGAGAGAAGCTAGGAGGCATGAATACACCTCCCAGAGGATCGTAGACAAGACCGAAGGTCGGAAGCGATCTCACGGCCAGATGACCCAGTCGACAGCACCAACCCCGGCAGTCAGGGCTTTGATAATTGGAACTCCGAGGCAGGCGGCCTCAGTAACGTCGGTTCAGCTTTCAGCCCCGACGTCCCCTTAGCAACAGAGGCAGAAGCAGTCTTCCGCAATGGGCTGCACTTATTGTGGGAAGCCCGGACACGTTGTTTCGGAGTGTCGCAGAGCACAGGGATTGTGTTTGGCTTGCGAGGCACCGGACCACAAGATAGGGTCCTGTCCGAATAGGGCCAGTTCATCATCGGCCTTCTCTAGTCCCTTGGTAAGGGGACCAGCACCAGCACCAGCACCAGCACAAGTACAGCAACAACAGCAGTACCAGCCCCCGAGGCCATTGCCGCCTCAGACCCATGTATTCCAGCAGCAGGAACCCCAACAGTATGTTCTGGTCCAAGCTCAGACTCTGAATCGGCAGAGAGGTATCTGTGTCCTATTGTCTTGCTTTCCACCATCGTTATGCGGGACACATGTCATGTTTCATGTATCCTAATAACAACGGTATATCCCGGGCCAGAGCCATGTCCTAGATCATTCGAAAACGGTTATTGGTACCAACCTTTTCGTATGAGGAGAGGCCCGTGCCCATGTTTGACCAAAGAGAGAGACCTCAAGCGCAAGACTATCAAGTTAGCCCAAGTTGCTTGGGGTCATCACTCTTTGGGGGAGTCAACGTGGGAGCGTGAGGATGATATCCGATCGCGATATTCCTACATGTTTGGCTCGTGAGGTGTAATATCTTCCTTATGCCTTGCACTTCGATTCCTTGTTTGCATGTATGATTGATTGGTAGCATAGATTGCTTGCGATAGTATAGCTGTCCCGACATCTCTAGCCTCTTGATTAAATTCCGAGGACGAAATTCTTTTAAGGTGGGTAAAGTTGTCACCCTCATTTCCCGTATTTTTTCGTATTTCATATTTATACTCGTATCTGGATTTTGGCATGTATTTTTATTTTTCTCAACTTGTGGAATTTCGGTATTTCTCGTATTTTGGGTTTTGACATGGCTCGGTTTTAATTGGATTGGGTTGGTCTGGTTTAATGTGTATTGGTACACCATAGCCTATACTCCACCCTCAACACACCACATCCCACCCTCTTTAAAACTCCACCAACTTTTTCTCTTTCCTTATAAACCTCCATTAATTTCTTCTTCTCCTTCCTCTACACAACACTCTTCTCCTTCCTCTATACTACACCCACACATAGGCAAGTACACCTTGCCACCACATGAGAACCCCATTTTATTTGTCCATTTGCTAGTTTAGGACATGATGATCAACATTAGAACTTGGTATTTTGTGATTTGGAGTCTCCATTGTTCTAGATCTAAGTTTTCCCTATTTTCGGTTTTGCATGGTTTTGATCTATTTAAGTTGGATTTTTATGGGTTTTGATGTTTCCATGTGGAAGAGAGTTCAATTCCACCCTGGTTGGAACTTTGGAAATTCGGATTTGGAGTTCGGATGGCCAAGTGGTGATGTTTTGAAGTTTTGGGAGCCATTGGAGCTTCTTTTCAGCAATGGGGAAGAAGACCCTTTCCCATGCGTGCGTGCTTTTGCGCGTACGCAGCTCCCTTGCGTGCGTGCTTTTGTGCGTACGCAGCTCCCTTGCGTGCGTGCTTTTGCGCGTACGCAGCTCCCTTGCGTGCGTGCTTTTGTGCGTACACAGCTCCCTTGCGTGCGTGCTTTTGTCCGTACGTAGCTCCCTAGCGTGCGTACTTTTGTGCGTATGCAGCTCCCTTGTATGCGTGCTTTTGCGCGTACGCAGCTCCCTTGCGTGCGTGCCCTTGCGCGTACGCAGCTCCCTTGCGTGCGTGCCCTTGTACGTACGCTGCTCCCCTGCATGCGTGTCCTTGCACGTACGCTGCGTGACCCATGCCCCCTGACCCCTTGCTTAACCCATTGGCTCTAGGAGTATTGGTTTTATTTCTTGACTTGGTTTCTTTGTTTGTGGATTGAGTTTTCCTGAGATCTGTTCAACACAGCACGACTATCTTGACCCGATACGGCCTAACACGGTTTTCTATGTAATTGTTTATGACTAGTACGGTTCTCAGGATTTTCTATGGATTATGATCCTGGTATTCTCTGATCTCCTTGCTAGTGACCCAGTGGGGTGCACACCTAACTTGTAACTTGTAATTAATCCTTGTGACTTGATAACTTGATAGTGGCCCGTAGCGGCGCACTCCTGACTTGTAGCATGACTTGATAACTTAATGATGTTGCGACGGCTAACTTAACTTGACCTGTCTTGACACCGTGGGTAGTTCTTTCTTGCTTGCTTGTTAAATCCACTTGTCCTGTCTTGTATCATGTTTAGGACGGGACTCCTGAGTACCACGGTCATAGGTACCCACCAAAATGGATTAAGGTTAATAACTAGAAGAACACAGTAGTCATGAAGAAATGACACAGCTACAGGCAATCCCGTTACCTGGGCGCTCTTGGGATCTGTAGCCTGCCGTCGAGTAGGGCACATTTCCAGCACACTGTCATGTGTTGCACCTTCTAAGTCACTTAAGGGTACATGCGTTCCTGGACGATATACCCACCAGAATTCAACCCCTAATTTTCGACCTGGGTAACTGGGATGGTCTGCAGGGCTTGTGGCTGTGGAATAATCTCACTGCATCTTGTTAGTAATTAGGCCTGTGATAACCCTAGTTAGTTAAAGTAGTAAGCCGTAGTATCTGCTTGGCCGTGATTGATTGAATGAGGCATAACCAGTCTAGCCATGTCTTGACCAAGTACAAGATTGCTTCCTGTCTTGATTTCTTACATTATTATCTTGCCGATAAATGGTGGAAAACCAAGTTCTGTTCAGGTGAAGGGTTACAACCCCGGTCCTTATTTGGTTTACGGGTTGTAACCTGGTTATCGGAATAGTTCTATGGTTATCTCGTCGTATATCATCCCGACATGTTTTCGTAAATTTTAATTTTACTATTAGACTTTCTTGTGCTAATTGCTGGCTTTTGTTCTTATTTCGTGGCCCCCTTGTGGCACTTGCTCTTTCTGGGGTTGACCCAGCTGGTTTTGTGTGGCCAGATTTCGGAGCAGCTCCCGAGGATCTACCAAGCTTCCAGCCCAATGGTGACAACTAGATGGAACCCGGGCCAAGAGTGGGTTTTCCTTTTTGTCTTGCCCACTTCATTATAAAACTATTCTTTTGAGACGTTTAGTCGACGAGCACCTGTTAGCTCGATGCACTTTACTTACTGTCTTCCTACGGGCTGTGAACATGATTAACAAATCCTAGGGTTGATCATGTACGACAAAACTCTTGCTAGTCCTAACATTTTGTAACGACTAGCTTCATGATCAGGTAAATATGTAATACTTGGGACGCCTTATTATTGTATATTTATTGATCATACATCTTGCAACCTTACTTACTTGCTTGTGATTGAGACATTAGGCTTGTTCATGACCATAAGAGACTGTTGGCTTGTAGTAAACCTCATATATCTAGACAGCCGTGAACGTATATCGAGGTGGTTTTCTGTCACGACCCGCACCCACTGCGAGGGTACGAGAACGTCACAACGCCCAGCCTATGCCGCAGTGTCGACGGTAGAATGCTGTCCTAGGTCAACATACATCTAGCAATATAATACTAAGCAGTAAATGAACTCAATCACAACTAAGGAGGAAGAGAACACAATATGATATAGAACTCAAGGAAATACTGAAGATAGAAAAGTCTAAGATAATATCCCAGCAAATATCCAGAGTACATATCTCAGCTTACAGAAAGAAAGAAAATATATAACTCAACATCTCTGAACAGAAGTAAAGACTAGCTAAACAGACTCAAGACAACATGAAAATAAGATAAGGCCTAACTAAACTAGTCTAGGCAGTGGGGTGATGTCCTCAGCTAGAGCTATCCGAAGAAGGTGTTCTCCCAGGCCTCCTTCTCGTCCTCTGTAATATTTTCAACAGGTCCAGTCAAGACAGGAACGAGTACAATACATCTCAACAGTTCATAGCAGGTTAGAAAATATAATCATGCAGTAAAGTAAGATATAGATACTGAAGAAATACAGTATGTAAACAGAGAGAGAAAACTGTAATGGAAATATCTACTATAAGTAGAGAGCTAATAGTGACTAGTGAGTCAGAGTAAAATATAAACATGTGAATGGCATAGGAGGTTCATGACTACAGCTAAGGGAGTGGTTCATGACTACAGCTACTTGGATAATATTCACATGTCTATTTCTACTCCCCCAACCCCAATCAATACACAAGGATCCGTTCAAGTTATGTTAAAGTTCGTGAAACTTCACATGGCTCATAAAATGAGTGGTACGTGAAGGTGATTCATGGGGCTCTGTGAACATGAGAGTACATGTGTCACAGGCGGTTCGTGAATCAGAGGAAGCATAGAGATACGTGATGGTTCATGAAACGCACAAAACATGCTGTATCCGATGCTCCCGAGGGGGATAACATCTCATGAAAAGATCCATATAGTACCAATCCGTGTGACCAACGTGACAGTATCAATTAAAGTAATTTAAAGCAGGAAAATAATTCTAAACAGGATATGAAATGATCAGAGAATATACTCGCCTCGTATTTGAGTGTCCGGATGAAATGTACTGTCCGAGGAGAGGTGTCTGGCTCCTAATCAGAACAGCACAAGTCACAACAAGTCTAAAATGATATAATGAAGTCCTAATATGCATTCTACATGATTCTAGGTCAATCTAGGCCAAAGTCAACTCTTGGTCAACTCTAGTCAACTAGACTAGTCAAACTAGGTCAACTAGGTCAAGTCCTAGCCCAAACAAGTCTAACAAGTCTCACTAGGCCTAACCAAGCCTAGTCTAGCAATCACACACCAATCACAAGTCTATACAAGCTATCAAACCTACAATTTACATACCACATTATCCATGCATATGTTGTATTACCTATTTTACCTATCATACAAGCCTATATACATATTTAGGTATATTCATATATGCATAGAGATTTAGAGAGAGATTAAGGTATACATGTGTGTAAATAGGACATACAAACAATGTGTGTGTGCATAGAGTATATAGAGTGTCAATGTGTGTATAACATAGTGTAGGTGTCAATGGTAACTATATGTGTGTGTGTGAACATGGATGTGCATATGAAAAGAGAAACCAACACAAGGCTATATATCCTTGAACCCACATTTATACATATTTATATACATTACATTACATTACATTTGGTTATAATTTCTATTCATTAGGAACCATCTCATATATATATATACATATATATATATATTTTTTTTATATATATATATATATATATATATGGGCTCAAAACATAAATAGAATATATATATATTGTATCCACAAAGAGAGAGGGAAAGGGCATATCATGGCAAGGTGGGTGTCTATACTAGAGTGTGTGTCAATAGGAAATAGTGGCATGGCAATGTGAATTAGATACTTGTGTGTATGTATATATGGCATGAGAGTGTGAGGGAACAATGTGTACATAGCCATGTGGGTTTGGGTGAGTGTGAGTGATGAGAGGGAAATGTGAGAGGGGGTGTGTGTCATGTGTACATGAGAGAACAATGACAGAATTAATGAAACATGTGTGTTAAACATAACAGTGGGTGTAAGTGTCAAGAGAGGCAATAGGATGTGGTATTCAAGTGAGTCATGGATGTGTGAAAACTGAAACAATGTGCTAAGGCATGGGAGTACATGACAGTGTATATATACTTGAATAAAACAGGGAAAACAGTCTAGGAAAACAGGAATCAGTTCATTTCAGTTTAATGGTTAAATTGTTAGTTAACAAACATATGATTTGAACTCAAAGCCATACCACCAATCTCAGATTTCTAATCAAGGAATTCTCAGGTTAATGCATTATAGTGTATCACACAGTCCAAAAGGGAAAAATTGGAAATTGATTTTCAGGTTTACAGTGAAACAATGAGCAATACCATATTCAGGTTAATGTGAAAACTGGGAACCAATCTTGGTTTTTAACCCATAGATCAATATAACAAAACAAGCTCAGATTTCAGTTTTCAGATTTAAATGTGAACAAATCTCAGTTTTGATTATTTCAACTCAAAACCATTTTACCTATTACACCCAAAATCTCAGTTTTGATATACAACTAACACTCAAAGCAATCCCAGTTATGTGTCATAGTGTTCAGGATTCTCAGGAAATTAATTAACCAACAATGTGTGATAGAGAGAACTATTCTCAGGTTTGCACAGTCCAAATGACAGTCTCAGGTTACAATTTCCAGTGAGTGTGTGAGTGACTTGGTGTGTGGTTAAGAGTGAAGTCTGTGACAGGAATGTGAGAGTGGCATGTGTGTGTTCAGGACATGTAGATAGTGATATAAACTCAGCTTCCAGTTTTGCATTTCAATTCCCAAAACCCAGTTTTCCCATCACAAACTTAATCTCAGATTTTACACTATTTCAGGTTATTACACACATGAACTTTAGTTTAATATGAACTCAGTGATATGCCAAAGCAAGGAAGGAAATCAAGTCAGCCATTCCAATCTCAGGTTAATGATTCTCAGAACCTGACAGTTAAGAAAAAGGAATGAATTCAGTTAAGTTAACAGGGAACATCCCATAGCTAGTCAGTTAAAAGAATGTCAGCAATGAATCAAAAACAAGGAAAGAACTCAGGTTAATGATCATCCAATTCAGGTTTACAAGGACTGAACACAACTAATCTCAAACTCAATAAACAGTTCAAATTCTGAAATCGACTAACCCGCATACCAATTCTCATATCACACCATACAAACCCAAATCTTGAATGAGAATACTTAGCTAATATAAATTATGATATGTGGGAATAGTTAACAGTTGAAAACCTAACCAAAATAGGGAATTAAAGGGTGTTGGAAAACTGGAAATTTCAGTATCAGAGCATGTATCAGGAATGCACAGTTCAAACCAAAAATCGAGCCAATACTCCACATTAAAACCCAAACTAATCATGTCACAAATATAACAGAGGTTTAAACATCAAGTTTAGGATCTTAACTAATAATTAAGCATAATTAGAAAGCATTAAAATCAATTAAAATCAAAAACATAATTTCAGAACACTGAACTACACCGTGCACGACACGTGCACACGTTCGTGCATGTCCGACACGACACAAGGACTCGTGACACCTGACACACGTGATGTCAGTGGTCGTCCCTTAGTGTGTGTCGAATATTTCGTGTCCACGTGACGTGTACAGCACAAAATCGACCCCGAGTAGCAGGGGAAGTGACACTGTGCGTACGTGTATTGCATCCCGCGTGTACCCGTATCCAAAGTGACATGACACGAATAACACCTCAGTGTCCCAGAAACGTGTAAGCGAGAACAAAACAAAGATTCCTATTCAAAAACAAAATCGAAATTGATACAAAATGCTCACTGAGGCATTTTGTCAAACATCTTCGACTAGTGCTTGATACGTGTCCAGAATGGACACGAAACAACTGACACAGGACACGAACCTTATCCAGGAATTAGGGGGACTCTTAGGGCTTCCTATTGGTGAAGACTACATGAAGTTTCATGGAGATTTGAAGAATTTACCTCCTTGTGAACTTCCAATGAAAAAGTCCCCAAAAGCAATGAACTCCTCAAGCCTCCAAGTCCCACAAATTGTTTCTTCCTGCATCCAATTAATTCCAGCAGCAAGAGGAAGAAATTTAGGTCCTAATGGAATTAGTTTGAAGGAAAAAGGATTCAAAATGGATTTTTAATGATTTTAGGAAGATGGGACTCACCTCTTTCCTTAGAACTTTGAAAGAACCCTAAAAGAGGCTAGCCCTAAAAACTAGGAGAGATTAAATAGGGGGGAATCCCTAGGTTAAACCTAGCTGGTCAGCCATGTTAGGTTAGGGTGGGGGTTGAGCTAGGTTTAGCTAGTCCTATCTAGTTTAGTCACAAAATGACTTGTGTAATCACAAGCCATTTATCAAATAACTTGATTCCTAAATTCCTAATTCAAGTTCTAATGAATCACTAACCACTAACTTGAGTCACACTAGGTTAGACTAGGGTCCACTTGACCTAACCAAATCCAACTAACTATGGTTAGTTCCTAGGTTGGTCTACATGAGTCAAAACTAGTCAAAAATCAAACTAGTCCAAATAAATCCAAAATAAATCCTAAAAATTCCCATAAATTCTAATAAATTATAATAAATCCAAATAACTCTAAAAATTTCAAAAAAATACCCTAATCACATGGCTAGGCTCTAGGGTAGGCAGTATCTACTAATCACTAGTACAACACCAAAATCACAAGTCATAAATTTAAATAGTTTAAAATTAATTAAAAATTACTAAAAATTCTAATATGAAATAAATATCATTAATTAATAATTATAATTACAAAATTTCAAAATTACCCTCTTCTGGAAAACTGGGTGTTACAATCCTACCCACCTTATAAAAATTTCGTCCTCGAAATTAAGATGGTAGCCGGCCTTCTAGGTTAAACCCCAATAGTCTCAGAATCTATCTTAATCATACAGTTGAAAAGTATAATCTATGGGGTCATGGCATGCAATATCAGTCTGGGGTCTCATCTAGGTTACACCAACCATGCTACAGTACTAGGCAATCACAAGATATCAAGACATACAAGCAAGGGATGCATCAAAGTTCTCAAAAAGAATACTAAGGTTAGGTCAAACTTACCTCCAGCTAGGTCTGAGAACCAGAACTCCCTCCTGGGAGCAGGGCCCTGGTTGGGGCAGGTATAGCAGGACAGTGCTGCATCCAGTGTGCAGCTGAACCACAGATTAGGCATAATCCTAGTCTCTTTCTACAGTTGTTCCACTTGTGTCCAGACTTCTTGCAGTAGGCACAGATAGGCTCCGGCTCAGCTGGCCTCTGCTGGACAGGAGACTAGGCTGGGTATGATGATATAGGCTGGATAAATGGGTACTCCTCAGACTCTGGGTAGGACAGGATACTGCTCCTCGCCCTCTTGGAGCTAGGCTCTCCTCCTAGAAGCACAGAGTCCCGCAGACGTAGCAACCTCTGGATTTGCTCCCTCATGGCCTCCTCATGAGCTCTCTGTGACTCCATCATCCTTTCTTAGAAAAATGCGAACAGCTGGGCTGTATCAAGTAGCAAACCCCCGGGTGGTACAGTATGGAGTGCAGAGGGTAGGGAAGGGCTCTCGGTCTCAGGCAAATCCGCAGCTCTCTCCTGAACGACAGGAGATGAAGGAAGACTCTCTGTCGAGGCTACCACCATCTCCTCAATGGCAGGAGGTGCCACCACCCCCTGATCAGATAGAGGGATAACTATCTCCTAAACAGTAGGAGGTGGAGGCACGCTCTCAGTAGCTGCAGCTGCTCTCAGGCGACGGGCTCGGGTCATGGGTGCCATACTGAAAGAAGGAGAAAGGAAATAAAATATAAATCAATCATCAAGGCTGAAAAACTAGTAAATATCAATAAAGAGAACTAGCTACAAGAATTACTATTTAAAGCCAGGCTATACTATCATTCCTAAGACAAGGGCCTAATCACAAGTCATCAAATCATCACACTAAGAAAGAAAAGCTCTATAAGCTAAGAAGATATCTACTCCTAAATTATTTAATGATGGAAACAATTTATAATAACTGGAATGAAGATAGAGACGATATATTTAAGAACCTTTCTAAGATACAATCTGATAATCATATGCGTCTGTCCAAAAATCATGATACTCAGAGTCCTCGCCACGCTAGTAAGCAAGGCTGCGATAAACGGTAGAGTACATAACAGGGGCATGCACCTCTATAATCATGTCGTCTGGAATTCTCGCTATGCCGACTGGTATAGCTGCAAGAAATTCCAAATCTCATAACCAAGATACGATATCCGAATTCAGGTCTCTATGTTTCCGCCACGCCAGCTAATATAGCTGCGATAAACTCTAGGTTCTATAACCAAGTAGACGTTTTACCATCCCTGTATTCCCGTCGACATATGTTATCAGAAAAATATCGTAACTCAGGCCATAAAAATTCATCTCGATAGGAAAAATCAAATCAACAACGATCCAACAAAATCAAATTCAATAATCAAGGAGTGAGAGCAACAAGGCAAGGGAAATGATTCAAATTAAAGTTTAATAAGATTCTCAAGGGTCGTCCCAGGAATCTTTTAAGGAATCCTAACAGTGATTGAGTACCTTCAAAATATGTATCCTAATCCTACTGCAGGCTGTAGTGATATTCTAGTTCGAGTACCACTACATAAACTGGACCTATATGGGCCTCCACTAAAAACGTGTCACGACCCGCACCAACTGCGAGGGTACGAGAACGTCACAACGCCCAGCCTACGCCGCAGCGTCGACGATAGAATGTTGTCCTAGGTCAACATACATCTAGCAATATAATACTAAGCAGTAAATAAACTCAATCACAACTAAGGAGGAAGAGAACACAATATGATATAGAACTCAAGGAAATACTGAAGATAGAAAAGTCTAAGATAATATCCCGACAAATATCCAGAGTACATATCTCAGCTTACAGAAAGAAAGAAAATATACAACTCAACATCTCTGAACAGAAGTAAAGACTAGCTAAACAGACTCAAGACAACATGAAAATAAGATAAGGCCTAACTAAACTAGTCTAGGCAGTGGGGTGATGTCCTTAGCTACAGCTATCCGAAGAAGGTGTTCTCCCAGGCCTCCTCCTCGTCCTCTGTAATATTTTCAACAGGTCCAGTCAGGACAAGAATGAGTACAATACATCTCAACAGTTCATAGCAGGTTAGAAAATATAATCATGCAGTAAAGTAAGATATAGATACTGAAGAAATACAGTATGTAAACAGAGAGAGAAAACTGTAATGGAAATATCTACTATAAGTAGAGAGCTAATAGTGACTAGTGAGTCAAAGTAAAATATAAACATGTGAATGGCATAGGAGGTTCATGACTACAGCTAAGGGAGTGGTTCATGACTACAGCTACTTGGATAATATTCACATGTCTATTTCTACTCCCCCAACCCCAATCAATACACAAGGATCCGTTCAAGTTATGTTAAGGTTCGTGAAACATTACGTGTCTCATAAAATGAGTGGTACGTAAAGGTGATTCATGGGGGCTCTGTGAACATGAGAGTACATGTGTCACAGGCGGTTCGTGAATCAGAGGAAGCATAGAGATACGTGATGGTTCGTGAAACGCACAAAACATGCTGTATCCGATGCTCCCGAGGGAGATAACATCTCATGAAAAGATCCATATAGTACCAATCCGTGTGACCAACGTGACAGTATCAATTAAAGTAATTTAAAGCAGAAAATAATTCTAAACAGGATATAAAATGATCAGAGAATGTACTCGCCTCGTATCTGAGTGTCCGGATGAAATGTACTGTCCGAAGAGAGGTGTCTGGCTCCTAATCAGAACAGCACAAGTCACAACAAGTCTAAAATGATATAATGAAGTCCTAATATGCATTCTACATGATTCTAGGTCAATCTAGGCCAAAGTCAACTCTTGGTCAACTCTAGTCAACTAGACTAGTCAAACTAGGTCAACTAGGTCAAGTCCTAGCCCAAAGAAGTCTAACAAGTCTCACTAGGCCTAACCAAGCCTAGTCTAGCAATCACACACCAATCACAAGTCTGTACAAGCTATCAAACCTACAATTTACATACCACATTATCCATGCATATGTTGTACTACCTATTTTACCTATCATACAAGCCTATATACATATTTAGGTATATTCATATATGCATAGAGATTTAGAGAGAGATTAAGGTATACATGTGTGTAAATAGGACATACAAACAATGTGTGTGTGCATAGAGTGTATAGAGTGTCAATGTGTGTATAACATAGTGTAGGTGTCAATGCTAACTATATGTGTGTGTGTGAACATGGATGTGTATATGAAAAGAGAAACCATCACAAGGCTATATATCCTTGAACCCACATATATACATATTTATATACATTACATTACATTACATTTGGTTATAATTTCTATTCATTAGGAACCATCTCATATATATATATATACATATATATATATATATGGGCTCAAAACATAAATAGAATATATATATATATATATATATATTGTATCCACAAAGAGAGAGGAAAAGGGCATATCATGGCAAGGTGGGTGTCTATACTAGAGTGTGTGTCAATAGGAAATAGTAGCATGGCAATGTGAATTAGATACTTGTGTGTATGTATATATGGCATGAGAGTGTGAGGGAACAATGTGTACATAGCCATGTGGGTTTGGGTGAGTGTGAGTGATGAGAGGGAAATGTGAGAGGGGGTGTGTGTCATGTGTACATGAGAGAACAATGACAGAATTAATGAAACATGTGTGTTAACATAACAGTGAGTGTAAGTGTCAAGAGAGGCAATAGGATGTGGTATTCAAGTGAGTCATGGATGTGTGAAAACTGAAACAATGTGCTAAGGCATGGGAGTACATGACAGTGTATATATACTTGAATAAAACAGGGAAAACAGTCTAAGAAAACAGGAATCAGTTCATTTCAGTTTAATGGTTAAATTGTTAGTTAACAAACGTATGATTTGAACTCAAAGCCATACCACTAATCTCAGATTTCTAATCAAGGAATTCTCAGGTTAATGCATTATAGTGTATCACACAGTCCAAAAGGGAAAAACTGGAAATTGATTTTCAGGTTTTCAGTGAAACAGTGAGCAATACCATATTCAGGTTAATGTGAAAATTGGGAACCAATCTTGGTTTTTAACCCATAGATCAATATAACAAAACAAGCTCAGATTTCAGTTTTCAGATTTAAATGTGAACAAATCTCAGTTTTGATTATTTTAACTCAAAACCATTTTACCTATTACACCCAAAATCTCAGTTTTGATATACAACTAACACTCAAAGCAATCCCAGTTATGTGTCATAGTGTTCAGGATTCTCAGGAAATTAATTAACCAATAATGTGTGATAGAGAGAACTATTATCAGGTTTGCACAGTCCAAATGACAGTCTCAGGTTGCAATTTCCAGTGAGTGTGTGAGTGACTTGGTGTGTGGTTAAGAGTGAAGTATGTGACAGGAATGTGAGAGTGGCATGTGTGTGTTCAGGACATGTAGATAGTGATATAAACTCATCTTCCAGTTTTGCATTTCAATTCCCAAAACCCAGTTTTCCCATCACAAACTTAATCTCAGATTTTACACTATTTCAGGTTATTACACACATGAACTTTAGTTTAATGTGAACTCAGTGATATGCCAAAGCAAGGAAGGAAATCAAGTCAGCCATTCCAATCTCAGGTTAATGATTCTCAGAACCTGACAGTTAAGAAAAAGGAATGAATTCAGTTAAGTTAACAGGGAACATCCCATAGCTAGTCAGTTAAAAGAATGTCAGCAATGAATCAAAAACAAGGAAAGAACTCAGGTTAATGATCATCCAATTCAGGTTTACAAGGACTGAACACAACTAATCTCAAACTCAATAAACAGTTCAAATTCTGAAATCGACTAACCCGCATACCAATTCTCATATCACACCATACAAACCCAAATCTTGAATGAGAATACTTAGCTAATATAAATTATGATATGTGGGAATAGTTAACAATGGAAAACCTAACCAAAATAGGGAATTAAAGGGTGTTGGAAAACTGGAAATTTCAGTATCAGAGCATGTATCACGAATGCACAGTTCAAACCAAAAATCGAGCCAATACTCCACATTAAAACCCAAACTAATCATGTCACAAAAATAACAGAGGTTTAAACATCAAGTTTAGGATCTTAACTAATAATTAAGCATAATTAGAAAGCATAAAAATCAATTAAAATCAAAAACACAATTTCAGAACACTGAACTACACAGTGCACGACACGTGCACACGTTCGTGCGTGTCCGACACGACACAAGGGCTCGTGACACCTGACACACGTGATGTCAGTGGTCGCCCCTTAGTGTGTGTCGAATATTTCGTGTCCACGTGACGTGTACAGCGCGAAATCGACCCCGAGTAGTAGGGGAAATGACTCTGTACGCGCGTGTATTGCATCCCGCGTGTACCCGTATCCAAAGCGACACGACACGAATAACACCTCAGTGTCCCAGAAACGTGTAAGCGAGAACAAAACAAAGATTCCTATTCAAAAACAAAATCGAAATTGATACAAAATGCTCACTGAGGCATTTTGTCAAACATCTTCGACTAGTGCTTGATACGTGTCCAGAATGGACACGAAACCACTGACATAGGACACGAACCTTATCCAGGCATTAGGGGGACTCTTAGGGCTTCCTATTGGTGAAGACTACATGAAGTTTCATGGAGATGTGAAGAATTTACCTCCTTGTGAACTTCCAATGAAAAAGTCCCCAAAAGTAATGAACTCCTCAAGCCTCCAAGTCCCACAAATTGTTTCTTTCTGCATCCAATTAATTCTAGCATCATGAGGAAGAAATTTAGGTCCTAATGGAATTGGTTTGAAGGAAAAAGGATTCAAAATGGATTTTTAATGATTTTAGGAAGATGGGACTCACCTCTTTCCTTAGAACTTTGAAAGAACCCTAAAAGAGGCTAGCCCTAAAAACTAGGAGAGATTAAATAGGGGGGAATCCCTAGGTTAAACCTAGCTGGTCAGCCATGTTAGGTTAGGGTGGGGGTTGAGCTAGGTTTAGCTAGTCCTATCTAGTTTAGTCACAAAATGACTTGTGTAATCACAAGCCATTTATCAAATAACTTGATTCCTAAATTCCTAATTCAAGTTCTAATGAATCACTAACCACTAACTTGAGTCACACTAGGTTAGACTAGGGTCCACTTGATCTAACCAAACCCAACTAACTATGGTTAGTTCCTAGGTTGTTCTACATGAGTCAAAACTAGTCAAAAATCAAACTAGTCCAAATAAATCCAAAATAAATCCTAAAAATTCCCATAAATTCTAATAAATTATAATAAATCCAAATAACCCTAAAAATGTCAAAAAATACCCTAATCACATAGCTAGGCTCTAGGATAGGCAGTATCTACTAATCACTAGCACAACACCAAAATCACAAGTCATAAACTTAAATAGTTTAAAATTAATTAAAAATCACTAAAAATTCTAATATGAAATAAATATCATTAATTAATAATTATAATTACAAAATTTCAAAATTACCCTCTTCTGGAAAATTGGGTGTTACATTTCTATTTCAATATACGTAGCTGGCTATGTCTGCCCCCGTTCTCCATTATTCTGGTTCTGGGGCGTGACAGCCAAGGAACCCCATGCGGCTCAGAAAGTCCATGCGGCTCAGAGAGTCATGCGGCAAAAGGGACTATGCGGCCCAAGACATCCCATGCGGCTCAGAAGACATGTGGCGTAACAGTGCTCCCCTCTGCCCCCATACCGCATTAATCACTCTGACGGCTGATAATTCTAAAAAAGTGACAGCCCTGACATGAAAAGGTAATTATGACTCTGTCATAATGACAGACCTCTAGGAAGAGAAAGAGATCTCTGACACAAATCTCCCGAGAGCCATAAAAATGCCACGTGGGCGATCGTATGCGGTTCGAGCAAAGATTTCTCATGCGGTTCAGAATGAAGCCGTCCTATGCGGCTCAGGCCGAGATAGCCTCATGCGGCTCGAGCAAAGACTTCTCATGCGGTTCAGAATAAAGTCGTCCTATACGGCTCAGGCCGAGACAGCCTCATGCGGCTCAAGCAGAGGCCTTCCCATGCGGCTCAAGCAGAACATTTCCATGCGGCTCAGGCGGATGTATCCCTATGCGGCTCGCAATGATCACCTCCATGCGGTCCAAAGGTTCGAGGGAGGCAACCCTGACACGTAGCCCAAAACCATATGCGGCCCAAATCTTATGTGGCTCGATCTTCATGCAATTCAAATCCCTCCAGCGGCTCCTAGGACATGTTTCCTAAGTCGATCAATCTCCCAGATTTATTGCATTAAGAGATTGGGTTAAATCCCAATAATCTTGGACACGTGGCTGGAGAATAAATCAAATTTATTTTCAAACATCAGAAGATCATTATGAGGAAGATTTATTCCAATCAGCATTAATTGCTGATGAGATTTGGTGTAATCTACACTCAATAGTCCGGATTCGTCACAATCAAAACGAATGGCCTAGATTGACCAATCCACAGGCCGCCGCCATCTCCAAGAGGCAATCATTGCAAACCCTAATGATGCCCCCCACTATTATAAATAGCAAGGTGCTATTCCCTTATGATAGACAGACTGAACAAGAGAGAGATACGCACATACAGGGAGACACTCCTCTCAATAATCAGAGAGAAAAATCCATAGAGATCAATCCAGAGAGAGAGAAGGCAGAAGAGCAATACGAGGAGGGTAAGAAGAGCATTTCTTCCAACGCCAAGCAATCTTCTGGAGCCAAGGCTGCATACCGATCATCCAAGGAGTAAGGCAGAGCTGCCGTCGCTTTCCCGAGCCTCTATCGTCACCCCCCAGAATCTAAAATAAACAATTGTACTTAGATTGCTGTACCTAGATTTTCATCCCTCGGCTTTCTTTGTACAAGCGAGTTTGTAACGTGAAGTAAAAGTCCGGTCCTCCGATAATTGTTTTGTTCTTTTATATTTCATGGCAAACAGAGAGGTTGCCTACAGATTGGCATTGCCACCGTCGCTGGAGGGCGTACATGACGTATTCCATGTATCTCAGCTGAGGAGGTACGTGGCGGACAGCAATCATGTGCTTGATCACTCCGAGATCACAGTTGGACCGAGTTTGTCGTACGAAGAGCAACCAGTAGGTATCCTCGATCGTCGAGTGAAGATGTTGTGGAATCAGTCAATTCCATTGGTTCACGTGCCATGGAAGCATCACTCGCCAGGGGAGTCTACTTGGGAGCACGAGGACGACATCCGGAACCACTACCCGCAGTTGTTCAAAAACAAAGGTATGTCTTGCATATTAAGTACCATTATATTCCTTGCATTGCATCGATCCCCCGACCTTATTTTAATTTCGAGGATAAAATTTTCTTTAAGTTGGGTAGTATGTAAACCCCCAATATTTTCTAAATATTTTAGTGTTTTAAAAATAATTTTTCGATATTATTTGGAATTAATGTGGTAATTGGTATATTCGTAATTATAGATATTAAATGTATGATTGTGCTAGATATTTTTAATTACTAATAAATATATATTTCAATTATTAAAAAAATCATGTTGTTACGTATTAATAATTTATATATATATTTTTTTTATATTAATAATTTATATATATATATATATATATATATATATATATATATATATATATATATATATATATATATATATAGTTATATATATCATAACTATGTATATAGTTATATATATATATATATATATATATATATATATATATATATATATATATATAACTATATATATATATATATATATATATATATATTTATGTATATAAAAAAAATATATATATATATTATATATATATATATATATATATATATATATATATATATATATATATATATATATATATTATACATAGTTATGATAAAAAAAATGTAGATTTATGGTGGGCGGCCACACCCAGGTAGGGCGGGGGGGGGGGGGGCGCGGGCTAGCCTCAGTGGACAATAGTCCCTTGTATAGAAAAAATTAAATAAATAAGGATGACTGGAGAGGACCAGCCACGTGGGCCGGTCCACCTCACCCCAAACCCTCCCAAGTAAAACGTAGCAGCAGCTGCTGCTATAGGGATTCACTCGGCCCACCCCTATAACCGAGAGAAGTTCCCATAGGAGTACTAACCCGAGCCCCCTTTTTATACTACTCCTAATAGGAATAGAACAACAACCGCAGCATATATAATCTGCTCCCTTAAACCGAAACCCTAACTCTCTCTCGTAATTTTACACCCTCGAGATCAACTCCAGCATGACCGCACCCTCCGGCGCTACCATCCCGTCGTCGACGAACGGCCGCAGCCACCGCAGGAATCGTCGGAACGTCGCCCGCGCGTACCAGTCGACAGCAGTCTGACCGAGTTCACCACGAGGTAACCTACTACCCAACCTTCGTACTCCCTGTATAATCCATCATTTTTGGTTACGTAAACTTTTGTGGAAAGCCAATATAACCTTCTCAAGGTCCCAACAACTAGATTGGGATAGAGTCCAATGACCAGTTCGGTAAATCGATGCAAAAATCGACATAACTTGCCCCGAAATTTAGCATTAGGACTAATCCCAAACCCATATTTGGAAGCCAAAATCTTGGCGATTCCTTGTCAGTTTTGTAAAACTAATTAAACACAGGTGTAGATAACATAACCACGATTAAAATGCACTTTGTAGATCTAAATTTCGTTTTCTGTGCGAGAATTAAATCAGTATTAAAGTTGGACGAAAAAATATTTTCTAAAGTATTAATTTCAGAAAATTTCAACGATACGACGTACGCCCCGACAAACCGGGCGACGTGGTCGCGCGTTATACACATCAAAAGGCGCGTATGGACGTTTCTGACATGTGGGAACTGACGGAAATCAATTTCGTCGCATGTGCGCGACGAAATCAACGCGTATCCGTCGAGATACCCCCGTATCGGCATTTTGCAAACTTGTCCATAACTTCGTGTACAATCGTCGGATCGAGACAAAACTTGTGCCAACAGGTCCGGATCGAAATTATGGTCCTGTATGCCAAGTTTGGTTCGATTCTGAGAAGGTCAAATCGGAACCCATTTTTGGCGGGCCTGCGACCCACTCAATTGTGCGATTTTGTACACGGCTCCTCGGAATCCAAAACTGGACATACCATTGAGTTCCTCTCCTTAAACTGAAACCGTAGACATGTAGTTTGACGACTTTAGAGATCGTAGACTTTGGCACGCATTTTGGTGCAAAATGGTCCAACGGCAGACAACGTTTTGACCCGAAATTACGATTTTACCCCTGTTCCAGAAATTGACTTTTGGACAGTCGTTTCCTAGGTATATCTTCTTCACCGAGATCATTTTTGATGTTTGTTTCAGCGTTTGGAGACATCTGTGATTTGTGAGTTTTGGTGCTGACATTTGCTACTCTTGGACTTGCCACTTTGCACCACCAGGCAAGATACCTTGCCACCTTACTCTGTGATTATTATATTCTTATTTTTAGTTGTTATTTTCAGCATTTTATTTTGTAATATTTAAACTGTGCGTCCAAGTAACACTTGGGTGCAAGCTACTCAATCGGTCGTTTTTTTTTCTTGCTTCATTTATTCTCTTGCATTGACTTAGTTTATTGACCACCCATTGATGTTGAGGTATTGGAATATCTCATACGGCCTTGACACTTGTTATATCACATGATGTGAGTCACATATAGGACACGTATCTACATAGTCGGCTGGCCACCGATACGTATGGAGCGTGCGACGGATAGGGGCAACTGCCAATATAATTGCATGCTAGAAGACTTGGCGGTTATTAAAGGTATATGTCAGTCATGGAGATGATGATACTAGGCATTGGGTGGGGAGAACATTACCTGACGTATGGGCTTCGATTGCACTTCCCTTGTAACCCGGAAGCTCCGCTGGAGATACGGGTATGAGCCTCTCAGGTTGGCCACTGTCGTTTTTCAACGACATGCCCTTGGTCACTGGTGCCCAAGAGGGGACTATACCGGATCCTATATTCAGCCAGGGCTCATGCGTCGAAGGAATGAATCTCAACTGCATATTCACAGTAGAATGGTCAGGAACCCGATTGCATGCATACCTTTTTCTCTTATTATATTATCACAGTTTATATGGCATGGTGTTTTCTTGTATCTTGCTATGTCCCCTGAGGACCTGGTTATCTCTCCAGGTTTAGCCAATTTTCTACAAGAGTACGGAGTGGCATTGGAGCTATCCTACATTGATGATGAGGCAGTACCTTATGACTTCTAGTCTATTTCTTATATGAGACAGTTGTAGACATTATTTTACACCTCTATTTCTTTCTATTTTGCGGAGGTCGGACTCCGATCTTGTGAGACTATTTTTCATAGCTGTTTGGAGTGAGTATGTTCACCCGGCTATCTTTTGATACTCTTATTTATTTATTTGGACTTCATTATCTTCTGTGTTAAGCTGTGATGAGATTAGATATGTTATTCTGACCTGTGATTATTTATTTACAGCTTATGTGCATATATGAGGTTTCCATATATTGGAGTATTCTTCGTATATGTGTAGCTGGCATGTTCACTTACTTGGTCCTACGTATTTTAGGACTGGGGCATTACAGTGGCCGACACCGCACAGAAACTTGTGCCAAAGCCGGCAGACAAACAATGGCCGCAAATCACTTACTCCTTCGAAGACGGTCACGTCAAGCCCATCTTGGACATGCTCATACAAGGAGACAGAATTTAGCTTCCTCCACCAAGACGGGAATCGCGGCAGACGGACATTGAGAACCCAAAGTACTGCCATTACCACCGCTACATCCACCATGCCACACACAACTGCTACCAACTAAAACGGTAAATCTAAAATCTCATCGATTCGAACGCTCTGGCCATCGATTTCGAAGAGGTAACAGTCGCAGCCAATATGGTGTCACTACAATTCGGTAGCTTCCCTCCGACGGAAACTCAAGACGACGTGGTCCCCATCCCTCTGGCGACAATAGAGATTGCTAATCTTTCACCTTCCCGGGATTAGGCTGCTGGTCTAGTGCCCCTCACCACATCACGAGGGGAGGTCATGTGGATCCGTCCAGACTTGGTATCAGAAGTGACTCGGCCCACATCATCTTCCATCTGCAAGAAGAAGAGCCGAAAAGTCAGGTCCTGCCGCACAATCTCGACAGATATCGAAGAAGCTACAGCCGTCGTCACGCGGTCTGGGGCACAATCCTAACCTGTGGCTGAAAACCCGGCTGAAGATCATCAGCCCGCTATAACTGACGCTTCGGGACCGACTCAGCCTCCGACGACCGATAAGCCTAGGCCGAGGGAGACTCGCTTTAACAAATTCTACCAAAAAGAGGCATCACAAGGGCTGGAGAAGCCCTACAACTGCGACATCTTAGCGCAATTGGCCAACACACCGGCCAAGTTATCATTATACGAGCTTCTGAGACTCTCAAAGGATGTTCGTGCGACTTTGAGCGATGCACTCCAAAATGTCGACGCATACCTGGCTCAGGTCAACCTCATGGGAGAGAACCCTCCTACATATCTCTAAGACAGCGCCTGCACGGGAGCGATGCCCAACATTGTATTCACTCCGCAGGACATACTCATCAAAACCAACCTGTATGATCGCCCGCTATACTACACTGGATACATCGGTGACGTAAAGGTGGATCGAATGCACATTCATCCTGGCTCTTCCATAAGTATTATCCCGAAGGGCCTGCTACATCATCTTCGCATTCCAATGCATCGCCTGACGCCTACAAGCACCGCCATCAGTGGTTTCAATTCGGGCAGGAGCTACCCAATTGGGAAGATTCGTCTGAAGTGTCAAATTGGCGATCTCCAATTAGAAGTCACCTGCTACGTCATAGATGCAGACACTTCTTACAATATCCACTTGGGGCGCCCGTGGATACACGATTATATGATCGTGCCTTCCACGCTGCACCAGTGCTTCAAATATATCGACAAACACGACTTAGTGAGGACAAAATTTGCTGATATCGATCCCTTCAAAGGGGTCGAATCCTACTACTCAGACTTCTGTCTGTACGAAAAGTCGAAGAAGCATCTTGGTGAAGGAGATGTGCAAGCTCGTACTGAGACAGCCACAGGATCAGAAGAACATCTGACGATCCACCTCTAAGCTCGCAAACCTGGCAAGTCTGCACCCCTTACCGCCACTCTGCGTAAGGACGCAATCAGCTTCTTGGCACAAGAAGAGCAGATGATAATCCGGCTGCCGAGGTCTGGCCAAATACCAAGACCCTCAACGGAGCCATTGACAATCAGGCTGCCGTGAGTCGGCCAGCCGTAAACGGAGAAGCTCAATCCCTCCGACAAGCCAATCACGATACGCCTTCCCAAGAAGGGTCGTCACCCCGATGCAAGGCCTGGAATTTCTACAGAACCAACCACTCCCCGCCCAGCATCGAGCACCAGACTGGGGGTCGCTAGTCTGCCAACAACTCCACGCTCTGCTACACCAGTTGAACCCATGACGATCAAGCTGCCCAGGTCGTCTTCTCAGTCTTTATTTATAAAGAGGGTAGCCGAAGAGGAACCGGAGCTAGCCAAGTATATGGCTGCCCACACTGATGTTCCCTCCGCAGATGATGTTATCCCCCTAGAAAAGATACCTTACTTCATCAATAAAGGGCTATCTTTGAACTACCTCGAGCTCAATAAGCTGTGTACAATGTATGCAATGGAACACGGTATAGGCACTCACCTACAAACAGGTGACAAATGTGTATACCATAATCCAGCTTACTCCAGTGGAAGACGCTTACTGCATAATCGAGGGAGGGGACCATCCAATCATCTTCGGCCGGAAAGACGATCCGTATCCCTTCACCATAGAAGAAGTTGACCTTGGATCAGATGCCAGAAGACTGCCTCTGTATCTTTATAGCCCCCAATCCAAATATCTCATACAAAAATAGGGGTATGATCTGGAGACGACTCCAGGCTTGAACCACGGTACTGGATGACAATTACCCTTGAAGCCACCGGTCCCGGCTGGCAAACCACGGGACTACTATAGCAAAACTCGATGTGGATTAGGGTATGTAACATCCACGACGACCCCTGAGAGTTCAGATGAAGAATGTGACTGGCAGTCACATTCAACCGGGTCACCAACTTCTAACTCGGATACCGACATCGGAGACATATTCAGACAAGTCCTGTCAGTCAACATGGCATTCGCCGACGCTTATGAAGAAGATGAAGACATCCCTAAAATACTTGAGCTAGAGCCGTGGGCCCAACAGCTGGATGCACAATAGAAAAAGCGGTTCGAACAGAGAGAACCTCCTACTGAAGATGAGGTCATACAAGTGGATCTCGACAGCGAATCTTCTCCAAAACCGATCTTCGTCAGTAAAAGCTTAACAGACGAACAGCGAGAATCGCTGCTGGAACTTGTCAAAGAATATATTGATGTGTTCGCGTGGAGCTATGAAGACATGCTGCAGTTAAATCCTGATATTGCTCTTCATAAAATCAACATTCGGTCAGATGCAAAGCCGGTCAAACAACAACAGCGACGCTTTCGCCTGGGCATCATGGATGCGATCGAAGCCGAAGTCAACAAACTGATAGCCAACGGCTTCATTCGTGAGAAACAACATCCAGACTGGGTCACCAACATAGTACCCATCCTAAAAAAATGGAAAGATTCGAATTTGCATCGACTTCCGTAATCTAAACGAGGCATGCCCCAAAGATGAATTCTGCCTCCCTATCAAGGACATCATGATTGACAACACCTGCAGCTTCGAACGTATATCATTCATGGATGGTTTCTCAGGGTACAACCAAATTAAGATGTCTCCTGACGACGAAAAGCATACATCATTCCGAACACCTATTGGCACATACTGTTACACAGTCATGCCATTCGGTTTGAAGAATGCCGGTGCCACATATCAAAGAGCCATGAACATCATCTTCAGAGACCACTTACGCAAGACGGTAGAGTGCTATGTTGATGACATCGCCGTCAAGAGTCGCTATGAAAGAGACCATCTGCAGGATCTGAGGACGGTATTCGACCTGATGTGAGCACACAATTTGAAAATGAACCCTACGAAGTCCTTCTTGGGCGTATCCAGCGGAAAGTTCTTGGGTTTCATCATCACCGCCCAGGTTATCCATGTAGACCCTGAGAAGACAAAGGCAATCATGGAGATGGATCCTCCGAAAAATCTCCGTGAACTCAGAGGCCTTCAAGGGAGGCTAGCTTACATCAGGAGGTTCATTTCTGACCTCTTCGGGCGATGTCGACCATTTATCCACCTCATGAAGAAAGGCGTCTCGTTCATATGGGACGAAGAATGCCAGCGTGCCTTCGACAACATCAAAGAATATTTTTTGAACCCTCCAGGCCATGGACAAGCCATATATTACCTCAGTCGAATGATGATTGGGCCAGAACACCGATACACCGCCGTGGAAAAGAAATGCCTAGCTCTGGTGTTCGCCATTCAGAAGACGCGGTACTATGTTACTGGAGAAACAATACATGTGATCTCACGAGTCAACCCTCTCAGGGTCCTCATGACTAAACCAGGGGCACTCAGCTCTCGCCTAGCTACATGGGTAATATTGCTATCCCCTTATCATATGATCTTCGTCCCGCAAAAGGCTGTCAAAGGTCAAGCCCTGACAGACTTTTTAGCAGCCCACCCGGGCTTGGAGTCGTCCAGAATATATGAACAAATCCCAGATGAGGTCGTCGACTCGCATGTAACCTCTCACGATGATATATGGCGGATGTTCTTCGACGGTGTTTCAAGAACGGGACCCAAGGACAACATCCTCGTCGGAGTCGGGGTGGTGCTAGTCTCCGCTTCCGGATTGGTGATTAACCGCGCTTATTATCTCACAGAACCCTGCTCTAACAATGTGGCCGAGTACAATGCTTTGGTCATTGGCCTCCAACTTGCAAGAGAGCTGGGGGTAGAATATCTTGAAGCATACGACGATTCTTAGTTAATCGTCAATCAGATCCGGGGCTCATACGACGTCCGCCACGAAGACTTGATCCCCTGTCACCAAATAGCGATCGACATCCTCTCGTCGTTCGAGGGGTTCTTCATCGAGCACGTTTCCAGACTCCAAAATATTGAAGCAGATGCCTTAGCCGGCCTGGCCGCTTCCCTAGCAGTGCCAAATCATACTCATCAATCAGTAGATGTGATAGGCCACGAACTGGTCTGCCCCAAAAATAATGTTCAATTCGTGGCGAGTTATTCTGCTCAGACGATCGACGATGTCCCATATTGGAGACAACCATTCATTGACTTCGTCGTCTACGACATCCTGCCCGAGAACCCAAAGGAAGCCACCTCCATCAGAGCGTTCTCTCATATTCTTCTACGATACAGAGACAAAAATGCTGTATCGCCGATCCTACGATGGATTATTGCTTCGGTGTAAGTCAAACGCAGAAGCCAAAGAAGCCGTACGCGAAGCTCATGACGGTGTCTGTAGGGTCCATCAGCCTAGCCCTAAATTGCAAGACCGTCTTCGCCGAATGGGCTACTACTGGCCCACGATGGTAGCAGATGCGATAGAATATGCAAGAAGGTGCAAAGCCTGCCAAGTCCACGCAGACTTCATCCACCAACCATCTAAATTTCTACATCTGACAGTGGCATCTTGGCCCTTCGAAGCATGGGGAATAGATATCATCGGTCCGATTACTCCATCTTCCTCCCGAGGACATCGCTTCATACTCGCAATCATATATTACTTCTTCAAATGGGTAAAAGCTGTCCCTTTTGAGAAGTCAAAATCTCGAACGTGATCAGCTTCCTTAAGCATCACATCATCTATCACTTTGGACTGCCCCGAAGGATCATCCACGACAATGGTCCGCAGTTTGCAAGCCACGCCTTCTATCGGTTCTGCGCAAGCACCGCATCCAAAATATTGCTTCGATACCATACAATCCAACAACAAATGGGTTGGCATAAGCATTCAACAAAACCATCATCAAGTTACTCAAGAAGTTCGTATCGTCCAACAAACGTGACAGAAACGAGAAGCTTGGTGCATGCTTATGGGCATACCGTACCACAGTCCGAACGGCCACAGGGAACGAACCATTCTTTCTGGTGTACGAGAGTGAGGCAGTTCTCCCATTAGAGACTCAAATACCCTCACTCCGTGTCGCCCTCACTTATCAATTGACGACGGATGATAACTACCGTCGCCGACTACAAGAGTTAGAGGACTTAAATGAAAAGCGCCTCCTGGCTCAGCAAAGAATCGAGCTATACCAAGCGCGCATCTCCGGAGCCTTCAACAAGAAGGTTAAAATCAGAACATTCCAGGTGGGCGATCTCGTTCTGGCAGTCCGGTGGCCGATGGTCATGACTCACAAGACCGTCGGCAAGTTCTAGCCAAAATGGAAAGGTCCATTTATCATCGAGGTTGTATTCTCAAATGGTGCTTACCGCCTCGCCAAACAAAACGGAGACTTGCTCATGTTGCCCGTCAATGGCAATTTCCTGAAGAAATATTTTGTCTAAACGACATATTCCAGATTACCGAGTCAAGTACCCGCTGGTGCCGCTGAACTCACTTCCACAACATTCCAGATTACCGAGTCATGTACCCGCTGGTGTCGCTGATATCCCAGATTATCGAGTCATGTCCCCGCTGGTGCCGCTGAACTTGTAAAACCCCTAAATTTCTACTAATTTTTTTTTAATATTTGTACGGATTTAAATTTTCGTATTGTACGTCGCATAGTCATGATTTTACGACGCGCACAAAATTTTATTTCTGCTCGACGAGTGCGAATATGTGCGAGCGTACATATTTTTGAAAAACATTATTTTTATTATTTTTATAGTTTCAAAGAAATGTAGATAATAATTATTACTAGCTATTATTTTCAAGCTTACGATTTTTATTTATGAAAACCTTTTCGTTTATAGCAGTTATTTATAATAAATAATATTCATAGGCATACACATATTTCTTAAATATGTTGCTAGTTTATTTTAAATAAAAAAGTAATTTTCGAGATTTACTAATATTAATATTTTAGATATTTAAAAAATATTTATTATTTTCGAAATTAATATTATTGGTATTTTAGAAAATATATTTGAAAGTTATTTTGGCCATTTAAATCACGATTTGATCTTTGGAATTATTTAAATAGATTAGATATTTGGAATTTGAATTTTCTCAATTGATTTTAAGACAAAATAATTTAAATTAGATTTAAATTTGGATTTGATTTGGTTTTGGATTTGATTGCTTTTAAATTAAATTATGAATATCTAAATTTGGGTTTTAAATATCCTAGTCCATATCTAATTGGGAATTCCCACATCCTATAAATATAGGCAGGTACTCCTCCAAATTTTTTTTCATTCACCAAATTATTCCACAAATAATTTTCTACCACAAAAGTGTGTGCACCGTGTCCGTGTTCCACCATCCATATTCTTATTCCATGTTTACATCTACAATTTCCTCGTGTCGGACATACCCCGACGTCAATGAAAACCCTAACCTAACCCAGTCGTCACCCTCGCCTCATCGACGTCGTCTCCCTTCTTCTTCCCGTCTCCACCACCGTCAACCACCCTAATACCACAAACCCAGCAGCCCCTCGCCAAAACCCACAACAGTACCACTACCATTCATAACCATAGCCACCCGCGTCATTCTCCTCTTAACCCCCTCCTAGCCAGTCTCGACCACGCCCCAGTGACACCACCAACCACAACCACCACCCCGTTCTAACACAACCACCGTTCCGCCCTCACGGCTACCGCCGGAGTTCACCACCGTCCTCCGACTTCACCCACCAGACCAGAATACCACCGCAACCACCATCGTCGTCATCGTCATGCCGCCAACCCATAACACCACCTCCACCATTCCCCGTCATTACAACACCGACCACGGCCACTGGCCGGAAAACACAACCACAGACATCCACAGAGAAAAAAAATAATAATAAGAAAACCCTAACCCTAACCTCTGTCGGCGACCGCCTCCACCATGGTCGCACGCCGCCGCTGGAACCCCCATCTCTCCTCCACGGAGCGCCCAAATGCCGACCTAGCCCAGCCATCCGCCGCCGTGCGTGCCGCCGCGCGCAGGACCGCACCGCAGCCGTGCCTCACCGCCTCTGGTCGCCCGTCCAGCGCGCCCGGCCGTGAGCTCCGCCTTCCCGCCGCACGCAGACCGAGAACCCCCATCCGCCTCTGTGCACCGCCGGAGCCCGACCGCTCAGTCCCCTCTCTCTCGTCCCTTCTCTACTCCCTATCTCATCTCTCCCGGTCTCTCCAGTTCACATTTTTTTGCTTTCCCCCACCTTCTCCTTCTTAACTTCACTTCTTTCTTTTAAAAAATTTCATAACCCAAGAGGTGACTCTTCCGTCTCGAACAAAGAGAAGAAGAGACAGCTGTTATGTTACTTCATTTTGTTTCCTTTTCCTTTTCCTGTTCTCGTCCTCCCCCTTTCTTCTGAACGCACTCTCTCCCTACTCGAAAGGAATACAGCTATTATAATCTGCTGAAGTCTGTACTAGTTTGCTTTTATTTATTAATTTTTTTTCTTTTTATTTTTGTAAATTTGTTTGTCTTTTGCTGCTGTGGTGTTACTTCCATCTGATTAAAGTATTACTATTATTATTATTATTATTATTATTATTGGTATTATTATCATTATCATTATTATTATTATTATTATTATTATTGGGGTTATTAATATTATTATTAATTATTATTTGCTATTTTTATTTTGGTATTATTACTAACATCATACTTAATATATTTTCATTATTATTATGCTCATCATCATTTTTATAATTATTATTATTATAGGTATTATTATATATCCCTAGCTTACTGTGAATGAGTTTTGACTTAAATTATTTTTGTATATATATCTTAATAAGTAAAAATATAGTTTTAAATATTTTATAAATATTTTTGATCGTCAAAGAGTTAATAAAAAGTATATATATGTTTCTCCAAAATTTTATTCTTTTTTTTACTAATATAGTTTTTATCTAAAAATCGTATTTTTACGACTTAGAGCTTTTTGCAAAAAGAAGAAGAAGATATTTTTCTTGACTTTAAGTATTTTTTTTCAATGAATATTTTGACGTGTGAAAACTAGTTATTAAGTATTATAAATAATTTCCTAAAATTTTATATATTAGTTCTATCCAATTTCTTTCTGATATTTCTCCTGTCCGTGACTAAATCCTCTTATTCCTATCATGTCACCAAATTTGAACTACCTTATGTCCACCCTAACCGATTTGACCCTTCTGGACTCAATGACACGATCCGTGCCACCATCAGAGGTCCCCTTGCATAGTTGTTGTACCGAAGTCGCAGTTCAAGCCATCATGATTATCGCAGCACACCAGGCGCTCTACCAGGCAAGACACCTTGCCATTAGCTGTTTAATTATTTTAGCTCATATTTCATGCATTACTATTTTCTTTATGCAAAATAAACTGTGGCACATGGCATAACTATTCATTTATATTTTCTGCTGTGTATTATTTTTCTTACAAATTAAACCTAGATTTAAGGGACCACCTTGTGGGTCGCATCCATTGGCCTTGACACGTTGTAAACACGAAGTTGTGTGTCGCATGTAGAACACGAAAGTGCATGATTGGCTGGCCACCAGTACGTACAAGCCGTGCGATAGGAATAACCGCTAATAGAAGTTGCATGCTAGTTTGACTTAGCGGTTATAGTGGTTTGTGTTGTGGATACAACGCAGTAGGCATTGGGTGGGGAGGACAATTCCTTAGCGTATGGGCTTCGATGCACTTCTCTTGTGACCCGAACTCTCCGCTGGAGATACGGGGTTGATGACCCATGATTATTCATGCTCTTCCTGATGGGGCCTCTGGTGCCCAAAGGGTACTACGCCAATCCTATTTAGCCAGTACCCATGCGTAGGAAGGATTGTTCTTAACTACATATCACTTAGAATGGATAGGCACCTTTATCCGTTAGGTACGAGTACTTTTGGTTTGGGTACTTGTATCTGACCGTGGCATGGGACAATAACTTATCGCGGATTAGTTCGTCACATCTTGTCCTTGTTTGGTTGTAAGTGTGACTTACTACTTCGATGAGAAGGTATTGAACCTTGTTGGGGTCCGGATACCATATCGGATTCTTAGCATGGAAAGATACGTCGCCGTGAATTAGTTTACCATCTTTTGTCCTTGTTTGGTTGGGAGGATGGTATGCTCGTTCAGTAGGTACGTATTGGTCCATGTTATAAATTCGATTGACTTATTTATTGAGCAATATTTATTCAGTTTATATGGCATGCTATTATGTGTCTTGTTACGTCTCTCTGAGGACCTGGTTGTCTTGTCAGGTGTGTGCTATTGTCTTTCGCAGGTGCTTTAGCTCTAGCCGTGTTCATTGCTATTTCTCGAGGATGATTGTACTTGGATCGTCTTCGCTTCGCTCGCCGCTCATTTTATTTTTCTATGTATTTTATTTCCTTAACTTGTTGGTAGTGGATTTGTCTCCGCCCAATATATTGTATCAAGATAAATTCATAGTTGATTATATAAATTCATTTATTTGGCGTGGATGAGATTAGTTATGGTTCTACTGCATTTTACAGCTTATGTATCCATACGAGATTTCCATATATTGGAGTATACTTCGTATGAATACAGCTGGCATGTTTAAGTTCCTAGTCCTACGTATTTTGGGACTGGGGCGTTACATGTTTTTGTGGTGGCCCATGCAGGTCAAGATAAATTGTTTGGTTACTTTACCGTACCAAGAAAGCCTGCGTATAGGATTAGAAGTCTAGGATCTCATCCACATACTTGACCTCTTTCCTTAATTTTTATCTACCGCTTGACTCATCAATTGCATCTTGCTTATTTTCCTCCATCCCTATTCTTATCTCCCCTTCGTGCTTGCTATATATTGACCCTACAAGTTAGATGTTCCCAAACACCCTTAGCTTAATTCTTTAAGTTGGGTAGAATACCCCATACACCCTTGACCATTAAGGGAATACAAATGGTAGTATCTAGACCATAGAGACTAGAGGAAGTTAACCCATTTGGTCAGCCAAGCCTTGGTCAATAAAACCGTAGAATGATGGTATAGGAATAAACAAGACTTAGATCTTTATGACTCTTGGACCATTCATAATTGTTTTTATTCATCTATTATCGTGCCTATATTTTTACTATCTAGACTAATGATGCTAATGTAGCCTAGTTTTTGCAAGCTTAGCCTTTTACCAAGCTTGTTCGTGACATATATGTTAATGGAGGTACCCCACTAACATATTGTCTATCAGAACCGGTGCATGATGGTCTGATCAACCAAGTGCACTTTGGTTCGCTTTTGTCTATTACTCTACGTGGATGGAAACATAATTAAACGTGGCCCTTACAATCCATCCACGACTGCCTTGACAATTCCTTTGAAATTCTTTTCGGTCGTCTTTGAATCACGTACTCGTATTCGATAAGATTGTCTTTGGAACCCCTTAATGCTTTCGCCTTCTCCTATTCTAGAAGGACGAACGCGTTATACTAGGATCTCCTCTAGCCTTTCTATCGATAATGACCATTATCACTCTATGTTGCTACTCATCCTTTCTCGGCCCTATCATGACCTTCCAATTCACTTAATATAGAAGTAAAATCTAATTCGTTCTCTAAAATCGTGCCATCAAGAGACCATAATTTTAAGGCCTCTGATTTATTTTTGAACCCATACTAATCTTTATTGTGCGTATTCTTCTTAACCATTTATCTTCTTACGTTAATCCATGATTATCTTCGCAATGATTGAAATCGTGACTCTATTGCATGTTTTTATTAAACGTCATCCCTTGTAGCCTCGCACCCCCCCTACTAATTCTCAATTTCGAGGACGAAATTCTTTTAAGTTGGGTAGAATGTAAAACCCCTAAATTTCTACTAATTATTTTTTTAATATTTGTACGGATTTAAAATTTCGTATTGTACGTCGCGTAGTCATGATTTTACGTCGTGCACGAAATTTTATTTCTGCTCGACGAGTGCGAATATGTGCGAGCGTACATATTTTTGAAAAATATTATTTTTATTATTTTTATAGTTTCAAAGAAATGTAGATAATAATTATTACTAGCTATTATTTTCAAGCTTACGATTTTTATTTATGAAAACCTTTTCGTTTATAGCAGTTATTTATAATAAATAATATTCATAGGCATACACATATTTCTTAAATATGTTGCTAGTTTATTTTAAATAAAAAAGTAATTTTAGAGATTTACTAATATTAATATTTTAGATATTTAAAAAATATTTATTATTTTCGAAATTAATATTATTGGTATTTTAGAAAATATTTTTGAAAGTTATTTTGGCCATTTAAATCACGATTTGATCTTTGGAATTATTTAAATAGATTAGATATTTGGAATTTGAATTTTCTCAATTGATTTTAAGACAAAAGAATTTAAATTAGATTTAAATTTGGATTTGATTTGGTTTTGGATTTGATTGCTTTTAAATTAAATTATGAATATCTAAATTTGGGTTTTAAATATCCTAGTCCATATCTAATTGGGAATTCCCACATCCTATAAATATAGGCAGGTACTCCTCCAAATTTTTTTTCATCCACCAAATTATTCCACAAATAATTTTCCACCACAAAAGTGTGTGCACCGTGTCCGTGTTCCACCATCCATATTCTTATTCCATGTTTACATCTACAATTTCCTCGTGTCGGACATACCCCGACGTCAATGAAAACCCTAACCTAACCCAGTCGTCACCCTCGCCTCATCGACGTCGTCTCCCTTCTTCTTCCCGTCTCCACCACCGTCAACCACCCTAATACCACAAACCCAGCAGCCCCTCGCCAAAACCCGCAACCGTACCACCACCATTCATAACCATAGACACCCGCATCATTCTCCTCCTAACCCCCTCCTAGCCAGTCTCGACCACGCCCCAGTGACACCACCAACCACAACCACCACCCCGTTCTAACACAACCACCGTTCTGCCCTCACGGCTACCGCCGGAGTTCACCACCGTCCTCCGACTTCACCCACCAGACCAGAACACCACCGCAACCACCATCGTCGTCATCGTCACGCCGCCAACCCATAACACCACCTCCACCATTCCCCGTCATTACAACACCGACCACGGCCACTCGCCGGAAAACACAACCACAGACATCCACATAGAAAAAAATAATAATAATAAGAAAACCCTAACCCTTACCTCTGTCGGCGACCGCCTCCGCCGTGGTCGCGCGCCGCCGCTGGAACCCCCATCTCTCCTCCACGGAGCGCCCAAACGCCGACCTAGCCCAGCCATCCGCCGCCGTGCGCGCCGCCGCGCGCAGGACCGCACCGCAGCCGCGCCTCACCGCCTCTAGCCGCCCGTCCAGCGCGCCCGGCCGTGAGCTCCGCCTTCCCGCCGCACGCAGACCGAGAACCCCCATCCGCCTCTATGCACCGCCGGAGCCCGACCGCTCAGTCCCCTCTCTCTCGTCCCTTCTCTACTCCCTATCTCATCTCTCCCGGTCTCTCCAGTTCACATTTTTTTGCTTTCCCCCTCCTTCTCCTTCTTAACTTCACTTCTTCCTTTTAAAAAATTTCATAACCCAAGAGGTGACTCTTCCGTCTCGAACAAAGAGAAGAAGAGACAGCTGTTATGTTACTTCATTTTTGTTTCCTTTTCCTTTTCCTGTTCTCGTCCTCCCCGTTTCTTCTGAACGCACTCTCTCCCTACTCGAAAGGAATACAGCTATTATAAGCTGCTGAAGTCTGTACTAGTTTGCTTTTATTTATTAATTTTTTTTCTTTTTATTTTTGTAAATTTGTTTGTCTTTTGCTGCTGTGGTGTTACTTCCATCTGATTAAAGTATTACTATTATTATTATATTATTATTATTATTATTATTATTATTAGTATTATTATTATTATTATTATTATTGGGGTTATTAATATTATTATTAATTATTATTTGCTATTTTTATTTTGGTATTATTACTAACATCATACTTAATATATTTTCATTATTATTATGCTCATCATCATTTTATAATTATTATTGTTATAGGTATTATTATATATCCCTAGCTTACTGTGAATGAGTTTTGACTTAAATTATTTTTGTATATATATCTTAATAAGCAAAAATATAGTTTTAAATATTTTATAAATATTTTTCGATCGTCAAAGAGTTAATAAAAAGTACATATATGTTTCTCCAAAATTTTATTCTTTTTTTTACTAATATAGTTTTTATCTAAAAATCGTATTTTTACGACTTTGAGCTTTTTGCAAAAAGAAGAAGAAGATATTTTTCTTGACTTTAAGTATTTTTTTTCAATGAACATTTTGACATGTGAAAACTAGTTATTAAGTATTATAAATAATTTCCTAAAATTTTATATATTAGTTCTATCCAATTTTTTTCTGATATTTCTCCTGTCCGTGACTAAATCCTCTTATTCCTATCATGTCACCAAATTCGAACTACCTTATGTCCACCCTAACCGATTTGACCCTTCTGGACTCAATGACACGATCCGTGCCACCATCAGAGGCCCCCTTGCATAGTTGTTGTACCGAAGTCGCAGTTCATGCCATTATGATTATCGCAGCACACCAGACGCTCTACCAGGCAAGACACCTTGCCATTAGCTGTTTAATTATTTTAGCTCATATTTCATGCATTACTATTTTCTTTATGCAAAACAAACTATGACACATGGCATAACTGTTCATTTATATTTTCTGCTGTGTATTATTTTTCTTACAAATTAAACCTAGATTTAAGGGACCACCTTGTGGGTCGCATCCATTGGCCTTGACACGTTGTAAACACGAAGTTGTGTGTCGCATGTAGAACACGGAAGTGCGTGATTGGCTGGCCACCAGTACGTACAAGCCGTGCGATAGGAATAACCGCTAATAGAAGTTGCATGCTAGTTTGACTTAGCGGTTATAGTGGTTTGTGTTGTAGATACAACGCAGTAGGCATTGGGCGGGGAGGACAATTCCTTAGCGTATGGGCTTCGATGCACTTCCCTTGTGACCCGGACTCTCCGTTGGAGATACGGGGTTGATGACCCATGATTATTCATGCTCTTCCTGATGGGGCCTCTGGTGCCCAAAGGGGACTACGCCGATCCTATTTAGCCAGGACCCATGCGTAGGAAGGATTGTTCTTAACTACATATCACTTAGAATGGATAGGCACCTTTATCCGTTAGGTATGAGTACTTTTGGTTTGGGTACTTATATCTGACCGTGGCTTGGGACAATAACTTGTCGTGGATTAGTTCATCACATCTTGTCCTTGTTTGGTTGTAGGTGTGACTTACTACTTCGATGAGAAGGTATTGAACCTTGTTGGGGTCCGGATACCATATCGGATTCTTAGCATGGAAAGATACGTCGTCGTGAATTAGTTTACCATCTTCTGTCCTTGTTTGGTTGGGAGGATGGTACGCTCGTTCAGTAGGTGCGTATTGGTCCATGTTATAAATTCGATTGACTTATTTATTGAGCAATATTTATTCAGTTTATATGGCATGCAATTATGTGTCTTGTTACGTCTCTCTGAGGACCTGGTTGTCTTGCCAGGTGTGTGCTATTGTCTTTCGCAGGTGCTTTAGCTCTAGCCGTGTTCATTGCTATTTCTCGAGGATGATTGCACTTGGATCGTCTTCGCTTCGCTCGCCGCTCATTTTATTTTTCCATGTATTTTATTTCCTTAACTTGTTGGTAGTGGATTTGTCTCCGCTCAACATATTGTATAAAGACAAATTCATAGTTGATTATATAAATTCATTTATTTGGCGTGGATGAGATTAGTTATGGTTCTACATCATTTTAATGCTTATGTATCCATACGAGGTTTCCATATATTGGAGTATACTTTGTATGAATACAGCTGGCATGTTTAAGTTCCTAGTCCTACGTATTTTGGGACTGGGGCATTACATGTTTTTGGGGTGGCCCATGCAGATCCAGATAAATTGTTTGGTTACTTTACCGTACCAAGCAAGCCTGCGTATAGGATTAGAAGTCTAGGACCTCATCCACATACTTGACCTCTTTCCTTGATTTTTATCTACCGCTTGACTCATCAATTGCATCTTGCTTGTTTTCCTCCATCCCTATTCTTATCTCCCCTTCGTGCTTGCTAGATATTGACCCTACAAGTTAGATGTTCCCAACACCATTAGCTTAATTCTTTAAGTTGGGTAGAATACCCCATACACCCTTGACCATTAAGGGAATACAAATGGTAGTATCTAGACCATAGAGACTATAGGAAGTTAACCCATTTGGTCAGCCAAGCCTTGGTCAATAAAACCGTAGAATGATGGTATAGGAATAAACAAGACTTAGATCTTTATGACCCTTGGACCATTCATAATTGTTTTTATTCATCTATTATCGTGCCTATATTTTTACTATCTAGACTAATGATGCTAATGTAGCCTAGTTTTTGCAAGCTTAGCCTTTTAACAAGCTTGTTCGTGACATATATGTTAATGGAGGTACCCCAGTAACATATTGTCTATCAGAACCGGTGCATGATGGTCTGATCAACCAAGTGCACTTTGGTTCGCTTTTGTCTATTACTCTACGTGGATGGAAACATAATTAAACGTGGCCCTTACAATCCATCCACGACTGCCTTAACAATTCCTTTGAAATTCTTTTCGATCGTCTTTGAATCACGTACTCGTATTCGATAAGATCGACTTTGGAACCCCTTAATGCTTTCGCCTTCACCTATTCTAGAAGGACGAACGCATTATACTAGGATCTCCTCTAGCCTTTCTATCGATAATGACCATTATCACTCTATGTTGCTACTCGTCCTTTCTCGGCCCTATCATGACCTTCCAATTCACTTAATATAGAAGTGAAATCTAATTCGTTCTCTAAAATCGTGCCATCAAGAGACCATAACTTTAAGGCCTCTGATTTATTTTTGAACCCATACTAATCTTTATTACGCGTATTCTTCTTAACCATTTATCTTCTTACGTTAATCCATGATTATCTTCGCAATGATTGAAATTGCGACTCTATTGCATGTTTTCATTAAACGTCATCCCTTGTAGCCTCTCACCCCCTACTAATTCTCAATTTCGAGGACGAAGTTCTTTTAAGTTGGGTAGAATGTAAAACCCCTAAATTTCTACTAATTATTTTTTTAATATTTGTACGGATTTAAAATTTCGTATTGTACGTCGCGTAGTCATGATTTTACGTCGCGCACGAAATTTTATTTCTGCTCGACGAGTGCAAATATATGCGAGCGTACATATTTTTAAAAAATATTATTTTTATTATTTTTATAGTTTCAAAGAAATGTAGATAATAATTATTACTAGCTATTATTTTCAAGCTTACGATTTTTATTTATGAAAACCTTTTCGTTTATAGCAGTTATTTATAATAAATAATATTCATAGGCATACACATATTTCTTAAATATGTTGCTAGTTTATTTTAAATAAAAAAGTAATTTTCGAGATTTACTAATATTAATATTTTAGATATTTAAAAAATATTTATTATTTTCGAAATTAATATTATTGGTATTTTAGAAAATATATTTGAAAGTTATTTGGCCATTTAAATCACGATTTGATCTTTGGAATTATTTAAATAGATTAGATATTTGGAATTTGAATTTTCTCAATCGATTTTAAGACAAAAGAATTTAAATTAGATTTAAATTTGGATTTGATTTGGTTTTGGATTTGATTGCTTTTAAATTAAATTATGAATATCTAAATTTGGGTTTTAAATATCCTAGTCCATATCTAATTGGGAATTCCCACATCCTATAAATATAGGCAGGTACTCCTCCAAAAAATTTTTCATCCACCAAATTATTCCATAAATAATTTTCCACCACAAAAGTGTGTGCACCGTGTCCGTGTTCCACCATCCATATTCTTATTCCATGTTTACATCTACAATTTCTTCGTGTCGGACATACCCCGACGTCAATGAAAACCCTAACCTATCCCAGTCGTCACCCTCGCCTCATCGACGTCGTCTCCCTTCTTCTTCCCGTCTCCACCACCGTCAACCACCCTAATACCACAAACCCAGCAACCCCTCACCAAAACCCGCAACAGTACCACCACCATTCATAACCATAGCCACCCGCATCATTCTCCTCCTAACCCCCCTCCTGGCCAGTCTCGACCACGCCCCAGTGACACCACCAACCACAACCACTACCCCCGTTCTAACACAACCACCGTTCCGCCCTCACGGCTACCGCCGGAGTTCACCACCGTCCTCCGACTTCACCC
Source organism: Iris pallida (assembly GCA_029216955.1). Lineage (NCBI taxonomy): Eukaryota > Viridiplantae > Streptophyta > Magnoliopsida > Asparagales > Iridaceae > Iris > Iris pallida. The sequence continues at coordinate 13,449,192 of JANAVB010029815.1, read as the reverse complement.
ACCAGACCAGAACACCACCACAACCACCATCGTCGTCATCGTCACGCCGCCAACCCATAACACCACCTCCACCATTCCCCGTCATTACAACACTGACCACGGCCACTGGCCGGAAAACACAACCACAGACATCCACAGAGAAAAAAAATAATAATAAGAAAACCCTAACCCTAACCTCTGTCGGCGACCGCCTCCGCCGTGGCCGCACGCGCCGCTGGAACCCCCATCTCTCCTCCACGGCGCCCAAACGCCGACCTAGCCCAGCCATCCGCCGCCGTTGCGCCGCGCGCGCAGGACCGCACCGCAGCCGCGCCTCACCGCCTCTGGCCGCCCGTCCCGCACCCCGGCCGTGAGCTCCGCCTTCCCGCCGCACGCAGACCGAGAACCCCCATCCGCCTCTGTGCACCGCCGGAGCCCGACCGCCAGTCCCCTCTCTCTCGTCCCTTCTCTACTCCCTATCTCATCTCTCCCGGTCTCTCCAGTTCACATTTTTTTGCTTTCCCCCTCTTCTCTTCTTAACTTCACTTCTTCCTTTTAAAAAATTTCATAACCCAAGAGGTGACTCTTCCGTCTCGAACAAAGAGAAGAAGAGACAGCTGTTATGTTACTTCATTTTTTTCCTTTTCCTTTTCCTGTTCTCGTCCTCCCCCTTTCTTCTGAACGCACTCTCCCCTACTCGAAAGGAATACAGCTATTATAAGCTGCTGAAGTCTGTACTAGTTTGCTTTTATTTATTAATTTTTTTCTTTTTATTTTTGTAATTTGTTTGTCTTTTGCTGCTGTGGTGTTACTTCCATCTGATTAAAGTATTTATTATTATTATTATTATTATTATTATTATTATATTAGTATTATTATATTATTATTATTATTATTATTATTGGGGTTATTAATATTATTATTAATTATTATTTGCTATTTTTATTTTGGTATTATTACTAACATCATACTTAATATATTTTCATTATTATTATCCTCATCATCATTTTTATAATTATTATTATTATAGGTATTATTATATATCCCTAGCTTACTGTAATGAGTTTTGACTTAAATTATTTTTGTATATATCTTAATAAGTAAAAATATAGTTTTAAATATTTTATAAATATTTTTCGATCGTCAAAGAGTTAATAAAAAGTATATATATTTTCTCCAAAATTTTATTCTTTTTTTTACTAATATAGTTTTTATCTAAAAATCGTATTTTTATGACTTAGAGCTTTTTGCAAAAAGAAGAAGAAGATATTTTTCTTGACTTTAAGTTTTTTTTTTAATGAATATTTTGACGTGTGAAAACTAGTTATTAAGTATTATAAATAATTTCCTAAAATTTTATATATTAGTTCTATCCAATTTCTTTCTGATATTTCTCCTGTCCGTGACTAAATCCTCTTATTCCTATCATGTCACCAAATTCGAACTACCTTATGTCCACCCTAACGATTTGACCCTTCTGGACTCAATGACACGATCTGTGCCACCATCAGAGGTCCCCTTGCATATTGTTGTACCAAGTCGCAGTTCATGCCATCATGATTATCGCAGCACACCAGGCGCTCTACCAGGCAAGACACCTTGCCATTAGCTGTTTAATTATTTTAGCTCATATTTTATGCATTACTATTTTCTTTATGCAAAATAAACTGTGACACATGGCATAACTGTTCATTTATATTTTCTGCAGTGTATTATTTTTCTTACAAATTAAACCAAGATTTAAGGGACCACCTTGTGGGTCGCATCCATTGGCCTTGACACATTGTAAACACGAGTTGTGTGTCGCATGTAGAACACGGAAGTGCGTGATTGGGCCACAGTACGTACAAGCCGTGCGATAGGAATAACCGCTAATAGAAGTTGCATGCTAGTTTGACTTAGCGGTTATAGTGGTTTGTGTTGTGGATACAACGCAGTAGGCATTGGGCGGGGAGGACAATTCCTTAGCGTATGGGCTTCGATGCACTTCCCTTGTGACCCGACTCTCCGCTGGAGATACGGGGTTGATGACCCATGATTATTCATGCTCTTCCTGATGGGGCCTCTGGTGCCCAAGGGGGACTACGCCGATCCTATTTAGCTAGGGCCCATGCGTAGGAAGGATTGTTCTTAACTACATATCACTTAGAATGGATAGGCACCTTTATCCGTTAGGTACGAGTACTTTTGGTTTGGGTACTTGTATCTGACCGTGGCTTGGGACAATAACTTGTCGCGGATTAGTTCGTCACATCTTATCCTTGTTTGGTTGTAGGTGTGACTTACTACTTCGATGAGAAGGTATTGAACCTTGTTGGGGTCCGGATACCATATCGGATTCTTAGCATGGAAAGATACGTCGCGTGAATTAGTTTACCATCTTCTGTCCTTGTTTGGTTGGAAGGATGGTACGCTCGTTCAGTAGGTGCGTATTGGACCATGTTATAAATTCGATTGATTATTTATTGAGCAATATTTATTCTGTTTATATGGCATGCTATTATGTGTCTTGTTACGTCCCTCTGAGGACCTGGTTGTCTTGCCAGGTGTGTGCTATTGTCTTTTGCAGGTGCTTTAGCTCTAGCCGTGTTCATTGCTATTTCTCGAGGATGATTGCACTTGGATCGTCTTCGCTTCGCTCGCCGCTCATTTTATTTTTCTGTATTTTATTTCTTAACTTGTTGGTAGTGGATTTGTCTCCGCCCAACTATTGTATCAAGACAAATTCATAGTTGATTATATAAATTCATTTATTTGGCGTGGATGAGATTAGTTATGGTTCTACTGCATTTTACAGCTTATGTATCCATACGAGGTTTCCATATATTGGAGTATACTTCGTATGAATACAGCTGGCATGTTTAAGTTCCTAGTCCTACGTATTTTGGGACTGGGGCATTACAGAACTCACATTTCAACATTCCAGATTATCGAGTCATGTACCCGCTGGTGCCTCTGAACTCACATTCCGGTCACTCTCTCAGATAGTAAGTCATGTATGATCATACCCCTGAACTTTCTTCCTGAAAGAGATCCTCCTTCATGATCCACTACCGCACTCCCAGTGCACAAAAAGGGTAACCGATCCACAAATTTCCAAAATGGCCATGTCCTCATTACCTCTGAGTCGTTTCACTTCCGCCAAAAACAAATCCCTTACATAGAACTTCCATGTCCTCATTACCTCTGAGTCGTTCTATGTACCCTCCTTTATTGAGCCCACTCCTGTCATCCTCATACCTCTGAATGGGAAGGCTCCGTCGAAGAAACCTTCATACTTGCCATGTCCTCATTACCTCTGAGTAAGTATGATGATTCCCTTTCGACTTATTATCTGTACCCACAACCGGAGTACACCAAGGATAATAGGTCCACAAATATTCTTCGCTGAGTTCGCTCCCGCCATGTCCTCATTACCTCTGAGCAGGAAGACTCCACGGTAAAACCTCCGTACTTACCATGTCCTCATTACCTCTGAGTAAGTACGTCAGTCCTCTCTCTCGTCTTATTACCCGTATCCTAAACCAGGGAACGCCAAGGGTAATAGGCCCACAAATGTCCTCTGTCGACCACAAATATCCTCCGTTGAGTCCATCCTGCCATGTCCTCATTACCTCTGAGTAAGAAGACTCTACGGTAAAACCTTCATACTTGCCATGTCCTCATTACCTCTGAGTAAGTATGTTGGTTCCCCTTCATCCTATTATCTCTCCTATGATGGGGTACGCCAAGGGTAATAGGCCCACAAATGTCCTTTGCTAAAGTCTTTTAGTACAGTCCCGTCATCCCTCATCATGCCCCGGGAGCCCAGCTGCTCCATGACATTCTATATCCCGATATTTGGAACGTCCACGACCACCTTGCCGTGGAACTGTTCTAAGATCCCCAGTCAAACTTGTTACCTGTACCTAAAACCAAGGTATGCCATGGTAACAGGTCCACAAACAAGCCCCCAAGGCGGGGCAAACATCACTACAATAGGCACAACAAGCAATACAAATGAAGGGTAGAATAGGTACTCTTTATTTGAAAGACGAAAAAAGTGTTACATGTTTTGGGACCACGTCCCTCTCAAAAAGAGAAGGAAAAAAATAGGAACAAAACAAGAAGAAAAGGCCGACTATAGCTCAGCATTACACAACTCCAAGAGGCAGTATCTCACCAAGGCAGTACCCCCCTCAAGCCTCTGTCTAGCTCGGCGCTCAGCCTCCTGAGACAACTGCTCCCCATTATCCAGGTCCATGAGTGCCCGACAGTCGCCATCCAACTTCTTCAGAGCCGCTTCCAAGTCAGCCGAAGCTTTATTGACATTATCAGCTTCCTGGATAATCAGCCCTCTGTCGATCCGACAGCCTCGAGCTCAAACTCAAAGAAAGTTAACTTCCTCTTAAACTCAAGGATCTGTTCCCACGTGTCAGTAATCCCGCTAGAGGCAGTTGTTCCCGAGCCGTAACGTCTTCACTCTTATGGCTCAATTGATCATATCGATCAGACAAGGTACGGAGATCCTTCAGTATGGCTGGCCTAATTTTATCTTGAGCAGCCTTCGCCTTCTCTATAGCAGCTGTGAGGGAGCCGCGCTCCTGATCAATAGCAGCAGAAAGATCAACCTGCCGCAATACCTGAAGCTGGGCCACCAGTTGATCAGTCTCCAGCAATTTCGATTCCAGAAGTACACCACCACCTCTGCCCCACTAGGAAGGGCCTTAAGGATATCGATTTGACCCTGGGCACATTGCCGGGCCAAGACGAAAGAGGTCCCTCTGTCCATGGCAGCTTCTATCCCCTTTTCAGGTGACGATAAAAGCTATCGACCACGTCCTGTAAAGATTCGTCCAGGACCTCTGTCGAGGACGGTGTTAGAGGGAGCGTGGCTGGCAGCATCGAAGGAGTGGTGCTAGAACTAGCCATCAGGGGGGCATTTCCGAATAGAACGATGCACGGATAGCGGCCAACTCTTCCTCTGCCACCCGAAGAGCTTGGACGCTTGGCAGGGCGGAGAGGTCGACTCTCTAGGCCGCCCGAGCAGAGGAAGACACGAGGACCATTGTCCCCTATCCCGATTGTCCCATCACCGGATTGCCGAACTCGAGCCCACAAGAGAATCATCAAGACACCGGAGGAGAGGAGGTACGCCCCTCTCCCCAAGTGCCCCTTCACAGAGCTTGTCTCAACAAGGTCGTCCTCGGCACGAAGGGGCAGGACCTGCATGTCCACGACAATGATCAATCGATGAGACCCGAAGGATGTGATCATAGAGCAGATAGGCCTCCTCGCAAGTTAAGATTCGGCTTATCTTACCTAGAGGAGCATTGAGGCTGCAGCTCGTTCGCAGCTGGCAGGGTCCCTCACCCGCGATCTCTAAATTAAATCTGGCCAGCTCCCTGACCCGGCCACCTCAGAGAGAGAGAGACAACCTGATCAGCATCATCTGGACAAATTCAGTAATTTTAGGGGCAGGCTCATCGGAGCCCCCGTCATCACGAGTCACGATCTCGGCCACTCGAGAGTCCTCTTCTTCTGACACCTACAAGTGGGAAGGAAGGTGATTAAAATCAAAGCTAAAAGAAAGGAAGGACCGGTAGTAACTTATTTACCTCTGAGGTCGTCGATTTCTTTGCCTCTTTCCTTTAGTTAGCCCGTGGTGTCTGGTTGCAGCCAGTTTCCGAGAGCGAGAATGCCGCCGACAGGAGAAAGTCGCCTGCTACGCTTTCGTGTAAGACGGGTGCAATGGACGACGGATCAACCACTACCTCATCTGGCAAAATAGGTGGCTGATCCGTCCCTACATCTGCCGCCGGAAGGGAAGGGTCATCTCCATCAGGCTCGTCGTCTTTGTCATCTGTACCATCAGAGTCTGAATCCGGCACCTCGACTATGTTCTTCCTCTTTCTTATCTTGGCCCCCTGGGAACCCTCATCTAGGCCGGTACCAACAATAAAACTGGTATATGGGTTAAAACCGACAGGGGGCTTGTTCGCCATGACGTGGTACAAAGCCGCCATATACAAGATATCTACTGACGCCTTGATAGCGGGAACTGAGAAAATGGCATGGGTGTGGAATGTGTCATAGTAATTCCAGGCTCGGATACCGTCTAGAAGGCTACCTTCAAAGCCCAGACATGAGCTGGGGCTGTCTAGAATAAGCTGACTATACCCAAATTGTCGTGCAACCTGCAAGGCAAATAGGGTTCCAGAAAGACAGTGTTAAGATTGCGATACACCAGATGAGCGGGCGGATATTTCGTAGCCACAGAAGCATCTGGCCGTCCAGAAGTTGAGGGGGCCCAATACCGTCAAGATGGACAGCCGCCACTTCCTCATAAGTTAAATAAGGGACGACGCAAAAATGTTGTACATGAATGCCCTCGCCAGTGCCATCCGGCAAGCACACATGGTCTCGAATTCCCAAGACTCATTACGATAGCAAAAGATAAAGGCGTCATCATCAGTAATGCTGTCTTCAGAGCCCGGTCTCATCAAAGACGATAATGCAACAACAGCCACCCCATCAAATAATGATATGGCAGCTCGGTCCGTTCAAAATCTTTCGTCACCTCATGAGCAATAACCTTTGATGTGAAAGTACGAAGGCCATGGTATATGCTGCACACCATGGCCGGAGGAGAGCTAGCCGGACTCCCAAAACTAACTTCATAGTCGGAAGGATGAAATTGTGACTGATCCTCTCGATGGAACTTGCTCCGTCCGAGACTACACAGTTTCGCAGCCATATCATTAAGAATCCCCCAGAGTGCCTTCTCCGACAACTCTTGAGTGTATGATAAAAATAGCCAAAAGAGTCGGTCTTGCTCCCGAATGTATCACTAGTGGTAGTCGTCCTCTTAGCTGACGACACTAAGGCTTTGACCGCATCCCGGGACCGAGGACGCGGGAAGTAATTTGACCTGAGGCATCTGTCGGGAAGAGATAGCGCACCCAGTCCTTGGTGTGGGAAGTATGCCCTTCCGAGCTGCTTTCTTTTTGGCTATCTGATGACATGTGCTATAGTGGCACGATATCTCTTGGTAAAGAGCCGCGAAGCTTGGATACTGCCTTTCCAAATCTTCAAACTCCTCGTTCGTAGGAGTATACGCCTCAAAAGCTTCGTCCCCCCAAGGAAGCTTGGAGACCGCGTGCATTTCGTGGAGCACAAGTCCCATCTCCCCACGGGTGTATAGAAGGTCCCCGTCCGGCGGTTATACATCTCCAGCAGAGATATAAATAATCTTTTGTTTATGGGCAAGCCATGACTGGTGCCCCGAATAGCATGGTAAAGACCAATCTCGCACATAAAGGCCTCATACTTTTGTAAAATCTACGCAGACAGATTGGTTCACGAGGGAATCGAATGTATCTAGCTGGGAAGCATCAACCGACCAATGGATAGGATCCCTTCCGAGCAAGTTGGTTTATAAAAGTGTCGGCTGTAAAAATAAAATTGGGACCCGGCACATTCAAGAATGTACCCGGGGCCAACCCCATTACAGAACAGCTGGTGTGCACCGTGCCCGCACACACCGATTTCAGGCTGTTGTTATAATGGATGTCTCCACAACATCCCACTTCGGGTAGGAGTTAGAGAATCTTCCATCTTCCGGTCCAGTAGGAGCATATTGTACCAGGATAAAGGAAGTGACGCTCCATCTGGGGAATGCGGATCGCCATCCCATTAGAATCAAAACTCCAGTTCTCTGACACCTCTAGAATCTGACTGTTCTTCACAGTCAAGGCGTCTCCAAAGAAGAATGCGGGCTTCAAGTATTTTCCTTTAATTTTTCGAGTTCATCATAGCATTAAGAAAATAGAAAGCTGATTCTTGAGGGCATTTGATCTCGCCGGGGGCTCGTCACTCGGAAACTTGTCAGCCATGTATTGGACTATATTGCCGTACCTATAGCCCAGAGCAGCTTGGGCGCTGCCTACCAGGAGCTCTCCAGCAGCATTAACCGACAAATTCACTGGGAGAAGACAGAAAGAGATAAATTAGAAGGATGGACAAAAAGGAACTAATGGGTGCTTTCGAGCTCATGCGGCTCTAACTTAACAAGCTTCATGCGGCTCAGAGAACACTTATGTGGATCCAGCTCACTAAAGCCTCATGCGGGTCAGGGAACGCTTATGCGGCTCCAATTACAGAAGCCTCATGCGGCTCAAGCTCAGCAGAACATTCATGCGGCCATTTAACGAAGGGTCATCGCAGTACTTTCACAAGGCCCGCATGGATCGGATAAGTTCGTGCGGACCACATAGAAAACATATGTGTGCGAATCTATGCGGCCCAGTATAGCTTATGCGATTGTTGACAAAGTGCGTATGCGGCCACAGTGGCTATTTTATGCGGCTCGCGGCTCGACCATAGGACGAACATGCGATTCACATAAAAAAAGGTTCGTACATAAAGCATACGACGTAGCCATAGTAGTTAGGGTTCTTCAAAACCACATAAAGTCCTTACCAGCAATGGAGGATGGACATTAGGGTGAGCTGCGGGCACGACGGCCGGCGGAGGAACGGTCGCGGTTGAAGTAGAGACAGTCTTCTTCGACGAAGATGCTGCCTTCTTGCCCTTAGCAGCAACGGTCTTCTTGGGAGTCATTGGCAATTAAAGAAGAGATGACAATGGAGTAAGGAAATTTGAAGTGAAGGAGAAAGTAAAGAAGTTTTCTCTCTCAAACTCCTCCTATTTATAGGAAGACAAGAGAGGGGGAACATGTAGATTGATAACCGCCTCGAAAAGATGAAACTGACTCCTCAGATTTCGTCCCCTCTCTCATAAAGAGATTCACCCAGAGCATAAAATCCAAAAGATTTAATGAGCCGACCCTTGGGATCTCCCTAAAGACGGCACTAAAACGAATTCGAGGCAATTAATGACACACACACGTGGCAAGGAGCTATGCGGCCCTAAAGTCCCTGCGGCTGATTGACTCAATACGGCGAGTCATCCACGCCGAAATATCCATGCGGCCGAGACATCATATACGGCTAGAGGAATACATGGCCATGCTTCTTATTCAAAGTATTTCAATTTTACAAATTGAAAACTTTAAAGGGGGTCTTGTAGAAGCATGGAAAAGAATAAAGAAGGATCCATGCGGCCAGAGAGCCCCCTGCGGCTCAGATAGTTCATGCGGCTCAGAGAGTTCATACGGCTCGAGCGACTATGCGGCTCAAACAAGTCCTATGCGGCTCAAAGAGGAGACACGTGGCCTACAAATAGCTCTCTCGTGTTTGCATTTAATGCCTTGACGGCTGACAGCTTTGACGAAGTGACAGTTCTGACACGAAGATATCATTATGACTCCCTCATAATGACGGACTCCTTGGGAACCGAAGAAAATCTCTGACATAATCCTCTGAGAGTCAAAAATTGTCATGCGCCTTGACACGTGGACAGCCCCATGTGGCTCACGAAGACTAGCTTCATGCGGCTCATGAAGGCCAGCCCCATGCGGCTCATGAAGACCAGCCCCATGCGGCTCACGAAGACCATCCCCATGCGGCTCACAAAGGCCATCTCCATGCGGTTCACTCATACTTATGTGGCTCAAATCATTACCATGCGTCCAAATTTTTGGGGGGGCACTCTTAGGCAGCCTGGACACATGGCCAGCTTTATGCGGCCCAACTTTCCTGCAGCTCAGACACGTGACATGATAGCAGGACACGTGGCATCAGATTGATCGAAATCTCTCAGTAAATCTAATAAAATATTGGGATCAAATCAGATCATTCGTAAATAAGCCAAGTAAAGACACGTATCGAGGAATCCGAGGTCGGCATAACAAATCAGGAGGATTTATGTCAATCAGCATTAATTATTTACAAAAGATTTGATACAATCATATTTATTGCTCAAATCTCGATGAACGGCCCAGATCCAGTAATCCTTAGCCGCCGACTTTCAAGGATGGGCAATCATTCTAAACCCTAATGATGCCCCCCACTCTCATAAATAGCAGGGTGCCATTCCCTTACGAAGACACACAGAGATACGGAGAGACACATACACAGAGACAGATACAGAGAGAGATACAGAGACATACGTACATGGAGAGCCAGAGAGCCTGAATAGAGAGCATTTCTTCATCAACGCCCAGCAGTTCTTCCACAGAGCCAAAAAGCTGCACCCGATCGTCCAAGGAGTAAGGCAGAGCGGCCGTCGCTTTCCCGAGCCTCTATCGTTACCCCCCAGAATCTAAAATAAAAAATTGTACTTAGATTGATGTACCTAGGTTTTCGTCCCTAGGCTTTCTTTGTACAAGCGAGTTTGTATTATGAAGTAAAAGTCCAGTCCTCCGATAATTGTTCTGTTCTTTTATATTTCATGGCAAATAGGTGCCTATACCATGTTCCATAGCATACATTGTCCAAAGCTTATTAAGCTCGAAGTAGTTCAAAGATAGCCCTTTATTGATGAAATAAGGTATCTTTTCTAGTGGGATTACATCATCTGTGGATGGAACATCGGTGTGAGCAGCCACATACTTGGTTAGTTCTTGCTCTTCTTCAGCCACCTCCTATATAAATGAAGACTAAGAGGATGACTTGGGCAGCTTAATCATCAGGGGCTCCATGGGTGGAGCTGAGCGTGGAGTCGTTGGCATACTAACAACCCCCAGTTTGGTGGTCGGCGCTAGACGGGGAGTTTGTCGGCTGGCTAGCAGTCCCCGGCTTAGCGTTTGCCTGCTGATTCATTCTTATAAGACGAATCATCATCGGCTTGAAAGAGGGATTGAGCTCCTCTGTTTGTTGCTGGCTAGCTATAGGCAGCCTGATTTTTAGTGGCTCTGTCGTAGGTCTTGGCGCTTGGCCAGACCTTAGCAGTCGGATTATCATCTGCCCCTCTTGTGCAAAGAGGCTGATTGCATCTTTACGCAGAGTGGCTGTAAGGGGTGCAGTTCTGCTAGGTTTTGTGACTTGGAGGTGGATCATCAGAGGTTCTTCCGATCCGGTCGCCGCCTCTGTTTGAGCTTGGGTATCTCCTTCGGCAAAGTGTTTTTTCGACTTTTCGTACAAGCATGAATCTGAGTAGAGGATTCAACTCCTTTAAACGGATCGATGTCGATAAATTCTGTCCTCATGAAGCCGTACTTGTTAAACGTACTTGAAGCACTGGTGTAATATGGAAGGCAAGCTCATGCAGTCGTGTATCCAAGACGCCCCAGGAGTATTGTAGAAAGTGTCCGTATCTATGACATAACAGGTCACTTTTGACTGAAGGTCGTCGATTTTTG